>CM019826.1:76202439-76802439 GCA_009763385.1 Coix lacryma-jobi var. lacryma-jobi
TTTGGAGTACCTTCATAAAATGACCTTTTTAAATAATTAAGAAAATAGAAAAGGTGATTAGGGTTAGCGTTGAATGCCCTGTGATGTGACTTTTGGGATTGCTTGATGTTCATAGACCCCCACCCTTTGGTCTATGATGTTTGAGATGCTACGTTTGGTTGATGCTTAGGATAGTTATGTTAAAGTCTAGTTAATCAATTTTGCTTAAGGAAGAAATGGTTAACTTTTATGCTCAACCTAGATTCGTTTATGCCTTGCCTAAAGTAATCTTGAATCTGTGGTATTGTCTTGCACCTTAAGTCCATGTCATCATTCTCATGAGCATTCATCATTGCATCCGTATAGTTGACGAAGAAGGACCTGAAGTCGAGGTAGCCGTCGAAGGATCTGTCCCCGAGGCAACCCCGAGCTCCGACGCTTATACCTACCCCGACTCTGCTCTTTTTGCCATCCAAGGCAAGCCCCGGTGCATTTAACCCTACCTTGCTTTTATAAATGTTTTCTTTAAATGTTTTGAATTAAATTATTGCATTAGGTTGATAGGAGTTGAGTGGAATCCTATCTGATGCATTATCTACCTTGACCAATGATACACCCGATACCGCTTTCAAAAACTATTTGCAAATGCTTAGCAATGCTATATGATAGATTTGCAATAAAAATGCCAATTTCAAAGTGTGATCACTTTAAGAATATTTATGGAATTTCTGGTTTACTCCCACTATTGGCTAAGTATCTGATCCGTACTTAGTTAATGGGAAGGAGAGGTTGTCCTTGCGTACGGTGCCGTCATGTTGTAGTCCGGGACTCAACAGTTGACACCGACCGGGACAGGGTTGAAAAAACTGACAGGACCTGTACTCTCGGGTTAGAGTCCCGAGGTGCTTGTCGCTGGCTGGAAAATTTAGGGACCACCTGTATGGGGGCCTGATTGACTAAGACTTGCAACTATTCACATACTACGGAAAGCTTCGGCTCCGAGGAATCCTTGATTGGACCGACAACCGCGCACTGGGAGTGGAGAGATGGCGGAAGTAGCATGTACCCACGTGGGTTAGAGTCCCGGATTGGAGTGGTGTACTGTACTTCCGGGTGGCGTAGGACCGCGCCCAATCTTGGAGGAATCGTGGTAGACGAGTTGGCATATGCAAGCTTGGGTGCTACATATGCAGTGTGGATAGGGACCCTCAGCTGAGTATTATTTATCCGGATTAACGCTGCTCCTCGGTTATGGAGACTTAGTCACTGACTGTCAACAGGGAGTGGTTCTCAACTAGGTCTGTTTTGGAAAGTAAAATGAATCAAGGATTATGATGGAACAAGGTATACCGAATCTTTCAAAAATAAAATAAGGTTACCAAAATGCTTTTCTGCAAAATACTTGAACTTGCTTAAGCCTTACCTTGACTACCCTAAGCCTGCATTCCTGAGTCTTCTCCCTTTTCTTTAGTCGGTTAAGTCTTGTTGAGTACTTTTGTACTCAGGGTTCTATTACCCATGTTGCAGGTATGGCAGATCCCTCAGTATGCCTTGGACCCTGCTGTGTGACTGTGGTTCAGGAAGAGGCCGATGAGGCCGATGAGTGATTATTCACCCTCGGGCTGGGTGATGTATCTTTATCTTTAGTTGTTGTCATATGCTACCCTGCCAACTCTATCTATTTGAACTATGGTCTGTAATAACTTTCACTTAAGTTTATGTGGAACACTGGTTTGTAAAACTATTGTTATTTAAGTCTTCCGCTATTTACTCTCGATGTTATTTGTCAAAATGTTCAAGAGATTGTAACCGAATTGTGAGATGATCCTGCGGACATCGGGCACTGATGTAGCCCAGTGGCGAACCCGGTCTTAATCTCTTGGCTGTACGGATCGACTGTCAGTGGTTGATAGTGATCGGTGGGCCATGGGATTAGGGCTGTTACGTCACCACAAGGCTTAGTTCACTTGGCTTAATCCAAGGATTGCCTAAGTTACACATGGAGAAGGATCTTGTTTACCATTCTTGTAGACATGGGAAAATGGTTGCCGCTCCCCACCATCCAGTGAATCAAGTTATGACCAAGCGCCACAGAGAGCTTTTGCATATGGATCTTGTAGGTTCGGCTCGGTTGAGCTCGGTTGGTGGGAAATGGTATGTGCTTGTTGTTTTTGACGACTTCTCGAGATATTCATGGGTTTTCTTTTTAGCTGGGAAAACTCAGACTTTCTCTTTTACTCGCAATTTAATTTTGCGTCTTCAGAACGAGATCCCTAAGAACACGATGAGAGCTATTCGTAGTGATAATGGTACAGAGTTTAAGAACTCGGACTTTTAAAGTTTTGTAACTCTTTAGGTTTGAACATCAGTTTTCTTCCCCCTACACACCGCCACAAAATGGTGTCATAGAGAGGAAAAATTGGACCCTTGTTGAGATGGCTAGAACGATGTTCGATGAGCATAGGACTCCTAGGCGGTATTGGGCTGAGGCTATAAACACTGCATGCTATATTTCCAATCGCATTTTTCTTCGTGATTTCTTGAAGAAGACCTCTTATGAGTTGCATTTTGGGAGGCAGCCCAAAGTGAGTTATTTTAGAGTGTTTGGTTGCCATTGTTTTATACTTAAGAAAGGCAATTGGGACAAGTTTGAGTCTCGTTCTTCTGACGGTGTCTTTTTGTGTTATGGTAGATATACTCGTGCATATCGTGTACTTAACCTTGACACTAACCAAGTCATGGAGACATCCGATGTCACCTTCGACGAGAACATGCATTGTCTTTGTTCTAGATTTGAGCGTGGAGGTGATCACGAGGTTAGAGAACCTCTTTTTGATGATGAGGAAGATGGAGCAGAACAGATAGATGATCCAGATCTTCCTCCACCTGTTGTTCCTCTAGGATCGACTTCGACCATGACTACTCAAGCCCGGACCCATCTTCTTCCACTACAAGGGGGCTGGTCGATCCACTACCTCAGGGTTTGCCAGTGATACCTGAGGAGGCACCAGCTACTGTTGAGGGGGAGGTCACATCAGCTAGAGAGGCGCCACGATACATTCAGCGCCAACACCCTCCTCAACATGATCGACAACATCAACGAACGCATCACTCGGTCAAGGTCACAACAAACTCTAACCTTGCTCATTCTGCATTTGTTGCTGATTTTGAACCCCGAGATGTTGAACATGCTTTATCTGATCCAGATTGGTTAATGCCATGCATGAGGAATTAGAAATTTGTCAGTGAAATCGGGTTTGGGTTCTAGTTCCACCTCCTCCTGAGTGTCACCCTATTGGGACAAAATGGGTTTTTAAAAACAAACAAGGAGAGGATGGCCACATTGTGAGAAACAACGCCAGACTTGTAGCCGAGGGTATAGTTAGAAGGAGGGATAGACTATGAGGAGACTTTTGCTCCCGTAGCCCGTTTGGAGGCAATTAGGATCCTCTTGGCTTTTCCTGCATCCAAAGCGTTTAAACTTTTTCAAATGGATGTCAAGAGTGCCTTCCTGAACGGCTACATAAAACAAGAGGTGTATGTGAAAGAAACCCCAGTTTTGAAAATCCCAAGTTTCCAAACCATGTTTTCAAACTCCACAAAGCTTTGTATGGTTTGAAACAAGCCCTAGAGCCTGGTATGATAGGTTGAAAACCTTTTTGCTTGCTAAGGGTTTAAAAGTGGGATGTGTTGATAAACTCTTTTTCTCCTCAAGCAAGGCAATGACACTCTCTTGGTTCAGATTTACGTGGATGATATCATCTTTGGTGGTTCATCTCATGCTTTGGTTGCCAAGTTTGCAGATACTATGAGCAGGGATTTGGGATGAGCATGATGGGTGAGTTTACTTTCTTTCTTGGGTTGCAAATCAAGCAATCCCGAGAAGGGACGTTCGTGCACCAGGGCAAGTATACAAAGGACATAGTGAAGAAGTTTGATATGGGTGAGGCCAAGCCTCTTACAACACCCATGTCGACCACGACGGCCCTGGATGCAGATGAGGATGGAGAAGCCGTGGATCAGAAGGAGTACCGGAGTATGATCGGATCGTTGTTGCACCTGATGGCGACACGCCCGGACATTCAGTTCACGGTGTGTCTTTGTGCACGCTTTCAGGCGTCGCCACACACTTCTCACCGTCAAGCAGTCCAGCGCATTATGAGGTACCTTCGTTTCACACCTGAGTTTGGGCTTTGGTATTATGCTTCTTCCATCCTCTCTTTTGCGGTTACTCGGATGCTGATTTTGCTGGTTGCCGACTTGATCGCAAGTCCAGTTCTGGGACTTGTCAGTTTTTGGGCTCTTCTCTTATTTCTTGGTCTTCTCGCAAGTAGTCTAGTATCGCCCAGTCTACCACAGAGGCTGAGTATGTTGCTGCGGCTAGCTATTGTTCCCAGTTGTTGTGGATGACGGCCACCTTGCGTGATTTTGGTCTGAGCTTTTCTTGAGTACCTTTACTCTGTGATAGTACGAGTGTGATTAGCGTTGCTAAGAACCCCGCACTTCATTCTAAGACCAAACACTCAGATGTGAGCTTTCATTTTCTGCGAGATCATTAACAGAAGGGTGATATCGACCTTAGGCATGTTGACACTCATAATTAGTTGGCCGATATCTTTACCAAGCCTTTGGACCAATCAACCTTTGCTATGTTGAGAGGTGATCTTGGTGTGTGTTTACCATTTTAGATGTGGGATCACTTTGGTGTGTCATATGATGTACAGTCTAGGTTCTTTCATAGTTTTTCTACATTTCCATATGTATCATACCTGCATTTTGAGCTTCAATTATATTTTGTCTAGACTGATACTATGCTCTGTTTTCACATGCTTGTAAGTTTCAGCTCTTTATGATCATGTAGCTTAACTTGATGAGCACAGTGAAAGGATCAAGATGCCCAAGAGGGGGGGTGAATTGGGTTTTTCTAAACTTTAGCAAAAATTAAACCTGTTAAGCCCAATTAACCCCCTTGTGCCTAGAAGTGTGTTTCTTTCTATTCTACCACAAAAAAGACAATGTCTATGCCACTCCTACTCTAGCAAAACAATTCAATAGAGAATGAACAACAAATATATTGCAGAATTGAATTGCTCAAAGGTAAATGCATAAGTAAAGGAGTAGAGATGACAAGACGATCTTTTTGCCGAGGTATTGAGGTGTGGGCACACCCCATAGTCCTTGTTGGAGCACCCGCGCAAGGGTATCGCTCCCCCTTGATCCGCGCAAGGATCAAGTGCTCACTATGAGCCGATTCTTCACCGCTTCGGCCCGGTGAATCGCTCACTACCGATCACAAGCTTGCTTGGGTCAACCACAATGCCACCGGATGCTCTCCAAGCTTCACGATCACCACCAAGCCGTCTAGGTGATGCCGATCACCAAGAGTAACAAGCTAGAACTCTCACTTGACCAAGACAAGTCCAAAGAGATGGATGGATGCACACTTGCTACTCAATTCTTACTAGGAGGTCACTAATTCTCTCAATTAGCTATTCTCTCAACCTCACTAGGCTCTTGCACTTTCTCACACTCACAATGTCTCTCTCAGTAGATGGAAGTGGCAAGAACACTCTAATGGAAGTGGGGGAGGAGTATAAATACTCCCCCCAACCGGCCATGCAAAAGAGCATTGAACAGGTGCTTCTGCGGGGGCATCGGATGCTCCGATGCCTAGCATCGGACGCTCCGATGACCTTGACCAACGGTCGACTGTACAACCTGTCAGACAACTTAAAGGAGCATCGGACGCTGGGCAGCGTCTGATGCCACCACAACAGACGCGTCCGATGTGGTTTTACCCTTTCTGGAACCTCTCTGCATGGACATCGGACGTTGGCCCTCAGCGTCCGATGCCAGCGTCCGGTGCAGCCCACAATTCAGTTGCAAGTGAACAGTGGCACGGGCGTGTCCGATGTGGCAACACTGGAGCGTCCGATGCCATGCACCAGACTAAAACCTAGTCTGAGCAAGCATCGGACGCGTCCGATGCCCACTAGGCCAGCGTCTGATGCCCTTTTCAAGGGCAAAACCAACTCGGATCGCGACGCGGCCTTAACGACTTTTCATCCTCACGACATAAGGCATCTCTCTGAGCCACCTAGGGCTATGAAATAACAAGTGTGCACCACACCTACCTCAATAGACTCATCTAGGTCAAGCTACTGATTCACGCTCCCCATTATAGTACGGCCAAAGGAAAAACAAAGACCTAAGACTACCAAAGTATCCTCCACACCATATGACACTTAACCTAGTCTACCACCGTCTTCGTCGTCCATCCTTTGAAAACCAAAATGATTTCCATCGCCAGGGGACATGAACTCCATAATATGCCTGTATCGTCCCATTACCGTGACCTAACTCATCCCTGTTTCTGCAGAACCATGTTCATATAAATCTGTGTTTCATCCAATCACCGAAACCCACTAGGGGCCAAGATGCGTTCAATCTCCCCCTTTTTGGTGATTGATGACAAAACGACCTCGAGTATAGAGAGATGAGGTTTTCAAAACTTGACATGTATGAACTTGCGATGAATAAGAGAAAGGATTAGAGGCAAGCTCATACATATCAAGCCAACACCTGCACTCAACAAGTTAGAGTGAATAGCAAGTGCAAGAGTAAAGAGCTCGAATACATAACAAGTGAGAATTAATTGCAAGTAATCGAGTGAAACGAAATGACATGTCATATAATATATCATAGTGAGCACATACATGTCATAAGGTCCATAGCACACATATATAACATAATAACGTGCAAAAGATGCGATATGTAAAGAGCGTATGTGAACATAACATAACAAAGATGCAAATCCCTCTCACATCGCTCCCCATACTCGACCACTCTGCCCCTTTGGCATCAAGCGCCAAACTAAGCGTCGGAGGGCGAAGGTGGCGCAGACGAGTCAGGAGCAGACTCTGGAGAGCGCTGTGTGAACTCAAACTTCTGTAAGATGGCCTCGGAGTCTGAAGAAGAGTCGCCAGTAGCCTGCTGACCCTATAGAGCTGGAAGCTGCGGTGAAGCGGTCCGGGTCAGCTCTGGCACTGACTGCTCTGCCTGCTCTGTCTGCTCTGGCTCTATCACAGGCTCTGTAGCTGTGTGAACCTGAGTGTCGGAGTGCGGAAGCTCGTGTATCGTAGATAACTCAGGGTGAACAGTCGTGGTCGTCTCTGACTGTACAAGCTCTGTCTGCTCGGACGACGCGACTGAACTCGGAAGAGTCTTAGTAGTGGAGGTCACTGGAGCTGTCGACGTCGGAACTGGACCCTGAAGATCTGGAGTGGGAAGTCTGGTGAGCTCGCTAAAAGTGGCAGACAGATCCCGCGTCACTGTAGTGGTCGTTGCAAATAGGTAGTCTGTCGGACATGGCATGAACCCAGTGCGAAGCGGACTGAACAGCCGAGCGCCTCCAGGTGGTGTAGTAAAACTGGTGAACTGGGAGGAGCTTGGGCCAAAGGATGACTGTGGCCGGCTGAACTGCTGAGGTGGCGGTGGGACTTGATGCTGTCACTGAAGCTGCTACTGCTGCGTGGGAGGCTGCTGCCACTGCCACTGTAGAGGTCCGCTCATGATGCGCTCCATGAAAGATAGAGTCTGTTGCTGTAGCTGGAGCATCTGCTGATGAAGTGCATCGGACCTCTCCTGAGCTTGCTGCTGAGCTAAGGCCTGAGCCTGGGCTAGCCTCTTCTGCTCCTGTGCAAGCCTCTGAACATCCTGAGTCACCGTCCGCTGCTGCTCCTCCATCCGAGATAGAATCACAAGAAGTGCGGGGTCAGAGGAAGCTGTACCAGATGTCCCGGCCTCTGAGTCGTGAGCACTAGGCTGGAAGTGAGGCGGGAGCTGGTAGTCCTCGTTAGAGCTGTCGGTGGGGTCGTCGGCCACGTAGGTGTCCTCTCCCTCTAGGTCTGCAAGCTCCTGCTCTGCGAGGGCCCGGACAGTCTCATCCTACTCCTGAGCTGACTCTGGCACCTCTGGCCGCTGTCTCGAGCTGGATTGTCCCTTGCTGCTGTTGCCTGTGGTCCCGACCGTGTCCCTAAAGCCGACTCATGTTATAGGTGGGGAACACGGTCGTAGAGCCAGTGAGGGACTGGTCTCGATGGCTCCCTGTGCTGGCAGCTACTTTCCAAAGAATGTAGGAGATCCAGTGAGCGTACGGTAGCTGCCGACGAGCCTTGATGCCCTCTGCCACTGTACCCTCCATCTCAAAGATGATCAAATCAAAGATATCAAATGTAACAGAACCGACCAATTTGCACCAGATTAAGCACTGAAAACCTCCGCTCTCGCAGAAATCATCGAGTACTTAAGCTCGTACAAACCCGGTAGTCCGGAAATCTCGAAGGATTTCAAATCATTCAACGACATCCAGCCAAGATCGTACTTGTTCCACGAACATGCTCACGGGTTACATCATAGTTGCATAAGGTTCAAATTACATCGGAGTACGAAATAATATTACAAACAATAGTTTTGATAGTAGTAGCGGAAGCAACAACATAGTCTTTAAAACATAAGTTTGGATAGATCAGAAATACGGTGCCATCAGTTGACCGGTCCACAAAAGCAATGGACGAGATAAGTGTTGACCATGCCCTTGGTCTAGTCATCACCCGTTACCGGGTACAAGCAGTTCTCGCAGTAACCATAAAAGCACTGGCCATCTGCAACAACAAGGGAAATAAACCCTGAGTACGAGAAGGTACTCAGCTAGACTTACCCGACAAATCAGAAATAATGAGACACAAGGATCATGTAGGCTATATAAGTGGGGTTGGCTGTACATACTCCTTTGCATGAAAGCTTTAGTACTAAAACTCAGTTTCAGAGGTTGGCAATTGCTTTTAGTCATTAACTCTACCTTACTAGATTTGCACCTGTACTAAACAAGCACTTGCTAATTAATCAATCAAGAGTGACTATTTCATCAATAGCCTTTCAGATTCCATAACCATTTTAGTTCCATAAGTTCTACGGGAGATGATCTAAAGTCAACTGCTCACTGTCCAGGAGCGATGGCGATTATAATCGATTCCTACCCAGCTGGGGATAAAATGTCTCACACTCGCCCGGCACATTCCGGCTACGGCAGTCGTAAGCTACCAGTCAGGGGATTCGAGAACACAATGCGCGGGACGGCCATGGGCCCTTCTACACCGGGGGTTATCTCAGTGCCAGGTCGCTCAATCTATAACTGCCCACGGTCATGCCAGGTCGATCAGGCCCTGCCTGCCCTCGGACCATGCCAGGTTGATCAGAATAGTTGCCCACGGTACAGCTGAGGCCCTGGGTGTTAGGCGTCAACATCTCCATCACCGGCTCGAATAACCTTACTCGGCTTCGCGGGAGGTACTCAGACCTACTCCGTTAAGTGATCGACGTGTTCAATTTGACTGAAGTTACATTCCTGAACGGGTCCTAGGCGACACAGACGGGAGACTACTAGCACACAAACCCATGTCCTGCTGCTCTTACATCCCACCTCGGTCTCAGATTAATTATCACATGGTTATCTCATGATAGCACAGGCTAAACATGATCAGTATCCACCTATTGCGGGAGACAGGAAATCACCCGACTTTTACCGGTCTAAGCAGGGCTAAGCATATAACGAGCCTAGACCTAAACAGGGATATCAAGATATATTGCAGGTGGACAAGCATAAGTAATAATGCATCAACGGTAGCAATCAATTCCTATAACCTAATGCAACATCCATCATCAGGTTAATTGCAAAGCATTTGCAAACCGTAGGAGTTAGAATGCTCCGGGGCTTGCCTTGCTCAAAGTCCGAAGGGCGGTGGTCGCGGCACTCTGGTAGCTCGTCGGCGTCTGTCCCTCTGGCTTCCTCTGTCCGGTTCTCCTCCGGACTGGGTTCTTCCGATGTCGATTGGGTCTGGATCTCCTCCGCTGACCCTGTATGATGCATAATGTGCATGAATAGGATGAATGCACATAGAATGCATATGCTTAACAGCAATCAGGAGATAAGCACATGTTATCTACTGCATTCTCTTCAACAAGGTAGTCAACATTATCCCGACTATTAACCTATCATAATCAACTCATTAAGCTATGTTGTCACCACATCAAAGTTTACTTAATGAGTTTATTACCCTCTAAATACTTACTGAAATAAATCTATTTAAACATGCTAAAACAGAAACCCATTCTAGACGGCTTCAGAAAAATCTACAAAAATTACTGGAAGTTAACAACACTCAAACTAGTTCTCTGTCAAATTTTCAACCCATTTGGACTTAAACTCTATCCCCTATAAAAAGACAAATTCTACCATATAAAGGTGCTTTGAACTACACACCCTAGCCAAAAGTGTCAAACAACAGATTTCTCATTTTTTACTGAACTTCCTAGCACAAGAGCAGTCAGCAAAATTTCAAGTCCATACTCTTCATATTTTAATTACTACAAAATAAACAAGAAAGCAGCATTTAACCATTTTAATTACTACTGCTAAAATAATTCACAGAACAACCATATATTATATTTTTCCCTGAAACTATATATCCATACAAACCTAACAAACCTAGAATCACATTTTTCTGACTTATACATAATTAGTTATGCATTTTCCAAGTTAACAGCAACTTCCTAATTTAATTAATCTACACATAAAATATCACCAAAAATGCATTTAACATTTTTCACAGATAGATCTAATCATGTTGAACACAACAAAATTTGTTTCACAGGATTTGGACTTAAAATGAGCCTTGTAGGAATTTTTGAAGCCTTTACATAAATTCTGCAAAATTTATTTAAAAGAAAACTTGACCTACAACGCTACGGACACCCAACATGACTCAGCCGAGGCCTAGCAAAACTGCTATGCACACCCGGCTATCCCGAGCCCTACTGCACCCAAACTCTTCCCTTTCTCTCTTTCTTACTGCCAAGCGGGGCCCGCTGGTCAGGGCGACCAAGCTACCGAGGCCAGGCTCGGCAGTCAACGACGGACTTTGGCACCGTCGCTGTTGACCGGCCCTAGCTCACCGGCGGTGAGGCTTTTGGCGACGTCGAGGCTACCACTGGACGCGGGTTTGCGAGACGAACACGACTGACTGACTTGCCGAGCCAGAGGGATACCGGAGCAAGCTCGACGGCAGCCATGGCGGAGTGGCGGCTCTGCGGCTCGGCGGCGAAGCTCTTCCCGGCGAGCTTGAGACTCGGCGAGACTAATACTAGCCCAAGCAAGTCCTAAGCGACCTATTGGAGCAACTTTCGGGCCTCGGCATCCTCGGCATTGCTCGGCGCCATGCGCGGCGGCGGTCCACGGCGGACACGGCGCGACTGGCCCTGATCCGGCGAACTCAAGGCACGAGAGAGGTCTCCATCTGACCTAAGCTACTATGGAGGTTGGGAAAGGTAGAACTGGGCTCGGATTGGGGTGGTTTGGCCGGAGATGGCCGGTTCACGTGAAGGTCATGGCGGCGGCCATGGCGGAAGCTTGAGGATGGCATCCGCTGTTCCGGCGGCCAGAGAGAGGAGAGAGGGGAAACCAACCCTTGCCGGAGAAAGAGGAGATCAGGGCGGAGAGACTGGCGAGAGGAATTGGACAGCGGTGAACGGTGGAGCGAAATTGCTCGCCGGGGTTCGGCGGGCCGGCGGCGTGGAGCTCTGGTGAAGATGGAGCGAAGCAGAGCGAGTGAGTGAGCGTGCGGAGCACGAGCGCGGAGTGGAGAGGATGCAAGAGAGCGGGAGGGCGCAGGTGCATTGCACCTGGCCGGTTGCCGTCGGGGAGGAGCTCCCGACCGGCGCGGCGGCGTCAGACATCGCGCGACACGCGGCGAGCGGGCACCGGGCGCATGGGCGACGTGGCGCTTGCTGCGCAAACCACGGGCGGCGAAGTCGGTGGTTTGGCCGGCCGGCGAGGCGGTCTCGCGGCGAGGCGGCGGGTTTCTGGCGCGGAGGGAGCGGCGCGCGCGCGGGGGAGAAGAGAGGGGCTGACAGGGGGCTCCCACTGGGTTTAAAAATGAAGTTTGGTTTTAAAACTTTGATGCTCTATAACTCCTAAACTAAGCCGAATTAGGAGAAGGTCCTAAAAGCAAGTTGCTTGAATTTTTTTAAGGAACAAATCATCTTTAAGGCTCTAGTCCAAATTCTGCTTAGAAAAAGAAATTTAGTGCTAAACCATTTTTCTAATGCAAGAAATCATAATTTAAAAACTTTTTCTGAGAAGTGCTTTAAAGCAAAGTGTTCCTTTCATCAAGATCTACAACTTTGTTATAAGGCACTTGGTCAGAAACAGAAAGCATAAAAAGGTTACACTAGAGACCAAACAAGGACTTAAGCACTTCCAACAAACATGCACATGAAAAGATGAGATGCTATGCTTATGCCATGAACAAATTATGCAGTTTAAGGAATGCTTAACACCTAGGGTGTTACAGCCCCCCCTCCTTAAATAAATCTATCCCGAGATTTGGATTACGAACCATTTCTTATAAAAGTGTGGGTACACCTCCTTTAGATAGTCATCCGTCTCCAAGTAGCATCCCGATCATCTTGCTCACTCCAAGATACCTTATATTGCTTCACGACTCTTTCCGCGAGTTACTCTCTCTTCTCTCTCGAGCACTCGATAAGGCTTCACTGAGTAGGTGAGGTCGGATTGCAACTTGATACGGGCTGGTTTGTACCTCTTCTTCTGGTACTCCGAGACATTTCTTTAATTGTGACACATGGAATACAGGGAATATAGCTTTTAAATGTTCTGGTAATTGCAATCGATAAGCCACTTCTTCCCCTTATGCACTATCCGATAGGGTCCCCCCAAAATCTTGGTGCTAACTTCCTCTTAACTCCAAAACGTTTTACACCCTTCATTGGTGAAACCTTCAAATAGACATAGTCACCAACATTGAATTCAAGTGGTTTCCTTCGTTTATCAGCATAGCTTTTCTGGCGAGATTGTGCAGACGCGATATGTTGCTGAATCATTCTAACTTGTTTTTCTGCTTCTTTCACAAAGTCAATACCATAGTACCGACGTTCCCCTGGTTCTACCCAGTTTATCGGTGTTCTGCATCTTCTTCCACACCATACAGAGCTTCAAAAGGAGCCATCTGTATACTTTCTTGATAACTATTGTTGTAGGCAAACTCTGCTAATGGTAACCATTTTTCCCAAGAACCTTTGCTGATAAAACACAAGGCTCTTAACATATCCTCTAGAACTTGATTCACTCTCTCTGTCTGCCCTGATGTTTGCGGATGATGGCTGAGCTTCGGACTAAATTCGTGCCTAACTCCTTCTGCAACTTTTCCCAAAACGGTGCAGTAAACTGTGGTCCGCGATCAGAGACTTATAACCTTTGGTACACCGTGCAGTCGCACAATCTGACCTATGTAGATCTCTGCATAATCTGGGGCCTTATAGTTGGTCTTGACTGGAATGAAATGTGTGGTCTTTGTGAGACGATCCACAATTACCCAAAATTGAATCATTACCTTTCTGAGTCGTGGGTAACCACAATGAAATCCATACTCACTCTTCCCACTTCCATTCAGGTCATATAGCTAATGGCTGAAGCATTCCGGCTGGTTTTAATGAATAGCTTTACACTCGACAACACTGTTCCACCTTGCAACATAAGCAGCAATTTCTTTCTCTTCATTTTGTCCACCAAAATCTCGGGCGCAAATCTTGTACATTTTTGTACTTCCAGGATGAATTATATAATTTGGACAAATGTGCTTCATCCATGATCGATTCCTGAGTTCTCTATCCGTAGGCACCACTAAACGTTGGTGAAACCATAGAACTCCATTTTCGTCAACTCAAAAGTGCTTATCGGCCTCTTTTTCATCCTTGAGCCTTCCTTAATATGATAGATCCCTTTATCGGTTTTCTGGCCTTCTATAATTTGGTCAACTAACACATTGCGCAACTCTAAATCATGTAGCCTTGCAGCATGTGTAAGCTAACTCATCCTCTGGTAGAAGCTTCATAGCATTAACAGTGTGATTTCCGGCTCAGAGCATCGGCACGACATTTGCCTTGCCTGGATGATAGATGAATCTCTGAAGATTATAGTCCTTAATCAATTCCAGCCATCTTCTTTGCCTCATATTTAGTTCTGCTTGCGTGAAAATATATTTAAGACTCTTGTGTCGGTGTCATATGCAGACATTCCCAAGTAGATAGTGTCTCCAAATCTTCAACGCATGTACAACGGCAGCTAATTCCAGATCGGGAGTTGGGTAATTCACTTCATGCTTTCCGCAATTGCCGCGAAGTATACGCAATCATCTGCCGTCTTGCATGAGAACACAACTAGGCCTACCTTTGAAACGCATCACAAAAGACATCAAAGGGTTTATACAAACATCCTGTTGAGCTAAAACAGGAGCAGTGGTCAACAGCTTCCGCAAGTACGGAAAGCAGTTTCGCACTTCTTGTCCATTCAAATTTTCTGATTCTTTTGCAACAAACTGGTCATTGGCTTTGCAATCTAGGAGAATTCTTGAATAAAACGGCGGTAATATCCTCTAAGCCCAAGAACTACGAATCTCACCCAACTAAAGTAGAGCTTTCCAGTCCTTCATGTACTTTGCTAGGGTCCACTTAAATTCCTTCTTCTCATAGAATATGGTGCCAAGAATTGTACTTTTCTCATCCAAAACTCGCACTTGCTCAATTTAGCATAGAGCTTGTGTTCCCTGTCTAGATAGACAACCCTCAAATTTTCTTGCATGATCTTCTGCATTTTTCCCGAGTAAACCAGATATCGTCAATGAACACTACCACAAACATGTCCAATTCTGGCATGAACAACGGAGTTCATCAAACTCATGAAGTACGCTGGAGCATTTGTTAATCCAAGGACATGACAAGATACTCATATACCCGTATCTGGTTGAGAAAGCAGTCTTTGGGATATCCTGTGGTCTGATTCGAATCTGATGATACCCTACCTTAGATCAATCTTCGAAACACCTTGGCCCTTGATAACTGATCAAAAGGATATCTATTCTGGGTAGCGGATACTTATTCTTAACAGTCACAGCATTGAGTGGACGATAATCCACACACATGCATAAAGACTTATCCTTCTTCTTGACAAACAGAGCTGGGCAACCCCATTCTGACACACTAGGTTGAATGAATCCCTTGTCCAAGAGTTCCTTGATCTGGGTCTTGAGTTCTGCCAGCTCATTGGGCGGCATTCGATACGGTCTCCTAGATTGGTGCAGTTACTGGTAACAACTCTATCACAAACTCCACTGCTCTCTTTGGTGGTAACCCTGGTAACCTCATCTGGAAAAACGTCCGGAAAATCCCTACAACTGGAATTTTGGAGAGGTCTTCTATAGCAACTACAAGATAAGTCAACAAGATCGGCACCTCGAGGAAGAGATACGTGAAGCTTGTTACCTGTTCGATAATCAGATAGGTTAAGAGTTCTGTTTGTAGTGTCTAACACCCATCCACATGGTCATCCAACTCTTCCTAAGACTACATCCATACTTAGTCCTGGCAAAACCACTAAATTGGCTCCAAATTTATGCCCTCCAATATCGATGGTCACATTACACACATCTGTCTAGATAATACGCTACTATCCCCACGGAGCTCACGCGAAACCCATAATCCATTCAGAGATTTCTTGATTATGCTTTTGTGCAAATGCCTTGCTCATGAAAGAATGCGATGATCCAGTATCAAATAAACAACTGCAGGACGATGGTTCACGAGACACATACCGGCAGTCCCAGGTTCTCCTGCACGAGCTTCTTCAGCAGTCATGTTATGCAGACGCGCTGGATAATTAGCCTGCTGGCTTCTTGGATGTGGGCAATACCTTTGCAAGTGCCCATCTTGGTTGCAATTGTAACCCGGCCCACGAACTGAAGGTTTTTCCTCCGGTCGAGCTGCCTGACCTCCATGGGCTTGATTAGCAGCTACTTGTATGGCCTCTTTACGCTGAGCTTGCGGCTGATTCTTTCTTTTGCGGTGGCCTAAAACGTGCCCCCGGCGCTGGTGGTCGATACTGGTTACGCTGAGCTGGTGGTCCTCTAGGTTGGGACGGTCTAGATTCCAGGGTCCCTCTTCCTAGCCTTGCTTGCAGCATGCTGTTTTTTTGACCCTCATGAATCAGGCAGTCACTTATGAAGTCATTGAAGGTTGACGGGAAATGTACCACTGACTTTCCCATCTTAGTATTCAGCCTCTCTTAAAGCTAGCTATCTTCTTAGCATCGGTATCTACGAAGTATGGTGCATAGCGAGATATGGAATTGAACAAGTGATGATACTCGGTCACTGATCGAGTTCCTTGTGTTAAGCTCATGAATTCTGCCACCTTCATCTGAGTCAAAGCCTGGCGGAATATAGTGCCCACGAACAGCGTTAGTGAACACTCTCCAGGTGGATGGAAACATTGGCAGGGTTGGTGGTACGGTGATGTCCCCCCAATTCCGGCTGGTCCTTGTAGCTGATGTGCAGCATATTCTGCCTTCAACTCCTCTGTAAGCCTGAGCAGTCGAAACTTCTGCTCCATTGTATGCAACCACTCTTCTGCTTCTAGAGGTTCTGTGGCTTCCTTGAAAATTGGCGGCCTTGTGTCCAGAAATCCATGAACGACTATACTGATACTGATTCGCTCAGGGCGTTGATTGCCATGCGCCAAATTCTCTCGCAGAAGCGCCTCGATGTTGCGCTGACTTCCCAAAAATTGAGCAAGAGTTGCTCTGCCGTGGGTGGTGGAGGAGGTGGTGGGATTGCGGTTCTCCCTGCTATCATCATTACCACCACTACCACCCGCTCCACTACGAGTCATCGTCATCTGCATGTAGTGATAGCAATAATCATTAAATGACTTGCTATTAATGCGGAGAACAATAAACATGCCAACGGGAATTATTCGGAAAAAACGAATTCGCCAAACAATTGCAGAGGCATAATAAATTTCGATCCACATCGCATCATCACATGATAAAGATGCTCATCACATAACATACAAAAGTCACATAACATCCATAGGTCAACATAACATCCATAGGTCAACATAACATCCATAGGTGCCCATACATACGGGACTTTCAAAGGTTTTGCGCCACACGCGCATAGGTCCATCACACAACCTTACATCCACATGATAACCCCAAAGATCACGCTAGGACATGAGACAAGATCACTATGCGCTAACACTAACTAGTATCTACTCCTAATGGCACCATCGTCATCATCGTCGTTGTCATCATCATCACTCGAGATGTTCGAAGAACCACTGGACGAAGCATGAGAATCCGGGCCTCCTGAGGAAGGATAGGGTTCCTCTCATTCTCACGGCGATGAATCTCCTCATGTAGGCGATCATTGTAGTCCTGGAGATGATGAAGTTGCAGCTCCAATTCTCCAACCTGTAGCCTGAGAAGCCTGTTCTGCTCAGTCGCGCGCATACCCTCGAGACAAACACCAGTAGCGACTCCTCAGTCTCGGCCATGATGGTGGATAAGAAGGTCATCATACCCTGCTGGTCACTAAGCTGTGTGCCGTCTCCTGCTCCCTCTAACGAGCCTGACTCTCTCAACGGTCATGTGAGCTAGCTGAGTGGTAAAAGGTCAACCTCTGTAGCATGCGCCTCCTGACCCTGGTGATGTGCAGCTATCTGCTCACTGAGGATGTGGTCCAGGTGGTCGTAGCTACGTGACAGACACCCGTAGGTAGCCATGATTGCAGCCATCGCACTCCCAGCTGCCCTGCGCAGTGCTAACGCTCTGAAGAACTGGTCCCCAACACAGTGGCACCCGACTGACGCCACACTGACTGGTACGGATCTGCTGTAGGGAAGACAACCGGCTGTGGCCTGGGCAACTACATCTGGATGATCCTCCATGATGTCTCGAAGAACAGTGTAAGCAACCTGTTGGCTCCATCCCAATGAGTCCTGCCCTGAAGAGCAAACCCCCTGCGGCACCACACATGATCCTGCGGATCACCGCTGGGCACGCCCACCTCAATTGTGTACATGTAGCGATCCTCTGAAAACTGAACTCGATGCCACTCATATTGCGGCTCTTGGCCCTCCTGGTATCCGACTAAGTGCAGCACCCTCCCAAAAGAGTAGGCATGCCGAACTCCTCCAGAAAATCCTCGGATCCCTCCTCGGTCCAAGGACCCAGCATGTAATTGGGCCTCCTGCCTCCAGTCGACTTGCGGGCGGTACGCTTAGTGCGGGCCATCTGAAAGAAGTGTATCCACATAGTTTTTAATTAGTTGAGAACAACTTTTATTTAAGATCGGGACCGATAACATAAGGAAGGAAGTAAGATTAATGCAAAATTATATGATCATGATGCATGAGCGTAACATACGTCCTCACTGCCTAACAATCTAACGGCTAGACGGTGGTATACAACGTTCACTCATAGCGTTAACTAGCGTACTACACGTTCGCAAGTTAGCGTACCTGCAGAAAGTTCATTCCAAGTCCAGCCCTGCCCACAATATGAATATCATGCATTGCTGAAAATTTAAATCTAATACTACCTTAGGTGCACACCCGGTATACACGTAAGCAGTATATGCACCCATCAGAAAAGTTTTACTCCACAATTAATACCTTCACATATACTTGTGTGCAACAGGTATACATGTCAGCATCATTCAAGCACTCCCCTATTGGCGGTTGTCCAATCATGCGCTCACAACTCACTTATTACCTTGGCGTAGAGGCAATTGATCCATATTACTATTCCAAGGAATAGCACCCATACAATTTCACCCTTGCCGTATGGACGACAGAATAACAGAATTTAAATATGATGCACAACCCCCAAGTTAGTACTTAAATAGCCACCTAAATTCCTATTGGGCATAAGGACTTGGTCACTGGCACACCATAGCTTTAATCCTTAAGATTTTCCAAATCCTCCTAATATAACTATAAGTTGGCAAATATAGTTTTATCCTTTATAAATATTGTTTTTAAAATACACCCATGAACAGTAACGCAGAACCTTGCTCCGATGCTAGCTGTACAGAACCGACCAATTTGCACCAGATTAAGCACTGAAAACCTTCGCGCTCTCGCAGAAATCATCGACTACTTAAGCTCGTACAAACCCGGTAGTCCGAAATCTCGAAGGATTTCAAATCATTCACACTAGTAGAGGATGGGCCTTTAGTCCCCGGGTCCTAGGGACCTTTAGTCCCGGTTCTGGACCCGGGACTACGGTTCCGGGACTAAAGTTTGCTACAGTATTCAACCCGGGACTAAAGGTTTGGAATAAAAAAACGAAAAAATTGTTGGCTGTGGAGATTCGAACTCAAGACCGCACAGTTAGCCTTCACGTGCGCGTGTTACCAACTGAGCTACACTACACATCTAAGAATAGATAGGATACTCCTTTTTTTAAATTGTGTCTGGAAGGACCTTTAGTCTCGGTTGGTGTTACCAAACCGGGACTAAAAGGTCCTTTAGTCCCGGTTGGTAATACCAACCGGGACTAAAGGTAGGACCTTTAGTCCCGGTTGTATTACCAACCGGGACTAAAGAACACTGACCCTTTAGCCCGTTGCCTCTCGGTTGCCTCGAGGAAAAGAACCTTTAGTCCGGTTGGTGTTACCAACCGGGACTAAGAACTTTAGCCCCGGACACAAATATTCGAGGCTAATGTCCGAATCTGTCTATCGCCCAAAGGCCATTTCTCTAGTAGTGTCAACGACATCCAACCAAGATCGTACTTGTTCCACGAACATGCTCACGGGTTACATCATATTTGCATAAGGTTCAAATTACATCGGAGTACAAAATAATATTACAAACCATAGTTTTGATAGTAGTAGCGGAAGCAACATAGTCTTTAAAAACATAAGTTTGGATTGATCATAAATACGGTGCCATCAGTTGACCGGGTCCACAAAAGCAACGGACGAGATAAGTGTTGACCATGCCCTTGGTCTAGTCATCACCTATTACCGGGTACAAGCAGTTCTCGCAGTAACCATAAAAGCACTGGCCATCTGCAACAACAAGGGAAATAAACCCTGAGTACGAGAAGGTACTCAGCTAGACTTACCCGACAAAATCAGAAATAATGAGACACCAAGGATCATGTAGGCTATATAAGTGGGGTGGCTGTACATACTCCTTTGCATGAAAGCTTTAGTACTAAAACTCAGTTTCAGAGGTTGGCAATTGCTTTTAGTCATTAACTCTACCTTACTAGATTTGCACCTGTACTAAACAAGCACTTGCTAATTAATCAATCAAGAGTGACTACTTTCATCAATAGCCTTTCAGATTCCATAACCATTTTAGTTCCATAAGTTCTACGGGAGATGATCTAAGTCAACTGCTCACTGTCCAGGAGCGATGGCGATTATAATCGATTCCTACCCAGCTGGGGATAAAATGTCTCACACTCGCCCGGCACATTCCGGCTACGGCAGTCGTAAGCTACCAGTCAGGGGATTCGAGAACACACAATGCGCGGACGGCCATGGCCCTTCTACACCGGGGGTTATCTCAGTGCTAGGTCGCTCAATCTATAACTGCCCACGTCATGCAAGGTCGATCAGGCCCTGCCTGCCCTCGGACCATGCCAGTTTGATCAGAATAGTTGCCCACGGTACAGCTGAGGCCCTGGGTGTTAGGCGTCAACATCTCCATCACCGGCTCGAATAACCTTACTCGGCTTCGCGGGAGGTACTCAGACCTACTCCGTTAAGTGATCAACGCGTTCAATTTGACTGAAGTTACATTCCCGAACGAGTCCTAGGCGACACAAGACGGGACTACTAGCACACAGAACTCATGTCCTACTGCTCTTACATCCCGCCTTCGTCTCAGATTAATTATCACATGGTTATCTCATGATAGCACAGGCTAAACATGATCAGTATCCACCTATTGCGGGAGACAGGAAATCACCCGACTTTTACTGATCTAAGCAGGGCTAAGCAAATAACGAGCCTAGACCTAAACAGGGATATCAAGGATAACAAGGTAATGTTTGCAGGTGGACAAGGATAAGTAATAATGCATCAACGGTAGCAATCAATTCCTATAACCTAATGCAACATCCATCATCAGGTTAATTGTAAAGCATTTGCAAACCGTAGGAGTTAGAATGCTCCGGGGCTTGCCTTCCTCAAAGTCCGAAGGGCGGTGGTCGCGGCACTCTGGTAGCTCGTCGGCGTCTGTCCCTCTGGCTTCCTCTGTCCGGTTCTCCTCCGGACTGGGTTCTTCCGGTGTCGACTGGGTCTGGATCTCCTCCGCTGACCCTGTATGATGCATAATCTGCATGAATAGGATGAATGCACATAGAATGCATATGTGATGCATATGATTAACAGCAATCAGGAGATAAGCACATGTTATCTACTGCATTCTCTTCAACAAGGTAGTCAACATTATCCCAACTATTTACCTATCATAATCAACTCATTAAGCTATGTTATCGCCGCATCAAAGTTTACTTAATGAGTTTATTACCCTCTAAATACTTACTGAAATAAATCTATTTAAACATGCTTAAAACAGCAACCCATTCTAGACGGATTCAGAAAAATCTACAAAAATTACTGGAAGTTAACAACACTCAAACTAGTTCTCTGTCAAATTTTCAACCCATTTGAACTTAAACTCTATCCATAAAAAGAACAAATTCAACCATGGAAAGGTGCTTTGAATACACACCCTAGCCAAAGTGTCAAACAACAGATTTCTCATTTTTCTACTGAACTTCCTAGCACAAGAGCAGTCAGCAAAATTTTCCAAGTCCATACTCTTCATATTTTAATTACTACAAATAAACAAGAAAGCAGCATTTAACCATTTTAATTACTACTGCTAAAATATTCACAGAACAAACTTATATTATATTTTTCCCTGAAACTATATATCCATACAAACCTAACAAAACTGGAATCACATTTTTCTGATTTATACATAATTAGTTATGCATTTTCCAAGTTAACAGCAACTTCCCAATTTAAATTAATCTACACATACAAATATCACCAAAAATGCATTTAACATTTTTCACAGTTAGATCTAATCATGCTGAACACAACAAAATTTGTTTCACAGGATTTGGACTTAAAATGAGCCTTGTGGGAATTTTTGAAGCTTTTACATAAATTCTGCAAAATTTATTTAAAAGAAAACTTGACCTACAACGCTACGGACACACCAACATGACTCAGCCGAGGCCTAGCAAAACTGCTATGCACACCCGGCTATCCCGAGCCCTACTGCACCCAAACTCTTCCTTTCTCTCTTTCTTACTGCCAGGCGGGGCCCGCTGGTCAGGGCGACCAAGCTACCGAGGCCAGGCTCGGCAAGTTACCGCGCGAGCCAGGCTCGGCAGTCAACGATGGACTTTGGCACCGTCGCTGTTGACCGGCCCTAGCTCACCGCGGTGAGGCTTTTGGCGACGTCGAGGCTACCACTGGACGCGGGTTTGCGAGACGAACACGACTGACTGACTTGCCGAGCCAGAGGGATACCGGAGCAAGCTCGACGGCAGCCATGGCGGAGTGGCGGCTCTGCGGCTCGGCGGCGAAGCTCTTCCCGGTGAGCATGAGACTCGGCGAGACTAATACTAGCCCAAGTACATCCTAAGCGACCTATTGGAGCAACTTTCGGGCCTCGGCATCCTCGGCATTGCTCGGCGCCATGCGTGGCGGCGGTCCACGGAGACACGGCGCGACTGGCCCCTGATCCGGCGAACTCAAGGCACGAGAGAGGTCTCCATCTGACCCTAAGCTACTATGGAGGTTGGGGTGGTTTGGCCGGATGGCCGGTTCACGTGAAGGTCACGGCGGCGGCCATGGCGGAAGCTTGAGGATGGCATCCGCTGTTCCGGCGGCCAGAGAGGGAGAGAGGGGAAACCAACCCTTGCCGGAGAAAGAGGAGATCAGGGCGGAGAGACTGGCGAGAGGAATTGGATAGCGGTGAACGGTGGAGCGGGAAATTGCTCACCGGAGTTCGGCGGCGGCGGCGTGGAGCTCTGGTGAAGATGGAGCGAAGCAGAGCGAGTGAGAGAGCGAGCGAGTGAGTGAGCGTGCGGAGCACGAGCGCAGAGTGGAGAGGATGCAAGAGCGGGAGGGCGCAGGTGCATTGCACCTGGCCGTTTGCCGTCGGGAGGAGCTCCCGACAGGTGCGGCGGCGTCAGACATCGCGCGACACGCGTGCGCCAGCGCATGCGTGCTGCACCGGCGGCGAAGTGGTGGCCGAGCGTCGGCGCGAGGCGTTCCCGCGCGAACGCGCGCATGCCAACGCGGCGATCCGGTTTTCGGCCGGCGAGGGGCGGATGGCTTTGGCGAGTCGGTTGGAGGCCTGCGCGGAGAGAGCGTGGGGAGAAGAGAGGGGCCCTGACTGGGGGTCCCACTGGGTTTAAACTAATGAAGTTTGGTTTTAAAACTTTGATGCTCTATAACTCCTAAACTAAGTCGAATTAGGAGAGGTCCTAAAAGCAAAGTTGCTTAGAATTTTCTAAGGAACAAATCATCTTGAAGGCTCCAGTCCAAATTCTGCATAGAAAAAGAAATTTTAGTACTAAACCATTTTTCTAATGCAAGAAATCATATTTAAAAGCTTTTTCTGAGAAAGTGCTTTAAAGCAAAGTTGTTCCTTTCATCAATATCTACAACTTTGTTATAAGGCACTTGGTCAGAAACAGAAAGCATAAAAAGGTTACACTAGTGACCAAACAAGGACTTAAGCACTTCAACAAACATATGCACATGAAAGATAAGATGCTATGCTTATGCCATGACAATTATGCAGTTTAAGGAATGCTTAACACCTAGGGTGTTACATCAAACTCCTTCTACTGAATCAAATACGAGGGAAGCCACAGCTGGAGTCTCGAGAACCATCCCGGAAGCCGACACGGGGCAACAAGGTACGCCTAAGGACCTCGTTGAGGATCCGAGCCGCAAGAGTGAGATCCTTCGGCGCTCGAACCCTCACCGAAGGGCTCTCAGAAGCAGGGCGCACCAGGTCTGTGGGGGGTTCCTCTCTGACGTGAGGGCATCGCGGTGCTCTGTCCTGTCATAGCACAGGTCGTGAATCCGAGTCTTATAACAACTAAGACCAAACCAATCTCTGATCTCTGAAGTGAATAGCTTGTAGTGCTCTACGCCAAACGCAAACTCTATGGTCTCTCTGTCTGGGTGCACCCAAAGCGATGCGTAAAAACTGGAAGACCCAATCCTCTATATATGAGCCAGACCGCCCCAACAGGTCTGCAAAGCCGGGTAGGTACGTGAGAGCGGGGCGGAGCTGCTCTGAAGCTGTCACCAGGGCCTCCAGGGTGCAAACCCTCTGTGAACGCAGTTGATCCCGGCGTTCCTGTAGCCACGGTAGAAATCCTCCTGTAGGACAGTAAAGAAGTCTGCCCCTGCCTGCTCCTGCCGCTCTCCTCGGAAACACTGCTCAACTGGAACTAGCCGGAGGGTCTGTATCTGTGAACACGTAGCCGCCCAGAGGTCCAGTCACGGAATTGGCGGGGGCGCACGCCTCAACGGAGCACGTGCTCCCCGCAGAGGGACGTCAGGCCGGGGTGGCACCGCAGTCCTGCGATGAGTAGACCGGCGTCGGGGAACCTCCTTAAGGACCTCCTCCTCTGCCTCTGCCTCTACCGCTGCTGCGCTCGGCCTCTGCCTGGCCCTACTGCGAGCTTTGGGGCTCGACACCGAGTGAGGTGAACGTGGTCCGATGACCGGCAGCCATGAGCATGCCAGTCGGTGAGTGGAGAAAGCTCTCGACCTCCTCAACTACACGCCACTGCTCTGGCGACAACTGATCCTCAATCCGTAAACCGCCACCATGGCCTCCCTGCTCAGCACGCTCAGCGGCGTCTGCACCTGCCCTGGCCTGATCGGCCTCTCGCTGCTCCCTAGTGCGTTTCCTGCGCGTGATCAACTTCCCCTTCCCTGTCCTCTGACCGAAAGGAGGGGGACGGGGAGGAGAGTCCCCCGGAGCACCACCAACATTCTTGCAGCGCATGGCTGACAAGAATGAGAGAACAACTGCTGCTGAACTGACTGGACTGCTCTCTGAAGGTCAACTGCCACTGAATCCCCTGACAGCCCAGTTGCCAACGGACAGAAACTCCCCCTAACACGGACACCCAACTGCACTGTCACTCACGAGGCTTGGCCTCGATCCTTACCCGCGGGCTTGGCCCCGGGTTATCTGTCACTGCCTAACTGCCAAGCTATCACTGACACTGACTCGCTGCAAGGAATAGATAGGAGATATATAAGAACATATATGGTAGAGACGAGAAAGCCCTATGGAAGCAAAGCAAACGGGATACGAAAGGGAATGGCTTTGCTACCTGACGAACGAAGAAACGACCCAAGAGCGAGGTGAGACACTGACGTCCGGGAGCCCCGAGTCACGCCAAGGAGGACTGCAAGAAATCAGGCGAAAATGGGTTACAAACAGCGGGAACAGGCTTTGTGTCGCACCCGGTTTTGGGGAACAAAACCAAGTACTCATATATGTGCACCCAGGATGTCCAAAACACACGTATAATCTCAATTGCATTAAGTATCAAAGTAAAGTACTTATTACATCGCATATTCATCACATTATTACAGGTCTTTGCTCAAAGCATAACATAGCGGAAACGTAAAGCGAACGAGCCACCACGAGGACTCCACTGGGGGTGATCAACTAGTAGTCCTGAACATCTTCTAGAAACTCCTCAAATCCATCATCTGGTACCCATCCGGGATTTTTATAAAATTACAACAAGTGTAAGCGCACCATGCTCAGCAAGAATAACAAAGGGATCTATGAGGCTCAAAAGGCTTGACCTGTTTGACTGCGGTTAGCAATTTTAGTTGGTCAAGTTTTTATTATTCCTGTAACACTACTTTAGTGATAAACCATCCAATGTTAAAATAGTAATTAATCAAAATTAAACCCATCCATCCATAATCCATTGCCACAAGTGTGAAGGATCCAGGCCGCTCTTCCGAGAGCACGCTGTTATAACAGGTTTTAGATATCTGCAGATATTGTACAACTTTACCCCCAAGACGTGATTCCCATATGTCCGGTTTGCAAGGCCCACATCGCCTCTACCAAGGAAGCGCGACAGGGTTTCACTACGTAACCTTTCACAAGACACCCTAACAAGTTAGTACCCGCTAAGGATTCAGTGGCAAGTGTGTTATAGTGTCCCCCTTCGTGAGGCACACATGAACGCCGCATAGTACACACCAGGACAGAGGAACAGCTATACACCACGAGGCACTCCCCTCTTGCGCCTTTCAGTAACCACTAACGCTAGAGACGTTCAAGTTATATTATTAAGGTCAGAGCCATATGACACTTGGGGTTGCACGTGTCCTCCTGGGTTGCCGCTTCACATGAAAACCCAAGCAAAACCGGCGCTTGAGCTTCCTAAACCATGTTTCTTAAAAGATTCATTTTACAATATTACATATAATCATTAGTCAAGTTTAAACATTTGTTTTGGTTATGCGCGGCGGCAACTATCCAATAGTGCATTCCCAACCTAGGTGACAAGGATTTGTGGTACAAGATAGCTAGGGATAACTCCTATGGTTTTCAATTTAGACACATGCATATGTATGAATTACTCATAGTTCATAGGTATAAGGAGCCTTTGTTACACTTGCCTTCCTCAAAGTTGTTTTCCTGGTCCTGCTGGTCCTCAACCTGCTCCTCAACAACCTCGCACTGCTCACCTTCTAAACGCGATGCGAAGACACCAATCATACATCATACCAAGCCATTACATGCAAGCAAAAGAGGTTTTAATTAGCACAGTACACCCAACAGTATAAAAAGAGAGTAAAAAGTTTATAAACTAAACTACGCTTTACTACGAACACATGAGCGAAAGAATCACTCAAAACAGAGCTAAACGTGAAAGATAAGAGTAAAACAAGGTGCAATGGCATTACTGTAAATAAACCAAAACCAAAATTGGATTTAAATAAATCTAAACTAAAATTCCTACGGGCGCTGGACTGCGGGTCCTATTTTTGAAAAGACAAGGGCCAAAACGAGTAAAACAGGACTGAAAAGAAATGATTCTGAACTGATATGGACTGCGGGTTGATTTCGCTAAAATACAGGGGCTTATGTGCAAAAGGGTGCGGAGCTGTCGGTGTTTGACCGCGTCGCTGCTAACGCGGCGCTACGTGTCAAGGTGGGATTGGCGCGGCTCTCCACGTGGCTGTGGACCGGTGGGGTCTGCTACCGTGCGCCGAGTCTACGGTTCGGTGGTGGACCGGTTACACAACCCCGAAGGGGTATGTAATCCCGGCCGTGCATTCCGTGATCGACGGCCCTGGTGAAAGGGCAAAAACCCTGCCGCCAGCACAGTGCCAACGACGGCGGCGCCTTGGCCAACGCGGCCCAAACTCGCCGGAGTTCGCCGGTACGGCGTTTCCGACCGAGATTGCCTAACCAACTACACCGGGAGGCTCTACGCGTTCTTGCAAACTCGTCTGTGCACAGAACGGAGGCGGGGGATCACGTCTGAGGGACGGCCTCATGGCGGTGCCAAGCCGTGTGCTCGGTGCTCGATAGAAGATGCCCTAGAGTGCTTGAAACTCAAAATTGGGGGCACGGGAGGATGTAGGGCCATACCACGAGCTCAAAGATGACGACCGTGGCGGCACCAGTGGCTTCCCGAGCTCCCAAGACGGCGGTGGAAACTGCATAGGGAAAAGAAGGGTCGGTGAGTGCCAAATTTGGCTTCCAACCGAGCCAAAAACGTGGGGAAAGGCATCAACAGTCGTGGCGTGGCACGACGGAGCTCCGAGACGGCAACACAACGGCCGTGCGGCTCTGACGTTGGTGAATTTGGAGTGGGGATTGTGCGGTGTGGCGGGTGTGAAAGGGAGGGAGCGAGGGGCTCGGGTCGGGGTTTAATAGGGTGCTAGGGTGAGCGGAGGGGGTGGCGGCCGTTGCAACGGCTTGAAGACCCGCCTTGATTGCCATCAAGGCCGGCGTGAAGAGAGCAGTGAAGAAGCGGATGAAATGGGGGGAGGGAATCGCGGGCTCAGGCGATGGCGAGGAGGGAGACGAACCGGGCTGACGTGTGGGTCCTGCAAGCAGTGAGGGAAGAGCGAGCTTTCAGCGCGGCGTCAGCGAATAACCGCGGGGCCGCGGTGTGCAGAGGGAGAGTGGCGATCGCGCGCGGCTTGCTGCGGGCTGGTGCGGGCGAGTGCGACGGCAGGCCGCGGAGCGGGCCGCCAAGCGGGCCGTGCGAAATGGAGAGGAAAAGGAGATAGCGGCCTGCGGGAGGGCGAGCGGCCCAAGGCCGTTTAGGCGGGGAAGAAGGGAGGGGAAAAAGAAGATGGCCGTTCTGGTGGTTGGCTGAAAGGGGAAAACGGAAAAGGATGGAAAAGGAAAACCCTTTTCATTTTTCTGATTTCACAAAGCTTGCTCAAATTTCAAATTGGATTTGAAATCAAGTCAAACAATCTACCCCTACACCCAACCAGAACACTATGCACCAGCATGTATGCAACAACATGTTTCTAGATTTTAGGTTCAATTTATATTTCCCCAAATACTTATTTTTTGTCCTATGTTTCATGCACACAAAAAATATGAAAAAACTTAGAATTAACTACTAATTTGCAAATTTTGTTTTTAGGGTGTTACAAACCTACCCCCTTAGGATGAATCTCGTCCTCGAGATTCGGATGACTCAAAGAGATAAGGATATTGAGATCTCAGATCTTCTCTCTTTCCCATGTTGCCTCCTCCTCAGAGTGTCGGTTCCACTGGACTTTACACATTCTTATGACCTTACTCCGAGTGACTCTTTCTGCTGTTTCTAAAATCCTTATGGGATGTTCCTTGTAAGAGAGATCCCCTCGAACATTGAGCTCATCCAAAGGTAACTGTTCTTCTGGTACCTTAAACACTTTTTAAGCTGTGAGACAAGAAACACATCATGCACACCTAACAACTTCTCAGGTAATTCTAGTTGATAAGCAACTTCTCCCTTCTATCAATGACCTTAAACGGTCCCACGTATCTGGGTGACATTTTCCCTTTGTATGAAACCTCTTAACTCCTCTCATCACTCCTCTCATCGGTGAGACTTTTAGATACACATAATATCCTATCTTAAATTCCAAATCTCTTCTTTTGGTGTCAACATAACTTTTCTATCGTGATTGTGCCATCTTGAGATTCTGTCTAATGTTTGTACTTGTTTCTCTGCTTCTTTATAAACTTCTGGTCCAAACACTTGACTTCTCCTGTTTGTTTCCAGAATAGTGGTGTTCTGCATTTTCTGCATTTCTGTCATACAAACCTCAAACGATGCCATATTGAGACTTTTCTGATAACTGTTATTATAAGAGAATTCAGCATACGGTAGACTTTTATCCCAGCTGTGCCATATTGTAGAGCACATGCTCTCAACATATCTTCCAATATCTGATTTGTTCTTTCTGTTTGTCCATCTGTCTGTGGGTGGTAAGCTGAACTAAAACTCAGTTTCGTGTCCATGGATTCATGTAGCTTCTACCAAAAATGAGATGTGAATTGTGTTCCCCTGTCAGAGACGATTCTCTTTGGTACCCCATGAAGACATACTATTCTTTCCATTACAGTTCTGCTGATTTGCCCCTGAATAGGTAGTCTTCACTGGTATAAATGTGCCACTTTGACAGACGATCCACGGTTACCCAAATTGAGTCATACCCTTTCTGCGTTCGAGGTAAACCCACTATGAAATCCATTCCTACTTCATCCCATTTCCTTCAGGTATCTTCAAAGGTTGAAGTAACCCAGCTGGTCTCTGGTGTTCTGCTTTTACTCTTTGGCATGTATCACATATAGACCATACTTCGCTACATCTCTCTTGAGACCATACCACAATACCTTTCTCTAAGATCAAGATACCTCTTTGTGCTTCCCGGATGTATGGAGTATGCCGAGTCATGAGCTTCCCTCAAGATAGATTCCCGAATAGACTTTATTTCTGGCACACAGATTCTCTGACCAAACCATACTATTCCCTGATCATCTATTCTGAACCCGGTGCCTTACCGATCACAATACGTTCAGCAATATCTCTTATTTTCTCGTCTTCCAGTTGTCCCTTATGGATCTCCGTTCTAAGGTAGGTTCTACCTCCAATTCCATAGCATAATAAGTGTGTGTTAGGTCAACATAAATAGTGTGGTTAAGTTTGCTTTTTGTTTTAAGAAGTTAAATAATAAACGAAGAACTCTCTCTCTAATCTTTTAATATGGAATGATGAATAGTTGCTCTATCTAATTTCTTCAAGTACCTAGCCTTCAAGCATGAGTTCTCATAATTAATAATGATGCCTTAAAATGAAATTACATGCATGGGTGGCAAATACTTGATCTGAGGTCTAGGTAATTGATAGATATGATATGTGATGATCTGTGTTACTACTATCTTGTTCTAAATACCACTAGAGTTCCGAAGAGTTTCCAATATTAATATGACTAATAATTGCATTGAGTTAAATTAAGCTTTGTTGACCATATGAGAAGTTATCATGCTATTGAATGAGATCACTTACACATTTCATCCATCTTCCGCATAAATGCTCATGATTATCTGTTGCTATCTTCTCAAAAGTTTGTTGGAAGCATGTGGCTATTGAAAAAAAAGAAGAAAAGAAAAAGAAAAAAAAATCCAGGAAATAAAAAGGGACAAGTGTCCAAACCTCAAAAGAAAGATCCGAGGAAATAAAAAGGGACAAGTGTCCGGAACCTCGAAAAAAATAGAAGAAAAAATGAATATCATAAATAATAATGGGCACGTGCCCGATCAATGAGAATAAAGCCTTATAGCCATGTGTCTCTTATAGACAAAAGAGAGTGATATATTCAAAAGATCATCATCCGCCTCCATTTTCCTACACATGCACTTCTTGATTCAATGGTGTGGGTTGACTTTTCTCTTTGGATCCATTGTTTAATTTGACCAACATATGTTTTTAAGCTTTTGAAAATTCATAAAAACTCCAGGATAAAGGTGAAATGAAAGAACTAGAGACATAGTGCTTGATTTGATCATTCTATTCTTTCAATTAACTCAAGATTCAAGGTAAGTACTAAGCCCCGTTGAAGGTCGAGATGGCGGACTAGAGGGGGGGTGAATAGTCTTTTAAATAAAATTAATCTACCGCTAACCGAAACAAATGCGGATTAAAACTATCGGTCTAGCCAAGACTACACCCCTCTACTTATACTCTATGACACCTACAAAAGATCTTAATCAAGGAAATAAGGTGTCGAGCTAGCTAGAGCTCACTTAACCAATTCTAGAAGCAAGGTCACACAAGCTGTGCAACTAGTACTTCAAGCATGGGGGAGCTCCTACACAATCTAGCAAGCAAAGCACAAAGCCTAAGCTCACTAGCAATGCTCAATAACAAGGCTACACAAGCCCAAATTAGAGAGCTCAACTTAGCTACTACAAAACTAAGCAATGTGACTAGCAAGACTACAAGTCACTAGTCACGCAAGAGAGCTACTTCTAGGCTACACAAGCAAAGAAGGTAACTAGCAAGCTACACAAGCTACTAATTACAAGAGCAACTACACAAGCACAATATATATGAAAGTAATTACAGGCTTGTGTATAGGAATGCAAACCAACGGGATGAACAAGGTTGACACGGTGATTTATCCCGAGGTTCACTTGGTCGCCACCAAGCTAGTCCCCGCTGAGGCAAGCCCAAGGTTGCCGCTGATCCACTTGCTAGTGGTGACCCTAAGTCACACTCTCCACGATGGAGTGCTCACCAAGAGCTCTAGCTTCGATCCGGCCGGACCATTTGCGCTCTTTCGCACCTCTTCTACTAGAGTTGCTCATCGCGATCTCCCGCGGGGCGAGCACAATGCCCCTCACAAAGCTTCTCCGGAGCCCGCACAATCTTCACGCGGGCTTCACGACGGAGACTCGATCACCAAGCCGTCTAGGAGGTGGCAACCTCCAAGAGTAACAAGCACCACCGGCTTGCAACACGATCACCTAGTGCCACTCGATGCTATCTCTCAATGCAACGCACTAGCGATCACTCACTCGCTATTGAAATCACACACTAGCAAGCACAAGCGAGTTTAGAGGGGCTCCCAAGCACATCTACACCAGCCACCAAGGCTTTGGAGTGCTCACCACGGCGCCCAAAGCCGGTTACCAACGCTATTTATAGCCCCAAGGGCTAACTAGCCGTTGCCCCTTCCCTGGGCAAACTGCACTAGCATCGGACGCGCCAGTCGAGACCATCGGACGCTCAGGCCAGCGTCCGATGCACAGATGCTCGCCCCGTGTCCTGCACGTTCAACTTCGGCGAGCGATCCCAACGGCTATATTACTTCTCGCGCCAGTTAAAGTGGCATCGGACGCCGACCCTGCGTCATTCGTATCCTCGGACGCTCCTATCCTCTCTCACAATCTGTGCAAGATCGCCCTCACATCGGACGCTCCAAGACACCTGCATCGACGCTCAACCCTGCGTCCGATGACACAACAGAAAGGTTTCGGAGAGGGCAGAAACACATCGGACGCGTCCGATGGTTCCACATCGGACGCAGCAGGCCACGTCGATGCTCCCTGGAAAGCACGCTCGTGCCACGTCACCTGCATATCGGACTCTGCAACATCGTTTTCTCAGCGTTCGATGCCCTTCAACTTCTGACAGAAACTAGGGTTACCATCGGACGCTCGGCCTAGCGTCCGATGCTCCTCGGACCAGCGTCCGATGCTCCCAGAGCACTACACTTCTCCTCCGAAAACCGCTGAATCCTGCCTCGCAAGCTCGGCAGGAGGGAGAAGGACTATACACTAGCTTCTCCCCACTTCTCCATGGCTCCCTTTCAACACAACTTCTTTTCTAACAACTTCTCCTTTGCAAATGTGCCAACACCACTAAGTGTTCAACATCATGTGTATGTGTGTTAGCATTTTCACAATCATTTTCCAAAGGATTAGCACTGCACTTATCACGCCACTCAATCCTAGCAACATCGCAAAGTTAGATCGCTCAAGTGGCACTAGATGACCGATATGCAAACAAGTTGCTCCTCTTAATAGTACGGCCATTTATCCTAAACCCGTCATAATCTTCTCTACACACCTATGACCGGTGAAGAAATGCCCTACAAGTATACCTTTGCCTTGCGCATTCCATTCCATCTCCTTCGGTGTTGATGCAACACATGCACCAACCTATCATCAAATGATATGATCCACTTCATATCATCACATGGCCTCCATGGTCCATCGATCTTGACATCACTTGCTCTTCACCATCGCTTCGGTCCTTCGGCGCCAAGTCTTGCTTAGCTCCCACACTCGGTACCAACGGCTTCAAAGCCTCCAACTTGCCCTTCACCTTCGCAATCGGTCCATCAAGCCAAGTCTTGCCTTGATCTTCACCATCTTAGCCACATGACCACATGTCATGTTTCATGTGTATTAAGCTCCTTCTTCACATGTGTGAGCCTTGCAACATATTCCAAGCCATTTCTCCTCTATGGCATATGTTGCTCACACATGATCACCTGTGGACTAATCTCCTGTGTAATTCACTTCAACCATATTAGTCCACCTAAGTTGTCACTCAATTACCAAACCAAACTAGGACCTTTCAATCTCCCCCTTTTTGGTAATTGATGACAAACTCTACAAAGATATGGAAATTAAGCTTATTCCAAGCTAGCACTTCACAAGAATGTAAATTGCTAACTGGTTTGGATTCATGTTGCTTGCCCAAGCTATTTTACCATGCGTAAAGAATTTTGGACAAGTAGCACAAACCCGAATTGGTAGTATTAGCTCCCCCTACATATGTGCTAAAGTGTTGGAATGAAATTTGCACATATGCATAGATATTGAAGTGTGGGGAGTAATTACTACTACCAAAAGGTGCTAAGGTGTATAGAATAACCTTTGAAGCGTGTTATCGATGAAGTTTTATACTTGTACCCTTCCTTAGAACCAAAGAGTAGATAGACATCATAAAAACTAGAAAACCCCGTGAGATCAACATTAATAGCAAGGGTCTAGTTTTGCATGAAAAGCACAAGTCTAGCTATCAACCTATGCATGGTAGTTATCAAATCATCAATTAAATCCTATAACTAGCATACACCAGAGAAGAATGCATATAAAATTTTAAAACTTTATGCATATACAAGCAAGCAACAGATTATGCACATATCAAATGCAACCACCAAGTTCATGAGCTTGCTCCCCCTACTTGTGTGCTCTTATGTCCAAGAATGTTTGATCCTCAATCTTGCTCCCTCTTGATCCATGTCCATCTTCTTTTCTCCCCCTTTGTCCTTGATATATCACAATTGACATATCTTTCCACAACTTCTCCCCCTTTGTCATCAATGACCACAAAAGGTATGCTTCTCTTGATACAAAGGTTTCACTAGGGTAGATGGTTGGCACTTGAGTCTTGCATTTTTTATGGACACCACCATATGTGTTGGAATGACACCATGTGTAGGATCTTTGACCTTCATACCAATAGGTGAGGCACCTCCCCTAGTTCATAGTGTGGGTCATCCACTTGATAAACTTGAGCTCTTGTTGGTGAGGGATGTTTTGCTTGATTTGATCACTTAAAGTTGAGGACCACTTGACAACTTGTAGGATACCACTTGTGAGCTTGATCTAGACACCACTTGGTAAATATCACTTGAAAGATCATATACCATTTTGAATAGATACCATGTGAAGAAATGATGAGTCTAGATACCACTTGAATGATAGTTTAAACTTGATATCCATTTGCATTATTGTCTTTTTCTTGAACTCTTGTCATGAGCCTCTCATTTGTGACTTGAACTATTAAACTTGCACCAGATATCTAACTCGGTTTGCTCTAGAGTAAGCTTCCTCACACATCTTTCAATGGTTATCTTTACTCACGTGAATTAGACACTTGAATGCTCATCTCTAGATCAAGTACTTGGGTTTACTAGCTCATGAACAAACTCATATACTAACCACTAGATCATATAATCAATCAAGCAATAGTGGTAGGCTTATAATTAATCTTTTCATTTGTTATGCATGATCCTATTGAGCATGTACTATATGCACTAACCGCATACTAGTAAGGGATGAAATGATCATGCACATTCAATAATACCTTTGCTATCTTGGAGTAGAGGATAGTCATTTGATTCCAATTAAGCTCCAAATAGCAATGTGAAGTCCATGGTGAAGCACAATAGATCACAATTGATAGAACAAATCTTCACCCATATGATCAAGTGCACTATCTTGTTGTGGTGGGCTTGCTTCTTCATTTGACCTTTGCTTGCATATAAATACCATTGAGTTGGCATGATTTACTTCTCTATCTTGGATGTTGCTTGCTTCTTTAGATCAACCCTTTTGATATCTTCAACTAAGCATCTCAAACATCCTTTGAATCACCACTTCCATATTAGCCTTCCAAGTACCATACTTGGTTATCCTACAAAAGGCGGCAAGCCCCTACAAAAGGGAGAAGTGACCTCTCTCCAAAGAACATCCTTGATCCTTACTTGAAATGTCTTTGTTTTGATTGATCCATTGAACTCTTCTTGAAATGTGACTGGAATCCTTCTTTGAGTTCCTTCTTGAGTCTTTTCTTATTCCAATAGATCTTCAATTTGATACTAGGACTTGATCTTTCTCTTCATTTTGATGTTGGTCTTGATCTTTAATTTGAGTACCAAATATGTACCAAGTACACTTCTCAATTGAATGGCAATGTACTCATCTTTGTCATGCTTCTAGATCATCTCAAAACCAAACATAGGTCCCTCAACCACTTATAAACATGATTCCAACTTGAGGACCTTTCAATCAAAGTGACTCTAGATCAATCCAATAATAGTCACTTTTCTGGCAGATTCTATCCTTCTCGAAGAAACATGCATATCTCCCAAAATATAAGTCCAATGACTATAAAATTTTGTGGAGATGTGCCTCTCTAAGTGTCTAGCAACCATAAACATTTGAGTTTCATTGGCTTTCTAGATTACTACCAGATTTCAATTCTTTCCAAACTACTACATGCTGAAAACTGCTGCACAGAGTTGACAAGATCCACTCCAAAACCGAAGCATCACTTATCCAATTATCATGATTTCGCACAGCAACTAGTATCATTAGTGTAGAGCATGTGTACCAAATTTCAAGCCAATCCAAATAGATTTGATCACTCAAACATGGCTATCTTCTCAGCTCACTCAGATTTTGCAATATTGAACAACTTTGAGCAATTGAGCTATACTCCACCAATTTGAATCAAACTTGAGCTAAACTTGTTGAATACTCTCACAAGACATATATCCATTCAAATTACTTACTAAAAGATCTCATGAACATATCCATTCAAACTAACTCAATTTGATCACTTAAGCATTAAATCCATTCAATCATCTTATAGCAAGCAACATATGCATATATATCTAATTCAATGATGTCATATGCATCTAAAAGAACATGATCAACTAGAGTATCCCTTAGTAGCTCATGATCATCCAAATAGCAAGCTTCTACTCAATTAGATTGCAAGCCTTCAATAATTCCAATCAACCACCACACTTGATCTTTTGCACTTGTATGTTTTGCACTTGGACTTCACTTCTTTTGTCTTGCATTGGGTTTGGATAGCACTAAGCTTCATTACTTGACTCAATCAATAATGAAACAATATGGAATCAATTGAATCAAGTCTCCAATGTCATGGTACCTACACACATTCATCCACTAATTGAAGGTACCCAAACTTGTTTGGGTCCTCTCAAGTTAGGTGCAACATACTTTGGCATAGCCTTAGTATGAGTAGCGGGATGAGTTGCATAGTAGCCTTAGAGGTACCATTTTCATCCTTTCTAAGCACAATATTATCATCAATTGAAATAGGCTTAGAAGTTTTACCTAGGGGACATGAATTGCCATGTGTCCCCTTTCCCGGCATGAGTAGCAAACTCTCTTTGATTGAGCCTTCTCTTCCTTGCTCATTTTGCTTCTCATTGCCTTGCCTCTCATGAGTTGCTTGATCCTTCTTCTCAAGCTTGTAGGACACACTCGAGGCAAAGTGTCCCATGTCCCCACACTTGTATCACTTGATGTGAGCCGAATCTTCTCTTCTTTTCTTCATTCTTGCTCATCATCATCTTGGCATCTAGAATGTGAGTTGGATGCCTTGCTTTTCCGCCCCTTCTTGTTTTCTTCTTCTTCATCATCAAGTCACCACCATCTTCATGGTTGATCTTGATTTGATCTTGGGGCTTCTTCTCTTGCTCAACTTGTGGCTTTGGTTGAGGCTCATCTTGTTGCTTCACCAATCTCTTGGTTGGGCACATAGAGGTGAGATGTCCTCTAGTGCGGCACTTGAAGCATTTGACATGCTTGAGCCTCTCTTCTTCCTTCTTCAACTTGAGCTTCTCCTTGTTGGGGCAAGCATTTGCAAGATGTCCCATCTCATGGCATCGATAGCACATGAAATGAGATAGCTTCTCTTGTTCTTGCTTCTTCATCTCTCTTTCATACTTCTTCTTCCCCATCTTTTGCCTTTGATCTTGCTCTTGTTGAAGCCAATGCCACTCTTGTCACCATAGCCTTTTTGATTCTTCAACATGTGCTCAAAGGTGACTTTGGAGTTGTAGCACCCTCTCTAACTTGTTGCTCAAATTCTTCACTTCACTTTTGAGCTCATTGTTCTCCTTCAAAATGTTAGTCTCACAAGATAGAAGTAGAACAGCATCTTTATGTGAAGAACATGGCATATGTTAAATCATCACAAGAGCTGGATACATGCTTCTTCTCTACATCACATGGGTTAGCACAAATATGTGATTGATCATTTGACCCAATTGATGAGCTCTCACTAGATTTAGTTTCTTCATTAGAAAGCTTCTTAGTGAGAAAAGCATGGTCTTGTACCAAGTTATCATGAGCAACACTAAGTTCCTCATGAGTCAATTTAAGCTCATCATGTGAACAAGTAATTACATAAAGTAGATGCTTTTGTTGTTCACATGCATTCTTTAGAAATGAGTTTTCTTTTGTCAATTTCATTGTTTTAGACATCTCATTTTCTAAAGCTTTGGTGAGTCTACATACAAGCTCAAAGTTTGGATCATCACAATCAACAACAACATTTGCAATTGATACCTTGGTGTCACCATGTGACATGAAGCAATGCGGTGTAGATGGAGAGCTTGTAGAGACATCACTCTCATAGTGAAGGACCGAAAATGCTACAGCAAGGTGACCAGAGGGGGGTGAATGGGAGCCTAAAATTTCTTCTCAGAAATTACGGGCCTCTGTCCCAACAAAATCACCCCAAAAGCTTCGGACCAAACCGTGATGCCTACGACCCTCGAAAAGAGGGTGGATGATCCCTAGGATCACAGCGGGCACCACACAAGAGAGCAAACCAAAACTCCCAAACTCCGAGTCAAGTTCGTGCCTAAAAGACCACTCCCAAACGTAGATAGAGGGCTACGTCGAGATTCCTCCAAATACCGATGCTAATGCGTAGCAAGGATATGTAGAGAAGTTCCTAGGTGAACTCTAGAGCAAACGAGAAGTCCGGAAACAAAGCGGAAAAGCCCGGAGAGCAAAAGCACTAAACCTCACTCTACAGCCGATTCGCGGACTGTCCGGGCTGCTGGTGCCGGACTGTCCGCACCAGGGGCGGACTATCCGCCGGCTAAACGGCAAAAACAGCAAAGCTGCTGATCCTCCGTGCGCGACTCGCAGACTGTCCGCGCCTGTCACTGGCGGACTGTCTGCCGGTCAACCGAGGGAAAAACGCCGAGGCCAACAGCCACTGCTCGGGAAACCCCACCCCGATGCCCGGACTGTCTGCGGCCTCTATGGCGGACTGTCCGCGGCTACGGCGGACTGTCCGAGACCCCCACGGCGGACTGTCCGCGACCTCCCAGAAGAGCAAAAACTGCACGAGAAAAAACCAAAATCGATTGGATCTTCACCAAATCGAACAAGGCTGCAACCAAACTTCTCCCAAGTGTTCTTCTACGTGTTGGGATCTAATCCTAGGATATCATCGCTTCAATCCAACTAAACCATGAGAAATCCAAAGAACACTAGAAAGGGGAAGAACGAAGAACAAAAACTTTCGGCCCGATCTACTTGTTCGTGAGGGTAGAGATGAATTCCTTCGGTGGAAATGTATTCCTCACTTCAAAGAACAAGTTGATTCAAACGGAATCGCAAAAGACGCAGCGTAGAGGGAGATCGAGTGAGGGAAATTCGTGGAGAAAAGAAGAACGTGAAGAACAATTTCAAACGCGAATTCAACCACGAATTTGATCCTTGGATTCAGAGGATTGGATGATTGATTAAGACCTCGGTGTCGGGCTACAAGCCACTCCTAGCAAATCAAAGCTCGGATGGCGAAAAGCTCAAGAACAAGAGCCAACTCTCCCTAACCCTAGCCTTCTCTCACAGAAACAAATGAGAGAGACATCGTCCAAGAATTCCCAAGGATGCGGCTGCCCTAGCAGCCCCCTCATATATATAGGCGCACGTCCGAAGACCAAACGCCCTTACATTAAGCACTCAACCCAAATACCTACCCCAGGGGTAAAACCGTCCAGTCCTGGCGATTTTCATCCGACGGCCACGCCCGTACATCCGGTAGCTTCACCTCGACGCGACCTCCCTGATGCCGCCATGTGCCGTCACGTCGACCACCGCGCCTTCCTCGTGGATAGCTTCGCCGCCGCGCCAGCCTCTCCATGCCGCCACACGTCGACCGTCCTTTCGGACCACCCCCGGTTTTGAGGCCCAAACCGGTAAACCCGCCAGCCCAGGTTTTGAGGCCCAAACCTGGCAAACCGTCCACCCCGAGTTTTGAGGCCCAAACTCGGAAACCCGCGAGCCCAGGTTTTGAGGCCCAAACCTGGAAATCGTCCAACCCGAGTTTTGAGGCCCAAACTCGCAAACCGGCCACCCAGGTTTTGAGGCCTAAACCTGGAAACCGTCGATGGTAGCTTTTTGAGGCTCTGCTACCGAACCCGCACCGAGACGGGATGTGGTTCTCACACCTCGACCACCGGCACTGATGCCGATGCATGTCCAGCCTCCACGCCAGGCACAACGCCTTCGCCATCCTCCTTGACTTGGCCGACGGCACTTGCGCCGCACGCAAGCCCGTGTCCGACCTCCGCCAAGTGGCATGACGCCACGTCTTCCTCTCGACTCGGCCGATGCACCGCACATCCCCATGTGCTCTCGCTCGCCGATGCCACGTGCCAGCTACCACAGCTGGTCCTCTGGTCCGTCAGTCCAAGCCTCACGTCCGCCCTTCACCGCTCTAGGTACATCGGCATGGCACGTCCGCCGCACGGCACGCCCATCCTTCACCGCTCCCGGTTCGTCGGCACGGCACGTCTCTACTTGACCTTCACCTCGCCATAGACCACTTATCCGAGCTCTACACCTGCACATCAACACAGCTAAGAGACACATGTCGCTCACGCACACCAACACAGAAACACACACAACTTAACTCCACCGGTTAGTCATAAACAATAAGCGCATAGCTAGATATAGACTCAACCGGGTAAAAGCCTCAAACCTTCCTCATCAAAGTCAATCATTCATCATATATGTTCTCAATCTCCCCTTGATGAGTGCATTGACTAAAATAAACCCAAAGGAAGGGTTTGAAGGCAAGACTCATCCAAGTGCCCAAAAGCCGAGCAAAAGCAAACACAAGGCTACTTGAGATGAAGAAGGATCATGAAAACTCAAATAAAAGCTCTCGGTCCCGAAGGAAACGGGAAAAGCGGGCAAAGCCTCCACACAAGAGTTTTTCATGAATCCCAAAAGGTAATCGAAAACCGATCTCAAATAAATTGTCAAACAATCATCACAAAAGAAACCAAGGTACTTATCCACTTGGATTCACTTGGTTCGAGATTTCTCCCCCTTTTTCTCTTTCTCTTTCTCTTTCTCCCCCTTGATGATTGAATTGACAAAAACTAGGCACAAGAGATGGTTTGAGATACCAAAACCGAAAATCTCATTCAAGTGATCAAAAGCCATAAAGGGCAAAGAACAAAGTCACTTGATATGAGAAGATTATCCATTCAAATGCCCAAAGCCAAGAAATGCTAAAGAGGGGCAATTTGAAATGAACATAACTTGGTCCCCAAAGACATGGGCAACGGCTCAACGCAACCAAGCAAGGGATCGGAGCAATAACTCGATCACACAGAGCGAAAGACTTGGTTCCCAAAGACATGAGCAACGGCTCGACGCAACCAAGTCAAAAATGAGCTAGCCCTCAAGAAAAGGCATAAAAGGGCTCAACGCCACTAGCTCAAGGCTCGATACCAATTGAGGCTGAAACAACGCATCAGAATGCAACAAATCACAATCAACCAAGAATTGTTGAAAACAGCTAGCTCCTCAAGACAGAGGCACAAAGGCTCGACACAACTAGCTGAAGGGTCCGTACCAATCGAAAATACCAAGCAAAAACTACTACTAGTCCTTCAGAAGAGAGCCAAAAACAGCTCAACATGACTAGTAGGCTCGATACCGACTGAGAAAAACCACAAGAGAAGCTCAACACTAAATGGAGCACAATCACTCGGAGCACGCGGAGAAGCAACAAGACAAAAGCCACTCCCCCTGAAATCAAGCCTATACACAAAAGCTATGTAACAAAGCTCATGACACTAATTGCATTCCATACCAAAATGGATACCAATTGAAACACATAAAAGAGCTATACCAAGTGAAGAAGAACATAAAAGAGCTAAACTCCCCCTTGCTCAAAGCTCTCCCCAAAATGCATGACTCTCCCCTTTCTGCCAACACTCAAGCTCCCCCTTGCAAACAGCTACTCCCCCTTGACAAAAGGGAACATGCTGAGGGGTTTTAATATTTTTCCACAAAGTTGACACAAACACAAGACAAGTCATCAACCAAAAGCATATGGGGTAATGAAAGCACTAAAAGTGACCACAAAGTGTATCGGAACTGGGGGTATGTACACTAAGCTAAAAATGCATGATATGCACAATGCAACAGCTTCAAGTGTACAACAATCAGAATGAAAAGATGCTCAAAAGGGTGCTACCCTGAAAGTGTAGCAATCAATACAAATGCTAGCAAAGGATCAAACTGATCAAATGAATACAAAATATGAAGAAATAAGCATATGAGCAGTTTTAAGCCATTTGAAAAGGAGTTCACCACTAAAATATCACTAGCTTGAAAAGACAGGAAATCATCCAAGTGCTAACTCAAGTATACAAGGTGAACTACCCCATCCGTGAGTACAAAAGTCCTGAGTCAGTCATGCCATAGAATGAAACATCGACTTGTGTCATTATCAAATTTTATCAGAATTTGCAGCGGTATTAACACAAGTTCAAATTAAAAGCATGTGATTGCGAGAGGTTGAAAGCATGGTCATTGCCTAACTTTTCAACCGGGCTAAGCCTATGCAAGAAAAGCAATCAGAAGCTTAAAACACCGGTTTCGGTCTTACACTACACGGCTCAAGTTTAACTCAAATGTGCAATGAAAACAGTCTCGATACCGTGAGGTGCTGACACATGCAATCCCATCTCGATCTTTTCATTTCACTTAGACTTGGATCAAATTTTAAGCACAAGATAAATATGAACAACCCAAGCAAGTGAATTACTCAGTGCAAGAGGCATAGCAACCTAGCATACAAAAGATAGCACAAGCGATCTCAACACATCCTACTCATGCTAGTTACCAATCTCAATGGTGAACAAATTACATGTTTCATAGTTGATTAGTCAAGTTCACCATTTGCGAAAATAGCTTAGCTCATAACATGTATCAAGTGATCAAAAAGAGCCTAAGCTACAAGCATCATCATGAATAGACAAGGCATACCAACAAGAGCATAATCTCATTCTCACTACTATATTCATGAAGCTCTAAAATGCAAGATATACATGATGAAATGCATGCAAAAGCTAGTCTATCAAAGACAAAACAAAACTAGCCTAAAAAAGAAAACCCAAAACAAAAGGGTATCGGAGAAGCCCAACTAAGATACAACAAGCAAAATGCTTCCCCTACTAAAAGGGAAACACGCACCAAAGACACAAATAAAGAGCCAAGAAATGCTCAAGCGACAGCCAGCAAAATCCACATCGAAAAGACCACACAGCATAAAGGGGTCAGAGAAGAAGAGTACCAGAAACCGAACTCAGAAGTGTGTCGGGGTACCTCATGATACGCATGACCGCCTGCTGGTGTGATACTCAAGGGGACGCCTAAATCTGCTGAAATCTTCGGGGCACCTGCCTCGCCGAAGTCATCTCTCCCTCGCCTGATGCTGTCCTCCCACAGGTGCAGCTAGTGCTCGCTGGAGAACTGCTCGAACGGAACCCCAAGTCGTGGAAGAAGAGAGATCGGGTCCATGAGCCGAAATGCTCTCTCCAGGCTCCTGTTCTCCCTGCATACTCAAAAGCAGAAGAAACACAAGGCATTGTCCTCGTCTAGTGTGACCTCAGGGTCTCCACACAGCGGTTAGTCACATAATAAGCATAAGGTGAACTCTCAACAAAAAGAGGTCTACCTATGAATGATACCGCAATATGATCTGAATCCAACTAGACAAGACTACCATGCAATAGGATAAAGCACTATGAGCAAAATGCAACCTAGAGACATGATCAACCCAAACACAACCTAAACCTCAACACATGCTACAATGCAAGATAATGATAGCAATAGACCCAAAAGCATGTAACGTGATAAAATTGTGGAGAGGCTAGTGCTCAAACTAATCATATCAACAGGGTACATGTAGCTACACAAAACTAGCACCTGAAAAGTGATACCTAATGAACATCATACCTCTACATGTAAAGCTCATGGAGAAGTATGGTAAAGCATGGCATAATGTTCATGAGGATCACAGACTAGCATGAAAGTGACTAATCCACCAGGCTATACATAAAACTAGCATGACATATGATATACAGGGTAGCACATGCTAGACATAAAGACAAAACATGATACACAGGAAAAATGTACATGCAAGAACTATACAAGTGAGCACATGAAACACCATCTCATACCACAAGAAATAGACCATGAATGTACAAGGTATGAGTGTAACAGAAAGCTCACCAAACTGCAAAAGCCTCTTTGGAGGCAACTCTAAGCGGGGTGTAGAGAACCATCAAACCTTGGTCACTTCTAAAAGACCAAGTTCCATCAAGCGCGTGTTCTCCACCCCGCGTCCTCATATCTACACACAAGAGGACAAAATAACCCGAGCCTTGGATCCTGAAGGGTTAGCAAGCATGTACTTGGGAATCCAGGACTTGGTCACAAATCTCAACTTATCATGTGGGTTAGCATGATGCAAATGTTGGTTCAAATGCAATTGTGAAACACCCACGGAAGCATTCCTCAAAAGGACAACTCGAGGAGAAGAACGAGTCGTACCATGGGAAAAGAGGCAAACATCTTCCATGGTCTTTGTAGAAGAACCAATAGAAGCACCATGAAAAGCATGACGTGGACCAAGAGAAGAAGCACTAGAAGCATGTCCACAACCATGACCTATCCCACTAGAAAGGGAGTCATAAAACCCATCAACAAAGAGGGGCTTCTTACTAGGAGCACAAGCGTTCATGCCATGATAAGGGCAATGAACCACCATCTTCCTAGAAGAACGAGCTTGGCGCAAGCGTTTAGCACGCCGATAGCAAAAGCTTTCTTGATGCCCATCTTTCTCACAAAAAGAGCAATGGTACAAAGGCCTACTGGAAGGCACACCATTCTTCGACAAGTGAGAAGTCCCTTGGGACATAGAACAAGAAGCATCAATGTTCAACTTGGTGCCATCACTAGGAGCACACGTGCCATGGGAAAGGCTACGCGGCTTCCTAAAAGCCTTAGCTCGAATTCGTCGCTCGTGTTTGACACGGCGGAAACAAAAAACCGAATGAGTGTCCATCCTTCTTGCAAAAGGTGCAATGGAAAACTGGATTGGGAGCACGAGTCCCAAAAATATGAGAAGCACCCTTATCAAGAGAAGTCCCTTGGACATCACTCAAAGAAACATCAAGGTTAGGAGTAGCTATGAAAGAGCTATCCGAAACCTTGGCACAAGTGCTATCGTCAAAAAACTCACGCGCAACACAAGAACTCAACTCCGGTTGCAAAGATGCAGACTTGGAAACATCAACATCGGAGTTGGAAGAAATGTGTGTCTCAAACAACTTAGCACAAAGGCTCTTGCATCTTTTGGCCAAAACATCATTTTCAAACATGAGGCGGTCACAACTACCACAAGGAGTGTTTCTCAAGTTTTCCATCTCCTCCCTAATGCACTCGGCATATGTGGTACGCAAGAGATCATTTTCTTTTTCAAGGTTGGCACTCATATCATTGTGCTCAACCAACTTGGCGCTCATATCATCGCGCAAAACTTTCAAAGCCAAAACTTCTTTTTCTAAATCAATGCATGATGTGCACATGAAAACGGTGGAAGGAACATCACCATTCACATCAAGCAAAGAATCATGAATAGCACAAGAAGTAAGGCAAGCATTTTTATTCAAAGAGCACAAGCTACAAGGCCTAGAATTTATCTCATCAATTTCAGCCCTAGCATGCTCAAGTTCATCTACACATGTGGTGTGAGTCAATTTTAATTCATTAATTTCAGCATGCAAAGACTCACATGAAACACATTGTAAAGAAGCTTTTGACCTAAGTAAGGCTATTTCAGATTTAGCATAAACAAGGTCCTTGCGCAAGTCAAAGCAAACAAGACATGGTATGGAAGCATTTGATTTCAACATTTCATTCTTAGATTTTAAGCTAGCAAGGGAAAAGCATAGTTCATCAATCTTCCTAACCATGTCCCTACAAGAGGTGCAAGGTAAAGATGCACTAGACTTCCAATGAAAAAGGCCACATTTTAACCTAGTGATGGAGCATTTCAATTTCTTGATCTTTCTATGCAAGGTATCACAAAGCTCATCATATCTCAGGTTATCTTCAAAACAAGCTTCAAATTGTTGGGATAAAATCCCAAGACAAGCAGCAAGAATACCTTTCTTGGCTTTGCCAAGTTCGCGTATGCGATCCTCCGTCGAATGCTCATCATCTCCTAGGAAGCCCAGCAAAGCATCCACCTCGCATTCCGCCTCAAGAGCCGCACTCCTCCTTCTTGCCAAAGTGTCGTCCTCAATCGCATGTCCAAGACTCAAACCTAAGGACAAAGACACACTGGAAGAAGAACTTGGTGCCATTTCCAAAAGCACCGTTAGTGTTAGCCAAAACACAAGCTCAACACCTCGACAAGCAAAGTCGGAAACACAACCGCTCTCCAAAGGTCGCCTTCGCGGATCCGGAATCGGTTAAGGTAGAGAGATCCCGAACTGGCTCTGATACCAATTGAAGGACAGAAAATGCTACAGCAAGGCGACCAGAGGGGGGGCGTGAATGGGAGCCTAAAATTTCTTCTCAGAAATTGCGGCCTCTGTCCCAACAAAATCAACCCCAAAAGCTTCGGACCAAACCATGATGCCTACGACCCTCAGAAAGAGGGTGGATGATCCCTAGGATCACAGCGAGGTACCACACAAGAGAGCAAACCAAAACTCCCAAAACTCCGAGTCAAGTTCGTGCCTAAAAGACCACTCCCAAACGTAGATAGAGGGCTATGTCGGGATTCCTCCAAATACCGATGCTAACGCGTAGCAAGGATATGTAGAGAAGTTCCTAGATGAACTCTAGGAGCAAACGAGAAGTCCGGAAACAAAGCGGAAAAGCCCGGAGAGCAAAAGCACTAAACCTCACTCTACAGCCGATTCGCGGACTGTCCGGGCTGCTGGTGCCGGACTGTCCGTGCCAGGGGCGGACTGTCCGCCGACTATACGGCAAAAACAACAAAGCTGCTGATCCTCCCTGTGCGACTCGCGGACTGTCCGCGCCTGTCACTGGCGGACTGTCTGCCGGTCACTCGAGGGGAAAAACGCCGAGGCCAACAGCCACTGCTCGGTTGAAACCCCGATGCCTGGACTGTCCGCGGCCTCTATGGCGGACTGTCCGCGGCTACGGCCCACTGTCCGAGACCCCCACGGCGGACTATCTGCGACCTCCCAGAAAGTGCAAAAACTGCACGAGACCAAACCAAAATTGATTGGATCTTCACCAAATCGAACAAGGCTGCAACCAGACTTCTCCCAAGTGTTCTTCTACGTGTTGGGAAGCTAATCCTAGGATATCATCGCTTCAATCCAACTAAACCATGAGAAATCCGAAGAACACTAGAAAAGGGGAAGAACGAAGAACAAAAACGATTTCGGCCCGATCTACTTGTTCATGAGGGTAGAGATGAATTCCTTCAGTGGAAATGTACTCCTCACTTCAAAGAACAAGTTGATTCAAACGGAATCGCAAAAGACGCAGCGTAGAGGGAGATCGAGTGAGGGGAAATTCGTGGAGAAAAGAAGAACGCGAAGAACAATTTCAAAACGCGAATTCAACCACGAATTTGATCCTTGAATTCAGAGGAATGGATGATTGATTAAGCACTCGGTGTCGGGCTACAAGCCACTCCTAGCAAATCAAAGCTCGGATGGCGAAAAGCTCAAGAACAAGAGCCAACTCTCCCTAACCCTGGCCTTCTCTCACAGAAACAAAATGAGAGAGACACCGTCCAAGAATTCCCAAGGATGCGGCTGCCCTAGCAGCCCCCCTCATATATATAGGCGCACGTCCGAAGACCAAAATGCCCTTACATTAAGCACTCAACCCAAATAGCCCCCAGGGGTAAAACCGTCCAGTCCTAGCGATTTTCATCCGACGGCCACGCCCGCACATCCGGTAGCTTCGCCTCGACGCGACCTCCCTGATGCCACCACATGGCGTCACGTCGACCACCGCGCCTTCCTCGTGGATAGCTTCGCCGCTGCGCCAGCCTCTCCATGTCGCCACACGTCGACCGTCCTTTCGGAAAACCCCCGGTTTTGAGGCCCAAACCGGTAAACCCGCCAGCCCAGGTTTTGAGGCCCAACCCTGGCAAACTGTCCACCCCGAGTTTTGAGGCCCAAACTCGGAAACCCGCGAGCCCAGGTTTTGAGGCCCAAACCTGGAAACCGTCCAACCCAAGTTTTGAGGCCCAAACTCGGAAACCGGCTACCCAGGTTTTGAGGCCCAAACCTGGAAACCGTCGATGGTAGCTTTTTGAGGCTCAGTTACCGAACCCGCACCGCAGACAGGATGTGGTTCGCACACCCCGACCACCGGCACCAATGCCAATGCATGTCCAGCCTCCACGCCGGGCACAAGACCTTCGCCTTCCTTCTTGACTTGGCTGATGGCACTTGCGCCGCACGCAAGCCCGTGTCCGACCTCCCGCCAAGTGCCACGACGCCATCGTCTTCCTCCCGACTTGGCTGATGCATCGCACATCCCATGTGCTCTCACTCGCCGATGCCACGTGCCAGCTACCACAGTTGGTCCTCTGGCCCTCTGGTCCGTCAGTCCAAGCCTCACGTCCGCCCTTCGCCGCTCTGGGTACATCGGCATGGCACGTCCGCCGCACGGCACGCCCATCCTTCACCGCTCCCGGTCCGTCGGCACGGCACGTCTCTACTTGACCTTCACATCGCCATAGACCACTGTATCCGAGCTCCACACCTGCACATCAACACAGCCAAGAGACACATGTCGCACACGCACACCAACACAGAAACACCACAACTCAACGCCACCGGTTAGTCATAAACAATAAGTGCATAGCTAGATATAGACTCAACCGGGTGAAAGCCTCAAACCTTCCTCATCAAAGTCAATCATTCATCATATATGTTCTCACATAGCCGTCGTCATCATCATCATCATCATCAAGTGTGCATGGAATGGCATCATCATTTGCACAACTTGAGCTTTGGCTATGGTCACCATCATCCTTGTCAAGTGATCTTGTGGATTGATCATCATCATCATCACTTGACCATGAGGTGGAGCAATCCTCCACAACTATCATGTTGTGGTCATGCTCAACACCCTCATGTGCCTCTTCCTTGGGCTCACTAACATCATCATCTTTTGGAGCACTCCCATACTTGTCGTTGAGGAACATCCACATGTGATGGGAGGACTTCATATCCATCATCTCACTAAAGATATTATCATGCAAGGATCTAAAAATGATGTTAGTAGCTTGGCACTCGAGATCTATGCATTTCTCTTGTGCTTGAGTAAGATTCTTTTCATCCAACACATGAGAAAAGCCTACATCTATGATCCACCACATTTGAGGGCAAATAAACTTGAAATTACACATCATCCATGTTTTCCATTGTGTAAAGTGAGTGCCATCAAAAATCTGTGGACAATCAATGCCTAGCCCGTAAGTCGCCATCCTCTCGGGTCGGTAAAGACCACAAATGAGAGACCTAGCTCCGATACCACTTGAAGGGTCGAGATGGCGGACTAGAGGGGGGGTGAATAGTCTTTTATAAAATTAATCTTACCGGCTAACCGAAACAAATGCAGAATTAAAACTATCGGTCTAGCCAAGACTACACCCCTCTACTTATACTCTATGACACCTTACACAAGATCTTAATCAAAGGAAATAAGGTGTCGGGCTAGCTAGAGCTCACTTAACCAATTCTAGAAGCAAGGTCACACAAGCCTATGCAACTAGTACTTCAAGCATGGGGGAGCTCCTACACAATCTAGCAAGCAAAGCACAAAGCCTAAGCTCACTAGCAATGCTCAATAACAAGGCTACACAAGCAAAATTAGAGAGCTCAACTTAGCTACACAAACTAAGCAATGTGACTAGCAAGACTACAAGTCAACTAGTCACGCAAGAGAGCTACTTCTAGGCTACACAAGCAAAGAAGGTAACTAGCAAGCTACACAAGCTAACTAATTACAAGAGCAACTACACAAGCATAATATATATGAAAGTAATTACAAGCTTGTGTATAGGGAATGCAAACCAACTGGATGAACAAGGTTGACACGGTGATTTTATCCCGAGGTTCACTTGGTCGCCACCAAGCTAGTCCCCGTTGAGGCAAGCCCAAGGTTGCCGCTGATCCACTTGCTAGTGGTGACCATAAGTCACACTCTCCACGATGGAGTGCTCACCAAGAGCTCTAGCTTCGATCCGGCCGGGCCACTTGGCGCTCTTCGCACCTCTCTCTACTAGAGTTGCTCATCGCGATCTCCCGCGGGGCGAGCACAATGCCCCTCACAAAGCTTCTCCGGAGCCACGCACAATCTTCACGCGGGCTTCACGACGGAAACTCGATCACCAAGCCGTCTAGGAGGTGGCAACCTCCAAGAGTAACAAGCACCACCGGCTTGCAACACGATCACCTAGTGCCACTCGATACTATCTCTCAATGCAACGCACTAGCGATCACTCACTCGCTATTGAATCACACACTAGAAAGCACAAGCGAGTTAGAGGGCTCCCAAGCACATCCACACCAGCCACCAAGGCTTTGGAGTGCTCAACCACCGGCCCAAAGCCGGTTACCAACGCTATTTATAGCCCCAAGGGCTAACTAGCCGTTGCCCCTTCACTGGGCAAACTGCGCTAGCATCGGACGCGCCAGTCGAGACCATCGGACGCTCAGGCCAGCGTCCGATGCACAGATGCTCGCCCCGTGTCCTGCACGTTCAACTTCGGGCGAGCGATCCCAACGGCTATATTACTTCTCGCGCCAGTTAAAGTGGCATCGGACGCGCCGATGCGTAGCATCGGACGCTCCGATGCCTCTACTCAAATCTGTGCAAGATCGCCCTCACATCGGACGCTCCAAGACACCTGCATCGGACGCTCAACCTGCGGATACATGGGGGTATGCCGAGTCTCTGAGTGATGAGTGATTGTCAATGGGTTTGATGCGCATGTTCTTTGGCTTGTGTTGTGCAGGTGTCGAGCTCGAAGACAGTGATCGATGGCAGGTGAAGGTCAAGTTGAGACGTGTCGTGCCGATGGACTGGGCGCGATGAAGGATGGGCGTGCCGTGCGGCGGACGTGCCATGCTGATGTATCGGACAGTGAAGGGCGGACGTGAGGCTTGGACTGAGGGACTAGAGGCCGGAGGATCAGCTGTGGTGGCTGGCAGCCTGTGGCGACGACGAGTGAAGAAATGCGGTCATGTCGGTGGACGGGGTGCACGGAGGTGCATCCCCTCTACGACGCCGGTTTGTTGGTTGAGCCAGAGAAAAACCAACGGGTGGACGGTTTCCAGGTTTGGGCCTCAAAACCTGGGTGCTGGGTTTCCAGGTTGAGCCACAAAACCTGGGCGCGACGGTTTCCAGGTTGAGCCACAAAACCTGGGCGCGACGGTTTCCAGGTTGAGCCTCAAAACCTGGGCGTGGGTCGGTTTCCGAGTTTGGGCCTCAAAACTCGGGCGCTGCGGGTTTCTGAGTTTGGGCCACAAAACTCAGGCTGGAGGCTGGTTTCCCGGTTTGGGCCTCAAAACCGGGGGCTGATGGAAAAGGCTGGTTTCCCGGTTTGGGCCACAAAACCGGGGGTGCAGAGCGAGGGCGGCACGTGGCGGCGATCCAGAGGTTGCGTCGAGGCAACGCTTCGGTTCGAGCGGGCGTGGCCGTCGGATCTACCTACCACCGCGGGTTGGACCAGAATAGCCTTAGGGTTTAGCTGGTTCGCTCTGTAATTAGTTTAGAGAGGGGTAGAGTAGGAAATAGACTTAGTCTAGATTAGTATAAGTAGTTCAGGGGAGACACCCTCCTCCCCATCTCAGCTATCTCAGTTTTAGCTATCTCAGTTAGTGACTTCATTTGCTAGGGTTTCCTGCTCTCCCATCCCCTGCTTTAGCTAGTTGAGATCCGCAGAGAGACTCCACTCTGTGTACTGTTGAGTTGAGGAAGTGAGGCCGTATCCTCACCTTGGAGCACAGATCGATGGCTTGATTTGCGTCCTTAATTCGAGTTCGTGGCTGTGATTTCCATTTTGCTTGTGTTCTTCACGAAATCCTTTTACTCCACGATTTTCCCGTCGCTTGATCTCTTTGCTCGGTTCATCTTTTGCAATTTCGTTTGAACCAAGTTGTTCTAGATCGTGAGGCACTTCTTTCCAGCAAAGGAATCATCCTCTAACCTCACGGTCTAGGAGATCGATCGATTTTTTGTTTCGGGTCACTTTTTCTCACTTCCCCCAAAATTCTTCGATTCACCGATTTGGAGTTAGGTTCGAGCCATGATCTCTTAGAGATAGCTCACTAACCTCCTTGTGACTTCACTCACCAAGTTTGATCCCTAGAGGATGCGTTTTGGGTGAGTTTGAGTCGGATCGGTAGAAGAACAGAGGGGCTGCGGGGTGACCGGACGCTGGTCGCGAAGTGATCGGACGCTGACCAGTGCGTCCGGTCGTTGAGCGTTGCATACAGAGTTTCTGTTTTGACCGGACACTCATGACCGGACCCTGTGTTTATCGATTGACCGGACGCGCCTAGGTTCCTGTTCATCGTGTTTGTTTGATCTGACCGGACGCTCTGTTCACAACCGGACGCTCCGTACTAGTGAGTCCGGTCGCGAACAGAGAGCTCCCAGAGCCGATTTCTGACGACCGGACGCGTCTGGTCCCAGCTGACCGGACGTAGGCAGAGTCCGGTCGTTGCTGTTTCGCGCCGTTTCGTTCGCGGTTCGTTCGCTCTTGATTGGATTCGAGTTTCGTCTTTTGCGTTGGCTTTCTAGGGTTGTCTAGTGTCCCGCTGTGCTTCGTGGGAGCATCCACCCTATATCTAGGGTCGTGGACATTAGCAAGCTCTAGGGTTCGCTTTTGGGGTTGATTTTGGGACAGTGGCATCTAGTTTCCGTAAGGAAATTTTGAAGCTCCCATTCACCCCCCCTCTGGTCGCTTTCGGGTAGCTTCTCGGTCCTTCAATTGGTATCAGAGCAGGTTAAGGATCTTCCACCTTAGCCGGTTCCAGATCCACCGAAGGCGACATGGATCGCGGCGTGGGCAAACCGCCGTTCTTTGATGGGACGAACTATGCGTATTGGAAGATACGCATGTCGGCCTATCTGCAGAGTTTGGGTGCGTCTATTTGGGATATTTGCAACTCTGCTGATTACGTGGTCTTGGCTGCTCGTGTTTCTCAGCAACAGATCGATGAGCACGATGCCAATAGCCGAGCCCGTAATGCTCTCTTTTCTTGTTTGAGCATGGGTGAGTTTGATCGTGTTTCTCACCTCGCTACGGCTCGGGAGATCTGGGACACCCTCATGCGTTTCCATGAGGGCACCTCTCATGTCAAAACCCGACTCTACGAGTCGTTCAAGCGTGAGTATGAGAACTTTAGACATCAACCTGGCGAGAGCATAGAAAGTTTATTCGCTCGCTTTCAGGTGATTGTCAACAGGATGAGGGCTAACAGAGAGCAGTTGCCATTTGACGATCATGAGCGTGCTTTGAAGCTATTGCACACTCTTGACCGTTCGGTGTGGGACTCCAAGGTTCAGGCAATCATCGAATCGCCGAACTATGAGACCCTCACCTGCGACGAGCTCTTCAGTAAGCTCAAGTCCAGTGAGATTGATGCTATGGCGAGGGCTTCTTTTGAAAATCCTTCTCGCCCGTCCATGGCTTTGGTTTCCGGCTCTTCCTCTAACCCCTCAGCTGGCTTTGCGCTTTCTTCTCTCTTTTCTGTGACAGAGGACCAGCTGGAGTCTTTGGGAGACGACGAGTTGGCTTTGCTTGCCAACCGGTTCTCGCGGTTCCACAACAACCGCATGAACCGTCGTCGAGGAGGAGGACGCACGGGATGCTACGAGTGCGGCGACCCCGACCACTTCATCGCCGACTGCCCCAAGAAAAAGAACAAGCACTCGGGCAAGGGCGAACATGGGCGCAAGCACGACTCCAAGTACAAGGAGAAGCACGTCCCCCCAAGGCACAAGAAACGGGGCGGCTTCGACAAAGAGTACATCAAGAAGAAGTACTTGGAGAAGCAGCAAGCTGAGCAGCGTGCGTTCTTCGCCACACTCAGCGACGTCGACGGCTCGGATGACGACTCCGCTGGCTCCAGCGATGACGAGTCCGTGAAGAAGAAGCTGGAAGACAAGTTCAACGGCTTGTGCTTCTTCGCCGGCGACGGAGGCCTGTGCACCATGGCGCTCGGAGATGAGGTCGACGGCGAGCCGGAGCGTACCCCTCAGAACGACGACGACGACGACACCTCCCAGGTATCTCTCACCTACGACGAGCTTTCCTCCGAGGTTGAGAAGTTTTGTAACCGCCTCGGCTTGGAGCATCAGTTTTCTTCCCCCTACACACAGCCCCAAAATGGTGTTGTAGAGAGGAAGAATCGGACCCTTGTGGAGATGGCCAGGACGATGCTTGATGAGCATAGGACTCCTAGGCGCTATTGGGCCGAAGCTATGAACACTGCATGCTATATTTCCAATCGCATTTTTCTGAGAGCTTTCTTGAAAAAGACTTCTTATGAGTTGCGTTTTGGCAAACTGCCCAAGGTGAGTTATTTTCGAGTTTTTGGTTGCCATTGTTTTATACTCAAAAAGGGCAACTTGGACAAATTTGAGTCTCGCTCCTCTGACGGTGTATTTTTGGGTTATGGCACTCACACTAGAGCATATCGTGTACTTAACCTTGATACTAACCGAGTCATGGAGACATCAGATGTCACCTTCGACGAGACTCTTGTTTCTTCTTCTTCTCGTTTTGAGCGTGCAGGTGATCATGAGGTTGGAGAGCCTCTTTTTGATGAGGAGGACGAGGGTGCTGAAGGTATGGATGATCCAGCACCCCCTCCACCCGCCGCGCCGCAAAGAGCGGCCTCGACGACGACTCACGGCCCCGACACTTCTTCTTCCTGGGGGCCGTGGGATCCTCCACCTCGCGCGGTACCTTTTGTACCCGGGGTGGAACCAGCTGCTGTTGAGGGGGAGGTCACTTCCTCCCGGGAGGCGCCACGACATATCCAGCGCCAGCACCCCCCTGAGCAGATGATCGGCGACATCGGCGAGCGAGTCACTCGCTCCAGGTCTCAGCACATCTCTCACTTCGCTCATTCTGCTTTTGTTGCTAATTTTGAGCCCCGAGATGTTGGACACGCATTGACGGATCCGGATTGGGTCAATGCCATGCATGAGGAGTTAGAGAACTTTGAGCGAAATCGGGTTTGGGTTCTAGTTCCACCTCCACCTGACTGTAAGCCTATAGGGACAAAATGGGTATTTAAAAACAAGCAAGGAGAGGATGGCCACGTTGTTAGAAACAAGGCCCGGCTTGTAGCGAAAGGCTATAGTCAGAAGGAAGGGATAGATTATGAGGAAACCTTCGCTCCTGTAGCACGTTTGGAGGCTATTAGGATACTCTTGGCTTATGCTGCATCCAGGGGTTTCAAACTCTTTCAAATGGATGTCAAGAGTGCCTTTTTAAACGGCTACATAGAGGAGGAGGTTTATGTTGAGCAACCCCCCGGTTTTGAAAATCCCAAGTTTCCAAATCATGTCTTTAAACTTCACAAAGCTTTGTATGGTTTTAAACAAGCCCCTAGAGCCTGGTATGATAGGTTGAAAACCTTTTTGCTTGCTAAGGGTTTTAAAATGGGATGTGTAGATAAGACGCTCTTTCTCCTCCGGCAAGGCAAAGACACACTTTTGGTCCAGATTTACGTGGATGATATCATTTTCGGTGGTTCTTCTCACGCTTTGGTTGCCAAGTTTGCAGATACTATGAGCAGGGAGTTCGAGATGAGCATGATGGGCGAGCTGACATTCTTTCTCGGGTTGCAAATTAAGCAATCCCGAGAGGGGACGTTTGTGCACCAGGGCAAGTACACGAAGGACTTGCTGAAGCGGTTCGATATGGGTGAGGCCAAGCCTCTTCCAACACCCATGTCGACGACGACTGCCCTGGATGCGGATGTGGACGGAGAAGCAGTGGACCAGAAGGAGTACCGCAGTATGATCGGGTCGCTCCTCTACCTGACGGCGACATGCCCGGACATCCAGTTCGCGGTGTGTCTGTGCACGCGCTTTCAGGCGTCGCCGCGCACTTCTCACCGTCAGGCGGTGAAGCGCATCTTCAGGTACCTTCGTTTCACACCTGAGTTCGGGATTTGGTATTCTGCTTCCTCCACCCTCTCGCTTTGCGGTTATTCCGATGCCGATTTTGCTGGTTGTCGCATTGAGCGCAAGTCCACTTCTGGGACTTGCCAATTTATTGGATCTTCTCTTGTATCGTGGTCTTCTCGCAAGCAGTCTAGTGTCGCTCAGTCTACCATGGAGGCTGAGTATGTTGCTGCGGCTAGCTGCTGTTCCCAGTTACTCTGGATGATGGCCACTTTGCGTGATTTTGGTTTGAGCTTTTCTCGCGTGCCTTTGCTTTGTGACAGCACGAGTGCTATTAGCGTTGCTAAGAACCCTGTGCTTCACTCGAAAACCAAACACATTGATGTGCGCTTTCATTTCTTGCGAGACCACCAGGAGAAGGGTGATATCGACCTTCGCCATGTCGATACTCATCACCAACTGGCTGATATTTTCACCAAGCCTTTAGACGAATCAACCTTTAATCGGTTGAGGGGTGAGCTTGGTGTGTGTTTCCCCTTTTAGATGGGGGAAACCTTTTGGATCTTGTATAGACTAACTCTTTTACTTTGAGTTTCTTTTCTTTGCATTTTAGCATACGCATTTACATTCTGAGCTTCATGTTTATAATCACTAGAATGTAAATATGCTCTGTTTAATATGCTCCGATGCTTATGTTGATGCTTGTAGCTTATGCTCCTTCTGATCACTAGTACATGTTATGAGCTGAGCAATTTCGGAATGGTGAATTTGCCTAATGTATATAAATCTGAAAATGATCACCATTGAGGTATGCAACTAGAATGTGTAGGGTGTGTTGAGTCCATTCCTGCTTTTCATATATGCTAGGTTGCTATGTCTCTAGTTCTGAGTCATTCACTTGCTTGGTCTGTTCATATCATGTTTAAAACTTGAACCAAGCTTTAGTGAATTGAAAAGATCGAGATGGGATTGCTTGTCAACACCTCACGGTATCGAGACTGTTTCTCATTGCACTTTGACTTAAACTTGAGCCGTGTAGTGTATGACCGAAACCGTTGCTTTAAGCTTCCGATTGCATATGCATAGGCTTCGCACGGTTGAAAAGTTAGGCAATGACAAGCTTTCAACCTCTCGCAATCACATGCTAAAATTGAACTTGTGTAATTTCACCGCTGCAAACTCCGATATAAAACTGAAATCACAAGTATATGCTTCATTCCTATGCATGATGATTGAACTTTGCTAGGGGTAGTTCACCTTGTATACGTGTTTAGCACTTGTCTGGATTCCTATCTATACATGTGGAGTGCTATTTTGATGGTGACTATCTTTTTGGCTAAAAAATGCTCACTTGCTCATATGCTTCATATTTCGTATGTGTGATCAGTTTGAGCCTTCGCTATGTGAGTGCTTAGTTGTGCCATTGGAGATGTACCGATTAGAGCATCTTTGCACTCTTTTGATTATATGCCTGAAGCTGCTAACTTGCATTTCTGACTTCATATGCATTTTGGAAGGAGGAGTTGTGTTGACTCAAGGGAAGAGTTTGTGCTTGATAAGTGCATTTTCAACTAAGGGGGAGAGTTTTTGCAAATCATATGTCTCCTGGCGTTCAATTAAGGGGGAGTGTTTGCTAAGGCTTTTGCTAAGGGGGAGATTTTCAGATCTTTATGCTCTTCTCTTGTTGGACCTAAGGGGGAGTCCCTGGTTGCTTGCACTTGTCGAGGGGGAGTTTGCTAGTTGTGTTGAGCCGTTGCCTCTGTCTTGAGGGACTAGCAAACATTTTCCTCATTTGTCGTCGAGTTGGATTTTGATTGGTTCAGAGACCTTTCGTTTGTTTTTCAATTGGTCGGAGTGGTTTTCGTGCTAGTTGTGTTGAGCCTCTGTGCCTCTATCTTGAGGGACTAGCATTTTTGCCATTTTTAGCTCTGACTTTCAATTGGTGTTTTGCTAGCGGTGTTGAGCCTGTTCTACCTCTTCTTGAGGGCTAACTTTGTTTTGCTTGGTTGCGTCGAGCCGTTGCCCATGTCTTTGGGGACCAAGTTTTCACTTCTTCCACTTGACCTTCTTCGGCTTTGCTATGCTTTTGGGTCATTTGGTTGAGTTCTCTTCCTCTCCTTCCTCCTACCTTCTTCTTTCATTTTATGATTTGTGTGTGTAGTTGACAATGCACTCATCAAGGGGGAGATTGCGGATACATGGGGGTATGCCGTGTCTCTCAGTGATGAGTGATTGTCAACGGGTTTGATGCGCATGTTCTTTGGCTTGTGTTGTGCAGGTGTCGAGCTCGAAGACAGTGATCGATGGCAGGTGAAGGTCAAGTTGAGACGTGTCGTGCCGATGGACTGGGTGCGATGAAGGATGGGCGTGCCGTGCGGCGGACGTGCCATGCTGATGTATCGGACAGTGAAGGGCAGACGTGAGGCTTGGACTGAGGGACTAGAGGCCGGAGGATCAGCTGTGGTGGCTGGCAGCCTGTGGCGATGACAAATGAAGAAATGCGGTCATGTCAGTGGACGGGGTGCACGGAGGTGCATCCCCTCTACGACGCCGGTTTGTTGGTTGAGCCAGAGAAAAACCAACGGGTGGACGGTTTCCAGGTTTGGGCCTCAAAACCTGGGTGCTGGGTTTCCAGGTTGAGCCACAAAACCTGGGCGCGACGGTTTCCAGGTTGAGCCACAAAACCTGGGCGCGACGGTTTCCAGGTTGAGCCTCAAAACCTGGGCGTGGGCCGGTTTCTGAGTTTGGGCATCAAAACTCGGGCGCTGCGGGTTTCTGAGTTTGGGCCACAAAACTCAGGCTGGAGGCTGGTCTCCCGGTTTGGGCCTCAAAACCGGGGGCTGATGGAAAAGGTTGGTTTCCCGGTTTGGGCCACAAAACCGGGGGTGCAGAGCGAGGGCGGCACGTGGCGGCGATCCAGAGGTTGCGTCGAGGCAACGCTTCGGTTCGAGCGGGCGTGGCCGTTGGATCTACCTACCACCGCGGGTTGGACCAGAATAGCCTTAGGGTTTAGCTGGTTCGCTCTGTAATTAGTTTAGAGAGGGGTAGAGTAGGAAATAGACTTAGTCTAGATTAGTATAAGTAGTTCAGGGGAGACACCCTCCTCCCCATCTCAGCTATCTCAGTTTTAGCTATCTCAGTTAGTGACTTCATTTGCTAGGGTTTCCTGCTCTCCCATCCCCTGCTTTAGCTAGTTGAGATCCGCAGAGAGACTCCACTCTGTGTACTGTTGAGTTGAGGAAGTGAGGCCGTATCCTCACCTTGGAGCACAGATCGATGGCTTGATTTGCGTCCTTAATTCGAGTTCGTGGCTGTGATTTCTGTTTTGCTTGTGTTCTTCACGAAATCCTTTTACTCCACGATTTTCCCGTCGCTTGATCTCTTTGCTCGGTTCATCTTTTGCAATTCCGTTTGAACCAAGTTGTTCTAGATCGTGAGGCACTTCTTTCCACCAAAGGAATCATCCTCTAACCTCACGGTCTAGGAGATCGATCGATTTTTCGTTTTGGGTCACTTTTTCTCACTTCCCCCAAAATTCTTCGATTCACCGATTTGGAGTTAGGTTCGAGCCATGATCTCTTAGAGATAGCTCACTAACCTCCTTGTGACTTCACTCACCAAGTTTGATCCCTAGAGGATGCGTTTTGGGTGAGTTTGAGTCGGATCGGTAGAAGAACAGAGGGGCTGCGGGGTGACCGGACGCTGGTCGCGAAGTGATCGGACGCTGACCAGTGCGTCCGGTCGTTGAGCGTTGCATACAGAGTTTCTGTTTTGACCGGACACTCATGACCGGACCCTGTGTTTATCGATTGACCGGACGCGCCTAGGTTCCTGTTCATCGTGTTTGTTTGATATGACCGGACGCTCTGTTCACAACCGGACGCTCCGTACTAGTGAGTCCGGTCGCGAACAGAGAGCTCCCAGAGCCGGTCCCAGCTGACCGGACGCAGGCAGAGTCCGGTCGTTGCTGTTTCGCGCCGTTTCGTTCGCGGTTCGTTCGCTCTTGATTGGATTCGAGTTTCGTCTTTTGCGTTGGCTTTCTAGGGTTGTCTAGTGTCTCGCTGTGCTTCGTGGGAGCATCCACCCTATATCTAGGGTCGTGGACATTAGCAAGCTCTAGGGTTCGCTTTTGGGGTTGATTTTGGGACAGTGGCATCTAGTTTCCGTAAGGAAATTTTGAAGCTCCCATTCACCCCCCCTCTGGTCGCTTTCGGGTAGCTTCTCGGTCCTTCACAACCCCTGCGTCCGATGACACAACAGAAAGGTTCCAGAGAGGGCAGAAACACATCGGACGCGTCCGATGGTTCCACATCGGACGCAGGCCAGCGTCCGATGCTCCCTGGAAAGCACGCTCGTGCCACGTCACCTGCATCGGACTCTGCAACATCGTTTTCTCAGCGTCCGATGCTCCTTCAACTTCTGACAGAAACTAGGGTTTACCATCGGACGCTCGGCCTAGCGTCCGATGCTCCTCGGACCAGCGTCCGATGCTCCCAGAGCACTACACTTCTCCTCCGAAAACCGCTGAATCCTGCCTCGCAAGCTCGGCAGGAGGGAGAAGGACTATACACTAGTTTCTCCCACTTCTCCCTGGCTCCTTTCAACACAACTTCTTTTCTAACAACTTCTCCTTTGCAAATGTGCCAACACCACTAAGTGTTCAACATCATGTGTATGTGTGTTAGCATTTTCACAATCATTTTCCAAAGGATTAGCACTTGCACTTATCACGCCACTCAATCCTAGCAACATCGCAAAGTTAGATCGCTCAAGTGGCACTAGATGACCGATATGCAAACAAGTTTGCTCCTCTTAATAGTACGGCCATTTATCCTAAACCCGGTCATAATCTTCTCTACACACCTATGACCGGTGAAATGAAATGCCCTACAAGTATACCTTTGCCTTGCGCATTCCATTCCATCTCCTTCGGTGTTGATGCAACACATGCACCAACCTATCATCAAATGATATGATCCACTTCATAGCATCACATGGCCTCCATGGTCCATCGATCTTGACATCACTTGCTCTTCACCATCGCTTCGGTCCTTCGGCGCCAAGTCTTGCTTAAGCCTACCAAAACCAAACTAGGACCTTTCATCTGTGATGAATAATATGATTTTTTGTCCTTTAATCCATATGAGAACTTTTGTTTGAATACATGTGTACTTGTTGGAAGTGAAGATATTGCAGCAACTCCTGATCCATTGTTGAGATTGGCTTTGCTCGGGACTAGCAAAGGGTAAGCTTGGGGGACATGTTGATGCTCACTAATGCTCAAAATTAACCATCAACTATTGCATGAAATGACACTAAATGAATCACAAAGCATAGTTGTCGGGTTTGAAACTAACAAGTTCCACGAGTTTTGGTGCTCTCACTTGTTTTGTAGGACATCCATATTTTTACCATATAAAAGCATCTCAAGTGGCAAATTGGAGTACACCATTGCGTAGAGCTCGTTGCACTGATCAAAACGGATATATTATTTGCTATTTTTAGAGCAAGGAATAAAAAGATATAAAATTTCCAAATTAAAAAAGGAGTGCTGACGTCATAGCTGACGTCAATACCCCTAAACTCAACCGACCAAGAGGTCCAGGCGGGCTGACAAAGGCAGGTGCTGCCTCCGCATCCTGGGCAAGCGATTGATTTTTTCCCCAATGGCATGATGACGCGTGGCCAAGCAGGTGCAGTCACGCGCGCTCCGCGCGGGACGCTGGGGCACGGGCGTACGGCGGGCCAGGAGCACGTGGCGCAAGGACAGAGGCTGGTTCACCAGTTCGGCAGATCGCGCGCGAGTTGGAGCGGACGGGCCGCTCGAACCAGCCGGCCCAGCTGGCCGAAAAGGGCCTTTTCTCTCCCGAAACTCTGCAGAACGCGTATTTCACCGGTTCAGGTCCGGTTCGGGCACTTGGAGGCCGGTTCTCGTCCGGTTTCTTCTGCAGGAAGCTTCAGGACAATTCTAGGAGGTTCTCCACGAGTCCCAAGGTCGGTCCAACGCAGGTTTGATCGTACGGTGTACAAAACGCGGCATATGGATCCAACGGTAGGCGATAAATGTGACGCGGATCGATGACGTGGCAATTCCTTGCCCCCTACTCCATCCAGGACTATATAAGAGACCCCAGGGGCGCCCCCAAGAGCCATCTCCATCTTCATTATTCATCTCCACATCAGAAACTAGGGTTTCAATTAGAAGTAGAGATCCCTCTAGTTGATCGTCTAGTTCTAGTTCATCTTCTAGTTCTAGATCTAGTTCTAGTTCATCATCTAGTTGTAATCTAGAGAGAGAAAGGAGAGAGCTGAGGAGGAGCCGGATCTGTCGGATCTTCCTCAACATTGTATTGGTGCAGCATCTAGTTCGTCTTCAAGTAATCTCCAGGTTTTTCATTTACTATTTCCAAGTATTATATTTAATTTCAGTTCTTGCTTTATTTCATTTACTGGATCTCCGCTCGTATCGAGTGCTCTAATTATACTAGTTAATTAGAGTAGTAAGCGTTAGTGTAGACGTGGTGTCTAGACTAGGGTTTACCTAAGTTTGCACCCAGCCCCACGGATAGTTGTGGTAGCCCCAGGTGGTGACAGCCCTGACGGCCGACGTAGTCCACCACGTTCGGGTTGGTGTTTGCAGGACCGTAGTCGGAGCTTCCTAGCCCCTTTCTCATCCCTTTCTGTGGCTAGTGTTCTGATGTCCCGAAGTAAGTAAAGTATAGTGAGCCTTTAATTACATAGACCTTCTTAGAAAACCCTAAATCTCTCTCTACCCATTTTATTATTCTTTTCTTGGACGTTCTTGTTTCTTCTAGTACACTTCACGTTCCCCGTGGAAATCGATACCCTGGAATACTCTCGGGTGAAGGCTACATCGGTATCCGTGCGCTTGCGGATTTTTCTGTGTGCGTTTAAAATACCCAACACTCATCATTCAGGAAATGATCCACAAGGGCACATATCAATCTTATGTTCGCAATCTCTCCCTTTGCAAACACAAGGGTGATATATGCCCTTGTGGTTCGCTTCCTGAGTGATGAGTGATCGGTCAACAGGCCACATGTCTCTTGGCTGTGTTGTTGTGCATGTGTGGAGCTCGGAGACAGTGGTCGAAGGTGAGGTGAAGGTCAAGTAGACACGGCGTGCGACGGACCGGGAGCGGTGAAGGGCGGACGTGAGGCTGGGACTGACAGACTGGGAGACCTGAGGACCAGCTGTGGTAGCTGGCACGTGGCATCAGTAAGAAAGAGCACATGGGGATGTGCGGTGCATCGGCCGAGTCGGGACGAAGGTGATGGCGTCGTTGTTGATGCTCACTAAGTGTCATATTCTTAGCATCAACAAGGTCATATAACACAACACAAGGACCTAAAATCAACCAAAAACCTTTTATAAACTAACGATTTCCACTTGTCCTTGAGTTTTATTTGAATGTAGGTAATTGCAGGGTTTTTGTGCATAAATGACCAAGAGGACCCACCAGGGGGCGAGCACACTCACCTGGGCTCACTTTGGGCCAAGGTGGGGTGGCGCCCGCCACACCTCACTGGCGGCCGCCAGGGGAGTGAGGCCCAAACTCCTCCCCTTCCACGTCACTGATCCAGGGGAGGCGTGCCACACTCATTTGCAGCCATCGATCACTAGGGTCGTTGCATCCAAGGGCTACAAAGAGATGTCACGTGGATCATGACCCAATTGCCCATGTGACAGTTATTTAGACATGCAACCGACCTTGGAACCTCCTCCCTGGAGCTCCTGGATGCCGTTAAAGCAATGATGGTGGATCCAACGGTCAGGGGTGTGGCGCCCGCCACCTAGGGCTGGCGCCCGCCACCTCAATCACCCCCCCTGACCTAACCCTAGGTCCATAAGTACCCCCTAGGTCCCTTAGGCTATAAATAGGACCCCCCGAGCTCATTTGTACTCAGACCTCACCTCATTAGTCCCACTCTCTTGTAAGCGAAGCTCTGGTGAAGTAACACTCTAGTTGAGAGACTTAGAGTGAGAGCGAGAGTGAAGAAAGAGAAGAGCTGGAGTTGTAATAGAGGATCTTCCAAAGTCTCTGGTATATTCCAAGTCTTTCTTCATTTATCTAGTGTTCTTCTATTTTAGCATTTACTTTAAGTTCTTTACTTATTGTTCTTGTTGAGTGCTTCCAATCATAGATAACTTAGTATTTAGTTTGTATCTAGTTTGGGTTCTTCGTTGAGTAATCAGTGCTCCAGTTTTGGACGCAAGATTAGAGTAGTATATATTAGTGTAAGCGTGGTGCTTAGACTGATTATACCTTAGTTTGTGGCTAGCCCCCCGGATAGCTGTGGTAGCAAACAGGTGGTGACAGCCCTGGGAGCCTTGAACTCCACCACATAGTTGGGTTAGTTCTTAAATCATAAACCTCGTTGTGCACGTCTGAGGTAAATAGTCCAGAGGGTGTGTACGGTTCGAAGAACTAGATAAAATCTTTATTGCTAAGTTAAGTTGTGTTCGTAAGTGCGTAGGGAAACATTAATCAGTTCATCGGCCAGACCCCGCCGATTTAATTTAGTAGTAGATAATCTTTCTTTCTTTAGTAGTAGTAGAAAACCAACCCGCATTCATACACTTCGATCAACCTAGCTAGAATCACTAGTTGTTCATAGCAGTCCTAGTGTTAGTTCTGCCATAGTAGCTTCCCTGTGGAAATAAATACGATACTCGGTTACTCCCGGGTGAAGTGTACAATTGACTTATTCTGTGCGCTTGCGGAATTACCAATAGTCATAAGAATAGTTAGTATACTTCTAACACTAAGAAGTACCAACAAGCATTTCTGGCGCCGTTGCCGGGGATAGATTCCATAGTCTATGTTGGCACTGGTTATCTACCATAATTAAGGGATAATAAATATGAAAAGGGCAAGAATTTGATCACCAATAAAGGTTTAGGGTTTCAACTGACAATATTCCACGAGTTTTGGTGAGTTATGATTCTGCAGGAACTAAACCAGGAAATCGGCACCAATAGCTTCCCATAGAAGGAAACCGTCGGGAGATAACGCAACCGCCACGTCGGGATACTTCTAGAAGACTCCAGAGAAGACATAGAGACACCATGAGAAAGGGCACCACGGTCCACCTCCGGGGGATCGACCGGTCCCCTGGACCCACCGGTCGGTCCCCCCTGGGCCGCTGGTCTCGTCTTCTGCAAGCTATCTCCACCGACCTCTAGGATGCATCTCGACCGTACCTTAAGTCGGTTTGATCCAAGGGCCACGGTTCATTGCCCAGGGCTATATACACATCCCCTGACCCCCCTCTCTAGGGCATCTGGCATCGGGCATCCGACATCTGGCATTACATTCATCAGGGTTAGATCAATCAAAGCATTAGATCAATTGGAATCTTTAGGACTACATCCACCTAGATTAGTAGATAGAATAGGATTAGAGGAGGCAAGCTTCGCTTGGATTTCTGATCTAGTCACGAGAAGGCTCGGTAAACCAAGATCTTCTCTCTTGTATTAACATTATGGATCTATTCTCATAATTGCTCTTCAGTTCATCATTGTTCTTCATTGTTTATGTTCTAGTTCATCGTCTAGTTCATGTTCATCGTCTAGTTCATAATCTTGTACTAGTTCATGTTCTAGTTCGTACTTTAGTTCTTCTCGATGATCTAATTCACCATATTGTTCATTATCATGTTCTAGATAGCAATACAATTGATATGATTAAGACATCAATGATTATATTCTTAGTTATAATGCTTATAGTCTGCTTTGATTATATATTTGGCATAGATAGTTCATCTTATACTCATGTTCGTATAGCGCTCATCTTAAAGTACAACGGGTGGGTGATAAATGTTGTGTAGTTGGTTGTGCCTATACATTATTTGTCTGCGAATGCGTCCTATTTCGGATAGAGTGGTAGATCGCGGGGTGACAGACCTGTTGAGCCCTCTTATTCACCTCCCGAATTAGTGTTCAGTAGGCTCAGTAAACTCATGGTTATGGTACTTTGTTTGACACTTTTACTATGGAAGTTGCCTCTTGATTACAAATATGATGTGGACCTAGCATGATTGCGAAATTAATTGCAGTAATCAATGTTCTATGACTTGTAATTAGAACAAATTAGAAGGTTTTTTAATACCTGTTCTAATCATCATTTGCTATGGCAGTACTGTTCTAAGTTTTCCTTGATTAATTGATCTCTGTTATCCTTTATCCATTATTTATCATATCATACTCTATAAACTGATTCCTGTTTGACAGTAAGTAATTAGTGTGATATCAGTCTTATTATAAGTGTTTGCCATATAAATGCTGTTAAGTCTTACATGCCATCTGTCTTGAATTGATTAGTCTCCATGTAACACCCCCGGTGTTAAGCAATCCCTAAATGCATAATTTGGCATGGCATAAGCATAGCATCTCATCATTTCATGTGCATATGTTTGTGAAGTGCTTAAGTCCTTGTGTAGGTCTAGTGTAACCTTGTTTGCTTTCTGTTTCTGACCAAGTGCCTTATAACAAAGTTGTAGATCTTGATGAAAGGAACAACTTTGCTTTAAAGCACTTTCTCAGAAAAAGCTTTTAAAATGTGATTTCTTGCATTAGAAAAATGGATTAGAAGTAAATTTCTTTTTCTAAGCAGAATTTGGACTTGAGCCTTAAAGATGATTTGTTCCTTACAAAATTCTAAGCAACTTTGCTTTTAGGACCTTTCCTAATTCGGCTTAGTTTAGGAGTTATAGAGCATCAAAGTTTTTAACCAAACTTCATTAGTTTAACCCCAGTGGACCCCGCCTGTCAGTCTCTCCTTCTTCTCCTTCGCGGACGCCGCTCCCTCCGCGCGCGCGGCAGAATCCGCCGCAGCCGCGAGACCGCCTCGCCGGCCGGCCAAACCACCGGCACCGCCGCCCGTGGTTTGCGCCCGAACTCGCCACGTCGCCCATGCACCCGTCTCACTCGCCGCGTGGTCGCGCGACGCCTGACGCCGCCGCGTCCGGTCGGGAGTTCCCCCGACGGGAACGGCCAGGTGCAATGCACCTAGCACTTCGTTCCTTTTCCTTCGCTCCGCCCCGTGCTTGCAACCAGAGGAGCATTCCATTGCTCGCTCTCTCCCTCGCTCCACTCCACTCCATCTTCACCAGAGCTCCGCGCCGCCGCCGCCCGCCGAACTCCGGCGAGCGATTACTCGCTCCACCGCTCACCGCCGTTCGATTCCTCCCGCCAGTTTCTCCGCCCTAATCTCCTCTTTCTCCGGTAAGGGTTGGTTTCCCCTCTCTCCCTCTCTAGCCGCCGGAACAGCGGATGCCATCCGCAAGCTCCCGCCATGGCCGCCACCGTGACCTTCACGTGGACCGGTCATCTCCGGCCAAGCTATCCCAACCGAGCCATGTTCTAGTCTTCTCTACCTCCGTAGTAGCTTAGAGTTAGTTGGAGACCTCTCTTCGCCGTGTTCAGCCGGAACCGAGCCGTGTCGCCGCCGTGTCCGCCATGGACCGCCGCCGTGCATAGCTCCAGCAATGCTCGGGTTGCCGAGCCCGAAGGTTGCTCCAATAGGTCGCTTAGGTCTTGCTTGGGCTAGTGCTAACCTCGCCGAGTCGCAAGCCGCCGGGAAGAGTTCCGCCGCCGAGTCGCAGAGCCGCCGCTCCGCCATGGCCGCCGTCGAGCTTGCTCCGGTATCCCTCTGGCTCAGCGAGTCGGTTAGTGTGTTCGCCTCGCAAACCCGCACCCAGTGATGGTCTCAGTGTCACCGGAAGCGTCGCCGTCGACGAGCTAGGGCCGGTCAACGACCACGGCGCAAAACTCCGCCGTTGACTGCCGAGCCTGGCCTCGCGCGCGTGGTAACGTGCCGAGCTTGGCCTCGGAAGCTTGGTCGCCCTGACCAGCGGGCCCCGACTGGCAGTAAGTAAGAAAGAGAGAAAGGAAGAGCTTGGGTGCCGTAGGCCTCGGAAAGCCGGATGCGCCGAGCCTTCGCCTCGAGCCTCGACCGAGTCGGTTGAGTTAGTCTCGGTTGAGTCAGTAAGCCTCGGTTGAGTCAGTAGCCTCGGCTGAATAGTTAGCCTCGGCTGTCAGTGTGCCTCGGCGAATCGGTCGGGGGAGGTCGAGTGCGTCTGAGCCTCGGCTGAGTGGCCGGGTGTGCCGAAGCCTTCGCCTCGAGCCTCGGCGAGTCGCGCCGGGTGTGCCGAGCGTCTGTCTTGTGCCTCGGCCGAATCAAGAAGGGAGTCCGTACGTTAGGATTGAGTTTTCTTTAAAAGTGTTTTGCAGAATTCATGTAAGGCTTCAAAAATTCATACAAGGCTCATTTTAAGTCCAAATCCTGTGAAACAAATTTTGTTAGGTCAAGCATGTTTAGATCTATCAGTGAAAACTGTTGAATGCATTCTTGGTGATATTTTTATGTGTAGATTTATTTACATTAGAAAAGTGCTGATAACTTGGAAAATGCATAACTAATTATATATCAGTCAGAAAAATGTGATTCCAGTTTTGTTAGGTTTGTATGAATGTGTAGTTTCAGAGAAAAATATAATATGAGGTTGTTCTGTGAATTAATTTGACAGTAGCTTTTAAAATGGTTAAATGTCGTTTCCTTGTTTATTTTGTAGTAATTAAAATATGAGGAATATGAACCTGAGAATTTAAGCACATTGCTCTTGTACTAGGAAGCTCAGTAGAAAAATAAGAAATCTGTTGTTTGACACTTTTTGCTAGGGTGTGTAGTTCAAAGCACCTTTCCATGATAGAATTTGTCTTTTTCATAGAGAATGGAGTTTAAGTCCAAATGAGATGAAATTTGGACAGGGAGCTAGATTAGGTGTTGTTAACTCCCAGTAATTTCTGTAGATTTTTCTGAAGCTGTCTAGGTTAGGTTGCTGTTTAAGCATGTGTAAATAGATTTATTTCAGCAAGTAATTAGAGGGTAATAAACTCACTAAGTAGACTTTGATGTGGTGACAACATAGCTTAATCAATTGACTATGTTAGGTTAAATAGTTGGGATGATGTTGACTACCTTGTTGAAGAGAATGCAGTAGAGATGACATGTGCTTATCCCTGATTGCTGTTGATCATGTGCATCACATATGCATTCTATGTGCATTCATCCTATTCATGCGCTATGCATCATACAGGATCAGCGGAGGAGATCCAGACCCAGTCGTTACTGGAAGAGCCCAGTCCGGAGGAGAACCTGACAGAAGAAGCCGGAGGGACCGACGCCGACGAGTTGCCCGAGTGCCGCGATCACCGTCCGTCGGACTTTGAGAAAGGCAAGCCCCGGAGCATTCTAACTCCTACGGTTTGCAAATGTTTTCTAATTAACCTGATGATGGATGTTGCATTAGGTTATAGGAATTGATTGCTACCGTTGATGCATATTACTTATCCTTGTCCACCTGCAATATATCTTGATATCCCTGTTTAGGTCTAGGCTCGTTATATGCTTAGCCCTGCTTAGACCGGTAAAAGTCGGGTGATTCCCTGTCTCCCGCAATAGGTGGATACTGATCATGTTTAGCCTGTGCTATCATGAGATAACCATGTGATAATTAATCTGAGACGGAGGCGGGATGTAAGAGCAGCAGGACATGGGTTCTGTGTGCTAGTAGGCTCCCGTCTGTGTCGCATAGGACCCGTTCGGGAATGTCCCTTCAGTCAAATTGAACGCGTCGATCACTTAACGGAGTTGGTCTGAGTACCTCCCGTGAAGCCGAGTAAGGTTATTCGAGCCGGAGATGGAGATGTTGACGCCTAACACCCAGGGCCTCAGCTGTACCGTGGGCAACTATTCTGATCGACCTGGCATGGTCCGAGGGCAGGCAGGGCCTGATCGACCTGGCATGACCGTGGGCAGTTATAGATTGAGCGACCTGGCACTGAGATAACCCCCGGTGTAGAAGGGCCCATGGCCGTCCCGCGCTTTGTGTTCTCGAATCTCCTGACTGGCAGCTTACGACTGCCGTAGCCGGACGTGCCGGGCGAGTGTGAGACATTTTATCCCCAGCTGGGTAGGAATCGATTATAATCGCCATCGCTCCTGGACAGTGAGAGCAGTTGACTTTAGATCATCTCCCGTAGAACTTATGGAACTAAAATGGTTATGGAATCTGAAAGGCTATTGATGAAATAGTCACTCTTGATTGATTAATTAGCAAGTGCTTGTTTAGTACAGGTGCAAATCTAGTAAGGTAGAGTTAATGACTAAAAGCAATTGCCAACATCTGAAACTGAGTTTTATTACTAAAGCTTTCATGCAAAGAGTATGTACAGCCAACCCCACTATATAGCCTACATGATCCTTGGAGTCTCATTATTTTTGGTTTTGACGGGTAAGTCTAGCTGAGTACCTTCTCGTACTCAGGGTTTTATTCCCTTGTTGTTGCAGATGGCCAGTGCTTTTATGGTTACTGCGAGAACTGCTTGTACCCGGTAACGGGTGATGACTAGACCAAGGGCATGGTCAACACTTATCTCATCTGTTGCTTTTGTGGACCCGGTCAACTGATGGCACCGTATTTATGAACAATCCAAACTTATGTTTTAAAGACTATGTTGCTTCCGCTACTACTACAAATTATGGTTTGTAATATTATTTCGTACTCCGATGTAATTTGAACTCTATGCAACTGTGTTGTAACCCGTGAGCATGTTCGTGGAACAAGTACGATCTTGGCTGGATGTCGTTGAATGATTTGAAATCCTTCGAGATTTCCGGACTACCGGGTTTGTACGAGCTTAAGTACTCGATGATTTCTGCGAGAGCGGAGGTTTTCAGTGCTTAATCTGGTGCAAATTGGTCGGTTCTGTTACAGCTGGCATCGGAGCAAGTTCTGCGTTACTGTTCATGGGTGTATTTAAAAACAATATTTTATAAAGGATAAAGCTATATTTGCCAACTTATAGTTATATTAGGATTTGGAAAATCTTAAGGATTAAAGCTAAGGTGTGCCAGTGACCAAGTCCTTATGCCCAATAGGAATTTAGGTGGCTATTTAAGTACTAACTTGGGGGTTGTGCATCATATTTAATCTGTTATTCTGTCGTCCATACGGCAAGGGTGAAATTGTATGGGTGCTATTCTTCGGAATAGTAATGTATGGATCAATTGCCTCTACGCCAAGGTAATAAGTGAGTTGTGAGAGCATGATTGGACAACCGCCAATCTAGGGGAGTGCTTGAATGATGCTGACATGTATACCTGTTGCACACAAGTATATGTGAAAGTATTAATTGTGGGAGTAATACTTTTCTGATGGGTGCATATACTGCTTACGTGTATACTGGGTGTGCACCTAAGCCAGTATTAGATTTAATTTTCAGCAATGCATGATATTCATATTGTGGGCAGGGCTGAAATGAACTTTCTGCAGGTACGCTAACTTGCGAACGTGTAGTACGCTAGTTAACGCTATGAGTGAACGTTGTATGCCACCGTCTAGCCGTTAGATTGTTAGGCAGTGAGGACGTATGTTACGCTCATGCATCATGATCATATAATCTTGCATTAATTTACTTCCTTCCTTATGTTATCCGTCCCGATCTTAAATAAAAGTTGTTCTCAACTAATTAAAAACTGTGTGGATACACTTCTTTCAGATGGCCCGCACTAAGCGTACCGCCCGCAAGTCGACTGGAGGCAGGAGGCCCAATTACATGCTGGGTCCTTGGACCGAGGAGGGATCCGAGGATTTTCTGGAGGAGTTCGGCATGCCTACTCTTTTGTGGAGGGTGCTGCACTTAGTCGGATACCAGGAGGGCCAGGAGCCGCAGTATGAGTGGCATCGAGTTCAGTTTTCAGAGGATCGCTACATGTACACAGTTGAGGTGGACGTGCCCAGCCGTGATCCGCAGGATCATGTGTGGTGCCGCAGAGTGTTTGCTCTTCAGGGCAGGACTCCTTGGGATGGAGCCAACCAAGTTGCGTACACTGTTCTTCGGGATATCATGGAGGATCATCCAGAGGTAGTTGCCCAGGCCACAGCCGGTGTCTTCCCTACAGCAGATCCGTACCAGTCCGTGTGGCGTCAGCCGGGTGCTACGGTGTTGGAGGCTAGTTCTTCAGAGCGTGAGCACTGCGCAGGGCCAGCTGGGTGTGCGATGGCTACACTCATGGCTACCTACGGGTGTCTGTCCGTAGCTACGACCACCTGGACCACATCCTCAGTTAGGAGATAGCTGCACATCACCAGGGTCAGGAGGCGCATGCTACAGAGGTCGACCTTCTTACCACTCAGCTAGCTCACTTGACCATTGAGAGAGACCAGGCTCGTCAGAGGGCAGGAGAACGGCACAACAGCTTAGTGACCACAGGGTATGACGACCTTCTTATCCACCATCATGCCCGAGACTGAGGAGTCGCTACGTAATGTTTGTCCGAGGGTATGCGCGCGACTGAGCAGAACAGCTTCTTTCAGGCTACAGGTGGGAGATTTTGGAGCTGCAACTTCATCATCTCTAGGACTACAATGATCGCCTACATGAGGAATTCATCGCCGTGAGAATGACAGGAACCCTATCCTTCCTCAGGAGGACCGGATTCTCATGCTTCGTCCAGTGGTTCTTCGAACATCTCGAGTGATGATGATGACAACGACGACGATGACGATGGTGCCATTAGGAGTAGACTAGTTAGTGTTAGCGCGTAGTGGTCTTATCTCATATCGTAGCGCTTGATCTTTTGGGTAACATGTGGATGTAAGAATGTGTGTTGGAGACCTATGTGCGTAGGCGCAAAACCTTTAAAAGTCCCATATGTATGGGCACCTACGGGTGTTATGTTGACTTTTGTATGCTATGTGATGAGCACTATTTATCATGTGATGATGCGTTGTGGATCGAAAATTTATTATGCCTCTGTAATTGTTTTGGTGAATTCGTTTCCGAATAATTTCTGTTGGCATGGTTTATTGTTCTCCGCAATTTTGGCAACGTCGTTTAATGATTATTGCTATCGCTACATGCAGATGACGACGACTCGCAGTGGAGCGGGTGTAGTGGTGTAATGATGATAGCAGAGGGAACCGCAATCCACCACCTCCTCCACCACCCACGGCCGAGCAACTCTTCGCTCAGTTCTTGGGGAGCCAACGCAACATCGAGCGCTTCTGCGAGAGAATTTAGCGCATAAGCAATCAACGCCCTGAGCCGAATCAGTACAGCTCGTTCAAGGATTTTCTGGACACAAGGCCGCCAATTTTCAAGGAAGCCACAGAACCTCTAGAAGCGAAAAATGGCTGCATACAATAGAGCAGAAGTTTCGACTGCTCAGGCTTACAGAAGAATTAAAGGCAGAGTATGCTGCACATCAGCTACAGGGGCCAGCCGGAATTTGGTGGGGACATCACCGTACCACTTATCCAGCTCGTACACCTGTCACTTGGAGAATGTTCGCGGAAGCTGTTCGCGGGCACTATATTCCGCCAGGCTTGACTCAGATGAAGAGGCTGAATTCATGAGCTTAACCTAAGGAACTCGATCAGTGACCGAGTATCATCACTTGTTCAACTCTTTATCTCGCTATGCACCATTTTGTTGATACCGATGCAAGAAGATAGCTAGCTTTAAGAGAGGACTGAATACTAAGATGGGAAAATCAGTGGGTACTTCATCCCGCACAGTTTTCAATGACTTTCATCAGTGACTGCCTGATCCAGGAGAATCACAACAATAAGCATGCTGCAAGCAGGCTAAGAGGACCCTGGAATCTGGATCATCTCAGTTTAGAGGACACCACAGCCCAGCGTTCTCAATACCGACCACCAGCACCTGGGGCTCGTTTCAGGCCGCCTCAGAAGAAAGGACAGCAGCAAGCTCAGCGTGGTCAACGACCATACAAGGTGGCAGCAAGTCAGGCTCGAGCAGGACAAGGCAGCTCAACTGGGACCAAGCCCATAGTTCGGGACCGTGCTTCAATTGTAACCAGAGGGCACTTTGCAAGGTATTGCCCACACCCCAAGAAGCAGCAGGCTAATTACCCCGCGCGTCTGCATAACATGACTGCTGAAGAAGCTCGTGCAGGAGAACCCGTGACTGCCGGTATGTGTCTCGTGAACCATCATCCTGCAGTTGTTTTATTTGATACTGGATCATCGCATTCTTTCATGAGCAAGGCATTTGCACAAAAGCATAATCAAGAAATCTCTGAAATGGATTATGGGTTTCGCGTGAGCTCCGTAGGAGTAGCGTGTTATCTAGACAGATGTGTGTAATGTGACCATCGACATTGGAGGGCATAAATTTGGAGCCAACTTAGTAATTTTGCCGGGACTAAGTATGGATGTAGTCTTAGGCATGAGTTGATGACCATGTGGAGTGCGGTGTTAGACACTGCAAAAGGACTCTTACCTTATCTGATAGTCGGACAGGTAACAAGCTTCGCGTATCTCTTCCTCGAGGTGCCGATCTTGTTGACTTATCTTGTACTTTTGCTATAGAAGACCTCTCCAAAATTCCAGTTGTTAGGGATTTTCCGGACGTTTTTCCAGATGAGTTACCAGGGTTACCACCGAAGAGAGCAGTGGAGTTTGTGATAGAGTTGTTACCAGGAACTGCACCCAATCTCTAGGAGACCGTATCGAATGCCGCCCAATGAGCTGGCAGAACTCAAGACCCAATCAAGGAACTCTTGGACAAGGGATTCATTCAACCCGTGGTATCATAATGGGGTTGCCCAGCTTTTTTGTCAAAAAGAAGGATAAGTCCTTGCGCATGTGTGTGGATTATCGTCCACTCAATGCCGTGACTGTTAAGAATAAGTATCCGTTACCTAGGATAGACATCCTTTTTGATCAGTTATCAAGGGCCAAGGTGTTTTCTAAGATTGATCTAAGGTCAGGGTATCATCAGATTCGACCAGACCACAGGATATTCCAAAGACCGCTTTCTCAACCAGATACGGGTTATACGAGTATCTTGTTATGTCCTTTGGATTAACCAATGCTCCAGCATATTTTATGAGTTTGATGAACTCCGTGTTCATGCCAGAATTAGACAAGTTTGTGGTAGTGTTCATTGACGATATTCTGGTTTACTCGGAAAATGCAGAAGATCATGCAGAACATTTGAGGGTTGTCTTATCTAGACTCAGGGAACACAAGCTCTATGCTAAATTCAGCAAGTGCGAGTTTTGGATGAAGAAAGTACAATTTCTTGGTCATATTCTGTCAGAAGAAGGAATCTCAGTAGACCCTAGTAAAGTACAAGAAGTCATGGACTGGGAAGCTCCTACTTCAGTTGGTGAGATTCGTAGTTTCTTGGGCTTAGCAGGATATTACCGCCGTTTTATTCCAGATTTTCTCCAAGATTGCAAAGCCAATGACCAGTTTGTTTGCAAAGAATCAGAAATTTGAATGGAGAGAAGTGCGAAACTGCTTTCCGTACCTTGCGGAAGCTGTTGACCACTGCTCCTGTTTTAGCTCAACCGGATGTTGAGAAACCCTTTGATGTCTTTTGTGATGCGTCAAAGGTAGGCCTAGGTTGTGTTTTCATGCAAGAAGGCAGAGTGATTGCTTATGCTTCGCGGCAATTGCGAAAGCATGAAGTGAATTACCCGACCCATGATTTGGAATTAGTTGCAGTTGTACATGCTTTGAAGATTTGGAGACACTATCTGCTGGGAAATGTCTGCAATATGTACACCGACCACAAGAGTCTTAAATATATTTTCACGCAAGCAAATTGAATATGAGGCAAAGAAGATGGCTAGAATTGATTAAGGATTATAATCTTCAAATTCACTATCATCCAGGCAAGGCGAATGTTGTGGCCGATGCTCTGAGCCGGAAATCACACTGTAATGCTATGAAGAGCTACCAGAGGATGAGTTCAGCTTAACACATGCTGCAGTGCTACATGATTTAGAGTTGCGCAATGTGTTAGTTGACCAAATTATAGAAGGCCAGAAAACCGATAAAGGGATCTATCATATTAAGGAAAGGCTCACGGATGAAAGAGGCCGATAAGCATTTTCGAGTTGACGAAAATGGAGTTCTATGGTTTAACCAGCGATTAGTGGTGCCTAAGGATAGAGAACTCAGGAATCGGATCATGGATGAAGCACATTTGTCCAAATTATCTATTCATCCTGGAAGTACAAAAATGTACCAAGATTTGCGTCCGAGATTTTGGTGGACCAAAATGAAGAAAGAAATTGCTGCTTATGTGGCCGGATGCGATACGTGTTGTCGAGTAAAAGCTATTCATTTGAAACCAGCTGGAATGCTTCAGCCATTAGCTATACCTGAATGGAAGTGGGAAGAAGTGAGTATGGACTTTATCGTTGGTTTACCCACGACTCAGAAGGGTAATGATTCAATTTGGGTAATTGTGGATCGTCTCACAAAGACCGCACATTTCATTCCAGTCAAGACCAACTATAAGCCCCGGATTATGCAGAGATCTACATAAGTCAGATTGTGCGACTGCACGGTGTACCAAGGTTATAGTCTCTGATCGCGGACCACATTTACTGCACCATTTTGGGAAAAGTTGCAGAAGGAGTTAGGCACGGATTTAGTCCGAAGCTCAGCCTATCATCTGCAAACATCAGGGCAGACAGAGAGAGTGAATCAAGTTCTAGAGGATATGTTAAGAGCCTGTGTTTTATCAGCAAAAGGTTCTTGGGAGAAATGGTTACCATTGGCAGAGTTTGCTTATAACAACAGTTATCAAGAAAGTATACAGATGGCTCCTTTTGAAGCTCTATATGGTAGAAGATGTAGGACACCGATAAACTGGGTAGAACCAGGGGAACGTCGGTACTATGGTATTGACTTTGTGAAAGAAGCAGAAGAACAAGTTAGAACGATTCAGCAACATATCGCGTCTGCACAATCTCGCCAGAAAAGCTATGCTGATAAACGAAGGAAACCGCTTGAGTTCAATGTTGGTGACTATGTCTATTTGAAGGTTTCACCAATGAAGGGTGTAAAACGTTTTGGAGTCAAAAGGAAGTTAGCACCAAGGTTCGTGGGACCTTATAGAATTGTGCAAAAGAAGGGAGAAGTGGCTTATCAACTGCAATTGCCAGAGCAGTTGAAGGCTATTTTTCCAGTGTTCCATGTCTCTCAACTGAAGAAATGTCTTCGAGTACCAGAAGAAGAGGTACAACCAGCTCGTATCAAATTGCAATCTGATCTCACTTACTCAATTACACCATGTCGAGTGCTCGATGAAAAAGAAAGAGCGACCCGCGGAAGAATCGTGAAGCAATATAAGGTATCTTGGAGTGAGCTAGATGACCGGGATGCTACCTGGGAGACGGATAACTATCTAAAGGAAGTATACCCACACTTTTATAAGAAATGGTTCGTAACCCCAAATCTCGGGACGAGATTTCTTTTAGGGGGGAGGGCTGTAACACCCCCGGTGTTAAGCAATCCCTAAATGCATAATTGTGGCATGGCATAGCATGGCATCTCATCATTTCATGTGCATATGTTTGTTGAAGTGCTTAAGTCCTTGTGTAGTGTCTAAGTGTAACCTTGTTTGCTTTCTGTTTCTGACCAAGTGCCTTATAACAAAGTTGTATTTTGATGAAGGAACAACTTTGCTTTAAAGCACTTTCTCAGAAAAAGCTTTTAAAATGTGATTTCTTGCATTAGAAAAATGGATTAGAAGTAATTTCTTTTTCTAAGCAGAATTTGGACTTGAGCCTTAAAGATGATTTGTTCCTTACAAAATTCTAAGCAACTTTGCTTTTAGGACCTTTTCCTAATTTGGCTTAGTTTAGGAGTTATAGAGCATCAAAGTTTTTAACCAAACTTCATTAGTTTAACCCCAGTGGACCCCGCCTGTCAGTCTCTCCTTCTTCTCCTTCGCGGACGCCGCTCCCTCCGCGCCGGCAGAATCCGCCCGCAGCCGCGAGAGACCGCCGGCCGGCCGGCAAACACCACCGGCACCGCCGCCCGTGGTTTGCGCCCGAACTCGCCACGTCGCCCATGCACCCCGTCCTCACTCTCGCCGCGTGGAGCGCGACGCCTGACGCCGCCGCGTCCGGTCGGGAGTTCCCCCGACGGGAACCGGCCAGGTGCAATGCACCTAGCACTTCGTTCCTTTTGCCTTCGCTCCGCCCCGTGCTTGCAACCAGAGGAGCATTCCATTGCTCGCTCTCTCCCTCGCTCCACTCCACTCCATCTTCACCAGAGCTCCGCGCCGCCGCCGCCCGCCGAACTCCGGCGAGCATTACTCGCTCCACCGCTCACCGCCGTTCGATTCCTCCCGCCAGTTTCTCCGCCCTAATCTCCTCTTTCTCCGGTAAGGGTTGGTTTCCCCTCTCTCCCTCTCTAGCCGCCGGAACAGCGGATGCCATCCGCAAGCTCCCGCCATGGCCGCCGCCATGACCCTTCCGTGGACCGCCATCTCCGGCCAAGCCATCCTAAACCGAGCCATGTTCTAGTCTTCTCCCTACCTCCGTAGTAGCTTAGGTTTCGATGGAGACCTCTCTTTGCGCCATGTTGTTTCAGCCGGAACCGAGCCGTGTCGCCGCCGTGTCCGCCATGGACCGCCGCCGTGCATAGCTCCGAGCAATGCTGCGGTTACCGAGGCCCGAAGGTTGCTGAATAGGTCGCTTAGGTCTTGCTTGGGCTAGTGCTAACCTCGCCGAGTCGCAAGCCGCCGGGAAGAGTTCCGCCGCCGAGTCGCAGAGCCGCCGCTCCGCCATGGCCGCCGTCGAGCTTGCTCCGGTATCCCTCTGGCTCAGCGAGTCGGTTAGTTTGTTCGCCTCGCAAACCCGCACCCAGTGATGGTCTCAGTGTCACCGGAAGCGTCGCCGTCGACGAGCTAGGGCCGGTCAACGACCACGGCGCAAAACTCCGCCGTTGACTGCCGAGCCTGGCCTCGCGCGTAACGTGCCGAGCTTGGCCTCGGAAGCTTGGTCGCCCTGACCAGCGGGCCCCGACTGGCAGTAAGAAAGAGAGAAAGGAAGAGCTTGGGTGCCGTAGGCCTCGGAAGCCGGATGCGCCGAGCCTTCGCCTCGAGCCTCGACCGAGTCGGTTGAGTTAGTCTCGGTTGAGTCAGTAAGCCTCGGTTGAGTCAGTAGCCTCGGCTGAATAGTTAGCCTCGGCTGTCAGTGTGCCTCGGCCGAATCGGTCGAGTGCGTCTGAGCGCCTCGGCTGAGTTGAGCCGTGTGTGCCGAAGCCTTCGCCTCGAGCCTCGGCCGAGTCGCGCCGGGTGTGTGCCGAGCGTCTGTGTTGTGGCCTCGGCCGAATCAAGAAGGGAGTCCGTACGTTAGGATTGAGTTTTCTTTTTAAAATGTGTTTTGCAGAATTCATGTAAGGCTTCAAAAATTCATACAAGGCTCATTTTATGTCCAAATCCTGTGAAACAAATTTTGTTAGGTCAAGCATGTTTAGATCTATCAGTGAAAACTGTTGAATGCATTCTTGGTGATATTTTATGTGTAGATTTATTTAATTAGAAAAGTGCTGATAACTTGGAAAATGCATAACTAATTATATAAGTCAGAAAAATGTGATTCCAGTTTTGTTAGGTTTGTATGAATGTGTAGTTTCAGAGAAAATATAATATGAGGTTGTTCTGTGAATTAATTTGACAGTAGCTTTTAAAATGGTTAAATGTCGTTTCCTTGTTTATTTTGGAGTAATTAAAATATGAGGAATATGAACCTGAGAATTTAAGCACATTGCTCTTGTACTAGGAAGCTCAGTAGAAAAATAAGAAATCTGTTGTTTGACACTTTTTCCTAGGGTGTGTAGTTCAAAGCACCTTTCCATGATAGAATTTGTCTTTTTCATAGAGAATGGAGTTTAAGTCCAAATGAGATGAAATTTGGACAGGGAGCTAGATTAGGTGTTGTTAACTCCCAGTAATTTCTGTAGATTTTTCTGAAGCTGTCTAGGTTAGGTTGCTGTTTAAAGCATGTGTAAATAGATTTTTTCAGCAAGTAATTAGAGGGTAATAAACTCACTAAGTAGACTTTGAGGTGGTGACAACATCGCTTAATCAATTGACTATGTTAGGTTAAATAGTTGGGATGATGTTGACTACCTTGTTGAAGAGAATGCAGTAGATGACATGTGCTTATCCCTGATTGCTGTTGATCATGTGCATCACATATGCATTCTATGTGCATTCATCCTATTCATGCGCACTTGCATCATACAGGATCAGCGGAGGAGATCCAGACCCAGTCGTTACTGGAAGAGCCCAGTCCGGAGGAGAACTTGACAGAAGAAGCCGGAGGGACCGACGCCGACGAGTTGCCCGAGTGCCGCGATCACCGTCCGTCGGACTTTGAGAAAGGCAAGCCCCGGAGCATTCTAACTCCTACGGTTTGCAAATGTTTTCTAATTAACCTGATGATGGATGTTGCATTAGGTTATAGGAATTGATTGCTACCGTTGATGCATTATTACTTATCCTTGTCCACCTGCAATATATCTTGATATCCCTGTTTAGGTCTAGGCTCGTTATATGCTTAGCCCTGCTTAGATCGGTAAAAGTCGGGTGATTCCCTGTCTCCCGCAATAGGTGGATACTGATCATGTTTAGCCTGTGCTATCATGAGATAACCATGTGATAATTAATCTGAGACGGAGGCGGGATGTAAGAGCAGCAGGACATGGGTTCTGTGTGCTAGTAGGCTCCCGTCTGTGTCGCATAGGACCCGTTCGGGAATGTCCCTTCAGTCAAATTGAACGCGTCGATCACTTAACGGAGTTGGTCTGAGTACCTCCCGTGAAGCCGAGTAAGGTTATTCGAGCCGGAGATGGAGATGTTGACGCCTAACACCCAGGGCCTCAGCTGTACCGTGGGCAACTATTCTGATCGACCTGGCATGGTCCGAGGGCAGGCAGGGCCTGATCGACCTGGCATGACCGTGGGCAGTTATAGATTGAGCGACCTGGCACTGAGATAACCCCCGGTGTAGAAGGGCCCATGGCCGTCCCGCGCTTTGTGTTCTCGAATCTCCTGACTGGCAGCTTACGACTGCCGTAGCCGGACGTGCCGGGCGAGTGTGAGACATTTTATCCCCAGCTGGGTAGGAATCGATTATAATCGCCATCGCTCCTGGACAGTGAGCAGTTGACTTTAGATCATCTCCCGTAGAACTTATGGAACTAAAATGGTTATGGAATCTGAAAGGCTATTGATGAAATAGTCACTCTTGATTGATTAATTAGCAAGTGCTTGTTTAGTACAGGTGCAAATCTAGTAAGGTAGAGTTAATGACTAAAAGCAATTGCCAACATTTGAAACTGAGTTTTATTACTAAAGCTTTCATGCAAAAGAGTATGTACAGCCAACCCCACTCTTATAGCCTACATGATCCTTGGAGTCTCATTATTTTTGGTTTTGACGGGTAAGTCTAGCTGAGTACCTTCTCGTACTCAGGGTTTTATTCCCTTGTTGTTGCAGATGGCCAGTGCTTTTATGGTTACTGCGAGAACTGCTTGTACCCGGTAACGGGCGATGACTAGACCAAGGGCATGGTCAACACTTATCTCATCTGTTGCTTTTGTGGACCCGGTCAACTGATGGCACCGTATCTATGAACAATCCAAACTTATGTTTTAAAGACTATGTTGCTTCCGCTACTACTACAAATTATGGTTTGTAATATTATTTCGTACTCTGATGTAATTTGAACTCTATGCAACTGTGTTGTAACCCGTGAGCATGTTCGTGGAACAAGTACGATCTTGGCTGGATGTCGTTGAATGATTTGAAATCCTTCGAGATTTCCGGACTACCGGGTTTGTACGAGCTTAAGTACTCGATGATTTCTGCTGCGCGAGAGCGGAGGTTTTCAGTGCTTAATCTGGTGCAAATTGGTCGGTTCTGTTACACTCCAGGCTAAAATATAAATAACGATACCTGAGACTAGCTTGGGTGAATGCTTCTACAACGGGTATGTTTATCTGTGCGCTTGCGGGTAAATATCTATCTTTTAAATCCAGTGCCCTGATATAATTACTCTGCTAGCTTCATGTAAGGGATGACAACTTGAGGTTAAGTGAAGTTAGTAGTGTCCCGTACACTCTTTAGTGCCTTCACTAGTTTATTACTTTATGTGGTTCATTCTTAGTAGCGACGTTAAGAAATACCAACAAGCATTTCTGGCGCCGTTGCCGGGGATAGATTATAGCTCTCTTAGAGTGATTCCATTAAGGAGTGTCAACAAGCATTTCTGGCGCCGTTGCCGGGGATAGATTATAACTCTCTTAGAGTGATTCCATTAAGGAGTGTCAACAAACATTTCTGGCGCCGTTGCCGGGGACCACATCAATTCAATTAGGGATGGTACCTAGGGTTTTTCATTAAAATCTTTATGAACACTGATAGGACATTGCATTAGCAGCATTTAGAACGGTAGCTAGAACATATCATTTACTTACACACATGTGATAATGCACTGATTATTTACTTTTCCTCAAACAGACTTACCCTGGCTTTGTTTATCTTTTATATCTTATGCAGGGTGATGTATGACTGGTTTCCAACTTCCGAAAAACTACGTTGAGGATCCCGAAGCTTTACTGAGGAAAACTAGATGCAAACTTAAGAGACCCTCAGCACCACTACCAGAAGTTAGCCAGATAAGAAGAATCTTAACACCAATGTTGGACACCATGGCCGACAAGACACTCCGCGAGTTCTCTGCACCAACCACTGCCAACATTAGGACTGGACCAAAAGTCAATGTGGGAGACAACGGATTTGAACTCAAGCCAGCTTTGATCAACATGGTGCAAGCTAATCAGTTTTGCGGAAAGGCACATGAAGACGCTAGCGCTCATCTCCAACACTTTCTGGAGATTTGTAGCACTTTCACCATCAAAGGAGTCGAAAGGGACGCCATTCTACTTCGCTTGTTCCCATTCTCACTCTTGGGAAAAGCAAAACAATGGTTCTACGCCAACAAAGATAAAAACACCTCATGGGCGATCTGTTCAACTGCCTTCCTAGCAAAATTCTTTCCAGTGGGCAAGACGAATGCCCTCCGTGCCAAGATTTCAACTTTCCAGCAACACATGAAGAATCAATCCCAGAAGCTTGGGAACGCTTTCAAGACTACATATCAGAATGCCCTCACCATGGGATGGAGAATTGGCTACTCATGCAGACCTTCTACCATGGGCTCACTTCGAGTACCCGTGAGAATGTAGATGCCGCTGCTGGAGGATCATTCTTATCACTCACAATCAACAACACAATTACACTCATAGAGAAGATGGCCTCTAACCAAGGTTGGAACGAGGAATGCTCTTAGCCACGCAAGAGGGGAGGAATACATCAACTAAAGGAAGTAGACATGTTGTCTGCTAAACTCGACCTACTCATGAAGAAGTTCGATGAACACACTCCCAAGAGAGAAGACGTCAAGCAAATCTACGAATCTCGCATGACATGTGAAGAGTGTGGAGGCACTGGTCATTCAGGGAGCAACTGCCCTGAGATTCAAGAGGATGCAAAGTACATTAACAACAACACTAACTATCGTCCTCAACAAGCTCAAGGATGGAACCAGCAATCAAGGCCTAATTACTCAGGTAACTACCAAGTAATACTTTTAATCAACCACCTTTGAGAGAGATGATATCTAATCAAAATAAATTATTGATAATATGTCTAAGAAGATAGCTTCCAATGATAAACTGCTTGAAAATATTAATACTAGAATGGATAGCTTTACTTCTGCCATAAAGAATCAACATAGCTTTACAAGATGATAGAATCTCAGTTATCTCAGTTAGCAGCCTCAGTCCCTATGGCTGAAAAGGTAAGATTCCAGGGAGTCCAAAAGAGCTAGAAACTGCAAATCTGTAGACATCTTGATGCAGGACACCTCATACCTAGACCTTCAAGAGAATGGATGGATGACTCTGTTGCCCCAAAGAAGGAGATCCAGGAAGACCTGTAATTCCAATTCATATGGACCTCACAGTTTGAAGAAGCAGTCTGCGACCTTGGAGCAAGCGTCAACATTATGCCAGAGTAATATACGAACAAATACATGGTGCACCTCTATTATATACAACTATGTGTTTGCACCTCGCAGATCAGACACTGTGCTACCCATTGGGAATTCTAGAAGATATCTGTGTACGAGTGGGATGCTCGTATGTGTGTGCAAACTTTATGATCGTTGAAACAGGTGGAGACAATAGAGCACCTATCATTCTTGGAAGCCCGTTCCTAAGCTCAACCGAAGCCATCATCTACACGGACAGCGCCAAGATCTGTTTCACAATCACAGGCAACAAAGAAAGATTCAGCTTCAACAGCCGTACACTCACTACCAAACTCCACCCTCAGATGCCCTACGAAGATGCAAACATCATATCATCAAAGAAGAAGAATAGGAACAGAAGGAGGAAGAACAGGCTACACAACCGCATCAAGACACAGTATGGATGGTCAACTCTCTCCAAACAGAATACGACCACCTTCTTGCATCACCATTCCTCACCAAGAGAGATGACCCAGGCGCACCCACCATCGATTGCAAGATCGAAGGAAGTACATTCCACAAGACGTTCTGCGACATCGGCTCAAGTGTCAATATAATGGCTAAGGTAACATATGAGCACTTATATAAAAATAGACCCATGTATCAAACATATGTGCAGCTGCAAATGGCGGACAAACTTATCGATTTCCCGAGGGAATAGTAAAGGACGTGATGATCCAAATTAAAGACTAGGGATGAAAATGGTCGAAAACGGTCGAAAAATGTAACACCTCTGGTGTTTAGCATGTAATTAACTTGACATATCATCATTAAGCATCTTGATCATGATTTCATGTGTATGCATTTTGCTAAGTGTATCATTTTATGTGATTTATCTCTATTGCAAAACCCTATTTAGCCCACTTCTCTCTACTAGGGCAAATGGTAATTTCATCTCTGTGATTAGCTTTGTGTAATTCTTATTCCTTTGGTGTCTTGAAGTGTTGTTGTGTTGGCCAAAGTTCAAAAATCAGAATTTGATTTCAAAACTCTTTGCAAAACCCTGATTTCCAAATCCTGGATTTTATCCCTCTTGTTGTGATTCAAAAATTATTCAAAATTTGGGATTGGTCCAAAAAGCAAAGTTGTAGATCTGTCAAAGAAACAACTTTGGTATTTACAAATTTTCAAGTTACAGTGCAAAGTTTTGAGTTATTTCAAATTCAATCAAACTCCAGTTTTTGTCCCCTTTTCAGTTTTCAAAATGAGTTCAAAAACTAATGAGTTTCTGGAAAGTGTATAATAGCAAAGTTGTAGGTTTTGATAAAAGGAACAACTTTCATGTTTACAGATTTTCATGTTTCAGTTTGAAATCCAGAGTAATTTTGATTTGAATCAAGTTTGAAAAAGTGTCCCCTTTACTGTTTTCAAATTTGTTCAAAAACTATTTGGAATTTGAAAATGTTCATATTGACAAAGTTGTAGATCTCATTTTTCTGAACAACTTTGGTGTTTTGAGTTTTTGTCGCTCAGTTCAAGTTTTTGAAGTATTTTGCAAAATACAGAAACCAGCCAAAAGTCAAACCCTAGCCTAGACCCTGTTCATCTTCTCCGGTAGGGGGGGGGGGGTCCGGCCATGGCCGCCTCGCCGTCGCCGCGTGCGCCACGCGCCTGGCTGCTGTCCGCCTGCTCCCGACCAGCCGCCTGCAACCGCGACAGCACGCCGCACCCGCACGCGCAACCGCTGACCCTCGCACCCGTCCCCCACTGCTCCCCGACACCGCCGCGCCGCGTGTTCAACGTCGGCGAGCTCACGCCCAGGCCCCGAGCGCGCGTCAACCCTGCTGCCAGAGCACAATCGAGTGCGCACGCCTCCGTGAAGCTTACCCGCCTGCCCGTGACACCTCTCCGCCCCCGAGCGCGCCTATAAAACCCCCCCCGCCGTGAGCCGAAGCCCTCACCGCCTCCGCCACCGTCGCCAGCTCACACCAGCGCCTCCCGAGCCTCAACCATCTAGCTCAGGAGCTCCGCCGTGTCCTTGTGCAGCTTCACCACCCCTCAATTTGGTCTCTACCGTCCCTGGTTGCCCGGCGTAACTCGCCGTTCCCATCTCCGGCGAGAAGCCCGTCGAGGTCGGGATCGTGAAATACTCCCTCTCCGGCCTTGATCATCTCCCTCCGACCCCCGCATCACCTTCCTTGCTCCTTTGCGCCTCTGACAGACCCCTTGCGGTCACTTGTATCGCGCAGGATCCCGGTCGACGATCGCCGCCGTGAGACTCCCGCCGGTCACCGTCGACCACCTCCCTCCGTTCATCCCCTTCCCTCGCCGAGCCGCTTAATCGACTCACGGTGAGCTCCTGAAGCCTCCATCTCCTCGGTTTCGCCTGAGACGCCTCGTCGTGGCCGGCGTAGCAACGCCGCCGCCGTCGGACGGTCGCCGGCGAACGGAGGAGAAGAACAGTGCCGTTTTCTTTTTTCTCATACATGTGAATAGTGTTCAGATTTCATATTTTTGTGTGATTTTCTGTGTTGATCCATAAATTCTGAAATTTTTGTGGTAGACTCTTTATGCTCTGAAGTATTTTATAAAAATATGAAACTTGAGTTTTGTGCAAAAGTTTGAAAATGAAAAATCCCCCTTTTAATTAATAATGATGGTTTTGGATTTTTAGAAAATGTTTTATAACTCCAAAATTTATGAGATCACTTTTTGTGAGCTAGTTATGCCATGACAAGTCTCTGGTGAAATTTTGAAGTCATTTGGAACAAGTTGATTTTTGAGCTTTATTTTAATTAAGGAATAGTGCCTTTTGTTAATTAAGTGTCTAGATTTAATTGAGCACCTTAATGACCTCCAAAAATTATGAAATTTGTTTTGCCATATACTTGTACCCTAATTAACTTGTGTGATTAATTTGGTAATTTTTGGAGCACCTTCATAAAATGACCTTTTTAAATAATTAAGAAAAATAGAAAAGGGTGATTAGGGTTAGCGTTGATTGACCTGTGATGTGACTTTTGGGATTGCTTGATGTTCATAGACCCCTACCCTTTGGTCTATGATGTTTGTGATGCTATGTTTGATTGATGTTTAGGATAGTTATGATAAGTCTAGTTTAATCAATTTTTTGCTTAAGGAAGAAATGGCTAACTTTTATGCTCAACCTAGATTTCGATTATGCCTTGCCTTAGAGTAATCTGGAATCTGTGGAATTGTCTTGCACCTGAAGTCCATGTCATCATTCTCATGAGCATTCATCATTGCATCCGTATAGTTGACGAAGAAGGCCCTGAAGTCGAGGTAGCCGCCGAAGGATCTGTCCCCGAGGCAACCCCAAGCTCCGACGCTTATACCTACCCCGACTCTGCTCTTTTTGCCATCCAAGGCAAGCCCCGGTGCATTTAACCCTTTCCTTGAATTTATAAATGTTTCCTTAAATGTCTTTGAGTTAAATTATTGCATTAGGTTGATAGGAGTTGAGTGAAATCCTATCTGATGCATTATCTACCTTGACCAATGATACACCCGATACCTGCTTTTAAAAAACTATTTGAAAAATGCTTAGCAATGCTATATGATAGATTTGCAATAAAAATGCCAAGTTCAAAAGTGTGGTCACTTTAAGAATATTTATGGGAATTTCTGGTTTACTCCCACCATTGGCTAAGTATCTGATCCGTACCTAGTCAATGGGAGGAGAGGTTGTCCTTGCGTACGGTGCCGTCATGTTGTAGTCCGGGACTCAACAGTTGACACCGACCGGGACAGGGTTGAAAAACTGACAGGACCTGTACTCTTGGGTTAGAGTCCCGAGGTGCTTGTCGCTGGCTGGAAAATTTAGGGACCACCTGTATGGGGGCCTGATTGACTAAGACTTGCAACTATTCACATACTACGGAAAGCTTCGGCTCCGAGGAATCCTTTATTGGACCGACAACCGCGCACTGGGAGTGGAGAGATGGCGGAAGTAGCATGTACCCACGTGGGTTAGAGGCCCGGATTGGAGTGTGTACTGTACTTCCGGGTGGCGTAGGACCGGGCCCAATCTTGGAGGAATCGTGGTAGACGAGTTGGCATATGCAAGCTTGGGTGCTACATATGCAGTGTGGATAGGGACCCTCAGCTGAGTATTATTTATCCGGATTAACGCTGCTCCTCGGTTATGGAGACTTAGTCACTGACTGTCAACAGGGAGTGGTTCTCAACTAGGTCTGTTTTGGAAAGTAAAATGAATCAAGGATTATGATGGAACAAGGAATACCGAACCTTTCAAAATAAAAATGAGGTTTACCAAAAATGCTTTTCTGCAAAATCTTGAACTTGCTTAAGCCTTACCTTGACTACCCTAAGCCTGCATTCCTGAGTCTTCTCCCTTTTCTTTAGTCGGGTAAGTCTTGTTGAGTACCTTTGTACTCAGGGTTCTTTTACCCATGTTGCAGGTATGGCAGATCCCTCAGTATGCCTGGACCCTGCTGTGTGACTGTTGTTCAGGAAGAGGCCGATGAGGCCGATGAGTGATTATTCACCCTTGGGCTGGGTGAAGTATCTTTTAGTTGTTGTCATATGCTACCCTTGCCAACTCTATCTATTTGAACTATGGTCTGTAATAACTTCACTTTAAGTTTATGTTGAACACTGGTTTGTAAAACTATTGTTATTTAAGTCTTCCGCTATTTACTCCGATGTTTTTTGTCAAAATGTTCAAGAGATTGTAACTGAATTGTGAGATGATCCTGCGGACATCGGGCACTGATGTAGCCCAGTGGCGAACCCGGTCTTAATCTCTTGGCTGTACGGATCGACTGTTAGTGTTTGATAGTGATCAGTGGGCCATGGGATTAGGGTCGTTACGTCACAGAGTGGTATCGGAGCATCTCACTACGACGTTGCAATCTTTTTGCGAAAATTTCAAAAGGTTTTTAAGTTCAAAACTAAACTTGACTATTTTGAGTCCAAATTGCTTCTCTCATCTCATCTTGTCTTTGGCAACTAGTAGCAAGACAACTTGTATAAGCCCTATGTACCTTACCTTAGTAGTTGCATTGCCTTGTTCCGTAGGAACGAATCATGCATCATGTCATTATCACTTAAGTTAACTTCCTCTCTAAGTCGGTTGGGTTAGTATGCCTTTACCTTTTTCTTGCTAGCCTTTCTCACCTATAATCTCTTGTCCAGATATGGTCATCCTCAAGCGGACTGCTCGCAAGTCGACTGGACCGCATGGTGTGCCGCGTCACCAGCTGGCGTCACGCACCGGAGAAGAGACTGGAGAATCCTCCAACGGACGTCGCCCTTCCCGCCGCACCGCAAGCAGCTGAAGGAGGAGATCAAGAATCTCAAGCTGAGATGGAGAACATGGAGCTTGACTTCTATCTTTCCCGCATGGAGTTTTATGAGGCACGAGTTTCCTTGGAGCAGGCCAATCGGAACACGGTTCGCGCTATCGAGCAGCGCAACGAGGCTTGGGACCGCGAGGACGTCGCCAGAGCCCAGCTCCATGGACTGCAGCAATACACTGCCCAAATTGAGCAGTACAATGATATACTTCATGAGGAGGTACATCAATTGTACAACCAACTTCACCCCGTGGCTCCACCTGTTGCTGAGGATCCAGAAGATGGAGTCGTGGAGGAACCTGAAGTAGAACATGAGCCAGTCCAGAATGTAGAAATGGAACCTGCTGAAGATGTTCACGTTGAAGATGAAGATGAGGAGGAAGAGCCTGAGCTCATCATCGAAGATGAAGATGACGATGAAGAGATGATCATCATCGATGACGACTAGATTCGTTGTGTCTGTACCATCTGCTCACCTAAAGCCTTAAGTCTAGGTTGGGGACGTAGTTGGTCTTCTGTCTAGTCGAGTCTGTATCATGTCTTGTACCTTTCCTTTATCAGTTAGTCGAACCTCTGTATCAGTTATCTACCCTTGCATCAATGAATCTTATCAGTCAGTTTCGTTCAAAATCAATCTTTGGATGCTAAGTTCCCCAATTCTTAACAGATGCCTGTGAACACCCGCACTGGAGCCGGAAGTTCCGGAGGTGCCAACCTTCCAAACCCTCCACCAGTTCCTGCTACCCTGGCAGATGCCATTGCAGCCTTGGCCGCCGCTGCCAACCTAATGGCTCAGAACCAAGGACAGCAGAATGTTGGTCACCGTGGTCGTCACAACCAAGAGACCACCTATGTGGAGTTCACTGAAACCCGTCCACCGGTTTTCACCAGAGCGATGAACCCCTCGAAGCTGATGATTGGCTCCGCACCATGGAGCAGAAGTTTGGTCTCATCCGATGCACTGAAATCCAGAAGCCCCGGTTTGCTTCTCAGCAGCTTCGTGGTCCAGCAAGTGCTTGGTATGCCAACCTCTTGGCTGCCCAACCTGAAGGTCATGAGTTGACCTGGGAGGAGTTCCGCACCGCTTTCCGTGCACATCACATCCCGTCAGGTCTGATGAAGATGAAGCTTGATCAGTTCCTAGCCCTGCAGCAGAAGGAATCCACAGTGATGCAGTATGTGGGTCAGTTCACCACCTGAGCCAGTATGCCTCCGACTATGTCAACACAGAGGAAAAGAAGAGAGATTGTTTCCTTAGGGGTCTGCACCCTAAGATTCGCAGAGGTCTATCCAACAACCTCAACGGATCTTATCATGATGTCGTTGACCGTGCTGTCGCTTTCGAGGAAAGTAACCGCCAGTATCAGGAGGAGAAGAAGAAGAAGAAGGCTGGGTCTAGCAGCTTCTCCAGCAACCATAAGCGCCCAAGATCATCTACCATCCCACCCCAGCCACCACAAAACCGTGCCCCATATCCCCATCAGCAAGTGGTGTCGTTCGTACCGCGGCCACCACTCATAATGCCAACCAGCAAAGTGCCACTCAGCCGAACGCCCCAGGTGTTCGTATCACCACCCCACAAACAGCTTACAACCATCCATGCTACAACTGTGGCCAAGTTGGTCACTGGTCTCGCGATTGTCCGAAACCCCAGAAGAATGCCCAGCATGCACAGAAAGGCCCTGGAGGATCACAGCAGCAGCACCGTGCACCGCAGCAGCACGTCCAGAAGGGCAAGTTTGTCAAGAAGCACGGGCAAGTCTACTTCACCACCGTCAGTAGCATCCCAGAAGGAGAGCCCGTCATGCTCGGTAGGTTTCTCTGTTGCCAATCATCCTGCAGTCGTCTTGTTCGATTCTGGTGCATCGCATTCCTTCATCAGTCGCACTTTTGTCATCAAGCATGAGTTACCCATGGGGAGTTAAAAGAAAGTTTTTGCATACTTTCGCCTGGAGGGCGGATAAATACTAAGGAAGTGGTCCGCAGTATACCAGTAATGTTGGGGGAACATGTCTTTCCTACCACCATGATAGTACTGCGCGATCAAGAGATAGATGTCATCTTAGGCATGAATTGGATGTGTCAGTATAAAGCCATGATAGACATCTTGGATAGAGTTGTGAGAGTGGATATTCCTAACAGCACTTCCCAAACTCCTTCTCCAACTTCCTATGCCTCAAAAACCAGCAACCACCCAGTTGAATACCGCCTGTGTTCCGGAAGTCAGGGATATTCCCGTGGTCTGTGAGTTCCCTGATGTCTTTCCAGAAGATCTACCCGTCTGCCTCCTGACCGCGATGTTGAGTTTGCCATAGAGCTAAAGCCCGGGACTGCTCCTATATCCCGCAGAGCTTATCGAATGCCTCCCAGAGAGTTGGCAGAGCTGAAGATCCAATTGCAAGAGCTATTGGACAAGGGTCTCATTCGCCCAAGTTCATCTCCTTGGGGCTGTCCTGCTATTTTTGTGAAGAAGAAGGACAAAAGTCTTCGTCTGTGCGTTGACTATCGCCCCCTCAACGAGGTCACCATCAAAAATAAATATCCCTTGCCCCGCATTGACCTCTCTTTTTGACCAGTTATCTGGAGCCAGAGTGTTCTCCAAATTGATCTCAGATCTGGCTACCACCAATAAAAATCCGTCCAGAAGACATTCCTAAAACAGCTTTCACACCACCAGATACGGCCTCTATGAGTATTGGTCATGTCCTTTGGCTTGACCAATGCCCCCGCTCATTTCATGTATCTCATGAACTCTGTGTTCATGCCAGAGCTCGATAAATTTGTAGTCGTGTTCATTGACGACATCCTTGTCTATTCAAGAACTCCTGAAGATCACGCCAAGCATCTTCGAATCGTTCTCTCTCGTCTCAGAGATCACCAGCTGTATGCCAAGTTCAGTAAATGTGAATTCTGGCTAGATCGAATTCAATTCCTTGGTCATGTCCTGTCCGCTGAAGGTGTGTCAGTTGACCCTGAAAAAGTGGCAGATATCTTGGATTGGAAGCCACCTACCACTGTCCGCGAAGTTCGCAGCTTCATGGGAATGGCTGGATACTATCGTCGTTTCATCCCAGATTTCTCCAGAGTCGCCAAGCCTATCACAGAGTTGTTGAAGAATTCCGTGGATTTCGTTTGGTCACCAGCCTGTGAGCAAGCCTTTCAAGCCCTGAAGAAACTGCTAACTACATCACCAGTCCTAGCTCAACCAGATATCGAGAAACCCTTCGATGTATACTGTGATGCATCTGGTACTGGTTTGGGCTGTGTTTTGATGCAAGAAGGACGAGTAATCGCTTATGCCTCACGACAGCTTAAGCGACATGAGGAAAACTACCCCACCCATGATCTTGAGCTAGCAGCAGTCGTGCATGCCTTGAAGATTTGCGTCACTATCTGTTGGGCAGTATCTGCAATATGTATACGGATCACAAGAGCCTAAAGTATATCTTCACTCAAGAAGAATTGAATATGAGGCAGAGAAGATGGCTTGAGCTGATTAAAGATTATGATCTCAAAGTACATTACCATCCAGGTAGGCAAATGTAGTTGCCGATGCCCTCAGTCGCAAGTCACACTGCAACTGTCTGATGACGAAGCCCTATGATCTTTCCTTGTGCCATGATCTCGAAAGGATGGGTATCGAAATAATTTCGCAAGGAAGCCTGAACAATGTCAGCATCGAAACAACCATCAAGGATCAAGTCATTGCTGCTCAGAAGGATAACCCTGGAATCAAGCACATCATCGAAAAGGTCCAGACTGGAAAGACTGATTGTTTCAGGATCGATGATGTAGTTTGTTTGGTTCAAGAACCGCCTAGTAGTTCCCAAGGTGCCTGAATTGAGACAGTTATCCTTGATGAAGCACACTTGACCAGATTCTCTATTCACCCCGGCAGCAACAAGATTACCAGACTTAAAGCAGAGATTCTGTGGACTAAAAATGAAATTGAGATTGTTGCCCGGTATGTCGCTCAGTGTGATACCTGCCAAAGAGTCAAGGCAGTACACATGAAGCCTGGAGGAGAATTGCAACCTTTGTCAGTACCCGCTTGGAAATGGGACGACATTAGTATGGATTTTGTCAATGGACTACCCAAGACCCAGAAAGGTTTTGATTCCATTTGGGTAATGTGGACCGACTCACTAAGCAAGCTCACTTTTCTGCCAGTGAAGACCAGTTACACCGTCCCCATGTATGCCACCTTGTACAAGAACAACATAGTGAAGCTTCATGGCATACCCAAGACCATTGTCTCTGACCGTGGTACCCAGTTTGTCGCTAAGTTTTGGAAAGCGTTCCATACCTCACTTGGAACCAAGCTCTTACATAGTACGGCATATCATCCGCAAACAGATGGACAAACTGAGCGAGTCAACCAAGTGCTGGAGGACATGTTGAGAGCCTGTGTTCTTACCTTCGCAGATACTTGGGATGACTGTTTGCCTTTGGCAGAGTTCTCTTATAATAACAGTTACCAAGAGAGCATCAAAATGGCACCCTTTGAAGCACTGTACGGTCGTCGTTGTCGTACACCCTCAGTTGGTCTGAGCCCGGAGAAAGAGAATTCTTCGGAGTTGACCTGGTTAAGATATGGAAGAGAAAGTCAAGCAGATACAGAGAATATGAAGATTGCCCAATCTCGACAGAAGAGCTACGCAGACAAGAGACGTCGACCTTGAAGTTTCAAGTTGGAGATTATGTATATCTCAAGGTCTCACCAACCAAAGGAGTCACTCGTTTTGGAGTCAAAGGAAAGTTAGCACCCCGTTACATTGGTCCGTTTGAGATTTTGGAATGTTGTGGCAAGGTAGCTTACAAGCTGAAGTTGCCCGATCATCTCTCCGCTGTCCACAATGTTTTCCATGTCTCCCAACTCAAGAAGTGTCTCAGAGTACCAGAACATGTCGTGGAAGTTGAAGGTGTTGAGCTAGAGCCTGATCTGTCCTACTCAGAATATCCAGTTCGCGTGTTGGACCACAAGGATCGCGTTACTCGAAGAACTACCACGAGATGGTACAAAATACAGTGGAACCAGCACTCTGAAGAAGAAGCCACCTGGGAATCCGAAGACTTCTTAGCAAAGAACTACCCCGACTTTCTCGAATCCCTGTCTATGTAAGGTTTTGTCTTTATCCCCTCTTTGTCCTTCCTTAAGACGCAGAATCTCGGGGCGAGATTTCTTTTAGGGGGGGAGGCTGTAACACCTCTGGTGTTTAGCATGTAATTAACTTGACATATCATCATTAAGCATCTTGATCATGATTTCATGTGTATGCATTTTGCTAAGTGTATCATTTTATGTGATTTATCTCTATTGCAAAAACCCTATTTAGCCCACTTCTCTCTACTAGGGCAAAATGGTAATTTCATCTCTGTGATTAGCTTTGTGTAATTCTTATTCCTTTGGTGTCTTGAAGTGTTGTTGTGTTGGCCAAAGTTCAAAAATCAGAATTTGATTTCAAAACTCTTTGCAAAACCCTGATTTCCAAATCCTGGATTTTATCCCTCTTGTTGTGATTCAAAAATTATTCAAAATTTGGGATTGGTCCAAAAAGCAAAGTTGTAGATCTGTCAAAGAGAAACAACTTTGGTATTTACAAATTTTCAAGTTACAGTGCAAAGTTTTGAGTTATTTCAAATTCAATCAAACTCCAGTTTTTGTCCCCTTTTCAGTTTTCAAAATGAGTTCAAAAACTAATGAGTTTCTGGAAAAGTGTATAATAGCAAAGTTGTAGGTTTTGATAAAAGGAACAACTTTCATGTTTACAGATTTTCAAGTTTCAGTTTGAAATCCAGAGTAATTTTGATTTGAATCAAGTTTGAAAAAGTGTCCCCTTTACTGTTTTCAATATTGTTCAAAAACTATTTGGAATTTGAAAATGTTCATATTGACAAAGTTGTAGATCTCATTTTTCTGAACAACTTTGGTGTTTTGAGTTTTTGTCGCTCAGTTCAAGTTTTTGAAGTATTTTGCAAAATACAGAAACCAGCCAAAAGTCAAACCCTAGCCTAGACCCTGTTCATCTTCTCCGGTAGGGGGGGGGGGGGGTCCGGCCATGGCCGCCTCGCCGTCGCCGCGTGCGCCACGCGCCTGGCTGCTGTCCGCCTGCTCCCGACCAGCCGCCTGCAACCGCGACAGCACGCCGCACCCGCACGCGCAACCGCTGACCCTCGCACCCGTCCCCCACTGCTCCCCGACACCGCCGCCGCGTGTTCAACGTCGGCGAGCTCACGCCCAGGCCCCGAGCGCGCGTCAACCCTGCTGCCAGAGCACAATCGAGTGCGCACGCCTCCGTGAAGCTTACCCGCCTGCCCGTGACACCTCTCCGCCCCCGAGCGCGCCTATAAAACCTCCCCGCCGGTGAGCCGAAGCCCTCACCGCCTCCGCCACCGTCGCCAGCTCACACCAGCGCCTCCCGAGCTCAACCATCTAGCTCAGGAGCTCCGCCGTGTCCTTGTGCAGCTTCACCACCCCTCAATTTGGTCTCTACCGTCCCTGGTTGCCCGGCGTAACTCGCCGTTCCCATCTCCGGCGAGAAGCCCGTCGAGGTCGGGATCGTGAAATACTCCCTCTCCGGCCTTGATCATCTCCCTCCGACCCCCGCATCACCTTCCTTGCTCCTTTGCGCCTCTGACAGACCCCTTGCGGTCACTTGTATCGCGCAGGATCGCCGAGTCGACGATCGCCGCCGTGAGACGTCCGCCGGTCACCGTCGACCACCTCCCTCCGTTCATCCCCTTCCCTCGCCGAGCCGCTTAATCGACTCACGGTGAGCTCCTGAAGCCTCCCATCTCCTCGGTTTCGCCTGAGACGCCTCGTCGTGGCCGGCGTAGCAACGCCGCCGCCGTCGGACGGTCGCCGGCGAACGGAGGAGAAGAACAGTGCCGTTTTCTTTTTTCCCATACATGTGAATAGTGTTCAGATTTCATATTTTTGTGTGATTTTCTGTGTTGATCCTTAAATTCTGAAATTTTTGTGGTAGACTCTTTATGCTCTGAAGTATTTTATAAAAATATGAAACTTGAGTTTTGTGCAAAAGTTTGAAAATGAAAAATCCCCCTTTTAATTAATAAATGATGGTTTTGGATTTTTAGAAAATGTTTTATAACTCCAAAATTTATGAGATCACTTTTTGTGAGCTAGTTATGCCATGACAAGTCTCTGGTGAAATTTTGAAGTCATTTGGAACAAGTTGATTTTTGAGCTTTATTTTAATTAAGGAATAGTGCCTTTTGTTAATTAAGTGTCTAGATTTAATTGAGCACCTTAATGACCTCCAAAAATTATGAAATTTGTTTTGCCATATACTTGTACCCTAATTAACTTGTGTGATTAATTTGGTAATTTTTGGAGCACCTTCATAAAATGACCTTTTTAAATAATTAAGAAAAATAGAAAAGGGTGATTAGGGTTAGCGTTGATTGACCTGTGATGTGACTTTTGGGATTGCTTGATGTTCATAGACCCCTACCCTTTGGTCTATGATGTTTGTGATGCTATGTTTGATTGATGTTTAGGATAGTTATGATAAAGTCTAGTTTAATCAATTTTGCTTAAGGAAGAAATGGCTAACTTTTATGCTCAACCTAGATTTCGATTATGCCTTGCCTTAGAGTAATCTGGAATCTGTGGAATTGTCTTGCACCTGAAGTCCATGTCATCATTCTCATGAGCATTCATCATTGCATCCGTATAGTTGACGAAGAAGGCCCTGAAGTCGAGGTAGCCGCCGAAGGATCTGTCCCCGAGGCAACCCCAAGCTCCGACGCTTATACCTACCCCGACTCTGCTCTTTTTGCCATCCAAGGCAAGCCCCGGTGCATTTAACCCTTTCCTTGAATTTATAAATGTTTCCTTAAATGTCTTTGAGTTAAATTATTGCATTAGGTTGATAGGAGTTGAGTGAAATCCTATCTGATGCATTATCTACCTTGACCAATGATACACCCGATACCTGCTTTTCAAAAAAAAACTATTTGAAAAATGCTTAGCAATGCTATATGATAGATTTGCAATAAAAATGCCAAGTTCAAAAGTGTGGTCACTTTAAGAATATTTATGGGAATTTCTGGTTTACTCCCACCATTGGCTAAGTATCTGATCCGTACCTAGTCAATGGGAGGGAGAGGTTGTCCTTGCGTACGGTGCCGTCATGTTGTAGTCCGGGACTCAACAGTTGACACCGACCGGGACAGGGTTGAAAAACTGACAGGACCTGTACTCTTGGGTTAGAGTCCCGAGGTGCTTGTCGCTGGCTGGAAAATTTAGGGACCACCTGTATGGGGGCCTGATTGACTAAGACTTGCAACTATTCACATACTACGGAAAGCTTCGGCTCCGAGGAATCCTTTATTGGACCGACAACCGCGCACTGGGAGTGGAGAGATGGCGGAAGTAGCATGTACCCACGTGGGTTAGAGGCCCGGATTGGAGTGGTGTACTGTACTTCCGGGTGGCGTAGGACCGGGCCCAATCTTGGAGGAATCGTGGTAGACGAGTTGGCATATGCAAGCTTGGGTGCTACATATGCAGTGTGGATAGGGACCCTCAGCTGAGTATTATTTATCCGGATTAACGCTGCTCCTCGGTTATGGAGACTTAGTCACTGACTGTCAACAGGGAGTGGTTCTCAACTAGGTCTGTTTTGGAAAGTAAAATGAATCAAGGATTATGATGGAACAAGGAATACCGAACCTTTCAAAATAAAAATGAGGTTTACCAAAAATGCTTTTCTGCAAAATTCTTGAACTTGCTTAAGCCTTACCTTGACTACCCTAAGCCTGCATTTCTGAGTCTTCTCCCTTTTCTTTAGTCGGGTAAGTCTTGTTGAGTACCTTTGTACTCAGGGTTCTTTTACCTATGTTGCAGGTATGGCAGATCCCTCAGTATGCCTTGGACCCTGCTGTGTGACTGTTGTTCAGGAAGAGGCCGATGAGGCCGATGAGTGATTATTCACCCTTGGGCTGGGTGAAGTATCTTTTAGTTGTTGTCATATGCTACCTTGCCAACTCTATCTATTTGAACTATGGTCTGTAATAACTTCACTTTAAGTTTATGTTGAACACTGGTTTGTAAAACTATTGTTATTTAAGTCTTCCGCTATTTACTCCGATGTTTTTGTCAAAATGTTCAAGAGATTGTAACTGAATTGTGAGATGATCCTGCGGACATCGGGCACTGATGTAGCCCAGTGGCGAACCCGGTCTTAATCTCTTGGCTGTACGGATCGACTGTTAGTGGTTGATAGTGATCAGTGGGCCATGGGATTAGGGTCGTTACGTCACAAAAAACCCTTCAACCGTTTTCCACTTTTACATTTGAATACGAAAGCGAAAGCGAAAACGGTTATATCGAACACGAAAACGAACACGGACTTACGGTATATCGAAAACGAACCAATTCGATCAGAATTATGTCGAACACGGTTGATATACGAAAATTCAAAACGAAATACCGACCCACAGGACCAAGTCCATTACAATTACCAACTTACTAAGTGCATGATCATCGATCAAATATTCAAGTTCAAGTGCATAAAATAATTAAACACATGCATGATCATTGACCGAGTTAAGTCCAGAACAAGTGCTTCACGCCTTCACCATTGCACTTAACTCCAGATCAAGTCCTTCACACGTTGACCAACTTAAGTCCAGAAAAAGTGCTTCACCATTGCACTTAATACAAGTCCAGAACACACAAATACAAGTCCAGAAGACCAAAAACAAGTGAACAAACAATTAACACTAATAGGCTAACAGGTAGCTAAACATCTACAGTTCATCAGCATCATTCATGATGTCAGGATCACTGTCCACGTCCTCTGCTTCTTCATTGTCCTCCTCAGAGTCCACATCCCCCTCCTTATCCTTTTCCTACAAGTTTTCAAAATGAATTAAAATTAGATGCATCAACTAGTATATTTAAGAATTAAAAATTAAGAGCTAACAGTCAATAAAAATACCTCAATTTTCAGTTTAGCCACAGCATTAGCCAAAGCCTCAACCTCAAGATCACTCACAATTGATCCAACCATTTTAAAATCTGAACAAAAAAAGAGAATGAAGGAAAATAATCAAAACATTATTTTGCTTACAATAATAAGTGTCTAGCTGAAAAAAGATGAAATGAGAACCTTTTCTTGCTGCAGCAACCCAATCTTTTGTGCAAATTAGTGCTTGTACCATCTCAGGATCAAGACGACTACGATATGGATCAACAACATTCCCAGCAGCACTAAAGGCGGACTCGGATGCTACTGTTGATACTTGTATGGCCATTACATCCCGGACAATTTGTGAAAGGATAGGATATTGTTCTCTCTTGTTTTTCCACCATGCTAAGATATCAAAGTCACCAATAATTTTTAGCAGTGGTTCTCCAATATACCTCTCCAACTCATTTGACTCAACCATATCAGGTTCACTTGCATCATATAAGAATTCTTCTAGGTCATGGTCTACATTTCCCATTAATATATCAGCTGTGGTGCTAGGTCCAGGTGCAGCCCCTTTACTGTTTTTCTTTGATGATGCAGCAACAAAACTAACATAGAAGTTGTATAGTTTCTTTACCACACTAATAAACTCATCAAGTTCAACTTGGTAACGATCACCATAGAACTTCTTCATGTAGTACTCTATCAACCTTTTCTTATATCTAGGATCAAGAAAACAAGCTACAGCTAGAGCAATGTTGGACTGCTGCCAATATTTATCAAATTTGTCATCCATAGCAATTGCCATATCTCTAATTGTAGCATCTCCACTACAACACCAGTCATCAAGCAAGAGTTTTATATCACAGAAACCTTTATAAAATAAGTTTGCAGTAGGATATGAAGTGCCAGAGAGAATTTCAGTGAGATCATAAAATTTCTTCAAGCACCCATAAATTGTCAATGCATTGTCCCATTCAGCACAAGATGGAGAAATCTTGCCATACCTCTTACGATTTGAAGACTTTAGCCTAATGAATGCATCCTTGAAGTACAAGGCATCTCTCAGCATTAAGTAGGTAGAATTCCACCTAGTTGAAACATCCATGGAGATACCTTTCTTTGTATCCAACCCAGCTTCAGTAGCACACTTCATAAGCTCTTCCCACTGCAATGGAGATGTCATGGGCAGCCAGCAGGCTGCCACCGGCCCAATAGGCAGTAGCTTAGCCGCCAAGTTAGAGTTAGGTTTAGGGTTGGTTCCTTCTCTATATAAAGAGAGGCACGCCTGTCATTTAGAATTAGGCAATCAACTATGAAGAAATAATTCTAGTCTCCCTCAATCTCTCAAGCTCTTGGCAAAGCATAAGGCCTAGTTATCCCAAAATACCCATCACCATAACATCTGGTATCTAGAGTCAGTCGATTCTTCCACAGCCGCTGCCAATTCTCTCCATCTCAAAAAAAAAACATCGATCCAGATCGCCTACCACCGCCAGCCGCCGCATCTCCACCACCACCCCGCCCTCTCCGCCTCCGCAGATCGCCGCTCGATCCAATACCTTCCAATTCCCAACCACCACCCGTCGCCGCCACGACCCACCACCATCAGCCGCCGCACAGCCCACCACCGCTGTCTGCGCGGGTCCTCGCAACGTTGTCTTCGAGCGGACCATCGCCGCATCGTTCTTCGGCGCGGCCCATCGTCGCGTACCTCCGCACCATCCGCCTCCGCGCGGGTATCCTCCGTGCCGTCCGCGAATCCGCGGCGCGACTTCGCGCCGTCCGCGTCTTCGCGCCTCCGCGCGGGTACTCTCTGCTCCGTCCGCGGGCCATCTCCGCGCCGTCCGCACGACCCCCACGCGTGGGTATTCTCCGCGCCGCCGACGGGTCTTCTCCGCGTCGTCCGCGCGACTCCTCTGGGGCAGCAGACCCCTGAGGCTCCGCAACTGTACGCCAACTCGGCCCCATTCTCCATCGAGCCGCCGACGCCGCATTCAGCCATCACTCCTCGATGGATTTTCCTCAGTTTGATGGGACCTCTGATCCGGTGGCCTTCGTCAACAAATGCGAGTTCTACTTCCGCCGAGAGCGCATCATGGCGGAAGAAAAAGTATGGCTGGCTTCCCGCAATTTCAAAGATGATGCCCGGGTTTGGTTCCTCCAACTCCAGGAAGCTGAAGGCACCCCGGCGTGGCGTCGCTTCACCGAGCTCCTGCACCTGCGCTTCAAACCGACTCCGTGTCCCGACCTGCTCCATCAGGTATCTCTTGGTGTAGACAACACCCTACGCATCCTTGCTGATGTGTCCACACAGCTGGATCGCATCAGGGAGCGTCTCCAGGCGAAGGACAAGGAGGACCGTGAACGCCGGGCGATTGCACGCCTCCAAGCAGTAGCACGAGAACTCCTGGCACGCCGTCGAGCGCAGGCTCTTCATGCAACAAAAGCATCAGAGGAGCAAGCAGCGGTGCGACTACAAGCTGCAGGGCGAGGTTTCCTTGTCCGACGTGTGATGCGGAAGATGCGCATGCTCCTCAGCTCATCACTGTCGTGCGTGTTCCTCCACTCGGCCTCACCCGTACGTCCAGCTGCTCCCATTGCAGGGGAGGTCCAAGCATGGGCTCTTCCAGTGCAGCGACCGTGCAGCACCGTCCAACATCAGGCATCAAGGGCTATGGCTGTCTCACTCATTTTGGGACCTGCGGTGGTGCTAGACGAATCCATAGAAAGAGCGGGCTGGCTCACGCCCCACCCTTCAACCCCAATGCAGCCAGCGGAGGCGCTCTTCCCATGGGATCCAGGAGGCCATAGTTGTAGTCCAAATTTATTTCATATGTTAGTTTTAAATAACAGAGGTAAACCGAGATGTAAAAGGTTCAACCCTAGGTCGCGTCGAATAGGTCCGCGGAATCTATCCAGCTCGAGGACGAGCTGGGTCTCCAAGGGCGGGGGAGATGTCATGGGCAGCCAGCAGGCTGCCACCGGCCCAATAGGCCCAATAGGCAGTAGCTTAGCCGCCAAGTTAGAGTTAGGTTTAGGGTTGGTTCCTTCTCTATATAAAGAGAGGCACGCCTGTCATTTAGAATTAGGCAATCAACTATGAAGAAATAATTCTAGTCTCCCTCAATCTCTCAAGCTCTTGGCAAAGCATAAGACCTACTTATCCCAAAATACCCATCACCATAACAGGAGACCCTTTCATAGCCAATACAAGTGATTTGACCTTCTTGATTGTTCCTGAAAGAACTTTCAACCCATCTCTAGCAACCAAATTGAGAATATGACAGGCACATCTAACATGAAAAAATATCCCATCACAAAATAGAGAACCATTAGCATTCTCTTTCAGATCTGAAATTATATCATTGACAGCCACTTCATTTGAACTAGCATTATCCAAAGTCAAAGCAAACAGTCTATTTTCAATGTACCATTTAACCATAACTTCAGTGAATGACTCAGACAACTTTGCACCAGTATGCCTTCCTTTTACATTGAAGAAAGCTATAATTCTCTTTTGCATATGCCAATTATCATCTATCCAATGAACAGTAACACACATGTATCCTTTATTTTGGCACGAGGTCCACATATCCATTGTTGCACTAAAGCGACACTTGATAGTTTTTAAGTGTGCATACAAAGTATCCTTTTCTTCCAGATATTTGTCCATTATTTCTTTCCTAACCGTTACACGAGACTTTATCAGGAAGCTAGGACGGAGAGATTTAATAAAATCAACAAGATACTCATGCTCAACTATATTGAAAGGATATTCATGCATGGTTATTGCCAAATTCAGTTTTTTCAAGCTAGCTTCTTGGTCATATTTAAAAGGCTGAACATGAGCATCATCAATACCAGGATTTTTACCAACTTTAAGTTGTTGTTGTCCCCCCACAATACTGTGCTTTGACTTCAAATGGTTCTTGAATGCAGTCGTCCCACATACACCCTCAGCTCTATACCTCTGGTTGCAAGTTGCAAAATTGCAGTATCCCCATAGCTGCTCAATCTGCTTCCCCTCTACCTCTACAACTTCCTTTTTCTTGGTGAAATACTTCCAAACAGATGATGTGCATTTCTTGAACCTCTTGCCAGAAAGGTGAGCCTGCTCTTCATCTTCACCATCTTGACCATCATCATCGACATTAATTGAAGGTGTGGTACCTGGAGTAGTGGTTCTTGCTGGTGCACCAACGCCACTAGCACTGCAACTAGTGTCAACAATTGGGGTAGAAGAATCCATCACTGATGCTGCTACTGATGCTATTGTAGCTGGACTATCACAAGTTCCACTAGAGCTAATACTTTGACATGAAGGCCTTTTACTCCTTGATCCTGCCAATAGCCAATTAAAAAAATGTTGAATCAGTACATGTCGGCCCCAAAGAAATCAAGAAAAAAAGTCATATGTTATTGGGCACACACTAACCTAAGCTCTATTTCTTTAAAAATATTCTCACTGAACTTTAACATAAAATGGACATAGAAGATGAACAATCCAAGTTATGAAATAATATAACTGAACGGCTAGAAATATCCCCGTACATAAATGCCATTTGCCATGACTAACAAAACACATAAACTAATACCCTAGACACTGATCAAGATGCAGATCGAATCTTCTCTTTTTTCCCCAAATTGAGGTTGTCCCCCATATCTGTAAAATGGTTCATGTTTTATTTGGATCTACTATAGGAAACGTAGTACTAGTACTGATAGTTTAATTAGGAGGTATTCACAAACCATCTGGGATTCGTAAGTGTGGTGAATAGCGCCCAAATACCAGAGAAGCAATAGGTTCCAAATAATTACCTGTTGCAGGTGGTGGTGCCGCGGTCGGTGCTGCTGGCGGAGCAAGAAGGTGGCGCACACTCTTGGTTTTGGTCTTCACCTTGCTCTTCGATCCAGGACCAGGACCGTCTTCTCCAGTGGACGCCATCGATTGCCAGGGTAGCGACGTTGCCTCGTCTCGTCGCTGGTTGGCGGCCGGTACGAACTGTGGCCGTCGTTCGTCGCTGCCGTGGGCTTCCGGCTTGGACGAGAGGTGCCGCCAGGGAAGCTGCGACCTGGGAGAGAAAGGGATCCGAGAGGCGCCGCCAGGGAGAGTCAGGAGACTGGGAGAGAAAAGGGAGATGGGGATTGACCGATTGAGACGCCGCCGGGAATAGAAATTAGGGTTGTCAACTCATTTTCGTTATTGGGCTGGGCTGTACGCCTTTACAATGGGCTGGGCTGGCTGGGGGAGTAGGGATTAGAGAGGAATACTGGACCAAATGCGGTTCGAACCGAATTTTGAAATCGGTACACTCCGAATAAAATGTAGAAATGTAGAAATCGGTCGAACAAAGTCTAAACCGTTTTCGCTCTGTTTTTTAATTTAATTTTCCGTATTTCGAACCGATTTCGAATTTGTCCGAAAATACGAAAACGATCGGTTTAAAAGTAGAAAATGATGCGGTTCGGTTCGGAATATTTCTGTTCCATTTTCAAGCCTATTAAAGACCACTATGTTCCAACCGACTTCTTAGTACTAGACATGGGAAAAGAAGACGACATCCACATCATCCTAGGAAGACCCTTCCTCAATACCACTGGCGCTACCATCTACATGAGATCTGGAGAGATCCACTTCCAGTTTTTCAGAGAGAAGGTACGCTGTTACTTCAATAGTTATGCCACTAATGGACAGGAAAAGAAGAACCACCCAAGGAGGAGACGCCGCGCATCCCAACACAACAAGAATCGACAAATCAAGGATGGATGGGCTGACTATGAAGGAGAAGTCACCAGGAGTGAAGACATCCCATTAAAGGAAATGAAGAACGAAGAAATAAAGGAGACAAGTCCACCAGTCAGGCAAGTATGGAAAAAGAAAGAGTTCCACTGATGTGCAATCATCAAGGTCCTCCTCAGGATCTGCTGATGTACCCTAGGAAGAATGAAGAACGTACAAGGAGTCTTGTTCGATAGACTATAAACTCGAATCCTCGCCGGAAGGTAACTCGGTAGTTATCCATATTCATTAGCATTAAATTCATCATTGCATAATTAGATAAAGCATGATCATTTTACTATTAGTATCATGTTTACTTCTTAAGCAATTATATCTGCATTAGAAAACAAAATAAAAAAAATATATGGAAACTCTAAGCCCCATGAGAGTAGTACACTTTCTGTGGAGGCATAAAAATAAATAAATATACATTTGCATATTTACTTCTGCATTGCATACATCCATAAAAATAAAAAAATTCTAAAAAGGGATACTATGAAACACTGCTGAAACTCTGCTTAGTGGAGAGGAAGAACATAAATAATCTTAAGAGCTCTAAGACAACTAGACAAATGGACGAATATTTATCACTAACGCTTAATCAAGTTCCACTAGTTGTGTTGTCTATCTTTGAATTTAGCAGGAAGAGAAGAAGAGAAGGACTCAAACTATTAACAGTCTACTCGTCTTCTGGAGAAAAAGACTACGTCAAGATCCAGCTTGGGGGAGAGCACCCTCAGTTATCACGATAAGTATCACGACTTTTTATCTATTACTATTAGTTTGGTTTAGTTAGATCAGGTCAATAGATATAGAAACCCCTAAAAAGATGAATAACTATTACAAAACCAAATAAAGATATTATATAAATGTCTAGGTGGATATAAACTTAATTTTGGTCATGATGAACAATTGCTCTGCCTTTCCTAAGTACCTACTATTCGAATTTAAATTTTCTTGAGTTTTAGACAAAGTTGTTCTGAATAAACTCTGAACCTAAAACCTGTGGTTGGCAAATGCTTTATCTAAAGTCCGGATAATTGTGAGATATGATATAAAAAGGTTTGAGCTGCTGTTATTCTAATTCCTAGAGATACTAGAGTTCTGGAGATTTACACTTTAAAAAGATTAAAAGCACATGATGAGATCCTGTATGACATAACATGAATTCCTACCCAGAGCCATTAATATGATCTTAAGATAAGGCTACTTACTTTGTTCTAAGTTTTTAGTTGTGGTTGAGAAATTTATCATGCCCTAGAGATCAAGAATGTTTTACTAAAAGATTCACTCTTCCGAAGTAGTATTGTGTTAGAGGCATGGGACAAGTGTCCGACAACCTCAAAAGAAAAAAAAGATAAGGAAAAGCATTGTGATAAAAATATGAAAAAGAAAAAGAATGATAGCCCATGGTCCCTCTAATTACAATATGCCAGCAAGAGATGACAAATTTCAAATGTTCTAAGATCTTGATCTATGAGTATGACATCTTTCTCCCTAAACTTTGAACTTTAACTTGGTAAGATATGCTTTTCACTTCTTAAAGCTCCAGATATATATCCATAGAAGGTAAGAACATTGCATCAGTGAGGAATCATAAAATATAAAAGAGCGATTTGAGAGTGTCATACAATGGAATCTCTGATTTTCATTTGAAAATATATAAAAACTCCAGAACGAAGGTTGATCAAAGAGTTAGAGATACAGTGCTTAACCTGATTGTTCTATCTTTCAATTGCTTAAGGACCCAGGTGAAGGCAAAAGCTCCATAGTTAAAGGTAATATGAGAAAGTCAGAATAGTTAACTCTGAACCAAGAGAAGATTTTTGTTTGAACATATGTACCCTTTAAAGTGTGAAGGCATAGTAGCAGTTCCTGATTCATCATAAATGTTTGCTAAGGGACTAGCAAAAGGTAAGCTTGGGGGAGTTGTCGACACTGGTTATCTACCATAATTAAGGGATAAACGAATATGAAAAGCGCAAGAATTTGATCACCAATAAAGGTTTAGGGTTTCAACTGACAATATTCCACGAGTTTTGGTGAGTTATGATTCTGCAGGGACTAAACCAGGAAATCGGCACCAATAGCTTCCCATAGAAGGAAACCGTCGGGAGATAACGCAACCGCCACGTCGGGATACTTCTAGAAGTCTCCAGAGAACACATAGAGACACCACGAGAAAGGGCACCACGGTCCACCTCCAGGTGGGACCGACCGGTCCCCTGGACCTACCGGTTGGTCCCCCCTCGGCCCGCTGGTCTCCGTCTTCTGCAAGCTATGTCCACCGACCTCTAGGATGCATCTCGACCGTACCTTAAGTCGGTTTGATCCAAGGGCCACGGTTCATTGCCCAGGGCTATATAAACAGCCCCTGACCCCCCTCTCCAGGGCATCTGGCATCGGGCATCCGACATCAGGCATTACATTCATCAGGGTTAGATCAATCAAAGCATTAGATCAATCAGAATCTTTAGGACTACATCCACCTAGATTAGTAGATAGAATAGGATTAGAGGAGGCAAGCTTCGCTTGGATTCCTGATCTAGTCACGAGAAGGCTCGGTGAACCCAAGATCTTCTCTCTTGTATTAACATTATGGATCTATTTCATAATTGCTCTTCTAGTTCATCATTGTTCTTCATTGTTTATGTTCTAGTTCATAGTCTAGTTCATGTTCATCGTCTAGTTCATAATCTTGTTCTAGTTCATGTTCTAGTTCGTACATTAGTTCTTCTCGATGATCTAATTCACCTTATTGTTCATTATCGTGTTCTAGATAGCAATACAATTGATATGATTAAGACATCAATGATTATATTCTTAGTTATAATGCTTATAGTCTGCTTTGATTATATATTTGGCATAGATAGTTCATCTTTATGTTTATACTCATGTTCGTATAGTGCTCATCTTAAAGTACAACGGGTGGGTGATAAATGCTGTGTAGGCGTGGTGCCTATACATTATTTGACTGCGAATGCGTCCTATGTTCCAGATAGAGTGGTAGATCGCGGGTGTGACAGACCTGTTCAGTCCTCTGTATTCCACCTCCCAAATATAGTGTTCAGTATGGCTCAGTTAACTCATGGTTTAAGGGTTACTTTGTTTGACACTTTTACTATGGAGTTGCCTCTTGATTACAAATATGATGTGACCTAGCCAATGATTGCCAAATATAATTGCACTAATCAATGTATGCTATGACTTGTAACTAGAATAACTTAGGAATGTTTCTTTTTAATACCTGTTCTAATCATCACTTGCTAGGCAGTACTGTTCTAAGTTTATCCTTGATTAATCTGATCTCTGTTATCCTTTATCAATTATTTATCATACCATTTACTCTGTAACCTGATTCCTGTTTGAAGTAATTAGTGTGTTATCAGTCTTATTATAAGTGTGTGCCATATTAAATGCTGTTAAGTCCTTACAATGCCATCATGTCTTGAATTGATTAGTCTCTAGGCTAAAATATAAATAACGATACTTGAGACTAGCTTGGGTGAAATGCTTCTACAACGGGTATGTTTATCTATGCGCTTGCGGGTAAATATCTATGTTTTAAATCCAGTGCCCTGATATAATTACTCTGCTAGCTTCATGTTGGGGATGACAACTTGACGTTAAGTGAAGTTAGTAGTGTCCCGTACACTCTTTAGTGCCTTCACTAGTTTATTACTTTATGTGGTTCGTTCTTAGTAGCGACGTTAAGAAATACCAACAAGCATTTCTGGCGCCGTTGCCGGGGATAGATTATAACTCTCTTAGAGTGATTCCATTAAGGAGTGTCAACAAGCATTTCTGGCGCCGTGGCCGGGGATAGATTATAACTCTCTTGGAGTGATTCCATTAAGGAGTGTCAACAGTCTACTCCTAGTAACGACGTTAGCAAGTGTCAACAAGCATTTCTGGCGCCGTTGCCGGGGATAGATTCCATAGTCTACTCCTAGTAACGATGTTAGCAAGTGTCAACAAGCATTTCTGGCGCCGTTGCCAGGGAAGCAATTGGCAAGAATTAATTCTTTGTGACTTCTATTGAATTAACCCCCGTAGTTCTAGCGGGTATATATATATTGTTCATTGTTTGTGATCGTTCAAAGTAGCCATGGCTGGATTCAATCTTCTGAGCGACTATCTAGAAGATCCTGAGGCCATTCTTAGGAGAGCGAGAGCTAATCTCACTCCTCCGAGGAAGAACCTGGAGTTTCACGAGAGGAGTTCGTCAAGACAAGAATCCCGGTCAAAAGTGACTGACGAACCAAGCTTCTCCAACAATCAATCAACATCTACGTCGACCAAAACACTCAGTGAGTATTCCATGCCTACTCTTGCTCACATTCCAGTGTTACCTTCTACTAGTAATGTAGATTTTGAGCTTAAACCTCACCTAATATGTATGGCTCAAGCTATTGCATTTAATGGCAAACCTTCCGAGGATGCCAATGCTCACCTCCGGAATTTTCTGGAGATATGTAGTACAATTTCTGTGCATGGAGTTTCACAGGATGCCATTAGACTACGTCTTTTTCCATTTTCATTAGTGGAAAAAGCGAAGAAGTGGTTCCTCTTCAACTCTGGACACCTACTGACATGGGTGAGATGCGCGGATCAATTCCTCAACAAGTTCTGCCTGATAAGCCAAACTATTCTTTTCCGTAGCAAGATTTCTAATTTTGGACAGGGAGACGAAGAAACAACCACTGAAGCTTGGGAGAGACTACAAGAGTATGTTGAAGACTGTCCCCACCATGGTATGCAAGACTGATACTTGATCCAAAGCTTCTACCACGGACTCCAGCAAGAATCTCGACAACACAATGATGCTGCCGCCGGAGGTGCATACCTCTCTCTCACTGTAGAGAAGGGAACCAAACTGATCGAGACAATGGTGGCGAATCAAGGATGGACAGAAAACGTGCTAGAGGTATGTCTGACATTAAGCAAGTTGATTCTGTTACCCTGCAAACTTTGGTAAAATTGCTAGAGCAAAGAATAAATGAGAAGAGAGATCGTGCTGCAATGGAGTACTACGCCAAGCAAAGAGCCGCTTCGTCAAGTGAAGGTCAAGGGGAAATTAAGAAAGAGGATGCAAAATCCCTTCTTAATAATGGTGGCTACGGAGAACCTCCAATTCCAATGATCCAACAATGGAAAAATAAAGGTATGCCTCAATCCTCCGTATTTAATTCTTCTATTGGAAAATTAGTTTCTAATCAAGGTAGAATTAATGATAGCATAAATAATAAATTAATTGAACATGATAAAATGTTAGAACGAATTTATGCTAAAATGAAAGATTTTTCTGAAGCATTAAAGGAACAAATTAATTTTAATAAGAGATTAGAGCAAACAGTAGATAATATGAAATCTCAAATTAAATACTATGAGGAGTTAAAAGCTGTAACCGCGAGAGGTGGTAAATCCACTCGTGATCCACCTCATTCTAATTTAGTTCCTAGTAGTAATTCTGCTGCAAAGAAAAATATTGTTAATGTTGAAAAAGACAAAGAAGAGGAGACGCCAGCTGAACCTTCATCCAAGGTACGAACTGCTCCTCATGAATTCTATGATACACATGTATTACCTTTTCCAGATCGAAACAGAAATCTGACGAAAGACGACCAATTCAAGAAATTCGTTGAGGTAATTCAAAAATTATATATACATGTGTCATTTATTGACGCTATGCAGGTTCCAACTTATGCAAAATATTTGAGAGACATGCTCAATAAGAAGAAACCAATTCCAAGTAGGGATGTGGTTAAATTGACCGAAGATTGCAGTGCGGACATTTTAAACCAACTCCCAGAAAAGAAGAAAGACCCACGAAACCCAACGATCGCATGTTCAATCGGAGAGCAACACTTCGAGCATGCACTCTGTGATCTGGGAGCAAGCGTCAGCGTCATGCCCAAGGTAATATATGATAAATTAAATCATCATACCTTGTCTCCTACTTCTATGTGTCTGCAGCTAGCCGATCAATCGCTCCGATATCCCGCGGGAATAGCAGAGAATATTCCGGTGAAAATCCGGAATCTCTTTGTCCCGGTGGATTTTGTGGTTCTGGATATTAATCCCGACCACCGGACGCCATTGATCTTGGGACGACCATTTTTGAGCACGGCAAAAGCCACCATTGATGTAGGAGCTGGAGAAATTCAGCTCCACATCAGTGGATAGGAGGAGAAATTCCAGTTCACACCGCGACCGGAAAAACACCCGTTATTAAAGTTCGTCGGTGCCAACATTCAGCCACAACCACCGTGAAGGCGACACAAATTGGGAATCCAAAGCGGCTAACCAAGGTAAGTTAGGCTAAGGTAAATCTTTATCCCCCATTTAAATTTTCGTTTTTTACTTAAGCAAGTTAATTTTCTGCAAAATAGATGCTTAGTAGGGAGATTAGGTGAAGCCTAGGGGGCTTAGGGCAGCCTTTGGGGTGGCGCCCGCCACCCCATGCTGGCGCCCGCCACCCTATAGGCTCTTTCTCACTTAGCCAATCAACTAGACTATCATCCCTAGCTCATAGACTCAAATAACACTAGGAGAGACCCATGCCTTTGCTCTTTTCAATGCACTCATTCACTCCCATGTCTCCTCTCTCTTCTACTTCACTCCATCTTTCAGACACTTTTCCACTCAAAAATTGTGGTGAGGAGTGATGAGGAGAGCACAAGTGAAAGAAGGAGTGGCTTTGAGTGGGAATTACACATAAAGGGGTGGCGCCCGCCACTTTTTCCTGGCGCCAGCCACCTCAATTTCCACATTTCTGCACGAAGCTGCACCTGAGTAAGTTTCCCACCACCAGGATGAAGAAGTGGTCTTTGAAATTTTTAGCCCACTTACCCCATTTAGGAGGTTACACTCTTTGCACTTTGCACCGACACTACCACTTTATTCCCCACTTAGAATTTAAGTGGATATTATGAGGGAAACCTCATGTGTCGATTGCAGACAGAAATGGGCAAGGTGGGGTAGCGCCCGCCACTTACTGGTGGCGCCCTCCAGGTGGGAGGAGCTCTCAGCCTCCCCCCTTCCATCCTCAGCCTATAAATACTACCCACACCCCATGCAAGTTCCTACACCTCACTCAAAACACAAAAACACCAGCCACCTGGAGCACTAGCGAGGAGGTCATGGGCCCTCTCAAGAACTTCTTCACCGGCAAGAAGAAGAAGAGTAAGGGTGAGGGAAGTTCGTCGAGGGCAAACATTCACATTCGCTTTGCTGGGAGTGATGAGGAGAGTGCTAGCAGGGGTACTCCATCCACCAACAAAATGTCGGTGGATCGGGACTCTCCGCCCACACACCAGGCTGGACCGAACATCCACGTCCTGAATTCCATCGATGATATCATCTAGCAGAGTGATCGGGAACGGCAGGCCCAGAACATCCTCTGTGAGAGAGAGTTCGTTCACACCCGCCACATCGACGACGACTTGCTAAGTCGCACTGGTATGCATAATGAGTTTCTCTATATTTTTCGAACCTTGGAATGGGAAGAGGCATGGAAGATTAATGAGGAGGGAATCATGCCCCTCACAATGGAATTTCTAGCCACAATGCAAAGATCTGCTAATCACATAAAATTCTGGCTTTTTAATGAAGAATATACTTTAACGTGGAAGCAGTTCAGCAAGAATTTAAACTTTGATGATTCATGCTTGCTGAGCTTGGAATCTGCATGTACGGGATTTAATAGAAATGAATTTTGGAAAAGTATTGCTGGGAACAGAAACCCAGGCTTGCCCCGTACAAGCAATATCCACAACCCCACGCTCAGGTTCTTTCACAAATATATTAGTATCACACTCTTTCCAAGGCCTGACTTAAGACCAATTAAAAAGCCCGAAATGCTGCTGCTTTATGCTCTAGTAAACCACATAAAAGTATCACCCGCCAAAGCCATGGCGGACTACTGGTCTAAATTTGATCAACGCACTGGAAATATCGAAATGACATCATGGATAACTAGACTGACTTTAAACATGGGTCTGCTGAACACAGCTATATACTCTTACATTCCTGTTAGCCGAGACCTTTTGACCATGGAACACTTCTCGCAAGGACACCTCTTGCATGAGAACCAGGAAACCGGTGAGATTCACATGACATACCAAGATTATGTGAATAAAATCGCTCTTCCTGACATGTCACTTTGGTTGGTGAATGCACCAACATTACTTTGGGCCCTGGAAACCGAGGCAGAACAAAACCGCAGGTTGGCTTGAGAGAACATCATGCAGGTTCCCAGTAGGAGGACGCGAGCACAGACCCGTGCAGTAGAAGAGGCAGCAAGAGCCACAGCAGCGGCACAGGAGTTTGACCCTTTTCATGCAGAGCAGTATGGAGGAGCATCACTCTATGGTCATTTGACACCCCCTGGTTCGCACCAAGCAGGGGGGTCAAACTGGCAGCAACCGCAACATCTGCAGTGGGGATACGACCATGAGGTGTCCCTCCACTCATCCCAGTTAGGGAGTTCATCCCACACTTTGGGAGGATCCACCCGGTACACTGGCCGTGGTGATGAGTTCTTCCCTGGAGGAATCTCACCACATGCCGCTTGCCATTCGTCTTTTCATCAGGACGAGTGGATGCGCAATATGGGATATCTTCAACACCAAATGAATGGACTCACCATGGATACTGCCGAAATCCGTCAAGACTTGAATGAAATGAACGAAAATTTCCAGGTATTCCGCCAGGAAACTGGTGGAGAACTGGGTAATATTTCTTCTCTCCTGCAGCAGAACCAGCAGAACTGGGACGAGATGTACCGTCGTCAGGGATGGATGTAACCCAACCACGCCAACAGCCAGCTTGGGGGAGGACCCCCGTCAAAGAGGTAAGTATCACTGCCGTCTTTATTTCTGTCAGTTTTATTATTATTTCAGTAATTTAAATTTGAGTTTTATCTTAGTTAATTTGCAACTTAAAAAAATAATAATAAAAATAAAAATATATTTATATATATATTTAGCAATAAATAAAATGCTCTCATCGTAAGTCTTTCTAATGAATAAAAATAATGTATGCCATGCATTAGAGTTATCATGGGAGAACGTATGCTAGAACTAAACTTGAGACATGAGCATTAGACTAAGTAAAGGGGAAGTAAGTTTCTACTTTGACTTGAGCATGTCAAGTTTGTGGAGTAGTTATTTTGAAAATTTTAAAAACTTGCTCTAAGTACTTCTGTGGCAAAGAAAGTCCTACCAAAGCCAAATAATTTTTACTCTTAGAGTAGGAGCTTCCACTTGCTGCATGTTAGTGTTGAGCTAGTTAGACCTTTGTTGATAGACATGGTAGAGAAACTTGTCATAGTTTTAGACCAAGGAATTCACTTGCACCCACCTATATAGTGCTATTCTTACACTGAGAATACGCATGCAACATGCCTTTATTTCCAGTCATTGTTAGAGCAAGTGCTCTAGAAAGAAAAAAATATTCAAAAGAGCAAGTGCTCTAGAAAGAAAAGAATATTCAAGAGAGCAAGTGCTCTCATTCATAGCCATGATCCCACAAATGAGATAAAAAGGAGAAGTGCCATGAAAGTATTAGCCAGAATAAATACCACACACTTGCACATTCCTGGTCTGAACCTATGACTTGTTGCTCCTTTGCTCCATTTGTCTAACTTAGCAAAATTATACTAGCATTGCATGCTCATTTTTATCCTACGCATTAAACCCCACATAAAGTCTTAGTGAGAGGATAATTCTTCCATTTCCACATACAAATATGAGTGATTGAGTGAGCCATAGAAGTTAATAAGCATGCTTTCTTTTGAACAAAACTTGCAAAAACTCCACATATCTTGATTAGCAAAATAGGCAAGGGGAAGACAAACCTTCTTTCTTGCTAGTCTTTCGTTCTAATCTTGAGTGCAGGGAAGGCTACCAATTCCATGGTGATGAAAATAATATGGGCGTACACAATAAAAAAAAAGAGTTTCCAAAATTCAAGTTCATGCTTGCTCGAGGACGAGCAAGAGGTAAGCTTGGGGGAGCTTGTTGATGCTCACTAAGTGTCATATTCTTAGCATCAACAAGGTCATATAACACAACACAAGGACCTAAAATCAACCAAAAACCTTTTATAAACTAACCATTTCCACTTGTCCTTGAGTTTTATTTGAATGTAGGTAATTGCAGGGTTTTGAGCAAAATGACCAAGGGGACCCACCAGGGGGCGAGCACACTCACCTGGGATCACTTTGGGCCAAGGTGGGGTGGCGCCCGCCACCCCTCACTGGTGGCCGCCAGGGGAGTGAGGCCCAAACTCCTCCCCTGCCACGTCACTGATCCAGGGGAGGCGTGGCACACTCATTTGCAGCCATTGATCACTAGGGTCGTTGCATCCAAGGGCTACGAAGAGATGTCACGTGGATCATGACCCAATTGCCCATGTGACACTTATTTGGACATGCAACTGACCTTGGAACCGCCTCCCTGGAGCTCCTGGATGCTATTAAAGCAATGACGGTGGATCCAACGGTCAGGGGTGTGGCGACCGCCACCTAGGGCTGGCGCCCGCCACCTCACTCACCCCCCTGGCCTAACCCTAGGTCCATAAGTACACCCCTAGGTCCCTTAGGCTATAAATAGGACCCCCCCCCCCCCCGAGCTCATTTGTACTCAGACCTCACCTCATTAGTCCCACACTCTTGTAAGCGAAGCTCTGGTGAAGTAACACTCTAGTTGAGAGACTTAGAGTGAGAGCGAGAGTGAAGAAGAGAAGAGCTGGAGTTGTAATAGAGGATCTTCCAAAGTCTCTGGTATAATTCCAAGTCTTTCTTCATTTATCTTAGTGTTCTTCTACTTTCAGCATTTACTTTAAGTTCTTTACTTATTGTTCTTGTTGAGTGCTTCTGATCATAGATAACTTAGTATTTAGTTTGTATCTAGTTTGGGTTCTTCGCTGAGTAATTAGTGCTCTAGTTTTGGACGCAAGATTAAAGTAGTATATATTAGTGTAAGCGCGGTGCTTAGACTGATTATACCTTAGTTTGTGGCTAGCCCCCCGGATAGTAGTGGTAGCAAACAGGTGGTGACAGCCCTAGGAGCCTTAAATTCCACCACGTAGTTGGGTTAGTTCTTAAATCATAAACCTCGTTGTGCACGTCTGAGGTAAATAGTCCAGAGGGTGTGTACGGTTCAAAGAACTAGATAAAATCTTTATTGCTAAGTTAAGTTGTGTTCGTAAGTGCGTAGGGAAACATTAATCAGTTCATCGGCCAGACCCCGCCGATTTAGTTTAGTAGTAGATAATCTTTCTTTCTTTAGTAGTAGTAGAAACCAACCCCCATTCATACACTTCGATCAACCAAGCTAGAATCACTAGTTGTTCATAGCAGTCCTAGTGTTAGTTCTGCCATAGTAGCTTCCCTGTGGAAATAAATATGATACTCGGTTACTCCCGGGTGAAGTGCTACAATTGACTTATTCTATGCGCTTGTGGAATTTACCAATAGTCATAAAAATAGTTAGTTATACTTCTTACACTAAGAAGTACCAACAAGCATTTCTGGCACCGTTGTCGGGGATAGATTCCATAGTCTACTCCTAGTAACGATGTTAGCAAGTGTCAACAAGCATTTTTGGCGCTGTTGCCACGGATAGATTCCATAGTCTACTCCTAGTAACGAAGTTAGCAAGTGTCAACAGTTGTGACACTTGGCGGGAGGCCGAGAAGGAAGGCGAATGCACTGTGCCTGGTGTGGAGGCTGGACATGCTCTAGCATCGGTGCTAGAACTTGGGGTCTGCGAACCACATCCCGCCTATGGCGCGGGTTCGTTAGCTGAGCCTAAAAAATCTACCCTCTACAGTTTCTGAGTTTGGGCCTCAAAACTCATGCTGGTGGGTTTCGGAGTTTGTGCCTCAAAACTCGACGAGGACGGTTTCCAGGTTTGGGCGTCAAAACCTGGGCTCGCGGGTTTCTGAGTTTGGATCACAAAACTCAGTCGGAGGACAGGATTCCCGGTCTCGGCCCCAAAACTGGTAGGAGGTCCAGGTTTCCCGGTTTCGGCCTCAAAACCAGGGGGAGGTCCAAAAAGGACGGTCGACACGTGGCGGCGTGGAGAGGCTGGCGCGGTGGCGAAGCTATCCATGAGGAAGGCGTGGCGGTCGACAGGGCGGCACGTGGCGGCATCCTAAGGCTTGCGTCAAGGCGAAGCTATGGGCGTCCACAATGGTGTTCAAATCGCTAGCTATTTGGTCTGTAGGAAGAATGTTATTGGCTCTCAATGATAACTTACAAATAGCTAGCTAGATGAGACATATAAATAAATACTATTTTGATGAGGCAACTTACAAAAGTAGTACTCTTATTGGCTATCGAGGAGAGAGATCAAATAGCTAGGTATTGGGAAGTCACTAGCTATTTGATCTCTCTCCTCGATAGCCAATAAGAGTGCTACTTTTTTATTATTTTTATACGTCATCTTGCTAGCTATTTGTAAAGTCCTATTGAGAGCCAATAGAATTCCTCCTAGCTAGCTATTTGACAACCATTGCGGATGGCCTAAGGATGAGGAAGGCGCGTGGCCGTCGGATCGTCAATCAGCAGAGTTGGACCGGGATACCCCTAGGGTTGGTCGCTTCTATCTTGTATCTAGGGGTAGAAGGGGACTATTGTTATTAGGCTATAAATAAGAGAGGCGCCACTCCTCTCTCTATCCTTGCAGCATTTATTTCCTGAGCTCTCTCTCTAGCCCCCGCTTAGGTTCCAATCATACCTCGCTGCCTGTGATCCACAGAGACGGGAATCATACCTCTGTGTATTTGGATCTTTTGAGGAAATGAGACTGTAATCTCATTTTCTCCTTGTGTGGAGAACTTTCGGCTGGAAATCAAGATCAATTTGTGTTTTGTTTTGTGTTCTTCGCGTTTTGGTTTTTGCCCTCTCAGATATTAGCTTTGTTCTCTCTCTCAGAGGAATGGTTTTCGATTCCACTTGAACTAATTTGTTCTAGATCGTGAGGCGCATCTTTGCACCGAAGGAATCAATCTCAAACCTCAAGAGCTAGTAGATCGGTCGATTCTTGTGTTGGATCGGTTTTCTTCCCATTTCCCCCAAACTTCTTCGATTCACCGATTTGGAGTTAGGTTCGAGCCATGATCTCCTAGGAGTAGCTCACTAACATCCTTATGACCTCTCAGATCGAGTCTTAGCCCTAGAGCTTTTGATTCGGAGGAGATCGGTTTGAATCGGGGGAGAACAGCACTGCTGTCGGTGGCATCGGACGCTGACGTCGTGGGCATTGGACACTGAGTTCGTCACATCGGACGCTCCGTTGCCACGTGTCACATAACTGTGTTATTGAGTGAGCATCGGACGCTAGGCATTGGATGCGCCGTTGCTCATCGGATGCGAAGGACCGAAAGTGCTACCAGAAAGCGACCAGAGGGGGGGGTGAATGGGAGCTTCAAAATTTCTTTTCAGAAACTTGTTGCCACTGTCCCGAGAATCACCCCAAGAGCAAACCTAGAGCTTAAATAGTGTCCATGACCCTAGATGTAGGGTGGATGCTTCCGAGAAGCACAGCGAGACACTACTCAACTCTAGAAACCCAACACAAAAGCCGGAAATCAAAACCGATAACGAACGAACGAACCACAGACCAAAGCGCGTAGAATAGCACTGACCGGACTCACTGGAGCGTCCGGTCAGTATGCATCGGACGTGTCCGGTCGATGAAAAGCCAACTTGGGAGCTCTCTATTTGTGACCGGACTCACGGTCACTGGGCATCCGGTCGATGCTAAAGCGTCCGGTCAGTTCAGACAAACGCAGTGAACAGTGCGAGAGGCGTGTCCGGTCATTTGATACTCGAGCGTCCGGTCAAGACTGCAGAATCCAAACAAATCAAACCTTCAATGACCGGACTCAGAGGCGAGCGTCCGGCCAACCCGATGAGTGCGTCCGGTCACCCCGATACTGCACAGTTCGTCCACCGATTCAACTCGATCTCACCCAAAACGAATCCTTAACAGGTCAAACTTGGTGAGAGGAGTCACAAGGATGATAGTGAGCTACTCCTATGAGATCATGGCTCGAACCTATCTCCAAATGGATGAATCGAAGAGATTCGGAAAAAAGAGAAGAAAAGTTGATCCAAAACAAAAACCAACCGAACTACTTGTTCGTGAGGTTTGAGGTTAATTCCTTTGGTGTAAGTGATCTCCTCACTGAAAAGAACAAGTTGATTCAAATGGTTTTGCAAACGGAGCAACATAGAAAGAGAACGATCAACGGGAAAATCATGGAGAAAAGCAACCCGCGAAGAATAACATGAAAACGCGAAACACAACCACGAATTTACAACCGTGTGGCTACCACATGCTACAACAGTGAGATTACGGTCTCACTTCCTCAAAATCTCATGAACACAGAGGTATGGTTCTCTGCGGATCTCAGTTGCTACAACAGGGAATTGGGAGAGCAGGAAAACCCTAGAAGGCAAAGAGCAAATGACTGAGATCAGATGGGAGGTGGGTGTCTCCCTCTACTTATCCTAATTCTAGTTCCCACTCTACCCGTAACTAATTACACAGCGAACCAGCTAAACCCTAGGGTTATTCTGGACCAACTCGAACAAGATGCTGATCCGACGGCCACGCCCGCACAACTTGTAGCGTTGCCTCGACGCAACCTCACCGATTGCCGCCACATGCCGCCACCACTCTGCTCGTCCTTTTCCCGGATCCCGCCCCCGGTTTTGAGGCCGAAACCGGGAAACCTGTCTTCACGACCAACCCCCGGTTTTGAGGCCCAAACCGGGAAACCAGCCTCAGCCCGAGTTTTGTGGCCCAAACTCGGCAAACCCACAACACCCAGGTTTTGTGGCCCAAACCTGGAAACCGTCCACCGGTGTTTTTTCTGTGGCTCAACCACCAAACCGAGCCGTAGAGGGTATGCACCGCCCGTGCACCCCGTCCACCGACACATGTCCCCAGGTCCTCGACCCGAGCAACACTGTGCCCCACAAGTCTCCGCTCATCGCTGTCCCAGGCTGTCAGCCACCACAGCTGATCCTCCGGCCACCGGTCCCTCAGTCCAAGCGTCACGTCCGCCCTTCACCGCTCTCGGTCCATCGGCACGACACGTCTCTACTTGACCTTCACCATGCCTTCGATCACTGTATCCGTGCTCGACACCTGCACAACACAAGCCAAAGAACATGCGCATCAAACCAGTTGACAATCACTCATCACTTAAGAGCCGGCATACACCCATATATCCGCAATCTCCCCCTTGATGAGTGCATTGTCAACTACCAACACAAATCATAATGAAGGTAGAAGAAGGAGGAAGAAGGAGAAGTAGAGAACTCGTTCAAATGACCCAAAAGCATATAAAAGCCAGAAGAAGGTCAAGTGAACGAGCAAGACAACTTGGTCCCCAAAAACATGGGCAACGGCTCAACGCAACCAAGCAAAGCAAAGCTAGCCCTCAAGAAGAGGTAGAACAGGCTCAACACCGCTAGCAAGAAAGCTCGACACCAATTGAAATATCAGTTGACAATTAAGCAAAATTGAGCTAGCCCTCAAGAAGAGGCAGAACGGGCTCAACATCGCTAGCAAGAAAGCTCGATACCAACTGAAGAAATGCCAACTGAAAAGCAAGAGAGCTCGATACCAAGTGAAGAGCATATAAGCAAAGTCGCTAGTCCCTCAAGAAAGAGGCAAAGGCTCAACACAACTAGCTACCAAAAATGCTCCGAACCAATTGGAAAAATGCACCAAACCAATTGAAACTTCAACAAACAAAGCGAGCAAACTCCCCCTCCAATAATGCACACAACTAGGATATGATTTTATGATTTATCTCCCTTATGATTTGACAAAATTCTCCCCCTTAGTTGATAATGCACTATCAGGCAAACTCCTTCCTTCCAAATGCATATGAGTCAAAAATGCAACTTAGCAGCTTCAGGAATATAGTCAATAGAATGAAAAGATGCTCTACAAAGGATAACTCCAATGACTCAACAATAAGTATACATGCCAGCAAAGGCTCAAATAGATCACCAAATACAGAATATGAACATATGAGCAAAGTGAGCAGTTTTAGTCATTCAGAAAGGATGTTCACCATAAAAATAGCACTGAACATGTATAGACAGGAAGTCAAACAAGTGCTAAACATGTATACAAGGTGAACTACCCCTAGCAACGTTCAATCATCATGCTGCTGAATAAAACATATACTTGTGATTTCAGATTTTAATAGGAGTTGCAGCGGTGAAATTACACAAGTTCAAAATTCAGCATGTGATTGCGGGAGGTTGAGAGCTTGTCATTGCCTAACTTTTCAACCGAGCTAAGCCTATGCAAAAGCAATCTGAAGCTTAAAGTGTCAGTTTCGGTCATACACTACACGGCTCAAGTTTAACTCAAAGTGAAATAAGAAACAGTCTCGATACCGTGATGTGTTGACAAGCAATCCCATCTTGATCTTTTCAATTCACTTTAAAACTTGGTCAGTTTTATGACAAAATATGAACATACCAAGCAAGTGAAAGACTCAGAACTAGAGACATAGCAACCTAGCATATATTAGAAGCACAAGTGAAATCACCACATTCTACACATGCTAGTTGCATATCTCAATGGTGAACAATTTTAGGTTTTATGTTCATTAAGCAGATTCACCATTCATAAAATACCTCAGCTCAGAACATGTATCAGTGATCAGAAAGAGTATAAGCTACAAGCATCATCATATAGCATTGGAGCATAGTAGATAGAGCATAATCACATTCTAAAGATTATATACATGAAGCTCGAAAGTAAAGAATGCATGATGAAATGCAAAGACTAATCTACCCAAAATCAAAAAACAAAACGAAAAAGAGTCAGTCTATGATACAATAGACAAAATGTTTCCACCATCTAAAAGGGGAAACACACATCAAGCTCACCTCTCAACCTGGCAAAAGTTGATTGGTCCAAAGGCTTGGTGAAAATATCTGCCAACTGATGATGAGTATCGACATGGCGAAGGTCGATATCACCCTTCTCATAATGGTCTCGCAGAAAATGAAAGCGCACATCAATGTGTTTGGTCTTAGAATGCAGCACGGGGTTCTTATCAACGCTAATAGCACTCGTGCAGTCACAAAGCAAAGGAACGCGAGAAAAGCTCAGACCAAAATCATGCAAAGTGGCCATCATCCAAAGCAATTGAGAACAACAGCTACCCGCAGCAACATACTCAGCCTCTGTAGTAGACTGGGCGACGATAGACTGCTTGCGAGAAGACCAAGATACAAGAGAAGAACCAATAAACTGACAAGTCCCAGAAGTGGACTTGTGATCAAGTCGGCAACCAGCAAAATCAGCATCAGAATAACCGCAAAGGGATAGAGTGGAGGAAGCAGAATACCAAATCCCAAACTCTGGAGTGAAGCATAAGTACCTCATAATGCGCTTGACCGCCTGACGGTGAGAGGTGCGCGGCGATGACTGAAATCTTGCGCAAAGACACACCGTGAACTGGATGTCCGGGCGTGTCGCCATCAAGTACTGCAGCGACCCGATCATACTCTGGTACTCCTTCTGGTCCACAGCTTCTCCATCCACATCCGCATCCAGGGTCGTCGTGGTCAACATGGGTGTTGGAAGAAGCTTGGCCTCACCCATATCGAACTTTTCCAGGATGTCCTTGGTATACTTGCCCTGGTGCACAAACGTTCCCTCTAGGGATTGCTTAATTTGCAACCCGAGAAAGAATGTCAACTCGCCCATCATGCTCATCTCAAACTCCCTGCTCATAAGATCTGCAAACTTGGCAACCAAAGCATGAGAAGAACCACCGAAAATGATACCATCCACGTAAATCTGAACCAAGAGAGTGTCATTGCCTTGCTTGACGAGAAAGAGCGTTTTATCCACACATCCCATTTTAAAACCCTTAGCAAGCAAAAAGGTTTTCAACCTATTATACCAGGCTCTAGGGGCTTGTTTCAAACCGTATAAAGCTTTGTGAAGTTTAAAATCATGGTTTGGAAACTTGGGATTTTCAAAACCGGGGGGTTGTCTCACATACACCTCTTCTTCTATGTAGTCGTTTAAGAAGGCACTCTTGACATCCATTTGAAAAAGTTTAAACCCTTTGGATGTAGCAAAAGCCAAGAGGATCCTAATTGCCTCCAAACGAGCTACAAGAGCAAAAGTCTCCTCATAGTCTATCCCCTCCTTCTGACTATACCCCTAGGCTACAAGCCTGGCCTTGTTTCTCACAACATGGCCATCTTCTCCTTGTTTGTTTTTGAAAACCCATTTTGTCCCAATAGGATAACACTTAGGAGGAGGAGGAAGAAGAACCCAAACCCGATTTCTCTCAAAGTTTTCAAGCTCTTCATGCATGGCATTAACCCAATCCGATCAGATAAAGCAAGACCACAAATGAGAGACCTAGCTTTGATACCACTTGAAGGGTCGAGATGGTGGACTAGAGGGGGGGGTGAATAGTCCTTTCTAAAATTAATCGCAACGGCTAACCGAAATAAATGCGGAATTAAAACTATCGCTCTAGCCAAGACTACACCCCTCTACTTATACTTTATGACACCTTACAAAAGATCCTAAACAATGCAAATAAGGTGACGGACTAGCTAGAGCTCACCTAAACAATCTAGCTTGCAAGGTTACACAAACCTAAGCAACTAGTACTCAAACACCGGGGAGCTCCTACACAATCTAGTAAGCAAAGAACAAAGGTCCTAAGCTCACTAGCAATGCTCAATAACAAGGCTACACAAGCCAAATTAGAGACCTCAACTTAGCTACACAAACTAAGCAATGTGACTAGCAAGACTACAAGTCAACTAGTCACACAAGAGTGCTACTTCTAGGCTACACAAGCAAAGAAGGTAACTAGCAAGCTACACAAGCTAACTAATTACAAGAGCAACTACACAAGCACAATATATATGAAAGTAATTACAAGCTTGTGTAAGGGAAATGCAAACCAATGGGAAGAACAAGGTTGACACGGTGATTTTATCCCGAGGTTCACTTGGTCGCCACCAAGCTAGTCCCCGTTGAGGCAAGCCCAAGGTTGCCGCCGATCCTCTTGCTAGTGGTGACCCTAAGTCACACTCTCAACGATGGAGTGCTCACCAAGAGCTCTAGCTTCGATCCGGCCGGACCACTTGACGCTCTTCACACCTCTCTTTACTAGAGTTGCTCTTCGCGATCTCCAGCGGGGCGAGCACAATGCCCTTCACAAAGCTTCTCCGGAGCCACGCACAATCTTCACGCGGGCTTCACGACGGAGACTCGATCACCAAGCCATCTAGGAGGTGGCAACCTCCAAGAGTAACAAGCACCACCGGCTTGCAACACGATCACCTAGTGCCACTCGATGCTATCTCTCAATGCAACGCACTAGCGATCACTCACTCGCTTATCAAATCGCACACTAGCAAGCACAAGCGAGTTAGAGGGCTTCCAAGCACATCCACAATAGCCACCTAGGCTTTGGACTGCTCCACTACCAGCCCAAGGCCGGTTACCAACGCTATTTATAGCCCCAAGGGCTAACTAGCCGTTGCCCCTTCACTGGGCAAACTGCGCTAGCATCGGACGCGCCAGTCGGGACCATCGGACGCTAAGGCCAGCGTCCGATGCACGGATGCTCGCCACGTGTCCCCCACGTTCAACTTCGGCCAAGCGATCCCAACGGCTATATTACTTCCCGCGCCAGTTAAAGTGGCATCGGACGCGCCGATGCCTAGCATCGGACGCTCTGATGCCTCTGCTCAAATCTGTGCCAGATCGCCCTCACATCGGACGCACCAACACTCTAGCATCGGACGCTCGACCCCAGCGTCCGATGACACACCAGAGAGGTTCCAGAGAGGGCAGAAACGCATCGGACGTGTCCGATGGTTCCACATCGGACGCAGGCCAGCGTCCGATGCTCCCTAGAAAACTAACTCGTGCCACGTCACCTGCATCGGACTCTGCAACAGTGATTCCTCAGCGTCCGTTGCCAGCATCCGATGCTCCTTCAACTTCTGACAGAAACTAGGGTTTACCATCGGACGCTCGACCCAGCGTCTGATGCTCCCCAAGAACAACGCTTCTCCTCCGAAAACCGCTGAATCCTGCCTCGCAAACTCGGCAGGAGGGAGAGGGACTAAACACTAGTTTCTCCCACTTCTCCACACCTCCTTTCAACACAACTTCTTCTCCAACAACTTCTCCTTTGCAAATGTGCCAACACCACTAAGTGTACAACATCATGTGTATGTGTGTTAGCATTTTTCACAAAATATTTTCCAAAGGATTAGCACTTGCACTTACCACGCCACTCGATCCTAGCAACATAGCAAAGTTAGATCGCTCAAGTGGCACTAGATGACCGATATGCAAACAAGTTTGCTCCTCTTAATAGGACGGCCATCTATCCTAAACCCGGTCATAATCTTCTCTACACACCTATGACCGGTGAAATGAAATGCCCTACAAGTATACCTTTGCCTTGTGCATTCCATTCCATCTCCTCCGGTGTTGATGCAACACATGCACCAACCTCTTCATCAAATGATATGATCCACTTCATATCATCACATGGCCTCCATGGTCCATCGATCTTGACATCACTTGCTCTTCACCATCGCTTCGGTCCTTCGGCGCCAAGTCTTTCCTTAAGCCTCCCGACACTCGGTACCAACGGCTTCAAAGCCTCAACTTGCCCTTCACCTTCGCAACCAGTCCATGAAGCCAAGTCTTGCCTTGATCTTCACCATCTTAGCCACATGACCACATGTCATGTTTCATGTCCATTAAGCTCCTTCTTCACAAGTGTGAGCCTTGCAACATCCTCCAAGCCATTTCACCTCTATGGCATATGTTGCTCACACATGATCACCTGTGGACTAATCACCTATGTAATTCACTTCAAACACATATTAGTCCACCTAAGTTGTCACTCAATTACCAAAACCAAACAAGGACCTTTCAATCTCCCCCTTTTTGGTAATTGATGACAACTCTACAAAGATATGGAAATTATGCTTATTCCAAGCTAGCACTTCACAAGAATGTAAATTGCTAACTTGGTTTGGGTTCATGTTGCTTGCCCAAGCTATTTTACCATGTATATAAAGGATTTTGGACAAGTATCACAAACCCGAAATGGTAGTATTAGCTCCCCCTACATATGTGCTAAAGTGTTTGGAAATGAAACTTGCACATATGCATAGATATTGAAATGTGGGAGAGTAATTACTACCAAAAGGTGCTAAGGTGTATAGAATAACCTTTGAAGCGTGTTATCGATGAAGTTTTATACTTGTAGACCTTCCTTAGCACCAAAAAGTAGCTAGACATCATAAAAACTAGAAAACCCCATGAGATCAACATTAATAGCAAGGGTCTAGTTTTGCATGAAAAGCACAAGTCTAGCTATCAACCTATGCATGCTTGTTATTAAATCATCAATTAAATCCTATAACTAGTATACACCACACAAGCATGCATATAAAATGTAAGACATATGCATTATGCAAGAAAGCAAATGTAATGCACAAACAAATGCATCAGTCATGTATTCATGAGCTTGCTCCCCCTACTTGTGTGCTCTTTTTATCCAAGAATTTTGATCCTTTTGCATTCTCCAATCTTGCTCGCTTTTGATCCATGTCCAAAAATGAAGACTCAAGTGTCAACCATCTACCCTAGTGTCACCCTTTGAGAGAAAAGAGCATATCTTTTAGGGCCATTGATGACAAAGGGGGAGAAAGTGCCAAAGATATGATATGTTAGGGGAGAAATTGTGGCAAAAACATGTCAAGGACAAAGGGGGAGAAAACAAAAATGGACATGGATCAAAAGGGAGCAAGATTGGAGAATGCAAAAGAATTTTGATCCTTTTGCATTCTCCAATTGTTGGTAACACACTTGCCCAACCTCCACACACGTGCAGGGGGGTGGCGAAGGTGGCCAATCGTCAGAACCAAGCGAAGGTGAAAAGGAAACAAGAACAGTGATACTGTGGCTCTATTCCCAAAAAACGCACCCCATTACACTGTTCACCCCCCCGGTATTTATAGGGGATACCAGGGGGCACCAACCAGATTACAAAAGGGTACAAGAAAGATTCTTCTGCGCTGTACTATGGAAGGGCAGAATTGTACAAACATAACTGGAGTCAAAACCCTAGCCTGCTTTCCTCCTGCCCGCCGCCACTGGGCCTTGCTCGCCTTCACGGAAAAAACGGGGTCTGACCCTCGGCTCTGCCGGCGCCGAGGTCGGACCCCCGCCGTGTTCATGATGAGCGAGGGTTGCCTCCTGTGTTCTTTGTGCGCCATTGCCTGCAAGACATGCAACGAACCCCGAGGGTCAAACTAGTGTGCGAAGGTTAGCAAACCTGCCCGAAGGGTCCAAAAGACGGAGATAACAGAGTTGAGAGGGTTTGAGGGTGAGAGCGGGTCACGCGAAGGTCGTTCCTCGAGCCAGCCTGAGCGGCGTCACTGCCGAGGGTCCCTTCTCCCAACAGTAGCCCCTCGTTGCCTTGGTCCTAAAGAACAGTGTTTGGGCCCAAGCAGCGTTTGTTCTTGATGTAGCGAGACCCTTGGCAGCGACGCCCGTGGCTGGCTTGGGCTGGGCCGTTAAGTTTTGTTTGTACTGTTGAGGTCCGCCTCATTGTTTGCGCCATGGATTTCGGTTGTCGTGCCGGTTTTGTTGGGCGGGGTGACTCGTCCCCCGGCGTATAAATAGAAGGGGTTGGTGGGTGCTTGAAGTTGTGCCCTCCTTTGCTATAGCCATCCTGCTGCTGCACAATTCTCTTTGCGAAGGTTGCTTTTGTCTAGATTCGAAGGTTTTGTTTGCCTTGCTGCTGCGCAATTCTCTTTGCGAAGGTTGCTTTTGTCTAGATTCGAAGGTTTTGTTTGCCGAGTTCTGCGAGGGCTCTAGTTTGAGAGATGGCTAGGTTGAAGCAAACCGCTCGTGTTGCTTCCCCTTCTGCTGCGGATGAAGGAGTGACATTCGAGTTTGGTCTAAGCCGAGTTTGTGCCTCGGAGTTGACATCTTACGTCAAGCGGGGCTGGATTGAGGACGGGAAAGCGAGGACCAGCGCTGGGGAGACTGTGCCGAAGCCTGATGCTGATGAAGTTGTTGTTTTTGAGGAGTTTTTCGCGGCTGGTCTGCGATTTCTAGTTGATTTGTTTGTGACTTCGGTTCTTCAGAGGTTTAATCTAAAGTTTCATCAACTCACCCCATCATGCTTTACGAAGCTTTCGGTTTACGTTTGGGCTTGCCGCTCACAAGGCGTTGTCCCTCATGTCGAGGGTTTTGTTCGGACTCACCGCGTGCATATGCAGCCTTGCAAGATCTCAGATTGCGAGGGTAACGCCAGTCTGGGTCAGTTCGCGGTGTACACCTTTTGTCATTGCGCCGGATTGTAGTTGCCGGTGCAGGCGCAAAAGAATAAATGGACCAGTGGTTGGCAGGAGTTCTGGTTCTACTACAAACTTGGCGGTAACGCCGAGCTTTGCGGCGGGCTTCCGCTCCTCGGTGATGTGGGCGCCGAAGCCAAGATGAGCGCCGAAGCGCATGCCGCTGTTGACTGCCTGAGGGTTGTAGCGCGGTCTCAATGCGCCCGCGACTTGGTCGAAGAATATTGCTGTGCCCAGGTGTGGCCCCTTCTCTGAAGGCAAAAATGGTTTGCAGTTGAGGAAGACCCGAAGTATGAGGATAGGGGTTTGAAGAAACCAAAGATTGAGTTGAACATAGTTTGGGAAAGAGTCCTTAAGAAGTTTCCAAAACGCGAAGATGGCGTTGAGGCTGTTTATAAGCGGGTTCAGCAGAGGGCTGAAGATCTCGTTGGAAAATTATCTACATTGGAGGTTAAGGCTATCCACAGCTCGGTGGGTAGCGGAGGTAGGGTCAACAGGATGCTCGACATTCTTGGGATCCAATATGCTGACTGGCCTGCTCCTTCGAGCGAGGATGCGCCGAAGAAGAGAAAACGCGCTGCTGCCGAGGAGATGGGGCTTGCCTCGCGGCCGAAAAGGGGTCGTGGTCGAGGCCGCGGTGGTGCCGGTAGCCGGTGGAAAAAGCCTGCGACGAAGGTCGCTGTGGGTTCGGGTGCTGCAGGCACTTCATCCTCTTCGGCCGTTGTTTCATTCCTGAGCGGCCGAGGTCTTGCGTAGGTCGGAGGACGGGTGCCCCGCGTTGGCGGGATTGGTGCGTTGATTCAAGTTTCGGATGATGAAGAAGAAATTTCCGACAGTGAAGAGAAGGGGGAGGAGAGGGAGGAAGAAAAGGAAGGTGACACTGAAGATGGCTCGTCTGATGATGATAGCGACTCTTCCAGTGGCGAAGGTGATTCAGATGAAGAGGTTTCCATCGGTGATGACCATGGGAAGACAGTTGTTTCACCTAGTGCGTCTATCTGGAGCATGGATGATATTATACGGGACTTCGAGCCAGAGAGTCCTTTGCGAGGTTCAATTCCCGAGTTTGCTGGCTCGCACTTATGGGTCAATGGTTTCGAGTTTACTGGTGATTTTGAATCTGAGCGGACCCCCGGGAAAAGACCATATGGCGAGGCTAGCCGATCGAGCCTTCCTTACTTCGCTAAGAAGCTTGGGGTCGACCGAGCTTTTCACTAGTCCGGACCTTCGAGAGTGCCACTTGCAGTGTGCTCCGGAGGAAAGGCGTTTTCTGGGTCGGGTGTTTAGTCACATTTGTGTGCCCGAAGCGGAGCTCCGCCTGGCCAATGAGCCCTTGGACAAACTCCATGATGACAACGATGTCAAAGTTGTTGAGTTAATGCTCTTGAACCGCTCGGTGTGCCGAAGGGCGGGTTATAATCTCCATTATTTGAATGACCGGTTGGTTGAAGTCGAGAAGGATAACAAGGACCTTCGCCGGAGTTTGGAGAATAAAGAGATTGAGCTCAAATCTGCTCTAGAGAAAGTTAAGAAGTCCCGAGAGGAAGCGCAGGAGGTTGCAAATAGTAATACTCAACTCCTGGCAGCTTGCTGATAGAAAGACAAGGACTTGATTGCTGCGAACAGTCGCATACAAGAGCTGTCCACTGAGTTGGTGTTGACGGTCCTTAAGTTCCAAATATAACCATCAAATAAATAAAGAAAAGGATCCAAATGCAACCAACACCCAGACTTAGGGTTTTATCTGATAGAATTCCACGAGTTTTGGTGTTTGTCTATTTCTGCAGGGGGTTATCAGGAAATATGGAGGAAAGGCCCACATGTCGGGTTTACATAGAGATATTAACGTGTGCGGCAATTATCCAACATCTAGAAGAGTCCAGAAGCCATGGGAACGAGCGGGAGGCCGAGCGGGCCCGGGGCTGGGCGCCCGCCCTCCCCCTTGGGCGCCCGCCCAGGTCTCGGGGCCAATCAGAGCCCGTCTCGCGGATCATGCTCCACTGACCTAAGGGATCAAGGAAACCCGTGCGATTAAGGTCGGTTTGATCCGACGGTCCACGTTCATTTGAGGGGCTATATAAGCAGGGCCCCTGGCCCCTGGAGGAGGCCTCCCTATTCATTATTCATAGATAGAGCAAAAGCTAGGGTTTGGATATGAGAGCTCTCCTCTCTTTTCTAAACTAGAGTAGATCTAGATAGTAGCGAAATGGAGAGCGAGGGAGGATTGGAGGAGAGGCCGGCGTGTCGGTGCCTCCTCCGGTTGTACTTCGCCATGATCAAGCTCTAATCAAGCTTGCTCATGGGATGACTCTGGTAATCTGCTTCTATTTCATTATGCAATTACTATTCATGTATGATCTGGTTCACAACTCTTTTGAGTACTTTAATCTATAGGACCCTATAGTTTAGAGTTGTAGTATAGGTGTAAGCGTGGTGCTTAGACCTAGATTACTTGTGGATATCCCTTGTCTAGCTGGATCGTGTGGTAGGCCGCGTAGGTGACAGCTACGTGGTACTCTATAGTCCACCTCCCGTTAGCAGGACTGGTTGGAGTCCTCGACATTGGGTAAAAGCATCCTCTGTGTTGTTTTATATTCATGGTACGCCATAGACAGACATACCCCTTTGAAGTAGAGAAACCCTAGTTATCCTCTCTATTCTCCTATTATCGCCCATATATTAGATTGCTCTACTCTTTATTCCCATATTATCACCCGTTGTTACCTTACCTTTAATATTGTTCTTATCTGATTCTACCATATTTCCTATTTTACACCCACCTATCTATCTTGGTTAAGTTAGAGCGTCGTTTGTTCTCCCGTTTCCCTGTGGATACGATAAAACCTTTAACCGGGTAAAAGCTACAACGGTATCCGTGCGCTTGCGGATTTATCTGTGTGCGTATAAATACCATAGTACACGCTAGTGCCATGCTGGGAATGACAACCTAGTATTCAAGTGGCGTTTGCAAGTGTCAACAAGCTTTTTGGCGCCGTTGCCGGGGAAACGGTTGCTGAGTTGACTACGAACTAGCTTAATCATTTTTCTAAATATATATATATAGATATATATATTCCTTTAATCCTTTGCCTCATCTCTGCTATTCTTTCTTCTTAACTAATCCTTGATCTCTGGTCTATCATGAATGCAAACATGTCTATCTATCAGTTTAATAGACCTACGGGCACACATCTCGAACTACCAAAATCTTCAAAGCCTATCATGACATCTAGTTTTGAGATAAGCCCGGAATACATAGAATTTCTTCAAAAACAGCCTTTCTCAGGAGAAGGTGAGGAAAACCCATACACACACCTAGAAGAGTTTGGACGAATCTGTGACCTCCTTCGCATAGAAGGCATGTCCGATGAGACCATTCAATGGAAGCTCTTTCCATTCTCTTGAACGGGAAAAGCTAGACATTGGTATAGACTCAACGTAGGAAGTGCTCACGGAGATTGGAAGGTGCTATCCAATGATTTTTGTCTAAAATATTTCCCAATCTCCAAAGTGATGGATCTTCGGATCGAGATTCTTTCTTTTAGACAACTAGAAGAAGAATCTCTTGGCGAATCATGGGACCCCTTTATTGACCTTACTCTCACTGGCCCAAAGCTTTCTATTCTGGAAGAAGTTCTTCTAATTTACTTTTTTAAGGGCCTTAGTAGGGAAAATAAGCAAACCCTTAATGCGGCCTCTGGAGGATCCTTCCACCGCCTGTTTGCTAGTGAAGCTTGGAATTTGATTGATTTAATGAGTGGAAAGTCTCCTAGCATTCAGATCCCTGAGAAAGAGAAAGAACCAGTTCCTGGACAAGAAGAAGAAGTTTCGATAGCCAGATCACAACCACTTCTATCCTTAGCTATAGATCCTAAGCCATCAATACCCCAAAATTCTCCATGGGAGGAAGGAATTCCAACCTTGAATCTTTCAGATGCTGATGGTTTAGACTTTTGGTTCCATAAGAGACCTTCAAGCAGGGATAATTCAAATCCTTGCAATAATGGTTCTCTTAGAGAATGTCCTGGTTCCTGTTATGAAGAAATCGAGGATGATATATCAAGTGAAGGAGAGCTAAGCCATATAGAAAATTCTATCTTCTCCCCTTCCATGTTCACAAGTTCTAAATCCGTCCTTGACCTTAGAAATCCCTCTTATCCCTCTCCTTTCCAGTCTCATGAGGATCCTAGCAATTCACCAAGATGACCAAACCATAGGAGTCATGAAGACCATAAGGATGGCATGTCAAGTAATGCCATAGAAGGAGAGCTAAGCCATATAGAAGATTCTATCAGCTCCCCTGTCTTGATCACAAGCTCTAAATGGCTGGAATGTGTAGAATGGATGGACAAGGAAGAAGCCTTAATGGATTCTGACCTTGTCTCAATTTCAAATGGTGAGTTCTTAACTCCCTTTCAAGATGAGATTCATCCATCTATAGAAGAGGACTCAGACAAAACCAATCCGAGAGAAATTCTGAACATTTAGATTGGCGACGAAGATAACATCAATGAGCATGGAATCTATTTCATAGCCACTTCATTTACTCCATGCTCATATGAAACATCTCCCCATTTTATTGGTCTCGCCAACATCACCACATTTGAGATCTCCAACCCCCTCTTCCTTTCTATCTATAAAAACTTCAAAAGAGCAGTTGTCGATGCATATGTCTATAATAAATATTGCAGATCTCGTTGAGTTGATCTTGATATAGATAGGTTGGCGTTGGAGGGGAAACCACTTCGCCAACATAAATTGATGGTTTCCCAAGGACAAGCTTAGTGTCCTAAAATAAACACTGATCAGATCGTAACATGAGCTTTTAATTATTTACAACATTGCCTTGTGTATTGAGCATATAAGGATAATTGTAAAAATATTCCTTCGGGTATTCTTGTCACTAACCTTTCCAGGATTGGAGCAAGAAGATCAAAGGAATGACAGGCATAAGGTATGTCCAACCAATCATCGTGCAACATTAAATTCATCCAAACTTGAATTTTGCAAAATTCAAGCTTGTGGGAGTACCTTACATAAAAATATCCATTGCCATGTTGCTATGTTGGTTGTCCCTACCTTTGAGACATGTTCAATTTGTTAAACACTAATCACACTACTTCATCTCCACTTGAGTAGATCTCTATGAATGCCATCAGGCTACCTTTGTTTATCCTAGTAAGTATTAGTTTGGAAGTACTGCACATACTTCTATTGGCTTTTCAATTAAGCACGGTGCTTAGGTTAAACAACCTTCCTTAATCTGATTAGACATGGAGTCTAGTTCGGTTATTGAACTAAAAACTGCTTGTGTAGACATTGGTATATTTTGTCGGACTAACCCCTACAGGAAAACTTTCAATATCAACCCGGGAAGTCTTGAGATACAAACTAACATTGGAGATAAAGAAGGAGACACGTGAAGTTTAATGATTTGCACAAGGAAGACATAGCTCATTTATCACAGAGAGATGATCCATGGAAGGAGACAAAACAAGACACACAGCCACTGAGAAAGGAAAGCTTCCACAAGGTGATACTGCACTATCACTCTTCGATTAAGGATACACTTCGAGCAAAACATGGAGTTTTCCAACTCCCAGACTCTACTAAGTGAAGAACCTGGATCTATGAGCACAAACACACTGAGCAAGATGATGCCAGCTCCCACACTTAAACGCCACACTTCGAACTGCTGGGCAAACGAAGAACATGGGTGACACCGTATCAAGAGGTGCAGATGTCAAGGTCCACACCTGAATCAAATGATGCACCTAAAGGATAAACACGCTGAGATGTCTTGTTCAGAAGACTTAAAACATTGAACCCTCGCCGAAAGAATTCATGGATCAAAGAAGACTAGCAGACGGAGGACATCCTAATCGTTGTTAGGGTGCTGCCGACATTCAAATACACCTCCGCCACCTGCTAGCTACATCAGAAGAAATTACATCAAAATCCAGCTTGGGGGAGAGCACCCCCATTTATCAAACTAAGTGTTTCTACTCGCGTTTATACTTTACTCAAATAATAAAAAGACGCATAATCATAAAAACCCAAATAAAGATTTTGTGCTTATATGTATATCTTTGCTTAGTTTGCTAAATAAATAAATAAATAAATTTTGCTATGTACCCTCATGATAAGCTCTCACATGGAAATAATGAATAGTTGCTCTGCCATGACTAGTTCTCAAAATTGAAATCTCTCTCAAGTTTAGGCATGACTGTTATGAATTAAGATTTGCTCTAAACCTGAACTTGTGGGAAGAGTACTTGATCTAAAGTTTAAGTCGTTAACGGATATGATATGGGACGGTTGAGCTGCTGTTTATCTGTTCCTAGAGATGCTAGAATTCTGGAGAATTTTATCTTTGAAATCATTAAAATGTTGCATGATGAGTTCCGGTATGATGAGATTTTAAATCCCTACCACAACCATATATACATGCTTATTAGACTATGAACCACACATTTACTTTTTACTGCTTATGAGCATTGAGTGTGGTCAAGCTGTGTAGACCCTTAGGAGCTTGTCATGCAGTTAAAATCAAGATTCACTAGCACGTTCACTCATACATGCTACTTCTACTCCAGAAGTACGCATCCACATACATCCACTCAATTCCATCTCCGGATTCACCTAAAATTATTCTACTCCTATCCGGCAGAGAATAGCCAAAAACATTTTTCTATCCCTTTGGTTACTACCACTTGCTATATTATCCCAGGAGGATGAGTGCTCTGAAAAAAAAATAATATACGAGGAAATAAGGGGCAAGTGCCCGGTACCTCGAAGAAAAGAAAAAGTGAGACGAGAGGTAAAAATGGACAAGTGTCTGACAGTAGAATTAGGGGTACAAGATACCCACCTTAGAGAAAAGAAAAAGAAAATATAAAGCATCTCATCCTCCTCAAGTGCAAGAAAGGTATGTATCCCCTCAAAAGAGCAAAAGTAGAATTAGACTTTCACCATTATTATCACCATACACCATTCATTCGCCACACATGCACATCTTGATTTGACTTATTGACTTGTTCTTCTGGATCCATGGTTTGACTATGCAATAAATGTCTTGTAAGTATGTATTAGCTATCTTCCACCTATGAGCTCCAGATATCAAAACCTTATTAGAGTAGGGTGAGAGAGAAGGCAATGTCACTATGCCTCATACCAAAAATATCACATACTTTGAGAGAAGGCATATACCATCACTGCCTTGGTAAGGATCCAGAAATACCACAAAAGAGAGATCTGAGAGAGTCATACAAAGGAATCTCTGAGTTTTATTTGAAAATCTGCAAAAACTCCAGAGCTATAGCTGATCAAGAATAAGAGACATGGCGCTTGACTAGACCCTTCTATCTTTTAACTGCTCAAGACATAAGTGACGATTGCAAGCCCCATGGTGAAAGGTAAAATGAGTAAGTTGTAAGTCTTGACATCTTACTCTAACTCAGAGATGAGACCTCGTTTGAAAGCATGTGTACCTTCAACGTTCAAGGACATTACAACAACTTCTGATCCATCACTGAGTCTATCCTTGCTCAGGGACGAGCAAGAGGTAAGCTTGGGGGAGTTTTTTTGACGGTCCTTAAGTGCCAAATATAACCATCAAATAAATAAAGAAAAGGATCCAAATGCAACCAACACCCAGACTTAGGGTTTTATCTGACAGAATTCCACGAGTTTTGGTGTTTGTCTATTTCTGCAGGGGGTTATCAGGAAATATGGAGGAAAGGCCCACACGTCGGGTTTACATAGAGATATTAACGTGTGCGGCCATTATCCAACATCTAGAAGAGTACAGAAGCCACGGGAACGAGCGGGAGGCCGAGCGGGCTCGGGGGCTGGGCGCCCGCCCTCCCCCCTTGGGCGCCCGCCCAGGTCTCGGGGCCAACCAGAGCCCGTCTCGCGGATCATGCTCCACCGACCTAAGGGATCAAGGAAAACCGTGCGATTAAGGTCGGTTTGATCTGACGGTCCATGTTCATTTGAGGGGGCTATATAAGCAGGGCCCCTGGCCCCTGGAGGAGGCATCCCTATTCATTATTTATAGACAGAGCAAAAGCTAGGGTTTGGAGATGAGAGCTCTACTCTCTTCTCTAAACTAGAGTAGATCTAGATAGTAGCGAGATGGAGAGCGAGGGAGGATTGGAGGAGAGGCCGGCGTGTCAGTGCCTCCTCCGGTTGTACTTTGCCATGATCAAGCTTTAATCAAGCTTGCTCATGGGATGACTCTGGTAATCTACTACTAGTTCATTATGCAATTACTATTCATGTATGATCTGGTTCACAACTCTTTTGAGTACTTTAATCTATAGGACCCTATAGGTTAGAGTTGTAGTATAGGTGTAAGCGTGGTGCTTAGACCTAGATTATTTGTGGATATCCCTTGTCTAGCCGGATCGTGTGGTAGGCCGCGTAGGTGACAGCTACGTGGTCCTCTGTAGTCCACCTCCCGTTAGCAGGAGTGGAAGGAGTCCTCGACCTTGGGTAAAAGCATCCTCTGTGTTGTTTTATATTCATGGTACGCCACAGACAGACATACCCCTTTGAAGTAGAGAAACCCTAGTTGTCCTCTCTATTCTCCTATTATCGCCCATATATTAGATTGCTCTACTCTTTATTCCCATATTATCACCCGTTGTTACCTTACCTTTAATATTGTTCTTATCTGATTCTACCATATTTCCTATTTTACACCCACCTATCTATCTTGGTTAAGTTAGAGCGTCGTTGGTTCTCCAGTTTCCCTGTGGATACGATAAAACCTTTAACCGGGTAAAAGCTACAACGGTATCCGTGCGCTTGCGGATTTATCTGTGTGCGTATAAATACCATAGTACACGCTAGTGCCATGCTGGGGATGACAACCTAGTATTCAAGTGGCGTTAGCAAGTGTCAACAGTTGGCGTCTCATTCCGAGGCTTGGCAGAAGAGCATGGGAGAGGTTAAAAATAAAATCGACACCTGCTTGACGGAGGCCGGTGGTTCTGTTGGTGAGCCGTTACCTGCCGTTGATGCTGTGGCATTCGAGGCTTGGCTTAAGAATGACCTGGATGTTTTCCGTTCTCTGGTTGATAATGCAGCTGATTTCGGATGTTACGCCGGAGCTTTGGCTATGGCCGGGACCCTTCGCCATGCTGAATGCGAACACCATCGGAAGATCAGGAAACCGAACCACGTCTTCCCAACTGTTGACGTGGTTCATCAAATGAAGGTTGATGATGCGGAGGTTCGGAACTGCGCGATGCGTTTGCTCCGGATGTTTTGGATTGACGGAGGTGGACGCGCTCTCGCCTTCGAAGAGGCAGCGGAAGCTACCCGTCAGGTACCAACTTGTATGGGATGTTCGTTTCGTGTTACTATTTCGTGGATGATTATGTTGGTGTTTATTTTGATGGTCTACTTTTGTAGGCTCGGAAAGATGCACTGCCTTCGCCGAGCGTGACTGAGGACGTTCCCGGATGCTCCAAGTCTGCTCCTGCGCCCAGTTCTGCGGGGGTTCCACCCTCGTTGGAGGTACCCTCGGCCGAGGACGCTCCAATCACTAGAGAAGCTGATGTTGAAGAGGCGGCGACGGAGGAGGCACCTGATGAGGGCTTGGATGCTGCCGCTGGCGAGGGTTTGGAGGCTGCAACTGGCGAAGCTGGGGCAGATGAGCAGAGGGAAACCGAGCAGGTGTGAAAACTTAGGCTTGCTCGGACGAGGGGGTTGTTTTGTAATATGTGTGGTAGTTGGAACGACTTGATGACACTGAGATACTTTTTAATTCTGTGAAAATGCAGGTTCCTGATGGAACCATGCTAGAAGTGTTTGATGTGACGCCGTTGACGCTAAATTATCAAGATATTTTTATAACTGGTGAGTCGTGGGCTCGGGCTAGGCTTAAACACCCTTCGCTGTCCTTTGAACGATTTTGGTGGTCGAAGGTGCGGAGGTATGATTTGAAAAATAGCAGATCGAGTCGTTTTTGGCGTGAGGCTGATTATACTGATCGACAGGCCACACGGTATTTGTTTGGTTCATCTTCGTCTTCGCAAGCTGTTGTTGATGATGATATTGATGAGAAGACAGCTCTGGATTATTTGTTTGGGCAAAGCACACTAGATTTAGGTTCATATGGATCGCTTTTGGTTCCGAAAGAGGAACCTTCGGAAGTTAGCGAAGTAAATCGTAGATATATGTATAGGGCGAGGGTTTTGTCCCGGGAGCTGCCAATTGTTCCTGCAACTCCTTTGTTGTGGGGACCCATTGTTCCGGTGGATATAGGATTTGAGGAGGGTGTCGAAGGTTTGGGTGATTTGATGTTGATTGTGGGTAGTGATGGTTCCTTATAATTTTATTCTTTTTATTGATTATATATCACACTGTCGTTAGAAGCGAACAACTTGTGATGTTGCTCTGTGGAGGTGCTATTCATTTTTCGCAATTTGATTGAAATAATACTTGACTCTCGAGGCTCGCCTATCGTTTAAGAGAGGTGTTTTTTGAAAACAGCGACGCCCCCCTTTTCTTTTAGCGAGGCTCGCTTAACGTTTTTGAAAGCTGATTAGGAAAACAGCGACGCCCCCTTTTCTTTTAGCGAGGCTTGCGTAACGCTTTTGTAAGCTGATTGGAAAAAACAGCAACGCCCCTTTTCTTTTAGCGAGGCTTGCGTAACGCTTTTGTAAGCTGATTAGGAAAACAGCGACGCCCCCTTTTTCTTTTAGCGAGGCTCGCGTAACGCTTTTGTAAGCTGATTGGGAAAAACAGTGACGCCCCCTTTTCTTTTTAGCGAGGCTTGCGTAACGCTTTTGTAAGCTGATTAGAAAAATGGCGACGCCCCCCTTTTCTTTTAGCGAGGCTTGCGTAACGCTTTTGTAAGCTGATTAGGAAAACGGCGACGCCCCCCTTTTCTTTTAGCGAGGCTTGCGTAACGCTTTTGGTTTTGCGGGGGTACTCGACTTTTGGACTTCGCGCCTCCCCTTGTCTTAGGTGGAGATGAAGTTTGCTTTGCGAGCCCCAAGCATTTTTTGCGAGGGTGCTCGACTTTTTTGGACTTCGCGCCTCCCCTTGTCTTAGGTGGAGGTGAAGTTTGCTTTGTGAGCCCCTGACGTTTTTTGCGAGGGTGCTCGACTTTTTTGGACTTCGCGCCTCCCCTTGTCTTAGGTGGAGGTGAAGTTTGCTTTGCGAGCCCCTAGCGTTTTTTGCGAGGGTGCTCGCCTTTTTTGGACTTCGCGCCTCCCCTTGTCTTAGGTGGAGGTGAAGTTTGCTTTTCCCAAGTTTGCTTCGAAAAAATTTGTGCTTCGAAGCAATCTTTGGTGTTTTTCATCGATTATAAGCGCTCTTGGATAAGGGCTGCTTTTATCGATGCTTAAGGAAAAACTGAAACAAAGGACTTTAGAGTTTTGTTTTTTCGGGGGTTGATGCCTTTATTAAGGACTTGGAAACTGCCTCGTTAAAAAACCTTACGCCCCTTCGTAAGGAAAAAGAGTGCAGCGCCTTTGTTTTGATTACAAGTATGATGCTGAGAAGAAGAGTTGACTGAAGGCATATTACAAGATGCGAGAGCTCGCTAAGGCTCTACTATGGGTAGTATTTGCGAAGGTCGTCGACATTCCAGGTGTGAGGCAGGATGTTCCCCTCGCTGTCAGAGAGGTGAAAAGAGCCGGGACGATTGCATTCTACTATTAAGTATGGACCCGTCCACTTTGGCTGAAACTTTCCCCATGTTGGCGTTTTGCTTCCGAATGAGAACGAGGTCACCCTTCTATAGTTCTTTGATTCTCACCTTTTTGTCTCTCCATTTTTTTGTTTCTTCCTGATACTTGCGAAGGTTGTGCACTACGTTGCATCTTATTTCTTCAAGTAGATCTTTGTCTAGCAGTTGGTTTTGTTCATCTATTTCGAGGGTTGCTCTGATTGATCCGTGCTTCAACTCTTCTGGTAGCACAGCTTCTTCCCCAAACAGGAGCCTGAAAGGGGTGAATTTTGTGGCTCTGCATTCCGAGGTGTTATGGGACCAGGTAACCGAGGTTAGTTCTTCTGCCCACTTTCCCTTGGGCCTGCCTTGCAATTTTTTGGATATGGCTTGGAAAATTGTTGCATTGGCTCTTTCAACTAAGCCGTTGGATTGAGGGTGGCGGACTGAGGCGAAACACAAAACTGTTCTGATTTGTGCGCAGAATTCTTTGAAGACCTCGCTGTCAAACTGAGTGCCATTGTCGACAGTTAGGTATTTGCGGACCCCGAATCCACACGCTAATTGCTGCCAGAAAAACTTCTTCACGGCCAGGGAGGTGATGGAAGCCAGCGGTCTAGTTTCAATCCACTTTGTGAAGTATTCCACAGCTACCACTGTGTAGCGGAGGTTTCCTGGAGCTGTTGGTAGTGGACCAACGAGATCCATTGCCCATCTTTGCAAAGGCCAAGATGGACAAATCAGAGTTGTTGGAGCCCTTGGGGCATTTTGTGTTTTTGCCGTTAGTTGACAACCTTCGCAGCGTTTGACGATGCCTTCTGCATCTTTTAATGCCGTTGGCCAGTAGAAGCCTTGTCGGAAAGCTTTGCCAACTAACGCCCTCGGGCCATTGTGTGAACCGCAGATACCTTCATGATTAAGCTTGAGAATGTCATTTCCTTCAATTTGTGACACGCATTTGAGCCATGGCGAGGTTACCGAAGCTTTGAACAGAATGTTGTCCACAATTTTGTAGCCTCGAACTCTTTGTTTAAGTCTGTTTTCTTCCTCTTTGGTCTCGGGTTCATGCAGCCCATTGATATAGGCCATGATGGGTGCTCTCCAATCTTCGCTCTGAATTGCAATGATCAGCTTCGCTGTTTTCTTGGAAACTTCGATGGCTGATTGTGTCGCAGCTTCATAGAAGACGTCTGGGGGCAACAGAAGTTGTTGAGCTGCCGCTTTGGCCAGATTGTCTGCCTCGCTGTTATCTGACCTCGGTATTGCTTTCACTGTTATGCCGAGGAAGAAAGATTCTAACCTTCGAACATATTGTAGGTACTTTTGTAGCTCTGGATCTTTTGCTTTATAATTTTTCTCGATGTGTCCCGCGATGACTTGAGAGTCTGTGTTAATTACTGCCCTTCAAACTGACAATGATCGAAGCCCTGAGAGTGCTAGTATCACGGCTTCGTATTCTGCTGAGTTGTTTGTGCATTTGAAGTCGAGTCTTTTTGTGTACCTTAGCTTCAACCCAGATGGCGAGACTAGGATCGCCGAGGCTCCTGCTCCGGCTGCTCCCCAAGCTCCATCAACATACGCTGTCCAAAACGGGTCTAGATGGGCTCCGTCTCTGCGAGGGTCTGGGGTCCATTCAGCTATGAAATCTGCTAGTGCCTGCGATTTGATCGTTGTTCTTCCCATGAAGGTTATAGCGTAGCTGTTCAATTCAACTGACCATTTTGCTATTCTATCGACTGCCTCGTTGTTCTTGAAAATATTCTCGAGGGGGTATGATGAAGGCACTTGGATTTCATGTGCCTGGATGTAGTGTTTTAGCTTTCTTGAAGCCATTACCACGACATATGCTATCTTCTCTAGCTCTGAGTAGTTCCGTTTTGGACCTTCGAGTGTTTCAGACACGTAGTAGACCGGGGCCTGCTTAATTTTCTTGTTTTCATGCAACTCTTTGATTAGCACTGCGCTGGTCGCATGGGGCGAGGCTGCGACATAGAGTAGTAGAAGATCACCTTTGCTTGGACTGGTTAAAATGGTCAAGTTGGTGAGGTAGTTTTTCAAATCCTCGAAAGCTTTCTGCTGCCGATGTCCCCAATTGAATGGGGCTGTGCTTCTCAGAGTTTCGAAAAAAGGTAACCCTCGCTCGGCTGATCTGGAGATTAATCTGCTGAGTGCTGCTAGACGACCTGTCAAACGCTGAGCTGCTTTTTTGGTTGTCGGGGGTTCCATATTGTTGATGGCATCAATTTTTTTGGGGTTGGCTTCAATTCCTCTTACTTAGACGATGCAACCTAGCAGTTTTCCTTCGTTTACCCCGAAAACACATTTTTCGGGGTTTCATTTGAGTCCGGCGGACCGAAGGCTTTTGAACACTCTTTCCAAGTCTGTTATGTGATTTTCTTTTAGCTCCCTTTGTACAATCAAGTCGTCGACGTAGGCAGAAATGGCGTGTTCATCTTTGAAGACTTCAGATGTCATGCGAGCGAAGGTTGATCCTGCATTTCTAAGGCCTTCTTCCATTCTTCGAAAGCAAAATGTGCCCGAAGGTGTAATGAAGCTTGTTTTTTTCCTCATCTTCCTCATTCATCCAAATCTGGTGGTACCCTGAGAAGCAGTCGAGGAGAGAGAGCATTCGGCAACCAGCAGCTCTGTCGACCAAGGTGCTTATGTTAGGCAGAGGAAAGTCATCCTTCAGACAGGCTTTGTTCAGGCATGTGAAATCAACACACATTCTCCATTTCTTGTTCTTTTTCTGAACTAGTACCACGTTTGAGAGCCATGTTGGATATTTGATTGGACGGATGACGCCTGCGTCCAGAAGTCTTTTTACCTCTGCCTTCGCTTACTCTTTCCTCTCTTCTGACATTTTGCGAAGCTTTTGCTTAACTGGGCGATAGCCTGGTTTGATGTTTAGGTTGTGCTCGATCAAAGTTCTGTTTACTCCCTTGAGGTCCTCCGCAGACCAAGCGAAGGTATCAGAGCTTTCCTTGAGGAAACGAATAAGGTTGTCTTCTGACTGGGGCTCTAGGTTGGCTGAGATGAACACTTTCCTTTCTGAATTTCCCTCGAAGAGTTGGACTTGTTTAGTCTCTTCTTTGGGTGATGCTTTTACTCTATCGATGCATTCTTCACCCCCATCGCTCAGGTTTATGGCTCGAGGCTTTGACAAATTGTGGACATTGCGTTGCCCCGGTGCTACTGTTCCTTCAGCTGCTCTTGCGATGTCTTGATCTCCGTATACTGCAACGACCCCCTTCGGAGCAGGAAGCTTCATGCAAAGGTATGCAGGGTGGATTACAGCGTTGAATGCGTTGGTGACGCCTCGGCCGAAAATTGCATTGTAAGGATAGAACATGTCAACCACGTTGAAGGTTATGTGCTCAGTTCTGCAGTTCAGCTGATCTCCGAAGGTAACGGGTAGAGATATTTTTCCAACAGCTCTTACTTGTTGCCCGCCGAAACCGTATAGTGGGTTGTCGGAGGGTTGCAAGAGGCTTCTGTCAAGCTTCATGCTGTCGAAGGTTGTGGCGAACAGGATGTCAGCGGAGCTTCCTGTATCGACGAGAATTTTGGTGACTGTCCACCATGCTAAGTTAGTCTCGATCACCATTGCATCAGTGTGAGGGTAATCCCTTAGCTTCATGTCACTGGAATCGAAGGTTATCGGGATGTGAGACCATCGGCCGAATTTGTGCCGTCCTTCGACGGCTACATGATGTACTCTTCGAGCATGTTCTTTCTTTTGCCTCTTGTTCGTTGGAGCCTCCGGTGATAGCTAGTATCACACCGAAGGTTGATGTTGGGTTGTTGATGGTTGTCTGGGATTGGGCTTCAGATTTGACAGGTTGGGAGGCTGGCAGGGCCGGTATTGGTGGTGGTGGTGGTAGAGTGTTGCTCACTTGTTGGTTGCTTTGGGCTTGAGGGGTTGTTGGGAATGTGACAGTGTATGACACATTTTGGCGTTGAGGAAAAGAGGTTGGTTGAAATGAGGTGTGGTTGTGATGTGGGTGTTGAGAGTAGAAAGGTTGGTGCGAGGGTAAGCCATAGTTTATGGGGTTGTACTAGTAGGGAGGTTGGGTTGGGTTCAAGCTTGGCTTTCTGGTGTGATTGATGGTTCTGTTTTCTGTTGAAGAGGCTCTTTTGGACTCCTGGTACTCTTTCCCTCTAGCGAAGCACTCGCATTGCTTAGTTGTGTGCCCCTTTCCTAGGCAACAGAAATGACAGTACATTTTGGTCGGGTCCCTCTGTTGGTTTCTTTGGTCAGGCGGGGGTGGAAATCCATGTGGGTTTTGGTTGCCCGAAGGCTGAGTGCTTCTTCTCTGGTCTTCGATTGGATTTGCCTTGTTGATCACTCCAACGTTGCTCTGATCTTGGCAAGGGTTGTTTTCTCTCGCTTGGGGCCTCGGCTGTGGTTTCTGCTGCGACCTTCGAGCATCGGACTTTGCCCGGCAATCCATGTCCGCTCTACAGTACCTTTCCATTGTATCATGAAGCTCTTCGATTGTGTTTGCTGGTTTTCTGGCGAACTTTGAGGAACATGGGCCTGGGCATAAGCCGCTGACTGCAGCGAGGATGACGGCCTCGTCGGATATTCCCGGAGTTCTTGCTCTAATCTGCATGAACCTTCGCCAGTAGTCTTGTAACGGTTCGCGCTCTTCTTGTTTGCAGTTGAACAGCTCGATGGGGTTTGATGGGGCTCCTGAGATGCCCTTGAAGTTTGTGCAGAGTCTGTCTCTGAGGTTGGCCCAGGAATCCACTGTTCCGGGGCGAAGGTTGTTGTACCAAGTCTGCGCGATGTCACGAAGGATGATTACGAAAGACTTCGCCATTGTCGACTCATCCCCTCCTGCTGCGGCGACTGCCGCCTCGTAGCTCATTATGAATTGGCGAGGGTCAGTGAGTCCATCGTAACAGGGGAGATTTTGTGGATTGTAGCATGGTGGCCAGGGTTGGGTTTGTAGTATTTGGGAGAGTGGTGATCTTGGGTCATAGGGCATCTGGTGTTGTTGGGCCCTTCGCTGAATGCGAAGGTTTGGCTCTCGCTCTTCTAGGTAGAGCTGGCGAAAATTTGGTGGTGGTGGGGGTGGTGGAGGTTGACGGGCACCCAACTCCTCATTCCCCTCTTGACGGGGCGGCATTTCTCTATCATTCCAACCCTCGGCTTCGGCTTCAGCTGCCGCGAGGGACTCTCCCATTTGGCGAAGCTGTTCCCTTGCTTCATCCGCCTTTTGCCTGATAGCACGCAGCCGGTTGTGCCTTTCAAGTTGATCTAGGCGCCTTTTCTTCTCCTGCAATTCAGCTTGGAGCCTGTCCAAAGCCTCGAGACCCAACTCCTCTTCATCTCCTCTTCCACCCCCTCTGGAGGTGTGTGGGTGCGGCTGCGATACTAGCCGAGTGTGAGGCCCTGGGGCCTCTGTCCTTGGGGTGACTTCTTCTTCTTCCGAGGGTTCCACATTTTCTTCCACAGGTTGAACCGTCACTGTGACACCCTAGTGTCAAGCACTGCATTAGGAACCACATTTAGCAACTAAAATGCATAAGCAATGCATGGCATCATCTCATGTGCATGAGAGTGTTTTTGCCTTTTGCTTATTTACTGGATTTTGGATTCTATTGGACTTGATGATTTAAGTGGATTTCTGTCTTGGCAAATAATCTTATAAAATAAAGAATATTGAGTATAACACTTTTCATGTTGGCATCTTGACCTAGTTCAAAATGGTTTAAGCAAATAAAAACAAGGTAAACAAAATGTTTATGTCTCAAAATTGGCTTTATTTCTGTGGAGGTTTTAAAATTGCTTTTTAGCAAAAATGTTCTATAGGAAAGTTGTAGAAAAAATTATTTTGAGCAACTTTTATTTTTGGGTCAAAACCTAGTTTGTAGTTTTTGAAACTGTTTTTGAATGGTCAAAGTTTGAAAAATTTCTGGAAAAAGAAAAAGGAAAACAATTTTTTTCTTCTGCGCCCCACTTCCGGCCTGTTTGGCCTTTCGGCCCAGCCCTGCACCACGCCGGCCCACGCGCGCCCGCTCCAGCCCGCGCTCGCCCGCGCGCACGCCGCGCGACGCGCCCGACCACGCGGCCGCGCCTTACTCCGGCCGGAGCGCCGCGTGGCGGCTTGCCTCTGCCGCGGATCCGCCTCCGCCACTCCTCGCCCGATCTTGCACCACCCGATCACGCCAAAATCTCCCCCGGCCACTCCCGCTCTGCCTCGCCTGCCGCGCCCGCTTGCCACGCACGCCAGCGCCTACCGCTGCCGCACACGCCGCTCGCCGGCCGTGGCCCCCGCCATGACCCCCGGCCGGCCACGACCGAGCAAAACCCGAGCACCCCTTCTATCCCTCTCTCAACCGCACACACACACCCCCCTCACTCACTCTCGCTCTCCCTCTCCCTCTCTCGCGAACGCTCGCGGTGAGCACCGAGCCACCAAGACCACCACCGCAACCCCCTTCACCGTTCCGGCCTCACCGGAGCGTCTCCCTCCGATTCCCTCCACACGCCGCTTCGCCTCACCGTTGCACACGCGGTGCGCACGCTCCCACCCCCGGCCGACCATCCCCGACACCAGAACACGTCGTGCCTCCGTCGGCCGCCGTCCGCCACCGCGGAGCCCGCGTCGTCGTTCCACATCAACCGATCTTCCGCCGAGCCCCTTCATCTCCATCGAGCCCCGTCACGTCAAGGCAAGGTGAGAACACCCTCCACCCGCAACGCTACCGCCCTCTCTCTTCTCCTACTCCCCGGCCGAGCGCCGTGGGCGCTGCCGCAGCCCTCGCACGCGGCCAAGCTTCTCTGGAGCTTCGCCGGCCGCACCGACCCGCTAGTCTTGCTCCCTAGGGTTCACGATGCACGAAGCGCGCGTTGATTTCATCGGTGACCGCCAGAAACGGCGTAGCCGTGCACCACCGCCGCGGTCACCCGCCATTGCTCGCCGTCGGCAAGCTATGGCCATGCGCTAGCCAAACCAACCCCACCATCCGATGCGCTTGGTCGAGGTGAACTCACCGAGCCAGCCCTCACCGCCGGCGACCTCACCGTCGGCGAGAAATCGGCGGTCAAAGCCGCTCCTCTGTTCGGCTGTCACTGACCACTGGGCCCTGTTGACCAGCAGGTCCCACGCGTCAGTCGCTCACGGTCCATGGTCCGGGTCTATGTGAGTTGGGCCAGAGATTCAAATGTTTTTCCCTTTTTGTTTTATTTTCCGAAAATGCTTGTTATTTTTGTGTAGCTCGATTTAAAAGTCCAAATAAGGTGCTTTCAGTTTTGTTAGCTTGTTTATGAGTAGATCTATCATGGAAAAATATGAAAGTATTTTTGGTAAAAGTTTTTATTACTTTTTTTATTTATTTCAGTTTATATGCTTTTGTTGACATAAATGGTTATATATGTTTTCTGGTCAAGTTAATTCATGGAAAAATTTGTGTAGGTTTCTCATCATGATGTGTATCTGTGAAAAATGTATGGGGCACTATTTATGTAGAAAAATTTTCTGTTATGGGTTAAAGTCCTTTTTGGCTGATTCCTTGGAATAAGTGTTAAGGTGTTTTATATGTCAAAATAAAATATGGGAAAAATTGTGCAGTCTCTGTATGTGATGTTTAAGCTAAGAAAAATGTTAAGCATAGGCTGTTGTATGGAAAAATATGATGTTACTGTACAAATGTACTTTTCTATATGTTTCTTTGGAAATTCATGTAGGAAGTAATATAATGTTTGTGTTCATGGAACTTCTTTGATAAATATGAAATAGGGAGTAAAATCTGGGAAAATATGGAATTGAGTATGTCACTCTTTTCCACTAGGGTTGTAGTTCAATTGGGTTATTTTGGAATAGATTTGTTTATTTTGTGTAGGGTGATATCTTTATGTTTTGGCAGTGCACTTTCTGCAGTAGAGTGTTCATGAGTAGATGAGGCTAGAAAAATTATGAAATCTACTGTTTGACACTTTTTAGGAGAAGAGTTAGTTCAAAGTACCTTTTGAGCAGTGTATTTCATATTTTTGTGGCCGCTGTTCTGTATTTTATCTCTTACTGGAATTTGGTCAGTGAAGTCCAGTTAGTATCAGTTATCTTCTGGAATTTTTGTGGATTTTTCTGAGTTAAGAAAAATGCACTTACAGTTCAAACCTGAGTTCTTTTGAATAATTAAATAGGAAATAGTGGAAATATTGACTTTGTTTTATGTGGTATTTAAAGTAGTTTTACCTCAATGTCAAAAGTGGTTCAACAAGTTGGTTTTGTTGGTTTGCAAGAATGTTACTTTTCATACCACCATCTTGCACCTAGCATTATTTAATTATGTACCACATTGCAAATAGGATCGACAGTCTCGGAACCATCCCCGGAGCAGGAAGCAAGCGCCGATCAAGAGATCCCAGAACTTCATCAAGCCGAGGAGGTCGACCCCGGACAGGAAACTAACTTGCCCGAGTGCCCCTCCCACGAGTCTCCCAGTTTTATAATTAAATTACTTGAGTACTTTTATACTGTGATGCATTAGGCATAGGAGTTGATTGAATCCTATTTGTTGCATTACCATTCCTTGATTATTGATTAATATCTACCTTGTTATCCTGTTATTTATTTACAATATAGAATTGCTTAGCTTGCTTAATAAAAATAGTAGTTAAGGATGTTTCCGTAATACCCTGATGGTTAGTTACCGGATCACGGTTGGCTATATTGCTATCGTGAAAAAGAACCTGAGTAGTAATGAAATACGGTCAACTGGAAGGCAAGGCACAAGGTTTGGAAACTTAGGGGCAGTCCGTCCGTTGGATCGTGTAGGTTTGTATCGATGTTGGCCCTCGTTCATTTTTGAACGCGCCTCTTTTACTTAGGGATATGTCGATGCTGTAATCATCGACCCCAAAGCCGGTTAGAAGCTGTTCGGGCCGGAATCAACCCGAGTCGCGCCCTATAGTATGGAAATGCGATCTGCCGCGTGAGGCCATCGCCAGGTTCCAATTGGGCGGTCCGTGCTTGAACCGCGACGATTACCACCACGAACAAGCATCGAGCAGGTTACCCAATGCATGGACCCGACGGGGAAAGTGTGGGTTGATATTAAAGGTCTTTCACCAGCTGGTTTGGAATTCGATTCGAGTCGCCTGTCTCCCCCGGTTAGTAGGAAACTATGGCGAGCTTCACCATGATACAACTCCATGTAATGTTTTAAAGGTTCAACTAAAATATGGATGAGTCAACTGGATATGGTTATATTATTGCTTGTTAGACTCAAGTGTGTGTAATGGTTCAGGTGCAAACCTAGAGTAAGAGATAGGACTAAAAAACTGACAGCTCATCAATGTCATTAATACTCCTTATCCTAATTTTGAGCTTTTCGCAACTAAAGATCCCAGCTCCATCAAAAGCCTTGCATACCCTTGGTGTCTTTATTTTCAGTTGGACGGGTAAGTCTAGCTGAGTACATTCCCGTAATCAGGGTTTATCCCGTTTGTTGCAGATGGCCAGGTGTACTATGGCTATTGTAAGCACTGCCTCTACCCAGTGGAAGGTGATGAGGAGTAGGCCCAGGGCTGGGTCGTCCAGAAGCTTCCCTTTTTCTTTTGCTGGATTGAGACTTCTAGTGGCACATTACTTGAAAAAGGAGGAGTGAGTTGTGTTGACTTAAGTTATCAAACAATGTTTTATTTGGACCACATGTGTGGTGGTTGTGTTTCAAAACTTATTAAGCTTCCGCACTTTAAATTCGGGTTTGTAATAACTCTATCTTAAATTCGCACTCTGATGTTTTAAATCCGGTTTCGTTTATCTATGATGTATCCTTACGAATGTAATTCTTGAACAATGCGATCCTGTATGTTGTATGATGATAGAAATCCTTCCAGATTTCCGGACTACCGGGGTTATATGGGTTCAAGTATGAAGTCGATGTCAGACGGACTTGATCTAAGACGGTACTTGAGCTCTTATAATCAGGACAGGTTCCGCCGACAGCTGGTATCGGAGCATGGTTCAAGTTATTGCATCCGCAAGGAGCTATTTTCGAACTAAAATAGGGTATTTAAAAACTATTTTACGATTAATACTAAGTGTGCCCAGTCTCGTCCTTAAGCCTATACTAGGAATCAGGTGGCTTAACTGCTAACAGGGTTCAGGGTTTTGCTTTATGCTGGATCTTTATTTGCTGGTCCATTCACAGGAAAAAGAGAATGCGTCGATCGCGAAAACATGCATAAAATGATTTTGTGAGGTATGAGAGCATGACCGTCCAATCGTCGGTCTAGGTGAGAGTTCTTATACCAAGTATGTGTGAGCTCCACGCAAACACATACGAGGGTATCAATGTTTTGAGGGTGTTTTCTATATTGGTGCATGGTGTTTAGTGTTGGCTTCTATGTATTTTGCGCATATTAGCCAATACTCAGTTGTTTTACCATTGGGATTGCTTTGGGCTGAAATGAATCTTCTGCAGGTACACTAACTATGCGATCGAGTAGAACATGTAGATAACGCATGAGAGGTCGTTCTTGCCACCGACTAGAACGTTAGGACTTACGAGTCATTGTTAGTGAGTGAGAACGTAAGTACGATCATGCATCATGTTTACATTCTTGCATTTACATTACCTCCCCTTAATTAAAAGTTGTCTCTTTTCTATAAAATTTGCCAACTTAATATCCGTCTCACGAGAGTTCGAAACCTTCTTGTTTCTACAGATGGCCCGGACTAAGCTGACCGCTCGCAAGGCCACCGGAGGAAGAGGAGTTCCGCGTCACCGCTTGGCCACCAAGCTGACCCGGAAAACGTTCTTGTCCTACTTCGGGTTGCCGACCATCCTTTGGAGAATTCTGCAGGCCGTGGGCTATGAGGAGGGACAAGAGCCTAGGTACTCGTGGCAGAAGGAGATCTATGGGCAGGATTCTCTGGTCATGGTGCAGATCAAGGTCAAAGCCTTGCCTGCCAAGCCTCACTGGGCAGGATGGACTGAGATCACCAGAGGCACGTGTGCCAAGGATGGAGCTAACAGGGCAGCATACCTGGTGCTGAAGGACATCATCGCCCGTTTCCTCGCCGACCTTGCTAGTGCGATGGCAGGAGTGTTCCCACGTGGATCACCTTTTCCGTTGCGCTGGAGGCAGACTTTGGAGTCAGTTCTGACAGGGAGCCCCGAGGAGAGGTTGTACTGCGAGACGCCTGCGATGAGCGCCACCGGAGCTTTGCTAGGTGTATGTGAGAGTTTGGAGCGCACTCTCGAGAGCGTGTCTTTCACTCTCACCGCCACCTACCAGAGCAAAGGGAGACTACAGGAGGAGTTCGACGCTGAGGTAGCCCGCCTTCAGGAGAGATTGCAGCAGGTCACTCTTGAGCGTGACGACGCCCGTGCTACAGCAGTAGCAGAGACCACCGCCAGGACCCTCGCCGAGCAGATGTACCTGACTACCGCCTTTCAGCGGGATGAGGCCCGCACAACGCTCGATTAGCTCAGAGAAGGCGCCCATCTATTGATACAGCAGATCCACGCCCAACAGGCCTATATCGACCAGCTCCACGAGGCAGTCCATCAGATGCACCACGCCGCACAGGAGGCCGCCGCCCCAGCAGCTGCCGAGGTTCCCGCAGCCGAGGCCCAGGACCCGCAGGACGGAGAAGTCCTTGGTCCCGACGTCCCACCGGAGGAGGCTCACGCTGACGAGCCTATGGTCGATGCTGACATAGAGGACGCCGTGTCTGCCGCTGGAGACGCCTGAGCGTTAGTTTCGTTAGGAGTCGATTTCTTTTGTATAGCTTGAGCATTGCTAACTAATGATGTAACCCTCATACATGTGTTGGTTTATGTTTAAGATTGTATGATGGCATGTATGGCCTTTGGACAAAGTCCAGACTTCGATCTGGCACCTTTTTATGGAAATTCCATCGTTTGCATGTCAAATTTTGAGCAATTATTCTGTGATGTTGTATGGAAATGAATAATTATATGGTCGTGTGCTAAATTTTAAATTATGTACACGCGCAGTATTTATTCATGATCAATGTGACATCACCTAATGATTGCTTATTAATGGGATATGCAGATGCCGGCACACACTCGCAGTCAACGTGGACAAGGATCAGGACAGGAGGAGAATCTGCCACCTCCCCCACCGCCGCCAATGACGCCGGAAGCGTTTTTCGGCCAGTTTCTGGGAAGCCAGAGGAACATGGAAGAAATGCAGAGGCATATGGAGGCCACCCTCCGCAACATCGCTAACAACACCGCGCAGCAGCATCAGCAGCGTTACGGACCGGAGCCCAATGAGTACAGCTCCTACCGTGACTTCTTGGACACTCGTTCCCTTGTGTTCAAGGAAGCCACCGAACCGCTTGAGGCAGATGAGTGGCTCAACTCCATCATCCAGAAGTTCCGCCTGCTTCGTCTGACGGAAGAGCTTAAGGCAGAGTATGCTTCCCACATGTTGGAAGGACCAGGTTTGTGGTGGGCCCAGTACCGTGCATCCCTACCTGCAAATGCACGAGTCACTTGGGACCAGTTCTCGACTGCTATGCGCAACCACTACATCCCCAGTTGTCTGATGGAAATGAAGACTGCAGAGTTCATGAGGCTGTCTTAGGGAACCAGGTCTATGTCAGAGTATCTACATAGCTTCAACAACCTGTCTCGTTATGCTCCAGACTTTGTCAACACAGAGGCCAAGAAGATTGCAAGTTTCAAGCGTGGCATGAGTGCCACCATGCTTTCTAAGATGGGCAACAGTCACCGCACCACCTTCAGTGACTGTCTGAATCAGGAAGCGAATGACAGCAGGCTAGCGACAGAGACTCGTCGTCGTGCGAACGAAGGAGGTTCGTCTCAACAAAGGACCCCTTTCGGAGCACGCACCCCATATCACCCGCCGGTTGCAGGAGCAAGAATCCGCCCTCCACAGAGGAAGATAACGAACAACCGCTCCCGCCCGAGTTTCCAGAACCCCTACACCGCTCCTCTGATGCAGAACAAAGCTAAGGCAGGAAGTGCAGGAGGTCCTAAGACCCCATACGTGATCGGACCGTGCTACAACTGTGGTCAGACTAGACACCTGTCACGTCAGTGCCCTCGTCCAAAGAAGCAGTACACCCAGCCTCCACCTCGCACAGGCCATGTGCATTATACCAACGTTGAAGAAGTGCCAGAATGAGAACCTCACTGCTGGTACGTTTCTTGTAATCAATACCCTGCAGTTGTGTTATTTGATTCCAGAGCATCGCATTCTTTCATAAGTGAGAATTTTGTTATAAGAAGTAACCCTAAGTTGGTAGAATTGGATAGGGGTTATCAGATAAGTTCAGCAGGGGCTTCTTTCTGCCCGTACCATGGCTAAGGAGATGGAAATCACTTTTGGGGATAAAAAGGTATTTGTGGATCTTATCGTAATCCCCGGATTAGGTTTGGATGTAATCTTGGGGATGGGATGGATGAAACGTTGGAAGGTTAATTTGGATATTGCCGAACGAGTGGTTTCCCTAGTGAGCCCCCGGAATGACTATTCCTTCCGGTTTAAGTTACCTTGAAACCCCCACGAGATTGGAGTGTTGTTCAATATCACGGCAAAACAGATAGCTGAGATCCCAGTAGTGTGTGAGTTTCCAGATGTCTTCCTGATGAGTTGTCAGGACTACCACCAGATAGGATGTGGAGTTTGCTATAGAGTTAATCCCTGGAACGGCACCCATTTCTCGGAGGCCATATTGATGCCAGCTAACGAGCTAGCAGAGCTCAAGACTCAGTTGCAAGAGCTTTGGATAAAGGTTTGATACGTCCTATTTCTTCACTTGGGATGTCCCGCCATCTTCGTAAAGAAGAAGATATAAAACTTTACGGATGCGCGTGGATTACAGACTTTGCAGTGAATGTCAGTAACCATAAAGAATAAAATCCCTTACCCCGAATCGACCTCTTGTTCGATCAGTTATCCAAGGCAAAAGTGTTCTCCAAGATTGACTTGAGGTCAGGATACCATCAGATTAAGATCAGGAGAGAGGATATACCAAAACAGTCTTCTCCACCAGATATGGACTCTATGAGTATCTAGTTATGTCCTTCGGGTTAACCAATGCACCGACACATTTCATGTACCTGATGAATTCTGTCTTCATGCCTGAGTTGGATAAGTTTGTTGTGGTGTTTATTGAAGACATTTTGGTATACACTAAAATAAAAAGGGATCATGCTGAGCATCTACGAGTCATCTTAGCTCGACTTCGAGAACACAAGTTGTATGCTAAGTTTAGCAAGTGTGAATTTTGGTTAAAGAAGGTACCCTTTCTTGGACACGTCCTTTCAGAGGAAGGAATTTCTGTGGATCCCATGAAGGTACAGGAAGTTATGGAATGGCAAGCACCCACTAACGTACAAGAGGTACGCAGCTTTCTAGGATTGGCCGGGTACTAGCGTCGGTTCATTCTGGATTTTTCAAGGATCGCAAAGCCTATGACTCGTCTAACTCAGAGAAATAAGAAGTTTGAATGGACTCCAGAGTGTGAGGCAGCTTTTCGCACTCTGCGAATGTTGTTGACTTATGCACCCATTTTGGCACAACCAGATTTGGAGGAACCTTTTGATGTGTTTTGTGACGCATCCAAGATTGGACTTGGATGTGTGCTTATGCAGAATGGGAGAATGATCGCATATGCTTCACATCAATTGCGACCACATGAAGAGAATTACCTGACTCATGATTTGGAATTGGCAGCTGTAGTTCATGCACTCAAGATATGGAGGCATTATCTTATGGGTAACCTATGTCATGTGTACACAAATCATAAAAGTTTGAAATATATCTTCACCCAGCCAGAGTTGAATATGAGGCAGAGGAGATGGTTAGAGTTGATTAAGGATTACAACCTGGAAGTGCATTACCACCCGGAAAGGCAATGTTGTAGCAGATGCCTTGAGTCGCAAGACTCATTGCAACTCCCTACAACCACTATTGGCAAGATGATTCAACCTTATGGACACCCTTTATGCTAAATAACATCACCCTACAGGTGCACCCTAGAGAGTGATATCATCGAAGGACAAAAGACCGATGAAGAAATCGGCCAGATCAAGAAGAGATTGGAAACCAATAGTTCTTTGAACTTCAGAACAGATGAACAGGGAATTCTGTGGTATAATCAGAGGTTGGTTGTTCCTAAGGACACGGAGCTGAAAGAAAGAATTTGAATGAAGCTCATAATTCAAGTTGTCTATCCATCCAGGAAGCAGTAAGATGTACCAAGATCTGAGAACAAGGTATTGGTGGCCAAAGATGAAGAAAGAAGTCGCAGCTTATGTCGCAAGGTGTGATACTTGCTGCAGGATAAAAGCAATACACCTAGACCTGCCGGACTGTTACACACGTTATCAATCCCAGAGTGGAAATGGGAAGAGATTAGTATGGATTTCGTCACAGGTCTTCCCACCACTCAAAAGGGATACGATTATATCTGGGTTATCATGGATAGGTTATCTAAAGTGGCTCACTTCATACCAGTCAAGACTACCCACCGACCTCATCAGTACGCAGATTTGTACATTCAGAACATCTTGAGGTTACATGGAGTTCCTAAGAGGATTGTTTTTGATAGAGGACCCCAGTTCATAGCGTGTTTTTGGGAACAGTTGCACAAGGAGCTAGGGACTAAGTTGGTAAGAAGTTCTGCTTATCATCCCCAAACCGTAGGACAAACAGAAAGAGTGAATCAAATTTTGGAAGATATCCTCAGAGCATGTGTTCTATCCTCAGGAGAATCATGGGAGAAGTGGTTACCCCTCGCCGAGTTTTCGTATAACAACAGCTACCAGGAAAGTATAAAGATGGCACCGTTCGAAGTCTTATATGGACGAAGATGCAGAACCCCGGTAAATTGGGTTGAATCAGGAGATCGAGGATTTTACGGGTCGGATTATGTAAGGGATGCCGAGGAGATTGTGCAAACAGTACAACAACATATCAAGGCAGCACAATCCCGACAGAAGAGCTATGCAGACACACGAAGGAGACCCTTGGAATTCCAGTAGGAGATTACGTCTACCTTAAGGTCTCACCCATGAGAAAGGTGCAACGTTTTGGAATTAAGAAAAAGCTAGCACCCCGATATGTGGGACCATATCAAAACGTAGCTAAAAAGGGAGAAGTGGCCTATGAAGTGCAGTTACCCCCAGAGATGAGCGCAGTCTTTCTCGTGTTTCACGTGTCCCAGTTGAAAAAGTGTCTTCGAGTCCCGCAACAAGAAGAAGTTCAGATCCCGGATGTCTCCATCAGATCAGATCTGGAATACTATGAGCAACCACAGGAGATACTGGATACCAAGACGCGAGAGACTCGAAACCGAACAGTGAAGACTTACAAGATTCCTTGGGGCAACCACGGACCCAACGATGCGACTTGGGAAACCGAGGAGTACTTACGTGTAAACTATCCCGCTTTTGTTAACAATTGGTATGTAACTCAAAATCTCGAGACGATATTTCTTTAAGGGGGGAAGGGTTGTGACACCCTAGTGTCAAGCACTGCATTAGGAACCACATTTAGCTACTAAAATGCATAATCAATGCATGTCATCATTTCATGTGCATGAGAGTGTTTTTGCCTTTGCTTATTTATTGGATTTTGGATTCTATTGGACTTGATTTTTAAGTGGATTTCTGTCTTGGCAAAAATCTTATAAAATAAAGAATATTGAGTATAACACTTTTCATGTTGGCATCTTGACCTAGTTCAAAATGGTTTAAGCAAATAAAAACAAGGTAAACAAAATGTTTGTCTCAAAATTGGCTTTATTTCTGTGGAGGTTTTAAAAGTGCTTTTTAGCAAAACGTTCTATATGAAAGTTGTAGAGAAAATTATTTTGAGCAACTTTTATTTTTGGGTCAAAACCTAGTTTGGAGTTTTTGAAACTATTTTTGAATGGTCAAAGTTTGAAAAATTTTTGGAAAAAGAAAAAGGAAAACAATTTTTTTCTTCTGCGCCCCACTTCCGGCCCGTTTGGCCTTTTGGCCGCCCCCACACCACGCCGGCCCACGTGCGCCCGCTCCCGCCCGCGCTCGCCCGCGCACACGCCGCGCGACGCACCCGACCGCGCGGCCGCGCCGTACGCCGGCCGGAGCGCCGCGTGGCGCTTGCCTCTGCCGCGGATCCGCCTCCGCCACTCCTCGCCCGATCTAGCACCACCCGATCACGCCAAAATCTCCCCCGGCCACTCCCGCTCCGCCTCGCCTGCCGCGCCCTCTCGCCGCGCACGCCAGCGCCTGCCACTGCCGCGCACGCCGCCTTGCCGGCCGTGGCCCCCCCCGCACCCCCGCCGACCACGACCGAGCAAAACCCAAGCACCCCTTCGATCCCTCTCTCAACCGCGCACACACACCCCCCTCACTCACTCTCGCTCTCCCTCTCCCTCTCTCGCGAACGCTCGCGGTGAGCACCGAGCCGCCGAGACCACCACCGCATCCCCCTTCACCGTTCCGGCCTCACCGGAGCGTCTCCCTCTGATTCCCTCCGCACGCCGCTCCGCCTCACCGTTGCACACGCGGTGCGCACGCTCCCACCCCCGCACGACCATCCCCGACACCAGAACACGCCGTGCCTCCGTCGGCCGCCGTTCGCCACCGCGGAGCCCGCGTCGTCGTTCCACATCAACCGAACTTCCGTCCGAGCCCCTTCCTCTCCATCGAGCCCCGTCACGTCAAGGCAAGGTGAGAACACCCCCACCACCCGCAACGCTACCACCCCGCCCTCTCTCTTCTCCTACTCCCCGGCCGAGCGCCATGGGCGCTGTTGCGGCCCTCGCACGCGGCCAAGCTTTTCTGGAGCTTCGCTGGCCGCACCGACCCGCTAGTCTTGCTCCCTAGGGTTCACGAAGCACGAAGCGCGCGTTGATTTCATCGGCGACCGCCGGAAATGGCGTAGCAATGCACCACCGCCGCGGTCACCCGCCATTGCTCGCCGCCGGCAAGCTATGGCCATGCGCTAGCCAAACCAACCCCACCATCCGATGCGCTTGGTCGAGGTGAACTCACCGAGCCAGCCGTCACCGCCGACCCTCCGCCACCTCTCCCGTCGGCGAGAAATCGGCGGACAAAGCCGCTCCCCTGTTCGGCTGTCACTGACGGTTGGGCCCCGTTGACCAGCAGGTCCCACGCGTCAGTCGCTCATGGTCCATGGACCGGTTCTATGCGAGTTGGGCCGGAGATTCAAATGTTTTTCCCTTTTTGTTTTATTTTCCGGAAATGCTTGTTATTTTTGTGTAGCTCGATTTAAAAGTCCAAATGGGGTGCTTTCAGTTTTTAGCTTGTTTATGAGTAGATCTATCATGGAAAAATATGAAAGTATTTTGGTAAAAGTTTTTATTACTGTTTTTATTTATTTCAGTTTATATGCTTTTGTTGAGATAAATGGTTATATATGTTTTCTGGTCAAGTAAATTCATGGAAAATTTTGTGTAGGTTTCTCATCATGATGAGTATGTGTGAAAAATGTATGGGGCACTGTTTATGTAGAAAAATTTTCTGTTATGGGTTAAAGTCCTTTTTGACTGATTCCTTGGAATAAGTGTTAAGGTGTTTTATATGTCAAAATAAAATATGAAAAAATTGTGCAGTCTCTGTATGTGATGTTCAAGCTAAGAAATGTTAAGCATAGGCTGTTGTATGGAAAAATGTGAAGTTACTGTACAAATGTACTTTTCTGTATGTTTCTTTGGAAATTCATGTAGGAAGTAATATAATGTTTCTGTTCATGGAACTTCCTTGATAAATATGAAATAGGAGTAAAATCAGGAAAAATATGGAAATGAGTATGTCACCCTTTTCCTGTAGGGTTGTAGTTCAATTGGGTTATTTGGGAATAGATTTGTTTATTTTGTGTAGGGTGATATCTTTATGTTTTGGTAGTGCACTTTCTGCAGTAGAGTGTTCATGAGTAGATGAGGCTAGAAAAATTATGAAATCCTCTGTTTGACACTTTTAGGAGAAGAGTGAGATCAAAGTACCTTTTGAGCAGTGTATTTCATCTTTTTGTGGCCGCTGTTCTATATTTTATCTCTTGCTGAATTTGTGTCGTGAAGTCCAGTTAGTATCAGTTATCTTCTGGAATTTTTGTGGATTTTTTTGAGTTCAGAAAAAAGCACTTGCAGTTCAAACCTGAGTTCTTTTGAATAATTAAATAGGAAATAGTGGAAATATTGGCTTTGTTTTATGTGGTATTTAAAGTGTTTTTCCTCAATGTCAAAAGTGGTTCAACAAGTTGGTTTGTTGGTTTGCAAGAATGTTACTTTTCATACCACCATCTTGCATCTAGCATTATTTAATTATGTACCACATTGCAAATAGGATCAACAGTCTCGGAACCAACCCCGGAGCAGGAAGCAAGCGCCGATCAAGAGATCCCAGAACTTCATCAAGCCGAGGAGGTCGACCCCGGACAGGAAACTAACTTGCCCGAGTGCCCCTCCCGAGGCCTCGGTCTTCGCTCAAGGCAAGCCCCGGAGCATCCTTAAGTCTCCCAGTTTTATAATTAAATTACTTGAGTACTTTTATACTGTGATGCATTAGGTATAGGAGTTGATTGAATCCTATTTGTTGCATTACCATTCCTTGATTATTGATTAATATCTACCTTGCTATCCTGTTATTTATTTACAATATAGAATTGCTTAGCTTGCTTAATAAAAGTAGTAGTTAAGGATGTTTCCGTAATACCCTGATGGGTAGTTACCGATCACGGTTGGCTATATTTGCTATCGTGAAAAAGAACCTGAGTAGTAATGAAATACGGTCAACTGAAGGCAGGCACCAGGTTTGGAAACTTGGGGCAGTCCGTCCGCTGGATCGTGTAGGTTTGTATCGATGTGGGCCCTCGTTCATTTTTGAACGCGCCCTTTTTACTTAGGGATATGTTTGATGCTGTAATCATCAACCCCAAAGAGCCGGTTAGAAGCTGTTTAGGCCGGAATCAACCCGAGTCGCGCCCTCTAGTATGGAAATGCGATCTGCCGCATGAGGCCATCGCCAGGTTCCAATTGGGCGGTCCGTGCTTGAACCGCGACGATTACCACCACGAACAAGCATCGAGCGGTTACCCAATGCATGGACCCGACGGGGAAAGTGTGGGTTGGTATTAAAGGTCTTTCACCAGCTGGTTTGGAATTCGATTCGAGTCGCCGTCTCCCCCGGTTAGTGGGAAACTATGGCGAGCTTCACCACGATACAACTCCATGTGATGTTTAAAAGGTTCAACTAAATGTGGATGAGTCAACTGGATATGGTTATATTATTGCTTGTTAGACTCAAGTGTGTGTAATAGTTCAGGTGCAAACCTAAGGTAAGAGATAGGACTTAAAACTGACAGCTCATCAATGTCATTAATACTCCTTATCCTAATTTTGAGCTTTTCGCAACTAAAGATCCCAGCTCCACCAAAGCCTTGCATACCCTTGGTGTCTTTATTTTCAGTTGCACGGGTAAGTCTAGCTGAGTACATTCCCGTACTCAGGGTTTATCCCGTTGTTGCAGATGGCCAGGTGTACTATGGCTATTGTAAGCACTGCCTCTACCCAGTGAAGGTGATGAGGAGTAGGCCCAGGGCAGGGTCGTCCAGAAGCTTCCCCTTTTCTTTTGCTGGATTGAGACTTCTAGTGGCACATTACTTGAAAAAGGAGGAGTGAGTTGTGTTGAGTTAAGTTATCAAACAATGTTTTATTTGGACCACATGTGTGGTGGTTGTGTTTCAAAACTTATTAAGCTTCCGCACTTTAAATTTGGGTTTGTAATAACTCTGTCTTAAATTCGCACTCTGATGTTTTAAATCCGGTTTCGTTTATTTGTGATGTATCCTTACGAATGTAATTCTTGAACAATGCGATCCTGTATGTTGTATGATGATAGAAATCCTTCGAGATTTCCGGACTATCGGGGTTATATGGGTTCAAGTATAAGTCGATGTCCGACGGATTTGACTAAGACGGTACTTGAGCTCTTATAATCAGGACGGTTCCGCCACAGTCACCGCGCCCTCCCTGGTTGTGCGGTTGTCTCTGGTTGAGGATGCTCTTCTATTTCCTGCCATTACGAACTTCGTTCCCCACGGACGGCGCCAAAATGTTGGTAACACACTTGCCCAACCTTCGCACACGTGCAGGGGGGTGGCGAAGGTGGCCAATCGTCAGAACCAAGCGAAGGTGCAGAGGAAACAAGAACAGTGATACTGTGGCTCTATTGACCTTGATACCAATGGATGGGACACCTCCCCTATGTCATAGCATGGGTCATCCAAATGATAAACTTGAGCTCTTGTTTATGAGGGATGCCTTGCTTGATTTGATCACTTAAAGTTGAGGATCACTTGAAGTTTTGTAAGATACCACTTGTGAGCTTGATCTAGACACCACTTGGTAAATATCACTTGAAAGATCATATACCATGTGAAGAAATGATGAGTCTAGATACCACTTGAATGATAGTTTAAACTTGATATCCATTTGCATTACTGTCTTCTTCTTGGGACTTTGTCATGAGCCTCTCATTTGTGACTTGAACTATTAAATTTGCACAAGATATCTACTCGATTTGCTCTAGAGTAAGCTTCTTCACACACATCTTTCAATGGTTATCTTACTCATGTTGAATTAGACACTAGAATGCTCATCTTCTAGATCAAGTACTTGGGTTCACTAGCTCATGAACAAATCCATATACTAACCACTAGATCATATAATCAAACAAGCAATAGTGGTAGGCAATGAATTAAAATTTTTCAATTGCTATGCATGATCCTATTGAGCATGTACTATGTGTACTAACCGCATACTAGTAAGGGATGAAATGATCATGCACATTACAATGATACCTTTGCTATCTTGGAGTAGAGGATAGTCATTAGATTCCAAATAAGCTCCAAATATCAATGTGAAGTGAAGTCCATGGTGAAGACCAATAGATACCAATTGATAGAACAATCTTCACCCATATAATCAAGTGCACTATCTTGTTGTGGTTGGCTTGCTTCTTCATTTGATCATAGCTTGCATATGAATACCACTTGTTTATATCAATAGTGAATACCACTTGAATGCTTCAAGATTTTGCTCTCTTTGGGTGTTGATTGCTTTCTTGATCAATCCTTTTGATTTCTTCAACTAAATATCTCCAGTGACACTTTAGATCATCCTTGACACTCATTTGAATTGACTTTTGTTTGATTGATCCAAATGAACTCTTCTTGAAATGTGACTTTGAATCCTTCTTTGAGTCCTTTTCTTTCTTCAAAATGATCTTCATTTGAGTTTAGAATTTGAGCTTCATCTTCATTTTGATGTTGGTCTTGATCACCAATTTGAGTACCAAATGTGTGCCAAGTACACTCCTTAATCAAATGAACTTGTACTCATCTTTGTCATGCTTCTAGCTCATTTCAAAACCAAGCATAGGTCCCTCAACCACTTGTAAACATGATTCCAACTTGAGGGCCTTTTAAGCAAAGTGACTCTAGATCAATCCAATAATTGTCACTTTTCTAGCAGATTCTGTCCTTCTCAAAGAAACATTCATATCTCCCAAAATATAAGTCCAATGACCATGAATCTTGGTGGAGATGTGCCTCTCTAAGTTTCTAGCAGCCATAAAAAGTTCAGCTTCATTGGCTTTCTAGATTGCTACCAGATTTCAATTCTTTCCAAACTACTACATGTCTGAAAACTGCTGGGGCACAATAGTTGACATGATCTACTCCAAAACCGAAGCGTCACTTATCCAATTGTTATGAATTTTGCACAGCAACTAATACCATAAGTGTAGAGCATGTGTACCAAATTTCAAGCCAATCCAACTAGATTTGATCATTCAAACATGGCTATCTTCTCAGCTCACTCAAATTTTGCAATATTGAACAACTTTGAGCAATTGAGCTATACTCTACCAATTTGAATCAAACTTGAGCTAATTTGTTTGAATACTCTCACAAGACATATATCCATTCAAATCACTTACTAAAAGAAGTCTCATGAACATATCCATTCAACCTAACTCAATTTGATCATTTAAGCATCAAATCCATTCAATCATCTTATAGCAAGCAACATATGCATATATATCAATTCAATCATCTCATATGCATCTAAAAGAAAATGATCAACTAGAGATATACCTTGATAGCTCATGATCATTCAAATAGCAAGCTTCTTCATCTACCATTTGCAAGCCTTCAAATAATCCAACATATCACCACAACTTGATTATGACACTTGTATGTTATAGCACTTGGACTTCACTTCACTTGACTTGGCATTGGGATGAGAGTAGCAATAAGCTTCATTACTTGACTTAGTCATATGATGAACAATATAGAATCAATTGAATCAAGTCTCCAATGCCATGGTACCTACACACATTCATCCACTCTTTGATGGTACCCAAACTTGTTTGGGTCCTCTCAAGTTAGGAGCAACATACTTAGGCAATGCCTTAGTATGAATAGCGGGATGAGTTGCAATAGTAGTCTTGGAGGTACCATTTTCATCCTTCCCAAGCATAGAATCATTAGCGATTGAAATAAGCTTAGGAATGTTACCTAGGGGACATGAATTAGCCATGTGTCCCCTTTCCCGGCATGAGTAGCAACTTCTCTTTGATTGAGCCTTCTCTTCCTTGCTCATTTGTTGCTTCTCATTGCCTTGCCTCACTTGGGTTGCTTGAGCCTTCTTCTCAAGCTTGTTGGGACACCTTGAGGCAAAGTGACCCATATCATCACATTTGTAGCACTTGATGTGAGCCAAATCTTTCTTCTTTTCTTCATTCTTGCTCATTATCATCTTGGCATCTTGAATGTAAGTTGGATGCCTTGCTCTTCCACCCCTTCTTGTTTTCTTCTTCTTCTTTATCAAGTCACCACCATCACAGTTGATCTTGACTTGACCTTGGGGCTTCTATTCTTGCTCGACTTGTGGCTTTGGTTGAGGCTCATCTTGTTGCTTCACCAATTGCTTGGTTGGGCACAGAGAGGTGAGATGTCCTCTAGTGCGACACTTGAAGCATTTGACATGCTTGAGCCTTTCTTCTTCCTTCTTCAACTTGAGCTTCTCCTTGTTGGGGCAAGCATTTGCAAGATGTCCCATCTCATGGCACCGATAGCACATGAAATGAGATAGCTTCTCTAGTTCTTGCTTCTTCATCTCTCTTTCATACTTCTTCTTTCCCCATCTTTTGCCTTTGATCTTGCTCTTGTTGAAGCCAATACCACTCTTGTCACCATAGCTCTTTTGATTCTTCAACATGTGCTCAAAGGTGACTTTGGAGTTGTAGCACCTCTCTAACTTGTTGCTTAAATTCTTCACTTCACTTTTGAGCTCATTGTTCTCCTTCAAAATGATAGTCTCGCAAGATATAGAAGTAGAACAAGCATCTATATGTGAAGAACATGACATAGATATTAAATTAAATCATCACAGAGGTGGATACATGCTTCTTCTCTACATCACATGGGTTAGCACAAATATGTGTTTGATCATTTGACCCAAATGATGAGCTCTCACTAGTTTTAGTTTCTACATTAGAAAGCTTCTTAGTGAGAAAAGCATGGTCTTGTATCAGGTTATCATGAGCTACACTAAGTTCCTCATGAGTCAATTTAAGCTCGTCATGTGAATGTTGACTCTTGCTAACATCGTCACTAGGAGTAGACTATGAATCTATCCCCGGCAACGGCGCCAGAAAGGTTTGTTGGTACTTCTTGATGTGAGAAGTATAACTAAATATTCGTATGACTATTGGTAGGTTCTGCAAGCGCACAGAATAAGTCTATTGTAGCACTTCACCCGGGAGTAACTGAGTATCGTATTTATTTCCACAGGGAAGCTACTATGGCAGAACTAACACTAGGACCGCTATGAACAACTGGTGATTCTAGCAGGGTTGATCGAAATGTATGAATGGGGGTTGGTTTCTACTACTACTAAAAAGAAAAAAAAAGAAGACTAACTACCACTAACCTAAATCGGCGGGTCTGGCCGATGAACAGATTAATGTTTTCCTACACACTTATGATCACAACTAACTTAGCAATAAAGGTTTTATCTAGTTCTTCGAACCGTACACACCCTCTGGACTATTTACCTCAGACGTGCACAACGAGGTTTACAATTTAAGAACTAACCAACTACGTGGTGGAATTCAAGGCTCCTAGGGCTGTCACCACCTGTTTGCTACCACAGCTATCCGGGGGGCTAGCCACAAACTAAGGTATAACTAGTCTAAGCACTGCGCTTACACTAATATATACTACTCTAATCTTGCGTCCAAAACTAGAGCACTGATTACTCAGCGAAGAACCCAAACTAGATGCAAACTAAACACTAAGTTATCTATGATCGAAAGCACTCAACAAGAACAATAAGTAAAGAACTTAAAGTAAATGCTGAAAGTAGAAGAACACTAAGATAAATGAAAGAAGACTTGGAATTATACCAGAGACTTGGAAGATCCTCTATTACAACTCCAGCTCTTCTCTTCTACACTCTCGCTCTCACTCTAAGTCTCTCAACTAGAGTGTTCCTTCACCACAGCTTCGCTTACAACAGAGTGGGACTAATGAGATGAGGTCTGAGTACAAATGAGCTTGGGGGGTCCTATTTATAGCCTAAGGGACCTAGGGGGATACTTATGGACCTAGGGTTAGGTCAGGGGGGTAAGTGTGGTGGCGGGCGCCAGCTAGGGGTGGCGGGCGCCACTCCCCTGGCCCTTGGATCCACCGCCTCTTCACCAACGGCATCCAGGAGGTCCTCCAAGTCAGTTTGGGGTCGGTTAGGGTTGTCCAATAACTGTCACATGGGCAATTAGGCCATGATCCATGTGACACTGCTTCCTAGCCCTTGGATGAACCGACTTAGGTGAGCAACGGCTTCCAATGAGTGTGGGATGCTTCCCCTGGATCAGTGATGTGGCAGGGGGGAGTTTGGGGTTCTCCCCCCTGGCGGCCGCCAGCTAGGGGTGGCGGGCGCCTGAAAGGTCCTTGTTTGGTTTTGGTAATTGAGTGACAACTTTAGGTGGACTAATGGTGTTTATGTGAGATACACAGGTGATTAGTCCACAGGTACATGTGTGTGAGCACTTGAGCCATGGAGGTGAGTGGCTTGGACTTGATGTGAAGCTCACACATGTGATGATCATGGAGGAGCTTAATGCACAGGAAACATGACTTGTGGTCATGTGGCTAAGATGGTGAAGATCAAGGCAAGACTTGGCTTGATGGACCGGTTGCGAAGATGAAGGGCAAGTTGGAGGCTTTGAAGCCGTTAGTACCGAGTGTCGGAAGGCTTAAGCAAGACTTGGCGCCGAGGGACCAAAGCGATGGTGAAGAGCAAGTGATGTCAAGATCGATGGACTATGGAGGCCATGTGATGATATGAAGTGGATCATATTATTTGATGAAGAGGTTGGTGCATGTGTTGCATCAACACATGGAGGAGATGGAATGGAATGCGCAAGGCAAAGGTATACTTATAGGGCATTTCATTTCACCGGTCATAGGTGTGTAGAGAAGATTATGACCGGGTTTAGGATAGATGGCCGTACTATTAAGAGGAGCAAACTTGTTTGCATATCGGTCATCTAGTGCCACTTGAGCGATCTAACTTTGCAAACTAAGATCGAGTGGCGTTATGAGTGAAAGAGAAAATCCTTTGAAAAATGTTTGTGAAAATGATAACACACATGCACATGTTGTTGTACACTTGGTGGTGTTGGCACATTTGCAAAGGAGAAGTTGTTGGAGTTGATTTGGAACAACACAGAGAAGAAAAGGGAGTTTTCTGAGTGTGGTCGGTAGTACCGCCCAAGGGTGCTGCGTGCAACCTTCTCTGTGTTGGGTCTGATGTGACCGGGCGGTTGTACCGCCATAGGGTCGGTTGTACCGACCCTCGGTAGTACCGACCAGAGGGTCGGTGGTACCGTGGTCCTGAAGGGTTTTTGCAGGCTCTCTGTGTTGAGCTGAGTTTGGCGTGCCGGTAGTACCGCCATAGAGTCGGTACTACCGACCGTTGGAGGTTTCGAGATGTGAGGAGTTTGGAAGCTCTCTGGAAGTGGCCAGTTTTGGCCTACCGATAGTACCGCCATAGGGCCGGTAGTACCGGGCTCGGTAGTACCGACCAGGGGGTCGGTAGTACCATGGTATGGAGGAGTTTTGGATGCTCTCAGTGTAGATCCAATGATGGCCTATCGGTAGTACCGCCATAGGGCCGGTACTACTGACCTTTGGAAGATCCGAAGGCGAAGGAGTTCGGGGCTCTCTGTATAGTCCCCAGTTTGGCCTGTCAGTAGTACCGCCATAGGGCCGGTACTACCGACCGTCGGTGATACCGACCAGGAGTCGGTTGTTCGTTTTGGTCAACGCGCCGTGTGTAAACGGCTAGTTCTAACACTGTCGGTACTACCGCCCAGGGGGGTCAGTACTACCGACCGAAGCGCAGAAAAGGGGAAACGGCTAGTTGGCCGCTCGCCTCTATAAATAGTCATTGGGGCCGGCTTTGGGCCGGCCGCTGGAGCACTCCAAAGCCTTGGTGGCTTGTGTGGATGTGCTTGTGAGCCCTCTAATACACATATGCTTTAGTGCTTATCCGATTGTGTGAGAGAGCGATCCTAGTGCGTTGCTTTGAGAGATAGCATCGAGTGGCACTAGGTGTTCGAGTTGCAAGCCGGTGGTGCTTATTACTATTGGAGGTTGCCACCTCCTAGACGGCTTGGTGCGTGTCTCCGTCGTGAAGCCCGCGTGAAGATTGTGCGTGGCTCCGGAGAAGCTTTGTGAGGGGCATTGTGCTCGCCCTGCGGGAGATCGCGAAGAGCAACTCTAGTGGAAGAGGCGTGAAGAGCGCCAAGTGGTCCGGCCGGATCAAAAGCTAGAGCTCTTGGTGAGCACTCCATCGTGGAGAGGTTGGCTTAGTGTCACCACTAGCGAGAGGATCGGCGGCAACCTTGGGCTTGCTTCAACGGGGACTAGCTTGGTGGCAACCAAGTGAACCTCGGGATAAAATCTGTGTGTCCCCGTCTCTTGTTGCTCTTATTGTTCTTTGTTCCTTGCATATTACGCTTGTTTGTGTTCTTCATGTTCTTCCTCCCTCCTTCACTCTATTTAGGTTGGGAAGACTCGATCTACCTTTTTGGCAAGGAACCAAGACGTGGGGAAGCTACATTCATCGTCTACATCATCTAGGGAAGTGGGGTAATTGCTAGATCTGAGATTGCATCTTATCCCCTTCGATTTCGTAGCTCCCTGCAGGTGCTCGGTAGTACCAGCCTAGAAGCCCGGTAGTACCGGCGTCGGTAGTACCGGCGTCGGTAGTACCGGCCTATAGCCCGGTAGTACCGACTACCTGCTGTTTACACTAGCTTGTATTGCAATACTAATCCTTGTGCTAGTGTTTAGTTGCTTAGTTTGTGTAGCTAAGTTAAGCTCTCTAATTTGGCTTGTGTAGCCTTGTTATTGAGCATTGCTAGTGAGCTTAGGCTTTGTGCTTTGCTTGCTAGATTGCATAGGAGCTCCCCCGTGCTTGAAGTACTAGTTGCATAGGCTTGTGTGACCTTGCTTCTAGAATTGGTTAGGTGAGCTCTAGCTAGCCCGACACCTTATTTGCATTGATTAGGATCTTTTGTAAGGTGTCATAGAGTATAGGTAGAGGGGTGTAGTCTTGGCTAGACCGATAGTTTTAATTCCGCATTTGTTTCGGTTAGCCGCTCCGCTACGATTAAGTTTAATTTTAAAAAGGACTATTCACCCCCCCTCTAGTCTGCCATCTCGACCCTTCAGCGCCACCCCTCCATGGCCCAAAGTGAGCCCAGGCAAGTGGGCTTGCTTCCTGGTGGGTCCATTTGGTCATTTTGCTCAAAAACCCTGTAATTTCCTACATTCAAATAAAACTCAAGGACAAGTGGAAATCGTTAGTTTATAAAAGGTTTTTGGTTGATTTTAGGCCCTTGTGTTGCATTATATGACCTTGTTGATGCTAAAATATGACACTTAGTGAGCGTCAACAAGCTCCCCCAAGCTTACCTCTTGCTCGTCCTCGAGCAAGCATGGTCTTGAAATAATCTTGGAAACTCTGTGTTTTTGTTGTGTATGCCCATATTATTTTCATCATCATGGAATTGGTAGCCTTCCCTGCACTCAAGATTAGAACAAAAGACCAGCAAGAAAGAAGGTTTAGTCTTTCCCTTGCCTATTTTGCTAGTGTGGAGTTTTTGCAAGTTTTGTTCAAAAGAAGGCATGCTTAGTAACTTCTGCGACTCACTCGATCACTCATATTTGTATGTGGCAATGGAAGAATTATCCTCTCACTAAGACATTATGTGGGGTTTAATGGGTAGGATAAAAGTGAGCATGCAATGCTAGCATAATTTTGCCAAGTTAGACAAATGGAGCAAAGGAGCAACAAGTCATAGGTTCACACCAGGAATGTGCAAGTGTGTGGTATTTATTGTGGCTACTACTTTCATGGCACTTCTCCTTTCTATCTCTTTTGTGGGATCATGGCTATGAATGAGAGCATTTGCTCTTTTGGATATTCTGTTCTTTCTAGAGCACTTGCTCTTTTGAATTTTCTTTCTAGAGCACTTGCTCTTTTGAATATATTTTTTTGAATTACTATAGCCATGTCCCTGAGATTTCATTATGCAGCATGATATTTTGCCATGGAGTATTCCTAACAATAAATGGAAATAAAGGCATGTTGTGTACGTATTTCAGTGTAAGAATGGCACTATATAGGTGGGTGCAAGTGAATTCCTTGGTCTAAAGATATGACAAGTTTCTCTACTATGACTATCAACAAAAGTCTAACTAGCTCAACACTAACATGCAGCAAGTGGAAGCTCCTACTCTAAGAGTAAAAATTATTTGGCTTGGTAGGACTTTCTTTGCCACAGAAGTACTTAGAGCAAGTTTTTTAATGTTTCAAAATAATTACTCCACAAACTTGACTTGCTCAAGTCAAAGTAGAAACTTACTTCCCCTTTACTTAGTCTAATGCTCATGTCTCTAGCATACGTTTTCCCATGATAACTCTAATGCATGGCATACATTTTTATTTAGAAAGACTTACGATGAGAACGTTTCATTTATTGCTATTTATTTATTTTATTATTATATATTATATATATTTTTAACTGCAAATTAACTAAGATAAAATTCAAATTTAAACTACTGAAATAAAAATAAAACTGACAGTAATAATGATGGCAGTGATACTTACCTTGATGACGGGGTCCTCCCCCAAGCTGGCTTTTGGCGTGGTTGGGTCACATCCATCCTTGACGACGGTACATGTCGTCCCAGTTCTGCTGGTTCTGCTGCAGGAGAGAAGAAATATTACCCAGTTCTCCACCAGTTTCCTAGCGGAATTCCTGCAAATTTTGATTCAAGTTGCTCAAGTCCTGTCGGATTTCAGCAGTATCCATGGTAAGTCCATTCATCTGGTGCTGAAGATATCTCATATGACGCATCCACTCATCCTGATGAAAGGACGAATGGCGAGCGACTTATGGCGAGATTCCCCTATGGAAGAACTCATCACCACAGCCAGTGTACCGGGTGGATCCTCCCAAAGAATGGGTTGAACTCCCCAACTGGGATTTGTGAAAGGACGCCTTCTGGCCGTATTCCCACCGCGGATGCTGCGGTTGCTGCCAATTTGACCCTCCTACTTGGTGCGAGCCAGGGGGTGTCAAATGACCATAGTGTGCTGCTCCTTCATACTACCCTGCATGGAAAGGGTCAAATTCCTGTGCCGCTGCTGCTGCTCTTGCGGCCTCTCTTGCTGCACGGGTCTGCGCTCGTGTCCTCCTCCTGTGAACCTGCATGATGTTCTCTCGGGCCAACCTGCGGTTTTGCTCTGCCTTGGTTTCCAGGGCCAAAAGTAATGTTGGTGCGTTCACCAACCAATGTGACATGTCAGGAAGAGCAATTTTATTCACATAATCTTGATAGATCATATGAATCTCACCGGTCTCCTGGTTCTCACGCAAGAGGTGTCTTTGCGAGAACTGCTCCATTGTCAAAAGGTCTCGGTCGGTCATAAGGAATGTAGGAGTATATAGCGGTGTTCAGCAGACCCATGTTAAAAGCTAGTCTAGTTATCCATGATGTCATTTCAATATTTTCAGAGCGTTGATTAAATTTAGACCAGTAGTCCGCCATGGCCTTGGCGGGTGACACTTTTATGTGGTTAACTAGAGCATAAAGCAGCAGCATTTCAGGCTTTTTGATTGGTCTTAAGTCAAGTCTTGAAAAAGTGTGATACTGATATTACTTGTGAAAGAACCTGAGCGTGGGGTTGTGGATATATACTTGTACGGGGCAATCCTGGGTCTCTGTTCCCAGCAATGCTTTTCCAAAAATCATTTTCTATTAAAAACCGTACAAGCAGATTCCAGGTTTAGCAAGCATGAATCATCAAAATTTAAGTGCTTGCAAAACTGCCCCCACGAAAGAGTGTGCTCTTCATTAAAAAAGACGGAATGTTATAGTGTGAGTAGCAAACAATTTGCACTGGATAGCATGAAATCCAGGAGGAAGGATCCCTCCTCATTAACCATCCATGCATCTTCCCATCCCAAAGTTCGAGAAATATAAAGAAACTCAATGTCCATACCAGTGCGACTTAGCAAGTCGGCGTCGATGCGGCGGGTGTGAATGAAATCCCTCTCACTGAGGACGTTCCGGCCCTGCCGTTCCTGATCACTCTGCCAGATGATATCATTGACAGAGTTCAGGATGCGGATGGTCGGTCCAGCCTGGTGTGAGAACAGAGAGTTCTGATCCACCGACATTTCGTTGGTGGATGGAGTACCCCGCCCGGTGCTCTCCTCATCACTCCCAGCAAAGCGAATGTGGGTGTTTGCTCTCGATGAACTTCCCTCACCCTTGCTCTTCTTCTTCTTGCCGATGAAGAAGTTCTTGAGAGGGCCCATGACTTCTTTGCTAGTGCTTAGGACGGCTGATGTTGTGTGTTTTGAGTGAGTTGTGAGAACTTGCATGGGGTGTGGGTAGTATTTATAGGCTGAGGATGGAAGGGGGAGGAGTGAGCCTCACCCTGCTGGCAGGCGCCACCCCACCTTGCTCAAAAATGTCTGCAACCGACACATGAGGTTCCCTTGTAATGTCCACTGAAATTCCAAGTGGGGAAAAAAGTGGTAGGTTCGGTGCAAAGTGAAAAGAGAATGCAACCTCCTGAATGGGGCAGTGGGCTGAAAATTTCAAAGACCACTTCTTCATCCTGGTCACACTTTATACCAAGCATGGTGGGAAACTTACTCGGGAGCAGTTTTGTACCAAAATGTGGAATTAGAGGTGGCAGGCGCCAGGAAAATGTGGCGGGCGCCACCCTCTTGGCTGAAATTTCACTCCAACTCACCCCTCCTTTCACCTAGTGCTCTCCTTGTCACTCTCCATCACATGTGCACCAGAATTTTGGGTGGAGATGTGTCCAAAAGGTGGAGTGAAGAGGGGGAGACATGGAGAGACAGGGGGAGTGAGTGATTGCATTGAATTGAGCAAAGACATGGGTCTCCCTTGGTGTTATTTGGGTCTATGAGGTAGGTGTAATAGTCTAGAGATTGGCTAGTGCTCCCTAGTGCACACTAGGGTGGCGGGCGCCAGCATGGGGTGGCGGGCGCCACCCCTATGGCTGCCATTAAGCCCCCTAGGTGCCACCTAATCACTCTAGTAAACATCTACTTTGCTGAAAATTAAATTGCTCAAGTTAAAAACAAAAATTAAATGAGGGGATAAAGACTTACCTTAGCCTAACTCACCTTGGTTAGCCGCTTGGATTCCCGATTGGTGTCGCCTTCACGGGTGTTGTGGTGGAATGTCGGCACCGACGAACCTTGATGACGGGTATTTTTCCAGTCGCGGTGTGAACTCGAATTTCTCCTCCTTTCCACTGGAGCTGAATTTCTCCAGCTCCTACATCAATGGTGGCTTTTGAAGTGCTCAGAAATGGCCGTCCCAAGATCAATGGCGTCTGGTGCTCGGGATTGATATCCAGAACCACGAAATCCACCGGGACAAAGAGATTCCGGATTTTTACCAGAATATTCTCTGCTATTCCCGCGGGATATCGGAGCGATTGATCGACTAGCTGCAAACACATAGAAGTAGGGGACAAGGTATGATGATTTAATTATCATATATTACCTGGGCATGACGCTGACGATTGCTCCCAGATAACAGAGTGCGTGCTCGAGTGAAGTGCTGCTCTCCCAATTGAACATGCGATCGTTGGGTTTCCTGGGCCCTTCTTCTTTTCTGGGAGTGGTTTAAAAGATCGCACTGCAATCTTCGGTCCATATTAACACATCCCTACATGGAAATGGTTCTTCTTATTGAGCATGTCTCTCAAATATTTGCATAAGTTGGAACCTGCATAGCGTCAATAAATGGCACATGTATATATAATTTTGGGAGAATTGCCCTGGGGACACTCCGAAAGGCCTAAATTGGCCGGTGCACACATCCACTTTCAATATTTGCCAGTAGACACTATGGTTTCGTGTAATTGGGCCAATAGGCATCGACCCTCATCCAATATTTTTATAAAATAGATATAAAATTATATAAGTGCCAAAAAATTATAATATAATTTTTTCGACACTCTACATGATAAGAACTACATACTAAAAATATTATTTTGCACTAAAATGATAAATTTGTCTCTCTTCATGAATAGACAAAGATAACCATGATTAATTAGTTAATTTATTTGTAATATATTAAAAATACTGACAAAATCACAGAATACATACATCACCAAATCTTGTCTATCATAAAAATATCATATCAAAATAACAAAGTTTAATATATCAATTAAGCTCCGCAACAGATAAATCTATAATTCAGTCATGCTAAATATGTCACTATAAACTTTATTATTTTGAGCTAATATTTTTAGCATTGTCAAGATTTGTTGATGTACGCATTCTATGATTTGTCCCAAGATTTGTAGTGACCTACAATCATATAAGCAAATTAACCATGATTATCTTTGTTTATTTATGAAGTGGGGGCAAAATGATCATTTCAGTGCAAAACAATATTTTTAGTATGTAGTTCTTATCATGTAGAGTGTAGAAAAATTTATAGTATAATTTTTTAGCACTTATATAATTTTATATCTATTTTATAAAAATATTAGATGAGGGTCAATGTCCATTGGCCCAATTACACGAAACCATAGTGTCTTCTGACAAATATTGAAAGTGGATGTGTGCACCGGCCAATTTAGGCCTTTCCGAGTGTCCCAGAGCTAATTCTCCCTATAATTTTTGAATTACCTCGACGAATTTCTTGAATTGGTCGTCTTCCGTCGGATTTCTGTTTCGATCTAGAAAAGGTAATACATGTGTATCATAGAATTCATGAGGAGCAGTTCGTACCTTGGATGAAGGTTCAGCTGGGGTCTCCTCTTCTTCGTCTTCTTCAACATTAACAATATCTTTCTTTGCAGCAGTATTACTACTAGGAACTAAATTAGGATGAGGGGGATCATGAGTGGATTTACCACCTCTCGCGGTTACAGCTTTTACCTCCTCATAGTATTTAATTTGAGATTTAATGTTATCTACTTTTTGCTCTAATCTCTTATTAAAATTAATTTGTTCCTTAAATGCTTCACAAAAATCTTTCAGTTTAGCATAAATTCCTTCTAACATTTTATCATGTTCAATCAATTTATTATTTATGCTATCATTAATTCTACCTTGATTAGAAACTAATTTTCCAATAGGAGAATTAAATACGGAGGTTTGAGGCATACCTTTATTATTCCATTGTTGGATCATTGGAATTGGAGGTTCTCCGTAGCCACCATTATTAAGAAGGGATTTGACATCCTCTTTCTTAATTTCTGCTTGACCTTCACTTGACGAAGCGGCTCTTTGCTTGGCGTAGTACTCTTTTGCAGCACGATCTCTCTTCTCATTTATCCTTTGCTCTAACAATTTTACCAAAGTTTGCAGGGTAACAGGATCAGCTTGCTTAATTTCAGACATACCTCTAGCACGTTTTTCTGTCCATCCTTGATTTGCCACCATTGTCTCGATCAATTTGGTTGCCTTCTCTACAGTGAGAGAGAGGTATGCACCTCCGGCGGTAGCATCAATGTGTTGTCAAGATTCTTGCTGGAGTCCATTGTAGAAGCTCTGGATCAAGTACCAGTCTTGCATACCATGGTGAGGACAGTATTCAACATACTCTTGTAGTCTCTCCCAAGCTTCAGTGATTGTTTCTTCGTCTCCCTGTCCAAAGTTGGAAATCTTGCTACAGACAAGAATATTCCGACTTATCGGGCAGAACTTGTTGAGGAATTGATCTGCGCATCTCACCCACGTCAGCAGGTGTCCAGAGTTGAAGAGGAACCACTGCTTCGCTTTTTCCACTAATGAAAATGGAAAAAGACGAAGTCTGATGGCATCCTGCGAAACTCCCTGCACAGAAATTGTACTACATATCTCCAGAAAATTCCAGAGGTGAGCATTGGCATCCTCGGAAGGTTTGCCATTAAATGCAATAGCTTGAGCCATACGTATTAAGTGAGGTTTAAGCTCAAAATCTACATTACTAGTAGAAGGTAACACTGGAATGTGAGCAAGAGTAGGCATGGAATACTCACAAAGTGTTTTGGTCGACGACGATGTTGATTGATCGTTGGAGCAACTTGGTTCATCAGTCACTTTTGACTGGGATTCTTGTCTCGATGAACTCCTCTCACGAAGCTCTAGGTTCTTCCTCGGAGGAGTGCGATTAGCTCTCGCTCTCCTAAGAATGGCCTCAGGATCTTCTTGATAGTTGCTCGGAAGATTGAATCCGGCCATGACTACTTGAACGATCACAAACAACGAACAATATATATATACCCGCTAGAACTACGGGGGTTAATTCAATAGAAATCACAAAAAGTTAATTCTAGCCAATTGCTTCCCCGGCAACGGCGCCAGAAATGCTTGTTGACTCTTGCTAACGTCGTCACTAGGAGTAGACTATGAATCTATCCCCGGCAACGGCGCCAGAAAGGTTTGTTGGTACTTCTTGATGTGAGAAGTATAACTAACTATTCGTATGACTATTGGTAGCTTCCGCAAGCGCACAGAATAAGTCTATTGTAGCACTTCACCCGGGAGTAACCGAGTATCGTATTTATTTCCACAGGGAAGCTACTATGGCAGAACTAACACTAGGACCGCTATGAACAACTAGTGAATCTAGCAGGGTTGATCGAAATGTATGAATGGGGGTTGGTTTCTACTACTACTAAAAAGAAAAGAAAAGAAGACTAACTACCACTAACTTAAATCGGCGGGGTCTGGCCGATGAACAGATTAATGTTTTTCTACACACTTACGATCACAACTAACTTAGCAATAAAGGTTTTATCTAGTTCTTCGAACAGTACACACCCTCTGGACTATTTACCTCAGACGTGCACAACGAGGATTATGATTTAAGAACTAACCCAACTACGTGGTGGAATTCAAGGCTCCTAGGGCTGTCACCACCTGTTTGCTACCACAGCTATCCGGGGGGCTAGCCACAAACTAAGGTATAACTAGTCTAAGCACCGCGCTTACACTAATATATATTACTCTAATCTTGCGTCCAAAACTAGAGCACTGATTACTCAGCGAAGAACCCAAACTAGATGCAAACTAAACACTAAGTTATCTATGATCGAAAGCACTCAACAAGAACAATAAGTAAAGAACTTAAAGTAAATGCTGAAAGTAGAAGAACACTAAGATAAATGAAGGAAGACTTGGAATTATACCAGAGACTTGGAAGATCCTCTATTACAACTCCAGCTCTTCTCTTCTACAATCTCTCTCTCTCTCACTCTAAGTCTCTCAACTAGAGTGTTCCTTCACTAGAGCTTCACTTACAAGAGAGTGGGACTAATGAGGTGAGGTCTGAGTACAAATGAGCTCGGGGGGTCCTATTTATAGCCTAAAGGACCTAGGGGGGTACTTATGGACCTAGGGTTAGGTCAGGGGGTAAGTGTTGTGGCGGGCGCCAGCTAGGGGTGGCGGGCGCCACTCCCCTAGCCCTTGGATCCAACGCCTCTTCACCAACGGCATCCAGGAGGTCCTCCAAGTCGGTTTGGGGTCGGTTAGGGTTGTCCAATAACCGTCACATGGGCAATTAGGCCATGATCCATGTGACACTGCTTCTTAGCCCTTGGATGAACTGGCTTAGGTGAGCAATGGCTGCCAATGAGTGTGGGATGCTTCCCCTAGATCAGTGACGTGGCAGGGGGAGTTTGGGCTTCTCCCCCATGGCGGCCGCAAGCTAGGGGTGGCGGGCGCCACCCCTCCTTGGCCCAAAGTGAGCCCAGGCAAGTGGGCTTGCGTCCTGGTGGGTTCATTTGGTCATTTTGCTCAAAACCCTGCAATTTTCTACATTTAAATAAAACTCAAGGACAAGTGGAAATCGTTAGTTTATAAAAGGTTTTGGTTGATTTTAGGCCCTTGTGTTGCATTATATGACCTTGTTGATGCTAAGAATATGACACTTAGTGAGCGTCAACAGTGAACAAGTAATTACATAAAGTAGATGCTTTTGTTGTTCACATGCATTCTTTAGAAATGAGTTTTCTTTTGTCAATATCATTGTTTTAGACATCTCATTTTCTAAAGCTTTGGTGAGTCTACACACAAGCTCAAAGTGTGGATCATCACAATCAACAACCACTACTAGGATCCTGTGGCAGAACCTCCTGAATTAAGTGGCCCACATGCACCCATCATTGTCCTAAAGACTTCTGATCGGCATGCACGAGTTCCAAATGACTCAAAAGATCTGTCGGGTGTCCTCGGGAAACCCGAATCATCCACGTTACATTCTTTTCAGGAATTCCCTCGTCAAGCATCACAGTATTACAACAGTTCTATAGATAAGATAAATCAGAGTAAAAGCGGAAAGGTTATATAACATAGATCGAAACATAGGTTTAAAAGTTTACAATCCCATAAGTACTTATTACATAACAGGTTCGGAACTTTATATTACATAAACCACACAATTTTTGGTTACTTGCCCATGGTCAAACATCTGTGTCATCATCACTCTCTTCCATAAGAGTGAAGAAACATTGACCACCAAAAGGATGATCAATGAACTCACCTGCAACAAAGGTTAACAAACCTTGAGTACAAAAGTACTCAACAAGACTTAACCATCTAGAAAAGAGGAGAATACTCAGGTATGAAGGCTATAGGGATTCAAGGTAAGGCTTTAGCAAGATCAAAACATTTCTTTTGCATAAAAGCTTACTAATAGTAAAACCTAGCTTCAAGTTTGAACTCAAGATTAAATTACATAACTATCCAAAGATTCTCAGACTTTCATAACATACCACATCTTTCGTTCTCATTCCATAAAGATCCCATTCATTACTACGGTGCGGGTCAGTGGATTGAGGTTCCATATCCGAGGAAACACGGCGATTCGAATCGTTTAAACCCAGCTGGGGATTCAGTACCACACGACATATGTAGAACTTAATCTTGCATATGTCAACCCTATCTATAGATCCTCCCATACAAGAATGGGACCAGCGTCACCCGAGAGTACAGTACACCTTGAACCCGACTATCTCATAGCCCCGAGGGTACACGCTACTCCCGCCATGTCTCCACTCCCAGTACGCGGTTGGCCGTTCTCAAGTATCGGAATAGCTATAGATTAGGCTTACCACCGCATGTGGGCTGTACTCAAAGGTCTCAATCACAGCAGGCCAACAACGATAAGGTCCTATGTTGAGTAATCTTACAACAAGACTCCAATTCTTGATGTAAGTTACTATAATTATCATTTTGTTTCAAGATTCATGATTTCCATAACATAGCAACCATTTTTAAAAGCACCTACTATAATGAAGTAGTAAGGCATGACTAAGCATACTAAGCATTTTCATAAAGCGGTATCAAGGTTAAGTATTGGAATCATCAAGGTTGGTAATGCATCAAATAGGGTTCACTCAATTCCTATTCACTTAATGCATCATATTAACTCAAGTGATATAAATAACTTTATAAAAATACAAGGATAGGTTTAATTGTCCGGGGCTTGCCTTGATGATTAGCGAAATCTGGAGAGTCTGAAAAGCTAGAAGGATCCACACACTCAGGAGTAACCCACTGAGGATCAAGTCCTTCCGAAACGAGATCTACACGTAGAAGTGCATATGCATGATCAATGAAATGCTTATGACATGATTATGGTAAAGATGGAAATTTTCTAAGCTGTAGACATTTATTTGAACAATCTTCCATAACGGTATAGTTGCAAACAAACAAAACCAACTTAGCTATTAAACTATTGATTATTCTTAAACAAATTTTATTATCTTTATTAAGCGAGGTTATGTAACTAACAAGCAACAAAAGATCATTTATATAAAGGAATCCATAACCACGGAGCAAATCATGCTAGTGTTCCCTTGGTTGTCAAACAAATCCAAAAATGCACACAAACTGTAACACCTCTGGTGATTAATTTGTAATTAACCTAACATGTCATCATCTTAAGTCATAATCATTCTTGTCATGCATTAATGTTTGTCTAATGATTGCTTGCCTTTACCTTTCCTAAGGTATTTTGTGTGTAGTGATTCCTTTTTCTAAAACCCTAAAAGCCCAAATCTTCCTATAAGGGCAAAATGGTAATTTCACCTCTGTGCCTAGCTTTGTGTAGTTCTTGTGCAGTTTAGTGTCTTGAAGCCTTGTTGTGTTGTTCAAAAACCAAAATCAAAAAACAGATTTCAATTTCCTTTTGAAAAACCCTGATTTCCAAACCCTGGTTTTTACCCCTCTTTTATTAATTTAAAAACGATTCAAAATTTGGAGTTGGTCCAAAAAAGCAAAGTTGTAGATCTGATCAAGAGAAACAACTTTGGTATTTACAAATTTTCAAGTTTCTGTACAAAGTTTGAAGTAATTTCAAATTTATTCAAACTCCAGTTTTTGTCCCCTTTTTAGTTTTCAAAATTATTTCAAAAACTAATGAGTTTCAGAAAAAGTGTATAATAGCAAAGTTATAGGTTTTGACAAAAGGAACAACTTGCATGTTTACATATTTTCAACTTTCAATATAAAATCAAAAGTAATTTTGAATTTATTAAAATCCCAAAAGTGTCCCCTTTTCAAATTTCAAATGTGATTCAAAAACTATTTGGATTTTGAAAATGTTCATATTTACAAAGTTGTAGATCCCTTTTTTCTGCACAACTTTGGTGTTTTGAGTTTTTGCTGCTCAGTTCAAATTTTGGGAGTAATTTGTAAAATACAGAAATCAATTCTAAGTCAAACCCTAGACCTAGCCCTGTTCATCTTCAACCTAGAGCTAGGGGGGCCCGGCCATGGCCACCCCACCGGAGCTGCGCGCGCCACGCGCCTGGCAGCCGCCCGCCTGCTCCCGACCTGTCGCCCTCGACTGCGCCATCATGCCGCACCCGCACGCGCAAAGCGCTGACCCTCGCCCGTCCCGCACTGCTCCCAGCACGCCGCCGCCGCGTGGACAACGCCGGCGAGCTCACGCCCAGGGCCTGAGCGCACGCCCGTCCTTCCTTCATCATGCGATCGATAGCACGCGCCACGGGCATTCTTATCCACCCCCGCGCCCTCCCTACCTGCCTCTGGCCGCGACTATAAAAGGCCCGCCGGCCGGCCGGAACTCGTCACTCCCTCCGCCACCATCGCCAGTTCACTCCAGAGCCTCCACGGCTCAACCACCTAGCCCAGAAGCTCCGCCTTGAGCTCGCGAAGCTTCCCAGCCCCTCAATTTCACCCCTCCGCCCTCCTCTCGCCGGCGCAGGAGCTTCGTCCCCGACTCCGGCAAACGGCCGCGTTTCGGCTAAGCGAGAAATTCGCCGCCGTGAGTGCTTCTCTCTTCCCTCCGACCCCTGCCCTCTCTTCCTCACCTCAGCGCGCTCCTAACCGCACCCTCGGCAACCTCTTTTGGTGAACAGAGCCGTCGGACGCCGATCGCCGCCGAAGAGATCCGCCGAAGCACCACCACAGTCGGACTCCCTCCTCCGACCCTTGCACCGCCTCGCCGAGCCTCGCTCCCGACTCACGGTGAGCCCGCGAAGCTTCCCCCACCCTCTGCTTTCCCAGCGCAAGGCCCGAGCGGCCGGTCCGCCGTGCGCCTCGCCTGCGATTCGCCCGAGCCCTCGGGGAAGAAGCACAGTGTTTCTTTTCTTTTTCCTTTCTTTTTAAGATATGTGAATAGTGTTCTGTTTTCTTTTTTTTGTGAGAATTAACCTGTTGTCCCATAAATTCTGAGAAAATTATGGTATGTTCCTTGCACTGTGTAGTATTTTAGAAAAATGAGAAACTCTACTTTCCTGCAAAATTGAAAAATGAAAAAAATCCTTCTTTTAATTAAGAAATGGATAGTTTTAGATTTTTTAGAAAATCATGTGTAGCTCCAAAATTTATGAGATAAATTTTTATGTGCAAGTTATATCATGCTTAGTCTCTGGTAGATTTTTGAGGCCTTTTGGAGTAACTTCATAAAATGACCTTTTTAAATAATTACGAAAAATAGAAAATCAAGTAGGGTTCATGTTGTATGCCCTGTGATGTGACTTTTGGGATTGTTTGCTGTTCATAGACCCCCACCCATTTGGTCTATGATGTTTGTGATGCCATGCATGATTTGTGTTTAGGTCGGATAAATGATGCTTAATAGGTTGATTAATTTTGCTTAGGGATAAAGATAAGTAACTTTATGTCCACACTAAGAAGTTACTTACGCGATGGAAAGTGTACTCTAGAATCAGTAGGTTTTGTCCTGCATTTTAGCAAGCCTTTTGTTCATGTCAGCATCCTCATAAGCATACATCATTGCATCCGTATAGTGACCGAAGGAGAAAACGTCAAAGTCGAAGCAGCCGCTGACGGACCTACCCCTGATACGACCCCGAGCTCCGACGCCTACACTGCCGACCCCGAGCCTGTCCTCTTTGCTCTTCAAGGCAAGCCCCGGTGCATTTTAACCCTTCCTTGTTTTTATAAAAGGTTTACTTAAAATGTCTTTGAGTTAAACTACTGCATTAGGTTATAGGAGTTGTGTGATGACCTATTACCTGCACTGTTTACCTCCACCAGAAGATCCACCTGCCCTGTTTAAAAACTATTTGCAAATGCTTAGTGATACTATACAATAGATTTGCAATAAAAATGCCAATTTCAAAAGTGTGGCCACTTAAAGAAATTTTTATGGGAATTTGGTTTTACTCCCCGGCCATTGGCTAGGTATCTGATCCGTACCTAGTCAATTGCGAGGAGAGGTTGTCTGAGCGTACGGTGCCGTCATGTTGTAGTCCGGGACTCAACAGTTGACACCGACCGGGACAGGGTTGAAAAACTGACAGGACTATTACGCTTGGGTGCGATATAACCAAGGTATAGTTCTGACAGAAAAATATTAGGGACCATCCGTATGGGGGCCTGCTGGTCAAGACTTGTAACTATTCACATACTTCGGAAAGCTCTGGCTCCAAGGACTCCTTTATTGGGACCGACAACCGCGCACTGGGAGTGGCGAGATGGCGGAAGTAGCTTGTACCCACGTGGTCGTCGTACCTGGATATGAGTGGTGTACTGTACTTCCGGGTGGCGTAGGACCGGTCCAATCTTGGAGAAAACGTGGAAGACAAGTTGGCATATGCAAGCTTGGGTGCTACATATGCAGTGTGGATAGGGATCCTCAGCTGAGTATTATTTATCCGCATTAACGTTGCTCCTCGGTTATGGAGACTTGGTCACTGATTGTCAACGGAGAGTGGTTCTCAACTAGGAATGTTTTGAAAGGTAAAATGAATCATGAGCAATGAAGAATTGAGAAATACTTGAACCTTTCCAAAAATAGAACAAGGTTTACAAAATGCTTTTTCTGTAAAATACTTGATCTTGCTTAAGCCTTACCTTGACTTCCTAAGCCTCTCATTCCTGAGTCTTCTTCCTTTTCTTTAGTCGGGTAAGTCTTGTTGAGTACCCCAGTACTCAGGGTTTGTTACCCATGCTGCAGGTATGACTGAGTCCCCGATGTGTCTTGCGCCCTGCTGCATGACCATCGTCCAGGAAGAGGCCGATGAGGCCGAAGAATAGTTGTGCACCCTCGGGCTGGGTGATTACATGTATCTTTATTTTGTTGTACTCCGCTACGCTGCCTATTTCTATTTCTAATTTCTATTATCCGAACTTGGTTTGTAATAACTGCACCTTTAATCTTATTTGGAAACTCGGTTTGTAAAACTAATGTTATTTAAGTCTTCCGCTCTGTATTCTGATGTTATTTAAAAAAATATCCAAGTGTTGTAACCGAATGGTGAGATGATCCTGCGGACATTGGGCGCTGATGCAGCCCGGTGACGAACAGTCTTAATCACACGGAACATCAGTTCGGCTGTCAGTGGATGACAGGGACCGGTGGGCCATGGGATTAGGGCCGTTACACCACAGAGTGGTATCGGAGCATCTCACTATAACGTTGCAGTGTTCTTGCAAAAACTTCAAAAGATATTTTGAGTCCAAACAAACTAAACTTGACTATTTTGGGTCCAAATTGCTTCTCTTATCTTGTCTTGTATATGGCAACACTTGCTAGCGAGACAACATGTTTTAAGCGCTATGTACCTTATTTAATTATTGCATTGCCTTGTTCGGTAGGAACGATTCATGCATCATGACATATTCACCTAAGCTAGATAATAACTTTCTGTCTAAGTTCGTTGGGTTAGTATGCCTTTACCTTTTTCTTGCTAGCCTTTTCACCCCTCATCCATCTTATCCTATCCAGACATGGCTCGCATCAAGCCGACTGCTCGCAAGTCGACTGGACCCAATGGTGTGCCATGCCACCAGCTGGCACCACGCACTGGAGAAGAGGCTGGTGAAGCCTCCAATGGTCGTCGCTTTCCCCGTCGCACCCGCAAACACCTAAAGGAGGAGATCAAGAACCTGAAGGCTGAGCTGAAGAACTTGGAGCATGACTTCTACCACTCACGTCTGGAGTTCTATGAGGACCGAGCCTCCCTGGAGCAGGCCAACCGGAACGTGATTCGCGCCATCCAGCAACGCAATGCCACTTGGATACGCGAGGACATCACCAGAGCCGAGCTCCACGGACTGCGGCAGTATACAACTCAGATTGAGCAGTTCAACGATATGCTTCATGAGGAGGTACACCAGCTGTACAACCAACTCCACCCCGTGGTTCCCCCGGTTGTTGAGGACCCGGAGGACGGAGTAGTGGAAGAACCGGACGTGGAGCAGGAGCCAAGCATGAACGAGGAGATTGAACCTGCCGAGAACATCTACGCTGAAGACGAGGACGAGGAGGTTGAGCCTGAGCTCATCCTCGAGGAAGACGACGACGAGGACATGATCATCTTTGACGAAACTAGACTCGTTGTTAGAGGGTGGAGATCCCGTGTGTCTATACCACTTGCTTACCTAAACCCTTAGTCTAGGTTTGGGGGCGCTAGTCTGTCTTTTGCTAAGTTGGGTCTGTATCTTTCTTTTCGTACCTTTTCCCCTTATCAGTCTGTTGTTATCTGTCAAGTCATCTTTATCGGTCATCTACCTTTGTATCAGTGAAGCTTTTCAGTCAGTTGTTTTCAGAACCTTATCAATGGATGCTAAGTTCCAAGTTGCTTAACAGATGCCTGTGAACACTCGCACTGGAGCTGGAGGTTCTGAGGGTGCCGCCCTTCCAAATCCTCCACCTGTACCTGCTATGCTAGCAGATGCCATCGCAGTCTTGGCAGCCGTTGCTAACCTGATGGCTCGAAACCAGGGGCAGCAGAACAATGGCCACCGTGGTCGCCATAACATCAACAACGAGACCACATATGTGGATTTCACTGAGACCCGTCCACCAGTCTTTACCAAGGCCGATGAACCCCTTGAAGCTGATGATTGGCTCCGCACCATGGAGCAGAAGTTTGGTCTTCTTCACTGCACCGACACCCAGAAGCCCCGGTTCGCTTCTCAGCAGCTTCGTGGTCCAACAAGCGCTTGGTATGCCAACCTATTGGCTGCCCAGCCAGAAGGTCATTAGTTGACCTGGGAAGAGTTCCGCACCGCTTTCCATGCACATCATATCCCTTCCGGATTGATGAAGATGAAGCTTGATCAGTTTCTGGCACTGCAGCAGAAAGACTCCACAGTGATGCAGTATGTGGGTCTGTTCAACCACCTTAGCCAGTATGCCTCAGAATACGTCAACACGGACGAAAAGAAGAGGGACTGTTTGCTCAGGGGACTGCACCCCAAGATCCGCAGAAGTATGTCCAATAACCTGACCGGTTCGTATCATGATGCCGTTGACCGGGCTGTTGCTTTTGAGGAGAGCAATCGTCAGTACCAAGAGGAAAAGAAGAAGAAGAAAGCAGGATCCAACAGTTTCTCTGGCAGTCACAAGCGCCAGAGGGTCATTTATCACCCTAGCCACCACCACAATCGCCCACCTTACCCCCACCAGCATGTGGTCGTCCGTACTGCGGCCACCACCCACAACGCCAACCAACAAAGTGCCACGCAGCCGAACGCCCCAGGTGTTCGTATCACCACCCCACAAACCGCTTACAACCATCCCTGCTACAACTGCGGCCAGACTGGCCACTGGGCTCGTGAGTGCCCAAAGCCCAAGAGATATGCTCAGAATACTCAGAAGGGTCCTGGAGGATCTCAGCAGCAGCAGCACCGTGTCCAGCAGCAGCATGCTCAGAAAGGCAAAGTTGTCAAGAAGCACGGGCAAGTCTACTACACCACTGTCGGCGACATCCCAGAAGGAGAGCCCGTCATGATCGGTAGGTTTCCCGTTGCCAATCATCCCGCAGTCGTGTTGTTTGATTCTGGTGCATCGCATTCCTTCATCAGTCGTACATTTGTCTCTAAGCATGGGATATCAATTGGGGAGTTGAAAGAAAGTTTCTGTATATTTTCGCCTGGAGGGCCTATAAGTACTAAGGAAGTGGTTCGCAATATACCGGTGATGTTGGGGGAACATGTATTTCCTACCACCATGATAGTGCTACGTGATCAGAAGATAGATGTCATTCTAGGCATGAATTGGATGTGCCAGTATAAGGCCATGATTGACATCCTGAATAGGGTTGTGAGAGTGGACATTCCCAACAGTACCTCCAAACTCCTTCTCCAACTCCCAATGCCTCAAAAACCAGTAGCCACATAGTTGAATACCACCTATGTTCAGGAGACCAGAGACATTCCCGTGGTCTGTGAATTTCCTGATGTTTTTCCAGAGGACTTACCTGGCCTGCCTCCTGACTGTGATGTTGAGTTTGCCGTAGAGCTAAAGCCTGGGACTGCTCCTGTATCCCATAGAGCTTATCGAATGCCTCCCAGAGAGTTGGCAGAACTAAAAATCCAATTGCAAGAATTGCTGGATAAGGGCTTCATTCGCCCAAGCTCGTCTCCTTGGGGCTGTCCTGCAATCTTTTTAAAGAAGAAAGACAAGAGTCTCAGGTTATGCGTTGATTATCGCCCACTCAATGAAGTCACCATCAAAAATAAATATCCCTTGCCTCGTATTGACCTTCTTTTTGACCAGCTAGCTGGAACCAGAGTATTCTCCAAAATTGACCTCAGATCTGGCTACCACCAAATAAAAATACGTCCCGAAGACATTCCTAAAACCGCTTTCACCACCAGATACAGCCTATATGAGTACTTGGTCATGTCCTTCAGTTTGACCAATGCCCCTGCCCACTTCATGTACCTCATGAACTCTATATTCATGCCAGAACTTGATAAATTTGTGGTCGTGTTCATTGACGACATTCTTGTCTACTCAAAGACCCCTGAAGAGCATCCCGAACACCTTCGTATCGTTCTAACCCGCCTCAGAGATCATCAGCTTTATGCCAAGTTCAGTAAATGTGAGTTCTGGTTAGATCAGATACAGTTCCTTGGTCATGTTCTATCCGCTGAAGGTGTGTCAGTTGATCCCGGAAAAGTGGCAGACATTCTGGATTGGAACCCACCTACCACTGTTCATGAAGTCCGTAGCTTCATGGGAATGGCTGGATATTATCGCCGTTTCATCCCGGATTTCTCCAGAATCGCCAAGCCTATCACCGAGTTAGTAAAGAATTCTGTGAAGTTTGTCTGGTCACCAGCTTGTGAACAAGCCTTTCAGACATTGAAGAAACTGTTAACCACGTCACCAGTGCTAGCCCAGCCAAACATCGAAAAGCCCTTTGATGTCTACTGTGATGCATCTGGTACTGGTTTGGGCTTTGTTTTGATGCAAGAAGGACGAGTGATCGCTTATGCCTCACGGCAGCTTAAGCGACATGAAGAGAATTATCCAACCCATGATCTTGAGTTAGCAGCAGTGGTGCATGCCTTAAAGATCTGGCGTCATTATTTGTTGGGTAGTGCCTGCAATGTGTACACAGATCACAAAAGCCTGAAGTATATCTTCACTCAAGAAGAACTGAATATGAGACAGAGAAGATGGCTTGAATTAATTAAGGACTATGATCTCGAAGTACATTACCATCCGGGTAAGGCTAATGTGATCACCGATGCGCTCAGTCGCAAGTCATATTGCAGTTGTCTGGTAATGAAACCCTATGATTCTTCCCTGTGTTATGAACTAGAGAAGCTGGGTATTGAAATGGTTCCACAAGGAACTCTGAATAATATCAGGATAGAAACCCCTATCAGGGAACAGATCATCACTGCACAGAAAGATAACCCTGGAATCAACCACATCATCGAAAGGGTCCGAGCCGGAAAAGCGGATTGTTTCAGGATTGATGATGCAGGAGTGGTTTGGTTCAAGAACCGACTGGTAGTTCCCAAAGTGCCTGAGTTGAGACAGTTAATCCTTGATGAAGCACATTTGACTACATTCTCCATCCACCCCGGCAGCAACAAGATGTACCAGGACTTGAGGCAGAGATTCTAGTGCACAAAGATGAAGATTGAGATCGCCCGATATGTCGCTCACTGTGATACTTGTCAGAAAATCAAAGCTGTGCACATGAAGCCCGGAGGAGAATTGCAACCTTTACCTGTACCTGCTTGGAAATGGGACGATATCAGTATGGATTTTATCAATGGGCTACCCAAGACACAAAGAGGTTTTGATTCCATCTGGGTGATCGTGGATCGCCTCACTAAGCAAGCTCACTTCCTGCCAGTCAAAACCAGCTACACCATCCCCACTTATGCCACTTTGTACAAGAACAACATAGTAAAACTCCATGGCATACCCAAGACCATTGTCTCTGATCGTGGTACTCAGTTTGTCGCAAAGTTCTGGAAAGCGTTCCATACCTCACTTGGAACCAAGCTACTGCATAGCACAGCATATCATCCACAAACGGATGGACAAACTGAGCGAGTCAACCAAGTGTTAGAGGATATGTTGAGAGCCTGCGTGCTCACCTTTGCAGATACTTGGGATAACTGTTTGCCCTTGGCAGAATTCTCGTATAATAACAGTTATCAAGAGAGCATCAAAATGGCACCCTTTGAAGCACTGTATGGTCGCCGTTGTCGTACACCTCTCAGTTGGTCGGAACCTGGAGAAAGGGAATTCTTTGGGGTTGACCTAGTAAAAGATATGGAAGAAAAAGTCAAACAAATACAAGAGAATATGAAGATTGCGCAGTCTCGACAGAAGAGCTATGCTGACAAGAGACGTCGACCTCTGAAGTTCCAGATCGAGGATTATGCGTACCTGAAGGTCTCACCCACCAAAGGAGTTACTCGTTTTGGAGTCAAGGGGAAGTTAGCACCACGCTATTTTGGTCCCTTTGAAATTCTGGAACGCTGTGGCAAGGTAGCTTACAAACTAAGGTTGCCCAATCATCTTTCCGCCGTCCATAATGTGTTTCACGTCTCCCAACTCAAGAAGTGTCTCCGAGTTCCCGAACACGTGGTGGAAGTTGAAGGTGTTGAATTAGAACCCGATCTGTCATACTCTGAATATCCAGTTCGTGTGTTGGATTACAAGGACCGTGTTACCCGGAGGACTACCACAAGATGGTACAAGGTCCAGTGGAACCAACACTCTGAAGAAGAAGCCACTTGGGAATCCGAAGACTTCTTAGCGAAGTGCTATCCCGACTTTCTCCATACTCTATAGATATAAGGTTTTACCCTTGTCCTTCATAAGACGCAGAATCTCGGGGCGAGATTTCTTTTAGGGGGGAAGGCTGTAACACCTCTAGTGATTAATTTGTAATTAACCTGACATGTCATCATCTTAAGTCTTAATCATTCTTGTCATGCATTAATGTTTGTCTAATGATTGCTTGCCTTTACCTTTCCTAAGGTATTTTGTGTGTAGTGATTCCTTTTTCTAAAACCCTAAAAGCCCAAATCTTCCTATAAGGGCAAAATGGTAATTTCACCTCTGTGCCTAGCTTTGTGTAGTTCTTGTGCAGTTTAGTGTCTTGAAGCCTTGTTGTGTTGTTCAAAAACCAAAATCAAAAAACAGATTTCAATTTCCTTTTGAAAAACCCTGATTTCCAAACCGTGGTTTTTACCCCTCTTTTATTAATTTAAAAACGATTCAAAATTTGGAGTTGGTCCAAAAAGCAAAGTTGTAGATCTGATCAAGAGAAACAACTTTGGTATTTACAAATTTTCAAGTTTCTGTACAAAGTTTGAAGTAATTTCAAATTTATTCAAACTCCAGTTTTTGTCCCCTTTTTAGTTTTCAAAATTATTTCAAAAACTAATGAGTTTCAGAAAAAGTGTATAATAGCAAAGTTATAGGTTTTGACAAAAGGAACAACTAACATGTTTACAGATTTTCAACTTTCAACATAAAATCAAAAGTAATTTTGAATTTATTAAAATCCCAAAAGTGTCCCCTTTTCAAATTTCAAATGTGATTCAAAAACTATTTGGATTTTGAAAATGTTCATATTGACAAAGTTCTAGATCTCTTTTTTCTGCACAACTTTGGTGTTTTGAGTTTTTGCTGCTCAGTTCAAATTTTGGGAGTAATTTGCAAAATACAGAAATCAATTCTAAGTCAAACCCTAGACCTAGCCCTGTTCATCTTCAACCTAGAGCTAGGGGGGGCCCGGCCATGGCCACCCCACCGGAGCTACGCGCGCCACGCGCCTGGCAGCCGCCCGCCTGCTCCCGACATGTCGCCCTCGACTGCGCCATCATGCCGCACACGCACGCGCAAAGCGCTGACCCTCGCCCGTCCCGCACTGCTCCCAGCGCGCAAGGCGGATTGTTTCTGGATTGATGATGCAGGAGTGGTTTGGTTCAAGAACCGACTGGTAGTTCCCAAAGTGCCTGAGTTGAGACAGTTAATCCTTGATGAAGCACATTTGACTAGATTCTCCATCCACCCCGGCAGCAACAAGATGTACCAGGACTTGAGGCAGAGATTCTGGTGCACAAAGATGAAGATTGAGATCGCCCGATATGTCGCTCACTGTGATACTTGTCAGAAAGTCAAAGCTGTGCACATGAAGCCCGGAGGTGAATTGCAACCTTTACCTGTACCTGCCTGGAAATGGGACGATATCAGTATGGATTTTATCAATGGGCTACCCAAGACACAAAGAGGTTTTGATTCCATCTGGGTGATCGTGGATCGCCTCACTAAGCAAGCTCACTTCCTGCCAGTCAAAACCAGCTAGGGGGGGCCCGGCCATGGCCACCCCGCCGGAGCTGCGCGCGCCACGCGCCTGGCAGCCGCCCGCCTTCTCCCAACCCGTCGCCCTCGACCGCGCCATCATGCCGCACCCGCACGCGCAAAGCGCTGACCCTCGCCCGTCCCCCACTGCTCCCAGCACTCCACCGCCGCGTGGACAATGCCGACGAGCTCACGCCCAGGGCCTGAGCGCACGCCCGTCCTTCCTTCATCATGCGATCGATAGCACGCGCCACGGGCATTCTTATCCACCCCCGCGCGCTCCCTGCCTGCCTCTGGCCGCGACTATAAAAGGCCCGCCGGCCGGCCGGAACTCCTCACTCCCTCCGCCACCATCGCCAGCTCACTCCAGAGCCTCCGCCGCTCAACCACCTAGCCCAGAAGCTCCGCCTTGAGCTCGCGAAGCTTCCCAGCCCCTCAATTTCACCCCTCCGCCCTCCTCTCGCCGGCGCAGGAGCTTCGTCCCCGACTCCGGCAAACGGCCGCGTTTCGGCTAAGCGAGAAATTCGCCGCCGTGAGTGCTTTTCTCTTCCCTCCGACCCCTGCCCTGTCTTCCTCACCTCAGCACGCTCCTAACCGCACCCTCGGCGACCTCTTTTGGTGGACAGAGCCGCCGGACGCCGATCGCCGCCGAAGAGATCCGCCGAAGCACCACCACCGTCGGACTCCCTCCTCCGACCCTTGCACCGCCTCGCCGAGCCTCGCTCCCGACTCACGGTGAGCCCGCGAAGCTTCCCCCACCCTCTGCTTTCCCAGCGCAAGGCCCGAGCGGCCGGTCCGCCGTGCGCCTCACCTGCGATTCGCCCGAGCCCTCGGGGAAGAAGCACAGTGTTTCTTTTCCTTTTTCCTTTCTTTTTAAGATATGTGAATAGTGTTCTATTTTCTTTTTTTGTGAGAATTAACCTGTTGTCCCATAAATTCTGAGAAAATTATGGTATGTTCCTTGCACTGTGTATTATTTTAGAAAAATGAGAAACTCTACTTTCCTACAAAATTGAAAAATGAAAAAAATCCTTCTTTTAATTAAGAAATGGATAGTTTTAGATTTTTTAGAATATCATGTGTAGCTCCAAAATTTATGAGATAAATTTTTATGTGCTAGTTATATCGTGCTTAGTCTCTGGTAGATTTTTGAGGCCTTTTGGAGTAACTTCATAAAATGACCTTTTTAAATAATTACGAAAAATAGAAAATCAAGTAGGGTTCATGTTGTATGCTCTGTGATGTGACTTTTGGCATTGTTTGCTGTTCATAGACCCCACCCATTTGGTTTATGATGTTTGTGATGCCATGCATGATTTGTGTTTAGGTCGGATAAATGATGCTTAATAGGTTGATTAATTTTGCTTAGGGATAAAGATAAGTAACTTTATGTCCACACTAAGAAGTTACTTACGCGATGGAAAGTGTACTCTAGAATCAGTAGGTTTTGTCCTGCGTTTTAGCAAGCCTTTTGTTCATGTCAGCATCCTCATAAGCATACATCATTGCATCCGTATAGTGACCGAAGGAGAAAACGTCAAAGTCGAAGCAGCCGCTGACGGACCTACCCCTGAGGCGACCTCGAGCTCCGACGCCTATACTGCCGACCCCGAGCCTGTCCTCTTTGCTCTTCAAGGCAAGCCCCGGTGCATTTTAACCCTTCCTTGTTTTTATAAAAGGTTTACTTAAAATGTCTTTGAGTTAAACTACTCATTAGGTTATAGGAGTTGTGTGATGACCTATTACCTGCACTGTTTACCTCCACCAGAAGATCCACCTGCCATGTTTAAAAACTATTTGCAAATGCTTAGTGATGCTATACAATAGATTTGCAATAAAAATGCCAATTTCAAAAGTGTGGTCACTTAAAGAAATTTTTATGCGAATTTGGTTTTACCCCCCGGCCATTGGCTAGGTATCTGATCCGTATCTAGTCAATTGCGAGTAGAGGTTGTCTGAGCGTACGGTGCCGTCATGTTGTAGTCCGGGACTCAACAGTTGACACCGACCGGGACAGGGTTGAAAAACTGACAGGACTATTACGCTTGGGTGCGATATAACCAAGGTATAGTTCTGACAGAAAAATATTAGGGACCATCCGTATGAGGGCCTGCTGGTCAAGACTTGTAACTATTCACATACTTCGGAAAGCTCTGGCTCCAAGGACTCCTTTATTGGGACCGACAACCGCGCACTGGGAGTGGCGAGATGGCGGAAGTAGCTTGTACCCACGTGGTCGTCGTACCTGGATATGAGTGGTGTACTGTACTTCCGGGTGGCGTAGGACCGGTCCAATCTTGGAGAAATCGTGGAAGATGAGTTGGCATATGCAAGCTTGGGTGCTACATATGTAGTGTGGATAGGGATCCTCAGCTGAGTATTATTTATCCGGATTAACGTTGCTCCTCGGTTATGCAGACTTGGTCACTGACTGTCAACGGAGAGTGGTTCTCAACTAGGAATGTTTTGAAAGGTAAAATGAATCATGAGCAATGAAGAATTGAGAAATACTTGAACTTTTCCAAAAATAGAACAAGGTTTACAAAATGCTTTTTCTGCAAAATACTTGATCTTGCTTAAGCCTTACCTTGACTTCCTAAGCCTCTCATTCCTGAGTCTTCTTGCTTTTCTTTAGTCGGGTAAGTCTTGTTGAGTACCCCAGTACTCAGGGTTTGTTACCCATGCTGCAGGTATGACTGAGTCCCTGATGTGTCTTGCGCCGTGCTGCATGACCATCGTCCAGGAAGAGGCCGATGAGGCCGAAGAATAGTTGTGCACCCTCGGGCTGGGTGATTACAAGTATCTTTATTTTGTTGTACTCCGCTACGCTGCCTATTTCTATTTCTAATTTCTATTATACGAACTTGGTTTGTAATAACTGCACCTTTAATCTTATTTGGAAACTCAGTTTGTAAAACTAATGTTATTTAAGTCTTCCGCTCTGTATTCCGATGTTATTTAAAAAAATATCCAAGTGTTGTAACCGAATGGTGAGATGATCCTGCGGACATTGGGCGCTGATGCAGCCCGGTGACAAACAGTCTTAATCACACGGAACATCAGTTCGGCTGTCACTGGACGACAGGGACCGGTGGGCCATGGGATTAGGGCCGTTACGCCACACAAACCTAAAGGGATTAACAATTTTTATTTATTTTATAAATCCTTTTAAATAGCTCTTATTTATAAACAAATCATACTTATTCAAACAGAGTTGAAATTAATCATGAAGGTGGATATCAATCATGAAGGTGGATATCAGTGACATAAACTCACATGTCAAATTTCATGATTTTTGGAGAAACACAGAAAATTACATAATTCATCAAAGTTGCATTTATTAATTAAAGCACAGATTTTATTGGCATAGTAAAAGTGCTCCAAATACAAGTTTCATAATTTTTATATTAGCACAGACATGGTATCATCTATCATGTCAAATTTCACAATTAACGGAGCTATAGAAAAATTATAGCAAAAATAACAAAACTAGCTACTGTGCATAAAGCCATAAAAAGAAAAATTCCAATCGAGCCCAAACTGGCCTTTCCGCCCAATCCAGCGCGGCCCAACGCGCGTGGAAACTGGCCTAGCCTGGCTCCCGCCCGCGCGCCTGGTGCTTTTGCAGAAAAGCCCTTCGGCTTAAACGAAACTAACCCGCAGTCCTGAGTGCTATTCACCTGAGTCAAAGACTTTGCAACCAACACCCTGCCTTTTCTCATCTTTACAACAGCGAGGTCCTCGACCCTGGCCAGAACGGACGGCGGCGCACCGAGCGCCGACGATCCTTACGCCGGCCAACTCCGGCCAGTAGAGACCCAACGGACGCGAGCACAAGCACCGGCAAGTCAACCGCAGCCGATAGAGCGCCTAACCCTAACCGCTACCACTCCGGTGAAGTCTGGCCACGCACGGCGGCAGACCGGATCACGACGGAGCTGTTCCGGTGAACCTAGGCCGGTAGCAGTAGAACGGAGGGGCTAGGAAGCTCCAGTAGCTCACCCTGATGCTGGCCACGTAACTGGTTCGAGCGGAGGATGGACGAAGAGGAGTCCACGGAGCAGTGGCTTGCGGCGGCGAACTCCGGCGAAGAAAGTGATGTTCCGGCGAGACCTGAGCACCAAATGGAAAACCACCAAGCTGATGAGTAACCTGGGTTCATGGTGAAACAGAAACATGAATCAGGGAGAGTAGAGGAGTGCCCGGTTGGGCTGACCATGGTGAGGTCGAGCTCGGCGGCGATTTTGCCCGGCGGGAAGAAGAATGGCGAGCTCGAGCTCTCTGAGGCAGTAGAGGTCGAATGGATGGGTTCTGGAGATGCGCAAGGAGGTAAGGAGGTTATAACCACGGTCAATCTTGGATGAGGATGAGCAGAGACGGTGAATTTGGGATTGAGATGGAATGGAGTCCGTCGGTGCCCTAGGTGGCAAAACGGCGACGGCGAGCGCAGGAGGAGGTGCCACGACGCGAGGGAGAGCGCCAGCAGCTGCTTGACTACGCCACGGACTCAGCTGCGCGCGCATTCGGGAGAGATCGACGGTCTTTGCGCTAGCAGCACCGATCAAAGCATCGGCTTCCCACCGCCATGAACAGGGAAGAAAGCTTATCCCCCCCTTCTCCTTTCTACCCTTTCACAAATTTTGAAATTACTTCAAATTTTTGAATACAAGTTGAAAATATGTTAAAATATCAAATGCTCAGAATTTAATACTGAACATCTTTTATTTTTGTAACATATACAAAATATGCTTAGATTCTGAATTAGGGTTTGAAAATCAAAAAGGGACAAAAAGGGCAAAAGGGTATTTTCACAATTACTTCTGATTTCAAATAAGAACTTGAAAAACTTTATACACCAAAGTTGATCCTTATTATAAATGGAGCAACTTTCCTTATTAGAGAAAATCCAAATTATTTTTAGATTTAGAATTAAGAAAAAGGGGACAAAATAGGGTTTTCAAATTAATTGAATTATTTAATTGAATTTCAACCAAAATTTGAATTATACCTCAATGGTCACTTGAAACATGTTCCAAATACACCTTTGAGACATAATACCAAAATGTGATCCAAAATTCAATTATTATATAAGAAATTACCATAATACCCTTATATAATATTAAAGCGCTAATCACCACACAAGGAACCATAACTAGGGTTTCAAACTTAAACACTCCTTAACAACTAAGCACAAGCATAAAGAAATAAACTTGTTTTTAGTGAATGCATATTTAGGTTATCACTCAGATGAAATGCCAGTGCATATGATGACATGTCAAGTTTTAGTCTGCTTAACACCAGAGTGTTACAGCTCCTTCCCCCTTAAAGAAATCTCGTCCCGAGATTTAACCTGTAGGCTAACTAATGGAAAAGGAAATGTGTCAGGCACTTCCATTACTAACCTTTACATAAAGCAGGGGATAAGTCATCATATTACAGATTACAAAGAGTATACAGAAGAAAGAAACTCAGGAAAACTTTCTAAGAGAAACTCTTCTGATTCCCACGTGGCTTCATCTTCCGTATGTTGATTCCATTGAACCATGTAGAACTTGACAGTTCTTTTTCGAGTAACTCGATCTTTCTGGTCCAGAATCTTGATAGGATACTCTGAGTATGTCAGATCAGGCTCTAATTCAATCTCTTCCACATGAATGACATGATCAGGCACTTGAAGACATTTGTTTAATTGAGAGACATGGAACACATTATGAACAAATGATAACTGGGGCGGTAAATCAAGTTGATATGCCACCTTTCCACATCTTTTAAGGATCTGATAAGGACCTATATAACGAGGTGCCAACTTTCCTTTGATTCCAAATCGAGTAACTCCTTTCATTGGTGATACCTTGAGATAGACATAATCACCAACTTTAAAGGTAAGAGACCGTCGTCTCTTATCAGCATAAGTCTTTTGCCTGGATTGTGCTTTCTTCATGTTCTCGAGAATCAATCTGACTTTTTCTTCAGCTTCCTTAACTAAGTCAACTCCGAAGAGACTACGTTCTCCAGGTTCAGACCAGTTTAAAGGTGTTCTACATCTTCTGCCATACAGAGCTTCAAATGGTGCCATCTTAATGCTTTCTTGATAACTATTATTGTAAGAAAACTCTGCTAAGGGCAAACATTCATCCCATTTCTCTGAATAATTGAGTACACAGGATCTTAACATATCTTCTAAGATCTGATTAACTCTTTCAGTCTGACCCCCGGTCTGTGGATGATAAGCTGTAGTATGCAAAAGCTTAGTACCCAAAGACTCATGTAAGTGTCGCCAGAAAACATTGACAAACTGTGTTCCTCTATCAGACACGATAGTCTTTGGAATGCCATGCAGACTTACAATTCTGTCAAAATATATCTTGGCATAGGTAGATGCTGGATATGCTGTTTAACCGATATGAAATGAGCTGATTTGGTCAGACGATCAACAATGACCCATATGGAATCAAACCCTTTTGATGTCTTGGGCAGACCCACTATGAAATCCATACTAATGTCATCCCACTTCCAAGATGGAATTGGCAATGGTTGCAATTCTCCAGCAGACCTAAGATGAATTGCCTTCACTTTCTGACAAGTATCACATTTAGCTACATAACTAGCAATTTCAAGTTTCAGCTTAGTCCACCAGAATCTCTGTTTCAGATCATGATACATCTTATTACTGCCTGGATGTACTGAAAATCTTGTTGCATGAGCTTCATCAAGAATCTGTTTTCTAAGTTTAGGAACCTTTGGAACTACTAACCGATCCTTAAACCAAATCACTCCAGCTTCATCTATTTTGAACTTGGAATTCTGGTCAGAGTGAATCTTTTCTTTCAGATGGATCATACCCTTGCTTTCCTTCTGGGCTGTAATGATCTGATCTTTAATGGATGATTGAACGGTCATATTTGCAAGATTTCCTTGTGGAATCATTGCAAGGCTTAACCTTTCAAACTTATGACACAAGGTAATATCTATCGGCTTGACTTCCAGACAATTGCAATGACCCTTTCGACTGAGTGCATCTGCCACTACATTGACTTTACCTGGGTGATAGTGCACTTCAATATCATAATCCTTTTTCAGTTCTAACCATCTTCTCTGACGCATATTCAACTCAGACTGAGTGAAGATGTATTTCAAGCTTTTATGATCAGTATATATGTGACAAGTATTACCCAACAAATAATGTCGCCAGATCTTTAGGGCATGGACTACAACTGCCAACTCTAGATCATGTGTTGGATAATGTTCTTCGTGCCGCTTAAGCTGTCGTGAAGCATAGGCAATGACTCTGCCTTCTTGCATCAGTACACACCCGATGCCTTTGCCTGAAGCATCACAATAAACATCAAAAGATTTTTCAATATCCGGCTGAGCTAATACTGGTGTAGTTGTCAATAACTTTTTCAGAGTCTGAAAAGCTTCTTCACATTCCGATGACCACACAAACTTAGTGTCATTCTTTAGCAGTGTTGTCATTGGTTTAGAGATCTTGGAGAAGTCAGGGATAAATCTACGATAATACCCTGCTAATCCTAAGAAACTCCGAACTTGATGTACTGACGTTGGCGACATCCAGTCAAGAACTTCTTGGACTTTGCTTGGATCTACTACAACACCTTCAGCTGACAGAACATGACCCAAGAATTGAACTTCATCTATCCAGAACTCACATTTACTGAATTTAGCATATAACTGATGTTCTCTCAGGCGAGTCAACACTATCCTGAGATGTTCTGCATGCTCTTCTTTGGTTTTGGAATAGATGAGTATGTCATCAATAAACACAACCACGAACTTATCTAGCTCTGGCATAAACACTGAATTCATCAAGTACATGAAATGTGCTGGGGCATTGGTCAGACCAAAGGACATGACTAGATATTCATACAGACCATATCTGGTAGTGAACGCTGTTTTCGGGACATCTTCTGGTTTGATCTTGATCTGATGATACCCTGATCTCAAATCTATCTTCGAGAATACCTTCGCACCAGCAAGTTGATGAAAAAGAAGATCAATTCGAGGCAAAGGATACTTGTTCTTGATTGTCACTTCATTTAAGGGACGATAATCAACACATAGCCTCAAAGTATGGTCCTTCTTCTTCACAAAGATTGCTGGACAACCCCTAGGTGATGAACTGGGTCGAATGAAACCTTTATCTATCAAACCTTGCAACTGAGTTTTCAATTCTGCTAACTCTTTTGGTGGCATTCTATAAGCTCTTCTGGCTATTGGTGCTGTTCCTGGTTTGAGTTCTATTTCAAACTCCACATCACGATCAGGTGGCAGACCAGGTAAATCTTCTGGGAACACATCAGGAAACTCACAGACCACGGGAATGTCTTGGATTTCCTTAACAGAGGTAGCACACAATCGCTCAATTGCCCTCTTAAGAGTAGGAAGATGGACAAGAAGTTGAGACTTGCTATTAGGCAAGTTGAGCTTGATGGTTCTATTCAAGGTGTCTATTACTGCACCTCTCTGGTTCATCCAATTCATACCCAAGATCACATCTATACTTGGATCTTTTAAAACTATCATGGATGTCAGAAATATATTTCCACCCAGATCTATAGGTACCTGATGTACCATTTCCTTAGTACATAGTCGACCCCCAGGCGACTGTATAAAGAATTCATCTTTGGTTTTACCAATAGGTATATTATGTTTTTCTGCAAATGTTCTATTCATGAAAGTATGTGATGCACCAGAATCAAAAAGTGTAAGTGCTGGGTGTTGAGCAACAGGGAACATACGAAGCATAACAGGTTCTCCTTCAGGAATAGCTTCTATCTGAGTATGGAAAACCTTTCCTGTTTTCTGAATACCCTTACCCTTCTGATTGTTCTGTGCATTTCCCTTGTTCTGATTTGCTTGCTGATTTCCCGCTGGCCTTGGTACATTGGCATTGGGAACATTCTGCCTTGGATAAGGACAGTCACGAGAGAAATGTCCAGCCTTTCGACAATTGTAGCATGGATAATTTGTAGCTTGTGGCACTGGTGGACGAATAGCAAGAACATTCTGCTGACGTTGAACATTAAAAGGCATAACAGGCCTTGCAAAAGTCCTCTGAGGATTCTGCTGCTGAGGCGGACGGTAAGATGGACGATAAGATGGGCGGAACTGCTGGACTAGTTGATATACGAGCCTCTGACGCTTCTTGTTGCCGCCAGATGATCCAGACCCTGACACAAATCCCTTCTTTTTCTTAGCCTCCTTATGCTTGCGATTCTTTTCTTCACTAGCTATAGCAACATTCACTGTCTCATGATAATTCATATTGCCGCAAGTTGTCATCATAGACTGAAGCTTTGTATTCAATCCTCTCATGAAACATGACTTCTTCTTCTCATCAGTGTTGACCTGGTCAAAGGCATATTGGGACAGATGATTAAACTTCCCAATATACTGCATCACTGGCTCTTCTCCCTGACGGAGAGCTAAGAACTCTTCAAGCTTCATCTTCATAACTCCATCTGGAATATAATGAGCCCTGAAGGCCTCCTTGAATTCAGCCCAAGTGATACAGTGACCGGCTGGTTGAACAGCTAGTAAATTTGCCCACCAAACCCCTGCGGCTCCTCGAAGTTGCTGAGCTGCAAATGCTGGCTTCTGGACTTCAGTGTAGTTGATAAGACTGAATTTTTGTTCCATTGTGCGGAGCCAATCATCAGCTTCAAGAGGTTCATCAGCTTTAGTGAACACTGGAGGACGGGTATCAGTGAAATCAACATATGTTGTCTTTTCTCTGTTATTATGACCACGACCACGTTGACCACCATTCTGATTTTGTGCTAACAGAGTTGTTGCATTGACCAAAGCTGCAATTGCATCAGCCAAAGAGGGTGGAACTGGTGGTGCATTAGGGATATCATCCCCACCATGGGAAGAACTAGCACCACGAGTGTTCACAGGCATCTGTTTAAAACAAACCATACTTTGATTAACATTCATATTTATACATCATAACATGCATACCATGCTCAACTTATTTATCATACAAGTCCGCTCTTAGGCAGGACTACTGAAACCACTATCTTACACATCTGACCATACTAGAGGTTTTCTGACTAACTAGGTTACAAAGTCAGAAAGGTCACACTATGATACATGTCATGTCTACTCAACCTCTAGATCTATCACTCTTCCCCAGATAAGACTTCATACTCCACCGGCTCTAACTCCTCATCTTCTTCTTCCAGTGCTTCCACCTCAGATTCATTTTCAGGAGTAGGTGGCATAGCAGGTTCTGGCTGTAACTGTGCAGTTAGCTCCTCCACCTGCCTATGAAGGTCAGCATGGTGGATCTGCATGAGGTTCTGATTGTCCCTCATTACATCTACCCAGGTTCGTGCCCGATTCCTTTGCTCGACGACCTTCCTCCACTTGCACTCATACTCTTGGTGCTGCTCGTGGTGGTATTGCAACTGCTCACGTAACTCTTCTCTCTCTCTGGTGCCCCTCATCCTTTCTCCATTCGCCGTTGCCAACTCCATATACAGGCGGTCTACTTCCGCCTGAAGTTGTGACGAGGCACTATTACTACTTTCACCTTCTTCATAAGCAACCACTGGCTGGTTACTTCCCACACTATCAGTGGGTTCATCATCTCTTGGGGCAAGAACGTGTCGAGGAACACCTCGAGGTCCGGTACACTTGCGTGCGGTCTGTTTGGTACGGGCCATCTACCAAAATATTTTTATTTTGAATATTAGAACTATATATGTTCCAAGATTAAGAGACAGAGTTTTATAATTAGATAGACATATGAACTCTACTTAGATACAACTTTAAGAGGGAAAGTTAATTATATGTTATCAATCATGATGCATGATACGTACTTACGAACAAACACACATAAAACAAATAATTAACATTAAAGTAGTCACTTATTATAAAAGTGAATAAACTTTCTTTTCACAATTAGGGCAATATTATACTGTTATAAGCATTGTTCCTTAGATATAAGTATCACCATAACTATATTAAAAACATATCCATTTAGATGGAAGGATAAGTCTAAAGAATGAATTAAGACAAGTCAGAAGAATAAGACAAGTCTTAGAAGCAATTTGGACTCAAACTAATCCTAGTAGTGGATCATCACAATCAACAACCACTACTAGGATCCTGTGGCAGAACCTCCTGAATTAAGTGGCCCACATGCACCCATCATTGTCCTAAAGACTTCTGATCGGCATGCACGAGTTCCAAATGACTCAAGAGATCTGTCGGGTGTCCTCGGGAAACCCGAATCATCCACGTTACATTCTTTTCAGGAATTCCCTCGTCAAGCATCATAGTATTACAATAGTTCTATAGATAAGATAAATCAGAGTAAAAGCGGAAAGGTTATATAACATAGATCGAAACTTAGGTTTAAAAGTTTACAATCCCATAAGTACTTATTACATAACAGGTTCGAAACTTTATATTACATAAACCACACAATTTTTGGTTACTTGCCCAAGGTCAAACATCTGTGTCATCATCACTCTCTTCCATAAGAGTGAAGAAACATTGACCATCGAAAGGATGATCAATGAACTCACCTGCAACAAAGGTTAACAAACCTTGAGTACAAAAGTACTCCACAAGACTTAACCGTCTAGAAAAGAGGAGAATCCTCAGGTATGAAGGCTATAGGGATTCAAGGTAAGGCTTTAGCAAGATCAAAACATTTCTTTTGCATAAAAGCTTACTAATAGTAAAACCTAGCTTCAAGTTTTAACTCAAGATTAAATTACATAACTATCCAAAGATTCTCAGACTTTCATAAGCATACCACATCTTTCGTTCTCATTCCATAAAGATCCCATTCATTACTACGGTGCGGGTCAGTGGATTGAGGTTCCATATCCGAGGAAACACGGCGATTCGAATCGTTTAAACCCAGCTGGGGATTCAGTACCGCACGACATATGTAGAACTTAATCTTGCATATGTCAACCCTATCTATAGATCCTCCCATACAAGAACGGGTCCAGCATCACCCGAGAGTACAGTACACCTCGAACCCGACTATCTCATAGCCCCGAGGGTACACGCTACTCCCGCCATCTCTCCACTCCCAGTACGCGGTTGGCCGTGCTTAAGTATCGGAATAGCTATAGATTAGGCTTACCACCGCATGTGGGCTGTACTCAAAGGTCTCAATCACAGCAGGCCAACAACGATAAGGTCCTATGTTGAGTAATCTTACAACAAGACTCCAATTCTTGATGTAAGTTACTATAATTATCATGTTGTTTCAAGATTCATGATTTCCATAACATAGCAACCATTTTTAAAAGCACCTACTATAATGAAGTAGTAAAGCATGACTAAGCATACTAAGCATTTTCATAAAGCGGTATCAAGGTTAAGTATTGGAATCATCAAGGTTGGTAATGCATCAAATAGGGTTCACTCAATTCCTATTCACTTAATGCATCATATTAACTCAAGTGATATAAATAACTTTATAAAAAATACAAGGATAGGTTTAATTGTCCGGGGCTTGCCTTGATGATTAGCGAAATCCGGAGAGTCTGAAAAGCTAGAAGGATCCACACACTCAGGAGTAACCCACTGAGGATCAAGTCCTTCCGAAACGAGATCTACACGTAGAAGTGCATATGCATGATCAATGAAATGCTTATGACATGATCATGGTAAAGATGGAAATTTTCTAAGCTGTAGACATTTATTTGAACAATCTTCCATCACGGTATAGTTGCAAACCAACAAAACCAACTTAGCTATTAAACTATTGATTATTCCTAAACAAATTTTATTATCTTTATTAAGCGAGGTTATGTAACTAACAAGCAACAAAAGATCATTTATATAAAGGAATCCATAACCAGGGAGCAAATCATGCTAGTGTTCCCTTGGTTGTCAAACAAATCCAAAAATGCACACAAACCTAAAGGGATTAACAATTTCTATTTATTTTATAAATCCTTTTAAATTGCTCTTATTTATAAACAAATCATACTTATTCAAACAGAGTTGAAATTAATCATGAAGGTGGATATCAGTTACATAAACTCACATGTCAAATTTCATGATTTTTGGAGAAACACAGAAAATTACATAATTCATCAAAGTTGTATTTATTAATTAAAGCACAGATTTTATTGGCATAGTAAAAGTGCTCCAAATACAAGTTTCATAATTTTTATATTAGCATAGACATGCTATCATCTATCATGTCAAATTTCACAATTAACAGAGCTATAGAAAAATTATAGAAAAAATAACAAAACTAGCTACTGTGCATAAAGCCATAAAAAGAAAAACTCGAATCTAGCCCAAACTGGCCTTTCGGCCCAATCCAGCGCGGCCCAACGCGCGTGGAAACTAGCCCAGCCTGGCTCCCGCACGCGCGCCTGGTGCTTTTGCAGAAAAGCCCTTCGGCTTAAACGAAACTAACCCGCAGTCCTGAGCGCTATTCACCTGAGTCAAAGACTTTGCAACCAACACCCTGCCTTTTCTCATCTTTACAACAGCGAGGTCCTCGACCCTGGCCAGAACGGACGGCGGTGCACCGAGTGCCGGCGAGCCTTACGCCGGCCAACTCCGGCCAGTAGAGACCCAACAGACGCGAGCACAAGCACCGGCAAGTCAACCGCAGCCGATAGAGCGCCTAACCCTAACCGCTACCACTCCGGTGAAGTCTGGCCACGCACGGCGGCGGACCGGATCACGACGGAGCTGTTCCGGTGAACCTAGGCCGGTAGCAGTAGAACGGAGGGGCTAGGAAGCTCCAGTAGCTCATCCTGATGCTGGCCACGTAACTGGTTCGAGCGGAGGATGGACGGAGAGAAGGAGTCCACGGAGCAGTGGCTTGCGGCGGCGAACTCCGGCGAAGAAAGTGATGTTCCGGCGAGACCTGAGCACCAAATGGAAAACCACCAAGCCGATGAGTAACCTGGGTTCAAGGTGAAACAGAAACATGAATCAGGGAGAGTAGAGGAGTGCCCGGTTGGGCTGACCACGGTGAGGTCGAGCTCGGCGGCGATTTTGCCTGGCGGGAAGAAGAATGGCGAGCTCGAGCTCTCTGAGGCAGTAGAGGTCGAATGGATGGGTTCTGGAGATGCGCAAGGAGGTAAGGAGGTTATAACCGTGGTCAATCTTGGATGAGGACGAGCAGAGACGGTGAATTTGGGATTGAGATGGAATGGAGTCCGTCGGTGCCCTAGGTGGCAAAACGGCGACGGCGAGCGCAGGAGGAGGTGCCACGACGCGAGGGAGAGCGCCAGCAGCTGCTTGACTTCGCCACGGACTCAGCTGCGCGCGCATTCGGGAGAGATCGACGGTCTTTGCGCTGGCAGCACCGATCAAAGCATCGGCTTCCCACCACCATGAACAGGGAAGAAAGCTTATCCCCCCTTCTCCTTTCTACCCTTTCACAAATTTTGAAATTACTTCAAATTTTTGAATACAAGTTGAAAATGTGTTAAAATATCAAATGCTCAGAATTCAATACTGAACATCTTTTATTTTTGCAACATATACAAAATATGCTTAGATTCTAAATTAGGGTTTGAAAATCAAAAGTGGACAAAAAGGGCAAAAGGGTATTTTCACAATTACTTCTGATTTCAAATAAGAACTTGAAAAACTTTATACACCAAAGTTGATCCTTATTATAAATGGAGCAACTTTGCTTAATAGAGCAAATCCAAATTCTTTTTAGATTTAGAATTAAGAAAAAGGGGACAAAATAGGGTTTTCAAATTAATTGAATTATTTAATTGAATTTCATCCAAAATTTGAATTATACCTCAATGGTGACTTGAAACATGTTCCAAATACACCTTTGAGACATAATACCAAAATGTGATCCAAAATTCAATTATTATATAAGAAATTACCATACTACCCTTATATAGCATTAAAGCATTAATCACCACACAAGGAACCATAACTAGGGTTGCAAACTTAAACACTCCTTAACAACTAAGCACAAGCATAAAGAAATAAACTTGTTTTTAGTGAATGCATATTTAGGTTATCACTCAGATGAAATGCCAGTGCATATGATGATATGTCAAGTTTTAGTCTACTTAACACCAGAGTGTTACAGATCCAACCCTGTCATGACGCCTATATTGGGTTGCAATATGGCTATTTTGGTTGCAATAAGAATAAATTGCATCTATGTATGGTTGTTGACAGGTGGTTGCACTTGGAACGGTGCAATTGGTTCTTGCATCCACTTGGATGTGGTGTTGCAATAAGGTAGTTTTGCAATGCACATAAAAAAGCTAACGCAACCAGGTTCTGGTTGCAAGCACAAATATTGCGACCAGTAGAATGGTTGCATGAGTTATTATTGCAACAAAACACATGGCTTAATTAAGACAATATTGCCACGAACGAACTTGTCGCGGAATAGTTTTATTGCCACTCGATATTTACGTGGGAATATGGCCATATTGCCATGCAGTGTGATCCATTACATCAAAGACATCGTACAACAGAATGAATTTGGTGGCTAGAGTCACAATTGCCACGTTCATTTGTTGGTGGCAATAAAAGGTAATGCAACGAATTATTGTTGGGGTAATAGATGGAAAATGCAATGACTCATTGTTGGAGGTAATAGATGAAAAATGCAACAAATTATTGTTGGTGGTAGTAGATGGAAAATGCAACAAATCATTGTTGGTGGTACGAGATGGAAAATGCAATGAATCATTGTTGGTGGTAGTAGATGAAAAATGCAACAAACTATTGTTGGTGGAAGACATGTCGTATAACAACACATAATGCTTGTGGCAATATTGTATATTGCAACCACAAAACTCTAGTTGTGTAGTAGTTTGTCGCAATCAGGGCATTTTGGTTGACACCTTTTAAATTTCTTTATATAGCTAGAAATTTAATTGTTGTTACAAAATATTTATGTCACTATTATAGATTTAATCATCACGTATAAGAACTCAAACATTCATTCACCTGAAATATATGTCTGAACCAAAGTAATAACAAAATGACCTGAGTACAATTAAAATAAACATGACCACATCATCTGTCTGCAAGTTTCAACTATGTTTGGCATAATAAAATAGAACTAAATATGAGTTCGTTTATTGATCTCTTCATGCTCCATCACCCATCGATACTTCATTCTTCTAGTTGTCCATCTTCAGCATATAGGCATAAAGCTCTCTAAATGTTTTGGTTGTCCGCTCTTTCCTATAATTCATGAACAAATAGAATTTATTATTAATTTAAGATAAGAACCTTAGTGATTAATTCTATGGAATAAATAAGCACATGCAAATTTAATGATCATAGTGACATAGCAAAGATATAAAATAGATTGAGGAACACCTTGCAAGAATATTATATACCATATAAATTAAATTAAGGAGCACCCTGCAAGAATATCGTACACCATTTAAGATGATAAGATCCTCACTAGTTTGATAAACTTTACTAACATATTATACATATATTTGTCACCATTTGAAAGACAAATCACATTGCTATACATACCGGCTGTTTTTTCTTTTGATTACGAGTCCTCAATAGTTGGTCGGTACAAACACAATTCACTCATCCATTGACATCATTCTTTTTCTGGAAAAGTGGCCTAGTTGCACTAATCTTTGTTGTCATGGTAGTACCTTTATCAACTACCTTTTCTATAGTCAACACACTTGCTGGTCCATTATTCTACCAAAATAAACGCTTTGATGTAAACAAACATGTTGCATGTTTTGTAAGTAACCTTGTTACATTTTAATTACCTCTAGAGCCACATCCTCTATGCGTGGTGGTGTGATGAAGTTGTTGTCGACACTTTGACCATTTGGAAACTGTGTGGTGTTGATGGTTCCTGTGATAGCCTGTGCAGCCCCAAAGACAAGGAAGATTCGCTAAAATAGAGGAGCCAAAAAAAGGAGAATTGTGTTTCAAAGTTAGTACCTGCTGCAATGCCAATTGTATTTGTTGTTGTAGTGTTGACCGGAATTCTTCCCTAATGTCCTCAATTTGTTTCATACTTTCTTCCTTATCTCTTTCCCTTGCTGAAACTTCATTTGCAAGCTTTTCTTTTAATTCTTCAACCTTTTGTTGGTGTTGCATTCTTTCTTGTAGGGCTAAAACTTCACTATGGGCTGCATCTTCTTCTCTGTGTTTTAGTAGTGCGCTTCGTGTTGGATATTTCGCTATGTATCCACGTCCATGACATCTATACGATTTTGTTCCAAGAGTTTTAGAGTAGTTGAGTTGGAAAACTGTGTTTTCCTCCTCAACTGTAAGAAAGGGCCTACCCTTCCCTTTTTCTGCTGCTGTAACTTGGATGCAGGCATTTTCCTAAGTGTAACATGAGAAAAAAATTAGGATCATGTAATTTCAAATAGTTCCAAAATAAGTTTGAAACATGTTATAATTTTAAAGCTGCAATCATATATAAGTACTCACGTAGACATCCCTAGAGTCGTCATTTGACCATTGCCCATCCTTTGTGTGAGTCATCATCCAAAGTTGCAAATCAGTAGGTTCTTGACCATTAGTTTGGTTTCTCTGAGATGGCAACAATGTAGCATTAGGTAACGACGATATATTCAAGAAATTAACTAGCTTAGTTAATGTTGTCATTACCTGTTCAAATCTAATTTGGGAAAATGGTTTTGATCCCGTGAGATGCTTAGTCTTTTGTTTGTGTCGGTTTCCAGAGTTTTTAGTGCTAATATTCTGCAAAAGGTGTATAAGCATAGCTCTGTTAATTATGTTCTATTTTAGTAGTGAAATTGCAAAAGAATCTAGACACCAACTAACCTGGAATCTCTCACTTCCAAAATATTGGATCAAGTAGTACCACTCCACGATGTCTAAATCTTCAGGCTTATGCTTCATTCGTTGAGCATCAGTGCAGTATGCCTTGTATGTTAAACTAAATGAAGCTCTCCATCCTTTGTACCTATGTTTGGCAATTTCCCATATCTTTTCACTAGCATCTTCAACGTCATCTAAGTGCCAAACTTTCTGTTTTAATGTAAAGACAAATAGAGCAGTAAAGCAGAGGTACTGAATTCATAGCACTTTGGCTAAAGAGAATAATTAGCTTACATGCATTTTATCTGATATTTCTATTTTTACAATATCCTTCACGTCCTTCCATGACTGCACTCCTATAAGTCAAGTCTTTTGTCAAGTAAACAGTACAATCTCATCGACAAATGTCCGGCTGTTGTCACCACAGAGGCCTCCCGTCAAGGAATCAAATTCAATCTTTAATTTCTGAGAGCCGCTCTTAATTCTCTTGATAGTTGCTTTGAAGCCTTTGAGTCATCCATGTCCACGAGTTTTTGATCCACCTTATTAACATATGAAACAAATATAATATACATGATCAGCAAAAGAGTTTTGCATGTATAGTACAAAATGGAAGGACCACAACATACCATTCGCTTGTTGTTTTGGTTTTCTTGCATGAGATGGCCTATCTTTGTTTGTCATGCTCCTTTCCTGATTTCCCACTCCTCTATCTAAATGATCTTCATCAGCATATTCTTCGAGTAATGACACTGGAAAAAAACAAATCAGCATGCCAATTTTTTTATTGAATGCAGAATTGCTAGTAATATATATGATGACATGATGAAGGCAATTTAATTACACATATGCCGATGATGGCCTGTATGCCTTAGCCATTCCTTGTATGTTTCAATTGTTTCATCCCTGAAATCATCCCTGTAGTCTGTAAGTCATGATTAACAAAATCCACTTGTCAAAGTAACATTGTGTTATAACAGTTTGAATGAGTGATGTAAAGAACGATCTTACCTATGTCTGGTTGTTCGGCTTTATGTTTAGCTAGCCACACCTTGTAGGCATCAAGGTGTTCATCTGTACTTGATTGATCATGTTTTCGTTTCGCCACATGTCGTTTAATTGGTGTTATGCTGACATTTACCTCTGGTTCCGGCTCCCTTGACATTACCAACCTAATTTCTCTATCTGCAGTATTGTCTTGTAGTACTGCTTTTGCATCGCGTAAATATTCGATGGGCTCAAGTCTAGCTACATCTCCGCCACAACGCTTCTTGTAGTATAAGAAGTCCCTGGCTCCATACCCAAGCTGTTCTTTGAAATGTACCAGGTTAAAAAATGAGATCTGAGCTCTATCCATATCAGCGGAAATGAATTCGTCTTCCTCAGGTTTTCCCTTGCATTGGAAATGAATTGTCCACATTTCACCCATCATTGGTTCACTGTGCGCATATAGAGAGCAGAAAAACATCAAAGTGTGTGCATAGCATAATCACTAAGTATATATATTAGGAGTAAAACATCAATGTGTGGTGTAAGATATTACTCTGAATTGAACTAAATGAAATTAGGAAAATGTGATTGCAAAACAAGAGGCAATATTTTTCTCGTTATAATGAGACTTTGATTAATAATTCTCTATTAGTTGCTGATGTATATCCGCATGCACATGTACGATAGATTAAAGAGCATGTCTACAAGGTGTGCATTTTATTCGCATGCAAACAGAACTTGTGGGCATCCTACTCTAGAAGGAGGTAGAGTTGCAGGTGTTTGCTTACGATAGATTAAAGAGCATGTCTACAAGGTGTGCATTTTATTCGCACGCAAACAGAACTGGTGGACATCCTACTCTAGAAGGAGGTAGAGTTGCAGGTGTTTGCTTCAAGATGGATGTGTGCAGTTAGATAACCCAATGATTAAATGACTATCCTGGGTCATGGCATATTGTTTACAGATCATGGATAAATGGTGTTGATTGGAATTTTTGTTCAATCTATATCTTCTGAACAATCAGGTGCAAGTGGCAAGGACAACGAATGTGCAGATTTGTTGGAGCCTATCTTCCTGAACATACTGACTGCATTCAGATTTGCAGGTATAGGTATACTCATCGGTAAGTTAAAAATTGATTAGCTGCTATGTACTAACCACTCACCACATGGAATCTGTACGAACTAGGAATATTAAAATAGGTAATATCTAATCACTGATTCTACCAACATCCAAAAAGGAAATATAAATGTCACATACAGTACCTGGTGTAGAGAAAATGCAGTGTTCTCCCGGAACCATCATCATCGTGCCTATCATCTTGTTCTTGGACGACAGCTTCATTAGGAGGACGACGCCTATCCTGTGAAGCAGACAACTGTGGATGATCAAGTGCTGAAGATGGAGACGGGGAGGAAGGAGGCGGCATCACGCCGTGCTTGAGTACGGCATCGGAGGAGGCAGCCGCCGTCGTGGTCGTGTCTATGGAATGCGAGACCTCCACCTCCACGCTCGGTTTTAGGAAACTAATCACGGGAAAGGCGTGCTGAGGGTTTTTATGCCGTGATTGTTGGATCGAATTCTATCGACGTCGGTGTTTTGGCGGACTTGTGAGAAAATTAAAAAAATATGTGGGCGTGGAGGGGCGCCAAAAGAAAAAAAAAATCTCTAACGAGCCATTGAGTAAAGCCTAAATAGATTTGAAAATAAATTAGGCTTTCCTATGTAAATTATTGATAAAATTACATATTTAGGACTCTGATCAGTCACGCTTTGTAAAAATAAAATGGTAAATATCAACTTCGCAAAAATCAAACCCTAAACTTGGACCGTTGATTTTCATTGGATTACGGCCTTGTTTAGATTCCATCAAATTTCCAACTTTTTTCACACTATCTCCATCACATCAATGTTTGGACGCATGTATGAAGCATTAAATAATGTTGATAAAATAAATAACTAATTGTACAAATTAATTATAAATCAGGAGACGAATCTTTTGAGCCTAGTTAGCATATGATTGAACAATATTTGTCAAATATAAACAAAAGCGTTACAGTAGCAAAGTTAAAAAAAATTCAGCATCTAAACAAGGCCTAACCATATTTCTTCTCTATTTTATTCTAAATACATGTATTCATCCAATCGACCTCCTCCAATCTCCTCTGTTCTAGACGACAAACACAGGCGCCGACCATGGAGAAGCAGCCGTTAGATTCAGCCCTAGCGAAACCCGACATCTGCCCACCTGGCCGACCCAGACTCGGCACCGACAACCACCAACCACACGTCCCTCTCTCTCGCCACCCGCAGCAGGGAGGCCAGCTTCTCGTGGCCCGCGACGAGCATCAAGCACTGTGCGGAACCTTTATCGAGCACCAGCCGCGCATGCTCCAGGAGCGACACCGCCGAGGTCCGTGAGAGCTTGACGCGAACGCGGACCTGCCTGAGCTCGTCGGACGGGGAGGCTGGACCCATACCCAAGGTGAGCTCGCACATGACCAAAGGAGTTGATGTGGGCGAGGTGCTTGTGCTCGCGAGCGTGCATTGTGTCGAAGTGGCAAAATGGCGCGTCAGGAGCGCGGAAGCAGCGGCCACAGGCACGACACAGATGGGTCATGGCGGCGGAAGCAGGTAGGCAGTGTGAAATAGATTTGAAAATAAATTAGGCTTTCCAATGTAAAATTATTGATAAAATTACATATTTATGACTTGATCAGTCGCGCTTCGTAAAAATAGAATTGTAAACATCGACTTAGGAAAAATCGGACTCCAAACTTGGACAGTTGATTTTCACAGGATTAACCATATTTCTTCTCTATTTTATTTGAAATACATGTATTCCTTTGAGATTATTGTCAAGATTATTGTAAATGTAAACAAAAAATAGGGAGAAAATTAAATAATAAGCATAAAAATATGTTAAAATTTTAAATAAATATGATTAAAATATTAATATACTCCGTATGGATTTTAGATGTCGTTTTGGACAAGGTTTAAGTTAAACATTGGGAATATAAATCATTAATAACTTTTAAATTATTGAGTTTAGAGTCTTCAAAAGTACTTTCATAAAAATATACATACACCACTTTCCAATAAATATTTTTAAAGAAATAAGTGATCAAAGTTATGCTATGGACACCGTGTCGTTGTCTTAAACAATATCTAAAAATGATACTGAGGGAGTATCTAAAATAAAAATAAATAATTTTAATCTGTGCTCCCCGTGCATCCCTTGGCAAGGTCGTACTAAGCAGCACCACACGAACAAACCGTGCAGCCTAATTAGAAGGAGCCTAATCATCTCCACCCCTCCACTCGCCGGAACATGACGGCGCGGCACTGCCCCCAATCCGTCTGACGCCCTCCAGTGCATAAGCCTGGAAACTCGCTGCTCCACCGCTGCCAAGATCCCTCTGGCGCACGGCGTGCCTCGCCGTCCCCAAGCCTGCCGGTGGCCAAGCCCTCAACGTACATCTCTCTGTTTCCTTATCTATCTACTTGCAGTTTCAGTATTAGTTTGTGCCAGCCGCCGCAGTATGAGACCATGAGTACCCTAGATTAGATCCCATTATACAATTATCTAATTAATTTATCTGGTGTTTCCTTCAACCTGGGTGCATGCCCCTACTCGTGGGAGTAGGAGGCATCTGTCATGGCGCGGTGCAAGCCACGCCCCAGCGCCAGCGCTCGGGGTCGACACAGCGGACGACACGGCGAAGCAGCGATGGCCATGGATGAGGTTTAGGTTCAGCATAGCAACCGGCCCTACGCGACTAACGGTGAACACAGCCCAACCCCACGGGTGTAGGTGCAGATGCATGGCCGAGAGTAGAAGGCGAGCGTGGAGACGACAACCGAGGGGTTCAACAACCGGTCAAGGTCATGGTCCGTAGTGAAGCTGAAGTGGTTGACGAGTCATCCGATCTAGAGGCCAATATCACTGCCCGCGGGGCCACGCGGCCATACAAAGCTCCAGGTCCGTGCTTGACTCGTACTAATGCCGGCCTGAGCCATGCCCGTGCTATTCTATTGAGCCATTACGTCATGATAACATCATATACGTTGTTTTTCCCTTTAAAAACATAAAGAAGAAATGTTTTGAATACGTGCGTCTCCAGCAGCTATGATAGATTCGTGAGGTGTCCATCCTTTAATGTGTTGCCTAGGAGAGGTAGGTCAATATATACTAATAATATATACTATGTAGGGCTTTTTTTTTTCTCTTCTTCTTTTTTATTCTTCGTTGTCTTATTATATGAATCATCGATAAGTGCAATTTTTATGATGATGTTTATTCTATTTAGACATCACTTCTCCTGTTACATCATTTTCTCATGCAATTGGCCTTTTCAATATTTTTTGTTTTTTATTTCTGAAAGCAATTAATGAAGATCTTATAATTCATAGTTCTAATGTATATGGATTCCTGCTGCAGGGTATAAATTTCTCATCATTTGTTTTTATTTGCACGGTGCATGTTGAGTGCTAAATGGCAACTAATCAGGTTTATAATAAAAAAATGCTAAGTCTTATGCCACAAACAGTAATCTGTCTTTTGGTGGTTTTAATTTGCATATTTATATGTTGTCGTAGCGTTAGCACGAGTATTATACTAGTCTTTTCAGGAGTCCAGATGTTGTCATATACATGTAAAAAATATAGCAATTGTCTCATTTATTTATTTATTTATTTGAATTGAATGCAGATGAAGGTAGTTTATGCAGAACAAAAGATTAGTGAGGAGCTATATGCCCTTTCTCAGGGTCCTAATTACGTGGCTCGTGTTTTCAGCAGATGCGTCATTCATGATTTCCTTTTTCGAACGGCTTCTATAGAGGTCAGCTTCAGTACACAAAATTCTGGAGTTTTAGTGAAGGGTGATGACAGTACAAGCAATATGGATTGGTATGGTGTCCTTAAAAAGATAATCACACTAGATTTTCCGGGTGAAAAAGAAGTTATATTGTTTGAGTGTGATTGGTACGACGTTTCTGCCGTCACTAAGAACAAAAGTAGACGGTACAGTAAGGATCAATATGGGACTATAGATATCGATACAACTCGTCGTCGATATGTAAATGATCCTTACGTTCTAGGGACTCAAGTTGAACAGGTTTTTTATGTCAAATGCACAAATAAATCTAACTGGAGCAGTGTTGTTAGAATGAAGCCTAGGACTTTGTTCTCCATGACACAATCTGAAGAGACTGAACAGCAAGGCCAAATTGATATTGACTCACTCGATGTCGGTGTGGAAACCATGAACATTTCTAACCAACATGAACAGTTGACAAATTGGACAAGGAACGATCTCCAAGGAGTGACCCGAGATGCTATCATCATTGAAAAAGCTATACCTGTGCATGAACCAAATGATGAGGACTTAGTTGACGAAGATGATGATGACACCTACATCGACAATGGACATGTTGCACCTGTCAACTCTTTAGGCCAAGGACACGATAATGAGTTTTTTAGAAAAATGTGATTCTATATGTATTGCTGTGATTTTTTAAGTGAAGTTTTGGTTCAAGAGTTGCACAATTTTTTGTTTGATTTAAGGCTTCGTTCTTGAGTTGTGACATATTGAAGTCAAAAATATTGTTATGGGCTTATATGTGTTGGTGTGGTTTTTTTGTTAATTGAAGGCTTGGTTCATTAGCTGCACAATTTTTTGTTTCATTTAAAAGCTTGGTTCATGAGCTACACAAAATTGTTATGAATAGAGCAACACCTCATCTGTTAGGACCATTTTGCATTTATAGTGCTTTGTCTTCATCCACAGTCTGCACATATTGCATTGACCTTATTAATTATAATTAAAAAATTAGTGAAATGCTACTCTGTTTGTGTTCATCTCATCTTGTCGATTAGATAAATTGAACATGACCTGTCGATGCACGTAGACTCGACGAATCATCTCCTAAAGTGTCGTATCTCTATCTTTCGATCTTAGTGTGCCTGTGTGCCTGATTCTTTTCTGGATTGGCTGGAATGGTGGGCGTCTTGAAGTTAAGTTGAATAAGCCCTACAAAGCACTAAAGAACTGACACGTTCATTTGATTTGTTTACTAATTTATTTAGTCTTCCTATTGCCAGCAGATTTTATTTGTTTATCTGTTTTCTTATTGTGATTAGTGTGTGGGGCTGAAGGCATTAGACATTTAGACACCAGTTTGCCATTATATCATATCATCAGTAGTTCTAGTTTTAGGATTTAGATTCCTTTATTCCATATAATTAGAGATTTCATTTCATAAAATATCAAACAAATGATGATTTGTAGTATTATATGTGGGCGAGGGCAAGGGTTTTTAGTGGTGGGTGCCTTAGTGATTTTATACGTGGCAAGGGTTTAAAACTTTGTCTTTCTTGTGAGTTCTTTTTTTCCTATTTTTTCCTAGCCAAAATTGTGTCGGGTCAACCTCTGGCAGACACACGCCTAGTGCCACTAGGTGTTGCCGGTGGGTTGGCCAGATCACTAGCTTCCGCACGTTTTGTGAATTTTCCTATTTTGTATGTTTTTATTTAGTAGCTTTTAACTTTAGGATTGTAGGATGATCTAACCTATTTGCTTTTGGGTCATGTGCATGATAAGTATTGCCCACCTACAAATTTTAGTGGCAATATCACCTTTCTTGCAACAAAATTTACTCCAATATAGCCGCATATGAAGTTGGTGGCAATAGGGTCACAATGGATGCAACGAATGACTTTTTGGTTGCAATATAATAAAATCTTTTGCAACGCAAGGTAAGATTAAGGCAACAAAGTTTCATGGTGGCTATATTCATAACTACTTGCAACTATTATTTGTTGGATGCAATATAGATTTGATCTATTGCAACACAGTTTAAAGTTAAGACAACGTAATTACTTCGTTGCCATATGCACAACTACTTGCAACCAACTTTACGATGGTGGCAACAACACCTCTCTATCGCAACACAACATCAATATTATCACAACTCAATAGTAGCTGTGGCAATAGGCACCCATACTCGCAACCACCTTTTCTGTTGTGGCATTAGCACGTACCTCTTGCAACGGAGCTTATGACTAATCCAACCAACAATTTTAGTGGCTATAAGGCCCATATATTGCTACCAATTATGAAGTTGGTTGCCATAGAACCAAATATGGCAACCAAATTTGTGGTGTTGCGAAAACAAGTGGTGCTATAAGGGTCAAATCCTTGTAGTGAACCACATTTGCAATTGATACCTTGGTGTCACCATGTGACATGAAGCAATGTGGTGTAGATGGAGAGCTTGTAGAGACATCACTCTCATAGCCGTCATCCTTGTCAAGTGATCTTGTGGATTGATCATCATCATCATCACTTGACCATAAGGTGGAGCAATCCTCCACAACTATCATGTTGTGGTCATGCTCAACACCCTCATGTGCCTCTTCCTTGGGCCCACTAACATCATCATCTTTTGGAGCACTCCCATACTTGTCGTTGAGGAACTTCCACATGTGATGGGAGGACTTCATATCCATGATCTCACTAAAGATATTATCATGCAAGGATCTAAAAATGATGTTAGTAGCTTGGCACTTGAGATCTAGGCATTTCTCTTGTGCTTGAGTTAGATTCTTTTCATCCAACACATGAGAAAAGCCTACATCTACGATCCACCACATTTGAGGGCAAATAAACTTGAAATTACACATCATCCAAGTTTTCCATTGTGTAAAGTGAGTGCCATAAAAAATGTGTGGACAATCAATGCGTAGCCCATAAGTCGCCATCCTCTCGGGTCGGTAAAGACCACAAATGAGAGACCTAGCTCTGATACCACTTGAAGGGTCGAGATGGCGGACTAGAGGGGGGGTGAATAGTCCTTTCTAAAATTAATCGCAACGGCTAACCGAAACAAATGCGGAATTAAAACTATCGGTCTAGCCAAGACTACACCCCTCTACTTATACTCTATGACACCATACAAAAGATCCTAAACAATGCAAATAAGGTGACGGGCTAGCTAGAGCTCACCTAAACAATCTAGCTTGTAAGGTTACACAAACCTAAGCATCTAGTACTCAAACACCGGGGAGCTCCTACACAATCTAGTAAGCAAAGCACAAAGCTCCTAAGCTCACTAGCAATGCTCAATAACAAGGCTACACAAGCCAAATTAGAGAGCTCAACTTAGCTACACAAACTAAGCAATGTGACTAGCAAGACTACAAGTCAACTAGTCACGCAAGAGTGCTACTTCTAGGCTACACAAGCAAAGAAGGTAACTAGCAAGCTACACAAGCTAACTAATTACAAGAGCAACTACACAAGCACAATATATATGAAAGTAATTACAAGCTTGTGTAAGGGAAATGCAAACCAACGGGAAGAACTAGGTTGACACGGTGATTTTATCCCGAGGTTCACTTGGTCGCCACCAAGCTAGTCCCCGTTGAGGCAAGCCCAAGGTTGCCGCCGATCCTCTTGCTAGTGGTGACCCTAAGTCACACTCTCCACGATGGAGTGCTCACCAAGAGCTCTAGCTTTGATCCGGCCGAACCACTTGACGCTCTTCGCGCCTCTCTCTACTAGAGTTGCTCTTCGCGATCTCCCGCGGGGTGAGCACAATGCCCTTCATAAAGCTTCTCCGGAGCCACGCACAATCTTCACGCGGGCTTCACGACGGAGACTCGATCACAAAGCCGTCTAGGAGGCGGCAACCTCCAAGAGTAACAAGCACCACCGGCTTGCAACACGATCACCTAGTGCCACTCGATGCTATCTCTCAATGCAACACACTAGCGATCACTCACTCGCTTATCGAATCGCACACTAGCAAGCACAAGCGAGTTAGAGGGCTCCCAAGCACATCCACACCAACCACCAAGGCTTTGGAGTGCTCCACTACCAGCCCAAGGTCGTTTATTGTTGACACTTAGTAACGTCGCTACCAAGAGTAGAGATAAACTCTATCCCCGGCAATGGCGCCAGAAATGCTTGTTGGTATAAATTAACGCACACTCTACTTTATCCGCAAGCGCACAGATAAGATCTACCAATGTAGCAATTCACCGGAGTAACCCAGTTTTATTATCGAACCCAAAGGAACGGATAGTGTTAAGTCTTAAAGTCCAACCCCTGAGTAGCTAACAAGGACGGAGAATCTAGAAGTATAGAGGGGATCATTAAGGCTGTCTAATTCCAATTTAAGAGTGATATGTTTATATTATTCTTAGTGGGGAAGTTGCCATAAAAGGTCACAAACAGAGTATGAATCTTTTATGCAAATGTATAATCCTACCGAGCCTAAACACGGGTAAGTGGACTATAGAAGAATCAACAAGGCTATAAGAGTCACTCTTGCGAACAACCACGCTTACACTATCCAACTACTCTAACTCTAGAATGACTAGAATTAAAGTACTCAAAAGAGAGTCACAAACCTTAAGAATAATAAGAACAATAAATCAAACTTAAATATAGACGTTGATTACCGAAACAATCGCTGAAGCAAGATGAAGATGAACTTGAATCCGCAGGTACAAGATGAAGAAGTGGATCCGATAGGCCGGAGCTCCTTCTTGATTTCTTCCTCTCTCTCTCTCTTCTAGTTCTAATATAAGACTAGGTTCTAAACCTAAACTAGAGGGGTAACTAGTCTTCTACTTGAAAGCTGGCTCTTGATTACAACTAGATCAACTAGATCTAATTCTAGATGAACTAGAAGAGATTCATCTAGAGGGACCTCTACTTATAATTGAAACCCTAGTTTCTGATGTGGAGATGAATAATGAAGATAGAGATGCCTGGAGAGGGGGGTCTGGGGCTGCTTATATAGCCCTGAGGGATCAACCGCGGCCGTTGGATCAAACCGACTTAAGGTACGGCTAAGATGCATCCTAGAGGTCAGTGGAGGAAGCTTGCAGAAGACGGAGACCAGCGGGCCTAGGGGGGACCGACCGGTGGGTCCAGGGGACCGGTCGGTCCCACCTGGAGGTGGACCGCGGTGCCCTTTCTCGTGGTGTCTCTATGTGTTCTCTGGAGTCTTCTAGAAGTATCCCGACGTGGCGGTTGCGTTATCTCCCGACGGTTTCCTTCTATGGGAAGCTATCGGTGCCGATTTCCTGGTTTAGTCCCTGCAGAATCATAACTCACCAAAACTCGTGGAATATTGTCAGTTGAAACCCTAAACCTTTGTTGGTGATCAAATTCTTGCCCTTTTCATATTTATTTATCCTTTAATTTTGATAGATAACCAGCGTCAACAATTCCCCCAAGCTTACCCTTTGCTAGTCCCTTTGCAAAACCAAAACTTAACAATGGATCAGGAGTTGCTACAATATCAACAAGTATACCTATCGTTAAACAAAAATTATCCGAAACATATCATGTTTTTCTTCATGGGGCTTATTACTCTTACCTTAGATCCTAAACAATTGAGAGATTGAATAGTCGAATCAAGCACTATGTCTCTAGTTCTTTCACTTCACCTTTATCGTGGAGTTTTAATTAATTTTCAAAAGCATTAATACATATGTTGTCAAATTAAACAATGGATCCAAAGAGAAAGTCAACCAACCATTGAATCAAGAAGTGCATGTGTAGGGAAAAATGGAGTCGGATGCTCTTTTGAATATATTCACTCTCTTCTGTTTATCAGAGACATATGGCTATCAGGCTAATTCTACTGTCGGGCACGTGCCCATTTTTTCTGACATTTTTTTCTCTTCTTTTTTTTCTTTTTGAGGTTCCGGACACTTGTCCCTTTTTATTTCCTCGGGATCTATCTTTTTGAGGTTTCGGACACTTGTCCCTTTTTATTTCCTCGGATCTTTTTTTTCTTTTCTCTCTTTTTTTTCTTTTTTTTAATAGCCATATGCTTCCATCAAACTTCTGAGAGGGTAGCAACAGATAATTATGAGCATTTATGCGAAAGATGGATGAAATGTGTAACTGATCTCAATTCAATGGTAACATAACATCTCACAGGGTCAACAAAGCTTAATTTAACTCAATGCAATTATTAGTCATCTTTATATTTAGAAATCTCCGGAACTTTAGTGTTGTTTAGAACAAGATAATAGCAGCTCAGATCATCACATGTCATATCCCAACTACCTAGACCTTAGATTAAGTATTTTCCAACCATGCATTTAATTTTATTTAAGGCATCATTATTAATAAGGAGAACTCATGCTTTGAAGACTAGGTACTTGAAAGAAATTAGATAGAGCAACTATTCATTATTTTCATGCAAAAGATTAGAGAGAGGGTTCTTCTTTAGTCATCAACTTCTTAAAACAAACTAGACACTATTTTATTTATTTAATCTAACACACTTTAAGATATAAAATGAAAGCCAATAATAATAGTAGTAGTAATAATAATAAAGACATACCTGAATCGCGAAGATAACGGGGGTGCGTCTCACCCAAGCTGTTTCCCTTAATAGTGTTGAGCCTTCATGTGCTCATATATTTTTGTCTCTTTTTTTAATTAATGGTGAGCCTTCATGTGTCCAAATATTTTTGTTCTTTTCTTTTTAGGGGTGAGCCTTCATGTGCTCACATATTTTTGGTGTTTTCATTTTTAAGAGTGAACCTTCATGTGCTCACATATTTTTGGTGTTTTGAATTTGTTTAGAGAATGAAAAACTTAAGAGGATAAAGATACTTACGTGGATACATGGGGGTGCCTTCCCCTAAGCTGAATGTTGACGTAGTCGTTCGATCTTGCAATGGAGCAGACTGGCAGTGGATATGTCCTTCCTCTATCAGAGCTTTGATTGATGTTGATGTTTGTTGAGACAGTGCTCCAACAGTAGATGGAGCATTCACTTGCTCGTCAGCTTTTCTTGGCCTTTCAAATCCTGTGAAACTCAAATAGACAACAAAACTTGTGGAACAAATTAAGCGTTAGTGGTTGGCCACATAAGCCTTAGTTGTCTAGAATTTCAGTAAGATCTCTTTCTCAATATTTTTGTATTTTATATTTTTATGATGCAAGAGAAAATGCACAGGATGAATGCATGCATATTTATTTTTATTATTTTTATGCCACCATGATGAACATTCCCGTGGGTTTTTACACACCATAGAATTATTCACATGGGGCTTCATAGTTTATGATGTAGTGTAACAAATACAATATTTTTATTTTCTTTTCTAATGCAATGCAGAAATTAAAATGTTTGTGAATTAAATGCAAGAAATGATTATGGATTAAATATGAGAAATATGCAGCAAAGTAAATATAAAGATAACTACCGATTTTTACCTTTTGGCGAAGGTTCGGATATTTAGGTCCGATGAACCAGACCTTCCCATGGTTCAGACCTCCCAAGGTATGTCAGACATATGGAAAGTTGTTATTGATTGTACCTCTTAGGTGCAGACTTTTTCTCCCATACTTTCTTGGTCTGAGTCTTCACTTCCTATGGTTCACTGTCTTGAGGTTTCTATCCTTTCTTTTCCGGGATAGTGTCGATAGCTTCTTCTTCGTGATTGGCCTCTCTATTCTCGATAGCTTGTCTTCTTTGGCTTTGAGAGCGGCGTCTTTCACTTCTATTCTTCTTGGGTGCTTTATTAGGCATTTAGTTGATGAAGTTGCATCGTGCCTTTTCACTAGGAAAGTGAAAATGGATTTCCTCTTGTAAATGATTGTACTTGTAGCGTAGAGGAATGGTCTTCCTAGGATGAAGTGGACATCATCGTTTTCTCCTATGTCGAAGATCAAGAAGTCTGTGGAGACTTCATGACCTCTAATTTTGACTACGACGTCTTCCATCATTCCTTCTTGTTTATGCCTCTTGATATGGTGTCACTCTTGTTCTTCGTTCGTCCAGCAGTTTGAAATGAAACGTTAATTATGGAAGCTGACAGCATCTTGCTCAGTGTTCATGTTCTTGTAGATCTAGGATCTTCACTCTGTAGAATTTAGGAGTTGACAAACTTTGCCCTGTTTGCTCAAGAGTGTATCCTGCTCAAAAAGACAAGGTAGAGATCAAGTGCATGGGCTCTGTTGGTGGAAAAACACCAACAGAACCAAAAGTTTTGTTTATTCCCCTCTAACCTTGGGCACATTGCACAAGACAAACTTGTTGTTTATGTGTTCTATTCAATTTTAACATGAGTGATAGGATTAGAGGATGAGCATGAAAGTAGCATCTTAAAATATTTAACAGATCAAGTTACTTAACCCAAGGAAGGATAATCTATGCATAAAGTGTCGATCTTTTCATAATTGAGATATATCATCTTCCAAAGGTTAGATGCACAACATTTTAGCTCATTTAGTTAAGACAGTGAGATTCAAGAGAGTAAAACTATGAACAAGGATCAAAGGACTGAATATGTTGAGTTGATTATGTTGGATCAAGTGAGGTGCAACTTAAACATGTTTAGTTCTTTATTTATGTTCATACTAGAATCAAAAATAAGCTTTTAAAGTGATGGTTACTTACCTTGAAATGTTAATTTGTCATTGGAGAGTGATTGTGCTGAACCACCTTGTGGAAGCTTCTCTTATCTAGCTGGCTTGTAGTCTTTTGCTTGTCTCACAGTTTGCTTGAGAGGAGGAAGATCACAGTGGAATCATCTTTATAGGTATCGACCTTCCTTCTCTATGTGTCGACTTATCAGTGAAAGCGCATTGTTTCTCGAGTATGCTGACTAGGATCCTCTCTCTTTCTTGTATTAATTCTGTATTATGAGGATGTAGGGACAGTTCCGCATTCTTCTCTTGTCAACCTTTCTTGTTTTCCTTTAATCATTGGGTTGGCAAGAGACTTGAATTTAGAGCTGCTACTCGAGTGCCTCCATGAGAGTCTTTTGTCTTGTAGTGTCACAACTGAGACTTGTTCTCTCAACAGTATCTAGATGATAGAGATCTTATCGACTGTTCTTCTTGATTTGCTGGCTCAAGTGGTATCTCTCCATCTCCTAACTCTTGTGGTGCAGTGGCTTCATTCTTCATGATGCTCTCCTCAATTCTTGGTAGTTGGTTCTCCCTTTGAGGTCTTCTCTTGGTTCTCTTTGGCTGCTCATAAGTAATGTAGATGTTGAAGATGCAGCAAAAAATCCAAAAGTTGACTTTTCCAGGTCCGGCAAAGATAATAACATTGATGGAGCTCAAGAACGATCTTCCAAGAATGAGTGGTGGATCATATTCTTCTTCTCGACTGGGACAACATCTAGTGGTTTGTATTGATCAAAGTGATGAGTAGGAGATCAATATGTCTTGCAGTTGGGTTTCTCCTTCCTCCCTTTGTTTGTGAAACACATCTAGACAACGAAATTGTCTCTCCCAGGATGGCTTGTGATGTAGATGGACTCCCAACAGCATGTTCATGTGTTTGACTTGTAGATCTTGCTATTGTTGTAGTGGTACCATCTTGCCTCCCAAGCTAGCTCTTGATTAGAAAAGAGGATAACTTCCCACTTCTTGTCTTGATGTATTGGGCAATGATGGTTGCAGGCATAGGTTGCCTCATACGAGGTAAGTTGCATCCTGTTTGTCATCAGCGCCCAAGCAAGACTCAAAGCTAGGCTAGCACCTTTTGTGATCTGAGAGTAGGTTTGTGTGTCTATGGTTTGAGTTTTGGATCTTCAATGTTCACACCAAACCATGGATGAGCAAAATTTCTCTCCTGCATAATGTTAGTGGACGTATACCCGAAGGATTGCAAGAATTTTAAGCATAGGTTGTTATCCATAACTTATGTATTTCGCATCTATGCTAATAAAAAGATGTTTTGAGGATTCTTTTAGCATAGACTATTATGTGTTGGCTGCACTTTAACATGATTCAAGACAAAAGATAACTTGCAGTAGAAGACAAAATAAATAAACTTTGGTACTCACAGTTCTTTCATCCATGATGAATCAGCTGAGTCTTCATTGTGCAAAGTTGTTGAAGTTCATGTGTCTCTTCATCTCCAGCGTGAGTTCATCTCCGGACTATCCCAAATTGATATTGAAAGTTTCCCTGCAGGGGTTAGTCCAACAAAATATCCAACATCCACTATAACATACTGTCGGCTCAGAAACCAACCTAGACACCACGTCTAATTTGATTTAAGAGGGCATTCTAACCTAAGCATGCTTAAATTAAAAGGCCTTTGAAAGCAAGATCACCCACTCCTAAACTAGGCACCATGCTTCATTTAAGAGATGTATGAAAGTACTCCAAACCTAAACATATAATATAGCGAATGAGGGTAGCATGAAAGTATTATAGAGATTTATTCAGATGGTGATGAAAAAGCATGATTAGTATATGAGCATATCTTAAAGGTAGGGATAACCAACATAGCAACACGGCAAGAGATGCTCTTAGAAAGTCTATTCCCCAAGCTTGGATTTTGCATAAATCAAGATTAGATGAATGTAATTCAATGTTGCATGATGATTGGTGGGACATACCTTGTGTTTGTTGTTCCATCGTTCTTTTTCTGCTCCAGACCTGGAAAGGTTAGTGACAAAAATACCCGAAGGAATATTTTCATAATTATATTTCTACGCTCATTACATGGTCAGTGCAGCAGAAAGGTAGGCATAGCTCATAACCAGGTATTATGATGGGGTGTAAGGATTCTACTTGTTATGGCTTGCTCATGGAGTAGTGATAGATAGGAGTGGAATTCAAAAACAACATTCATAAGAATGAAAACAAAAAATAATGAAAATATTGGGACAAAAAGGAAAAAGATAAAAATATGATTACAAGGTTAGACTAAGACTTAAGATGACCTACCGTTCCCCGGCAACGGCGCTAGAAATGCTTGTTGACACTTACTAACGTCGCTACCAAGAGTAGAGATAAACTCTATCCCCGGCAACGGCGCCAGAAATGCTTGTTGGTATAAATTAACGCACACTCTACTTTATCCGCAAGCGTACAGATAAGATCTACCGATGTAGCACTTCACCGGAGTAACCCAGTTTTATTATCGAACCCAAAGGAACGGATAGTGTTAAGTCTTAAAGTCCAACCCCTGAGTAGCTAACAAGGACGGAGAATCTAGAAGTATAGAGGGGATCATTAAGGCGGTCTAATTCCAATTTAAGAGGGATATGTTTATATTATTCTTAGTGGGGAAGTTGCCATAAAAGGTCAAAAATAGAGTATGAATCTTTTATGCAAATGTATAATCCTACCGAGCCTACACACGAGTAAGTGGACTATAGAAGAATCAACAAGGTTATAAGAGTCACCCTTGCGAACAACCACTACTACCGGCGTTATAGGAGGCATATATGAGCTATCAAGTCTAAGCACCACGCTTACACTATCCAACTACTCTAAATCTAGAATGACTAGAATTAAAGTACTCAAAAGAGAGTCACAAACCTTAAGAATAATAAGAACAATAACTCAAACTTAAATATAGACGTTGATTACCGAAACAATCGCTGAAGCAAGTTGAAGATGAACTTGAATCCGCAGGTACAAGATGAAGAAGTGGATCCGACAGGCCGGAGCTCCTTCTTGATCCCTTCCTCTCTCTCTCTCTTCTAGTTCTAATATAAGACTAGGTTCTAAACCTAAACTAGAGGGGTAACTAGTCTTCTACTTGAAAGCTGGCTCTTGATTACAACTAGATGAACTAGATCTAATTCTAGATGAACTAGAAGAGATTCATCTAGAGGGACCTCTACTTCTAATTGAAACCCTAGTTTCTGATGTGGAGATGAATAATGAAGATGGAGATGCCTGGAGAGGGGGGTCTGGGGCTGCTTATATAGCCCTGAGGGATCAACCGCGGCCGTTGGATCAAACCGACTTAAGGTACGGCTAAGATGCATCCTAGAGGTCGGTGGAGGAAGCTTGCAGAAGACGGAGACCAGCGGGCCCAGGAGGGACCGACCGGTGGGTCCAGGGGACCGGTCGGTCCCACCTGGAGGTGGAACGCGGTGCCCTTTCTCGTGGTGTCTCTATGTGTTCTCTTGAGTCTTCTAGAAGTATCCCGACGTGGCGGTTGCGTTATCTCTCGACGGTTTCCTTCTATGGGAAGCTATCGGTGCCGATTTCCTGGTTTAGTCCCTGCAGAATCATAACTCACCAAAACTCATGGAATATTGTTAGTTGAAACCCTAAACCTTTGTTGGTGATCAAATTCTTGCCCTTTTCATATTTATTTATCCTTTAATTTTGATAGATAACCAGCGTCAACATTTACCAACGCTATTTATAGCCCCAAGGGCTAACTAGCCGTTGCCCCTTCACTGGGCAAACTGCGCTAGCATCGGATGCGCCAGTCGGGACCATCGGACGCTAAGGCCAGCGTCCGATGCACGGATGCTCGCCACGTGTCCCCCATGTTCAACTTCGGCCGAGCGATCCCAACGGCTATATTACTTCCCGCGCCAGTTAAAGTGGCATCGGACGCACCGGTGCCTAGCGTCGGACGCTCTGATGCCTCTGCTCAAATCTGTGCCAGATCGCCCTCACATCAGACGCACCAACACTCTAGCATCGGACGCTCGACCCCAGCGTCCGATGACACACCAGAGAGGTTCCAGAGAGGGCAGAAACACATCGGACGCGTCCGATGGTTCCACATCGGACGCACGCCAGCGTTCGATGCTCCCTGGAAAACTAACTCACGCCACATCACCTAAATCGGACTCTGCAACAGTGATTCCTCAGCGTCCGTTGCCAGCATCCGATGCTCCTTCAACTTCTGACAGAAACTAGGGTTTACCATCAGACGCTCGGCCCAGCGTCCGATGCTCCTCAGACCAGTGTCCGATGCTCCCCGAGCACAACGCTTCTCCTCCGAAAACCGCTGAATCCTACCTCACAAACTCGGCAGGAGGGAGAGGGACACTAAACACTAGTTTCTCCCACTTCTCCACACCTCCTTTCAACACAACTTCTTCTCCAACAACTTCTCCTTTGCAAATGTGCCAACACCACTAAGTGTACAACATCATGTGTATGTGTGTTAGCATTTTTCACAAATATTTTCCAAAGGATTAGCACTTGCACTTACCACGCCACTCGATCCTAGCAACATAGCAAAGTTAGATCGCTCAAGTGGCACTAGATGACCGATATGCAAATAAGTTTGCTCCTCTTAATAGTACGGCCATCTATCCTAAACCCGGTCATAATCTTCTCTACACACCTATGACCAGTGAAATGAAATGCCCTACAAGTATACCTTTTCCTTGCGCATTCCATTCCATCTCCTCCGGTGTTGATGCAACACATGCACCAACCTCTTCATCAAATGATATGATCCACTTCATATCATCACATGGCCTCCATGGTCCATCGATCTTGACATCACTTGCTCTTCACCATCGCTTCGGTACTTCGGCTCCAAGTCTTTGCTTAAGCCTCCCGACACTCGGTACCAACGGCTTCAAAGCCTCAACTTGCCCTTCACCTTCGCAACCGGTCCCTCAAGTCAAGTCTTGCCTTGATCTTCACCATCTTAGCCACATGACCACATGTCATGTTTCATGTGCATTAAGCTCCTTCTTCACAAGTGTGAGCCTTGCAACATCCTCCAAGCCATTTCACCTCTATGGCATATGTTGCTCACACATGATCACCTGTCGACTAATAACCTGTGTAATTCACTTCAAACACATATTACTCCACCTAAGTTGTCACTCAATTACCAAAACCAAACAAGGACCTTTCACCGAGCTTACCCGAGCCAGACCAACAAGGTCCATGTGCAAAAGCTCTCCAGGGCGCTTAGTCATGACCTGAGTCACTAGATGGTGGGGAGCGGCAACCATCTTCCCATGTCTACAAGAATGGCAAACAAGATCCTTCTCCATGCATAACTTGGGCAATCTTCGGATTAGGCCAGGTGAACTAAGCCTTGCAAGCAAGTTGAACTCAGGTGACCAAGTCTCCTATGCCACTTCCAAAGACCAGAGGAGGAAGGACCAGCCAAGAGATAACGAGAAATGCCAAAAGACTCTGAGAAATTCGCACGAAAAACTTTCCCAAAGGGCGAAATCAAACACACAAGATTGGCCTGAGGATCCAAAATACGACTGAGATTCGGATTAAAACGAATCTCATAGTCATCATCGAAAAGTTGCGAAACAGAAAGAAGGTTAAAACGCAGGTTAGAAACAAGAGCAACATCGCGCAACACAAAGTGCTCATTAACTCGCACCGACCCACGAGACAACACTTTACCTTTGCTATTGTCGCCGAAGGTGATAAACTCCTTTCCGGCAATAGGACTAAAACTGGAGAACCACTTGGCGTTTCCGGTCATGTGCCTTGAGCACCCGGAATCCACCAACCAAACGTTCTCCAATCATTTTACCTACATCAATAAAAAGACATAGGGTGAGCATACGGTCCAACACTGGGGTGAGTAAAATGGGAATTATACTAGTGTTGGGTCGGCTGCTCAAAAGAACGGTTAGTAGAAAAACCATCCCTAGCACGCCTACGTGGAAAGCGATCACCACGCCGATGAAAGCGTGGTCCGCTAGGGAAAGAGCGCTCACCGCGATAGTCAAAACGCGGTGGGGGAAAATGCTCAACTACAAAGCCACCGCCACGGGGTCCATAGCCCACAAATGCAGGCTCCCGCCGGGCACGTCCTCCTTGCGGCCTAGGCCTAGGAACTTGAGGCCTTGGACCTCTAGGCCTAGCAGCACGCCTTTGAACATTCAACACATGTACATCATGGAAAGGATGGTACATGTCCATGTTGTTCGTCTCCTTTGCCCGATGCTCCTCTCTCTTGCACCGAAAGCAAAACTCCCTCAAGTGTCCATCTCTCCCACAGTGATCACAATGGTACCTCACCGCTCTCATAGGGGGGTGTTGGTACTCATGGTAGTGGGTGTGGATCACTTTGCCCTTCTATGGCATGAGATCCTCTTGGATAGGTGGCATGGTGTCTAGCTTGTTCTTGAGGTGGTTTGGTTTTGGAGCCCATGTTTGTTTCTTGGGTGGAGCTCTCGGAGGTTCAACAAACACCCCATCCTCAGTGTTAGGCTTGAAAGGCTCTTTGGGTGGAATCTTGGTCAGTTTGGGAGAAGTGGTGGAGTTGGGCTTCTCACTCGGGTTAAGACCACTCGACTCTCCAATCTTACCAAAAGACGAAGCACACTCAACACCCTGAGCAAAACCTACACCTGGACCTCCTGCAGCACGCTTGAATTGGGCAATCAACATCCCAAGCTGTGGCTCACCACAAGACACCCATGACAAGATGGTCCGAAGGTATGTGTTTTCTTCCACGGTTTGCATCTTGTCATGCTTCACATTGGCTATCTCCATCTCCAAGCCCTCACACAAAGCGCACCTAGACACACAAGTGCTACCCGAGCTGGCCTTCTCAAGAGACACAATCTTGGCATTCTTCTCTGCCAACTCAGATTGCAAGCCTGCACAAGACTTGCACGCACCCAACAACACGGTTCTCGCCCGAAGCTCATCCACCTCTCCAACCAAAGCAGCATACTTACTTCTCATAGTGAGAAGGTCAGTCATGTGCGTGGTGCACATCTCGCACTCACCCTCCACAGAGACAACTACGGTGGACTTGGCAAACTCAAGCTCCTTCACCGTATCCTCCCACTTCTGCCTAAACTCCTTCCGCTCTCTAGCAGCATGCCTAAGCAGCTTATCTTGACTAAGAAGAGCGGCAATAAGTTTCTTGACCTCAGCAGAAAGCTCGACGGGGGTCTGAGATACCTGGGAGGTGTCGTCGTCGTCGTCGTCGTTCTGAGGGATCTCCTCCAGCTGGCTGTCAAACTCCATGCCGAGGGCCATGGTGCAAAAGCCCTCGTTGTCGGCGAAGAAGTAGAGGCCGTTCAGCTTGTCCTCGATCTTCTTCTTATTCTTGGACTCGTCATCGCTTGAGGAAGTGGAGTCGTCGTCCGAGTCATCGATGTCGCTGAGCGTGGCGAAGAAAGCACGCTGCTCGGCCTGGGCTTTCTCCATGTACTTCTTCTTGATGTACTCCTTGTTGAAGGTGCCCTTCCGCTTGTGCTTCACGGGGATGTACTTCTCCTTGCGCTTGCTGGAGTCATACTTGTGTCCATGATCGCCCTTCCCAAATGCTTGCTTGTTCTTCTTGGGACAGTTGGCGATGAAGTGGTCGGGGTCGCCGCACTAAAAACATCCAAAGCGTCCTCCTCCGCGGCGACGGTTCATGTCGTTGTTGTGGAACCGCGAGAACCGGTTGGCAAGCAAAGCCAACTCGTCATCTCCCATGAACTCCAGCTGCTCCTCTGTGACAGAAAGAAGAGAAGAAAGTGCAAATCCTCCAGAGGGGTTTGCAGAAGAGCCAGAAAGCAAAGCCATCGACAGGCCAGAAGGATTCTCATAAGAAGCCCTCATCATGGCGTCAATCTCACTGGACTTGAGCTTACTAAAAAGCTCGTCGCACGTGAGGGTCTCATAGTTAGGCGATTCGATGATCGCCTAGACCTTAGAGTCCCACACCGATCGATCGAGAGTGTGTAAAAGCTTCAGAGCTCTCTCATGATCATCGAAAGGCAACAGCTCCTTGTTCGCTCTCATCCTGTTGACAATCACCTGAAAGCGAGCGAATAAATTCTCTATGCTCTGGCTAGGCATGTGTCGAAAGTTCTCATACTCCCGCTTGTGCGACTCGTAGAGACGAGATTTGACTTGAGAGGTTCCCTCATGGAAGCGCATGAGGGTCGCCCAAATCTCACGAGCCGTGAGGAGATGAGAAACGCGATCAAACGCAGAAACACTCAAACAGGAGAAAAGAGCATTACGGGCTCAGCTATTGGCATCATGCTCATCGATCTGTAGCTGAGACACACGAGTAGCCATGACCACTTAATCATCCTTGTTGCAAATCTCCCAGACAGAAGCACCCATGCTCTAAAGATAGGCTGATATGCATATCTTCCAATACGCATAGTTCATCCCATCGAAAAACGACGGTTTGCCCATGCCGCGATCCATGTCGCCTTCTGTGGATCTGGAACCGGCTAAGGTGGAAGATCCTTAACCTACTCCGATACCAATTGAAGGACCGAAAGTGCTACCAGAAAGCGACCAGAGGGGGGGTGAATGAGAGCTTCAAAATTTCTTTTCAGAAACTTGTTGCCACTGTCCCGAGAATCACCCCAAGAGCAAACCTAGAGCTTAAATAGTGTCCACGACCCTAGATGTAGGGTGGATGCTTCCGAGAAGCACAGCGAGACACTTCTCAACTCTACAAACCCTACGCAAAAGCCAGAAATCAAAACCGATAATGAACGAACGAACCACGGACGAAAGCGCGCAGAACAGCACTGACCGGACTCACTGGAGCGTCCAGTCAGTATGCATCGGACGCGTCCGGTCAATCAAAAGCCAACTTGCGAGCTCTCGGTTTCTGACTGGACTCACGGTCACTGAGCGTCCGGTCGATGCTAAAGCGTCCGGTCAGTTCAGACAAACGCAGTGAACAGTGCAAGAGGCGTGTCCGGTCAAGACTATAGAATCCAAACAAATAAAACCTTCAACGACTGGACTTAGGGGCGAGCGTCCGGTCAACCCGATGAGTGCGTCCGGTCACCCCGATACTGCACAGTTCGTCCACCGATTCGACTCGATCTCACCCAAAACAAATCCTCAATGGGTCAAACTTGGTGAGAGGAGTCACAAGGATGATATTGAGCTACTCCTATGAGATCATGGCTCGAACTTATCTCCAAATCAATGAATCGAAGAGATTTGGGAAAAAGAGAAGAAAAGTTGATCCAAAACAAAAACCAACCGATCTAGTTGTTCGTGAGGTTTGAGGTTAATTCCTTTGATGAAAGTGATCTCCTCACTGAAAAGAACAAGTTGATTCAAATGGTTTTGGAAACAGAGCAACGTAGAAAGAGAACGATCAACAGGAAAATCGTGGAGAAAAGCAACCCGCGAAGAACAACATGAAAACGCGAAACACAACCACGAATTTGCAACCGTTTGGCTACCACACGCTGCAACATTGAGATTACGGTCTCACTTCCTCAAAATCTCATGAACACAGAGGTATGGTTCTCTGTGGATCTCAATTGCTACAGCAGGGAATTGGGAGAGCAGGAAAACCCTAGAAGGCAAAGAGCAAATGACTGAGATCAGATGGGAGGTGGGTGTCTCCCTCTACTTATCCTAATTCTAGTTCCCACTCTACCCCTAACTAATTACAGAGCGAATCAGCTAAACCCTAAGGTTATTCTGGACCAACTCGAAGAAGATGCTGATTCGACGGCCACACCCACACAACTGGTAGCGTTGCCTCGACGCAACCTCACCGATTGACGCCATGTGCCACCACCGCTCTGCTCGTCCTTTTCACGGACGTTGCCCCCTGTTTTGAGGCCGAAACCGGGAAACCTGTCTTAACGACCAACCCCCAATTTTGAGGCCCAAACCGGGAAACCAGCCTCAGCCCGAGTTTTGTGACCCAAACTCGGGAAACCCGCGACACCCAAGTATTGTGGCCCAAACCTGGAAACCGTCCACCGGTGGTTTTTCTGTGGCTCAACCACCAAACCGAGCCATAGAGGGGATGCACCGCCTGTGCACCCAGTCCACCGACACATGTCCCCAGGTCCTCGACCCGAGCAACACTGTGCCCAGCAAGTCTCCGCTTGTCGCTGTCCCAGGCTGTCAGCCACCACAGCTGATCCTCAGGCCACCGGTCCCTCAGTCCAAGCCTCACGTCCACCCTTCACCGCTCTCGGTACAACGGCACGGCATGTCTCTACTTGACCTTCACCATGCCTTCGATCACTGTATCCGTGCACGACACCGGCACAACACAAGCCAAAGAACATGCGCATCAAACCAGTTGACAATCACTCATCACTCAAGATCTGGCATACACCTATGTATCTGCAGGATGCGTCGGGGTCAGAGCATCGGACACTGAGCTATCACTGTAGCAGCATCCGATGGTCATGCAGTAAGGTTCCAGAACATTCCTGTTTGCATCGGACTCGTCCGCTGGGTTGGCATCGGACACTGCTAGCGTCCGATGCAGTGATAGGTTCACTATTTGGTTCTTAGTCCGTTCGTCCGACTTCGGATTTGGTTTCTGGTTGTTGCGTCGGACTTCTTGGGTTGTGTAGTATCCCGCTGTGCTTCTAGGAAGCATCCACCCTATATCTAGTGTCGTGGTCACTAGCAAGCCTGTGACTTTCTTTTGGGGTGAGTCTTTGGGACAAGGGCCATTCATTTCATGAGTTGAAAGTTGAGGCTGCCATTCACTCCCCCTCTGGTCGCCAATTCGGTCCTTTAATTGGTATCAGAGCCGGTTATGGGATCTTCTCTACCTTAATCGGTTTCGGACCCTAAGGGCGACATGGATCGAGGGAACGGCAAGGCTCCCAACTTCAATGGGACGAACTATCCCTAATGAAAGATTCGGATGCGTGCTTATCTCTATAGCATCGAATCTTCTGTCTGGGAGATATGCGAGAACACTGAGTATGAGGACCTTGCGACTCATGTGGGTCAGATTCAGATTGACCAGCACGATGCCAACTCCAAGGCTCATAATGCGCTTTTAGCCAACATCTCACTTCCTGAGTTCGAGCGTGTTTCCGAGCTTCAGACTGCTCGAGAGATATAGGTGAAGCTTCAGAGCTATCACGAGGGGACTGTTCAGGTCAAGACTAGACTCTTTGAATCAACTTTGTTCAGCTGGGAATACAAGTGGGAATACAAGAACTTTGTTCAGTTGGAGGGAGAGACGATTGACGCTATGTTCTCTTGATTTCAAATGATTGTGAACAAGATGCGTGCCAATCGGGCCAACCTACCTTATGATGATCATGAGAGGGCACTCAAGCTTCTATATGCCCTGGATCGGAAGGTATGTGAGGTGAAGGTGTCGACTATCATTGAGTCTCCTTACGACACCCTCACCATGGACGAGCTAATCAACAAGCTCAAGTCCACTGAGATCGATCACTTGACTCAGGCCAAGCTAAAGAACCCATCTTCATATTCCATGGCTTTGGTCTCAGGCAAGGATGGATTGACTCTTTCTACTAACGTTTCTCCACCCCTCTTTGCTTTGTCTTCTTTGCTTTCAGTGACAGAGGAGCAGGTGGAGGCGTTGGGCGATGATGAGCTCGCCCTCATCATCACCCGGTTCTCGCGGTTCCAGAACAACCCCTCTGAATCGCCGGCGTGGTGGCGCACGTGAGGGCTGCTACGGATGTGGGGATCTGGATCACTTCGTCGCAAACTGCCCCAAGCGCGACAAGAGTTTCCCCGGCAAGAACCGCAACTCTAGGCGTAAGGCCAAGTCGGAGAACAAGGCCGCGAGGAAGAAGAAGGGTGGCTATCGCCAGGGGGACGTGGAGAAGGCTTTTGACGCCGGTCGGCGTACCTTCATCGCCTCCATCAGTGACATCGAGAAGAACTCCGATGGTGACTCCAGCGACGTGGGTCTAAGAACAAGACTGAAGAACGCTTCAATGGACTCTGCTTCTTTGGCAACTCCTCCAAGGGCTTCTGCTCCATGGCATTGGATGAGGAGGACCTCAAGTGTCAGGACAAGGATGCCTACACTGACGATGATGATGATGGTTCCGAGGTATCATCCTCTTCTCTTGTTGATCGTCTAACCGGTGAGTGCGATGCTTTAGCTGACATAGTCCTCGGCCAAGACAAGCAACTTAAGCGTGCCATTAGAGAACGCAACGAGTTCAAGGCTAAAATGGTAGAGGCGCTTAAGGACCTTGAGAGTGCTAGGACAGAGGTGAAGGTGACCGAGGAGGAGTGTGATGAGTGCACGATGCATATGACCAACTTTGCCACCATGCAAACCAAGTATGCCTCTTTGATCAAGGTGTATGATGAGCTGAAGAGTAGGCTAGATTTGGTTGGTGAGTACAAAGTTTGTGTCTCTCTGAGGAAGGAGCTAGAGGAAGTGAAGGTGAGGTCTTCTTTGCTGGGTGTGTGCAAGTCTTGTCCAGGCTTGCGAACTGAGTTGGCAGAAGTTAGTGCCAAGCTTGCTGAAGCCATGAAGGCCAGCTCAGTTAGCACCATTTCCGCTCCGTGTGAGCGATGCGCGGCGATGGAGCTTGAGATTGCCAACGGTCGGCATGACAGGATGCAAACCGAGGAGGAAAACACATACCTTCGGTCCATCCTAAGTTGGGTGTCATGCAGTGAGCCGCAGTTGGGCATGATGATAAGTCAGTTCAAGAGGGGGACTGACTGTTCGGGAGTAGGTTTTTGGTGTTAGCATCTTTGGCAACATTGTTGAGTTTAGCGGAGTGAACCCGAGTGAGAAGCCATCTGTTGTCCCTAAGCTCACCAATATCATCCCACCTGAGCCTCCCAAGCCTATCACCAAGGATGCAATCCTTGATGAACCTCCCAAGGCTCCACCCGGCAATCAAGTATGGGTTCCCAAACCTAACCATCTTAGGAACACACTTGACACCCTTCCTGACGTCTCTAGTGATCCCCTTCTGAGAGGCAAGCAGCCGGCTAGAGTACACAACCCTCGCAACCATAGGAACCAACAACCCAATAGAATGGTGAGGTTCGAGTGCGAGTACTGTCACCGTGAAGGTCACCTAGCTGAGTTTTGCTTTCGGAGGAAGAGAGCGGCTAGGAAAGAATTGGAGCTGAACAACCAAGCCAGACACCATCCTTTCCATGGTGTGCAAGGTCAGGGAGTTCAGAGGCAGGGCGCTAGGCATGGAGGTTCACCCCCTCAGGCAGCTGGACCACGAGGTGGTGGTCGTGCCCATCGCGGTTCTGGTCGTCCTCAATACGATCGTGAGCCGGGTGTAAGAGGCTTTGCTGCTCCATCCCATAGCGGACCACCTTTTCAGCATGGTGGTGATCGCTTTGCTCAAATGGGACGTAGAGGTGAGTTTGGGGGATTTCCGTTCCATAGCGGACCACCTTTTCAGTTTGGTGGTGATCGCTATCCACCCATGGGACGAGGACAGTTTGGTGTTGCTTCTAACACTTTTTCTGGGCCTATGACACAACACTGGTATCCTTCTCAGTATACTAACCCTAGTGTTGTGTCATATACTCATTTCCTGCCTTTCAATTGATGCAGGAACTTCGGTTGGAGAACATATGGCTCATGGATTCCGGATGTTCACGCCACATGACCAGAAAGAAGGAATGGTTCTCCAGCCTAGACCCCGTTGTGCATAAGGAGTACGTCACTTTCAGGGATAGTGGTAGAGGTAAGGTTGTGTCTCATGGAGCTATTCGGCTCAATGAGAATTTCGTTCTCAAGGATGTTGCCTTGGTCTCTGACATGCATTCTAATTTGCTTTCCGTTTTGCAACTCCTTGAAGACGATTTTGATGTGCGTTTTAAGAAGGGTTTGAGTCGAGTTTTGGACTCTCTGGGAGACATTGTTTGTTGGGTCGTCCCTTTTGGTCATGCTTTCAGAGCCGACTTTTCTCGTTCGTTCGACTCTTCTAGATGTTTGATGGCTAGTCCTTCTGATTTGTGGAAGTGGCATAGGAGGCTTGGTCACTTGAGCTTCGACATACTTGCAAGGCTTAGCTCACTTGGCCTAATCCAAGGATTGCCCAAGCTTAAGTTTCAGAAGGACCTTGTTTGCCATCCTTGTTGTCATGGGAAGATGGTTGCTGCTTCTCACCCACCTGTTACTCCGGTGATGGCCAAGCAACCCGGTGAGCTTTTACATATGGATACTGTTGGTCCAGCTCGGGTTTGCTCAGCGGGTGGGAAGTGGTACGTTCTAGTGATCGTTGATGATTTTTCGAGATACTCTTGAGTATTTTTCATGCAGGCTAAGGACGAAGCTTTTTCTTTTGCTTATGACTTGATTTTGAGGTTGAAAACTGAGTTTCCCCCTAATACCATTAGAGCTATTCGTAGAGACAATGGTACTGAGTTTGTTAACTCCCAGTTTACTTCTTTCTGTTCTTCTCATGGAATCGAGCATCAGTTGTCTTCTCCTTATGTCCCCCAGCAGAACTGTGTTGTTGATCGCAAGAACCGAACCCTTGTTGATATGGCCAGGACGATGCTTGATGAGCATAGGACTCCTAGGCGTTTTTGGGCCGAGGCGATCAACACCGCTTGCCATGTTTCAAATCGCATCATTCTTCGAGCTTTCATGAAGAAGACTTCTTATGAGTTGCGTTTTGGACGGGTACCCAAGGTGTCTCATTTTCGGGTGTTTGGGTGCAAGTGCTTCATCCTGAAGCAAGGCAATTTGGATAAATTTCAATCTCACTCTGTTGATGGTGTGTTTCTTGGTTATGCTTTACATTCGTGTGCTTATCGAGTTCTTAACCTTGAGACTAACCGGATATTGGAGACCTGCGAGGTCACATTCGATGAGACTATGCCTTGTGTTTCTTCTGTTTCTGATGTTGCAGGAGATCAGGAGATGGGAGAGATGATCTTTATGGAGGAGGAGCAGGAAGATGCTGATTAGGGTGATCCCGAGCCAACTCCACTGGCTGCCCCATTCGACCCTGCGACGACAACGTCTGCTCGAGGACCCGATCCCACTGCTTCCACTACTTGGGGTCCTCTTGAGCCACCTCTCCAGCAAGCACTGGCAGCACCTGAAGGAGTAACTGCATCTGGCAAGGAGTAGGCGACTTCGGCGAGGCAAGCACCCCGAAGCGTCCAGCAGATCCACCCTCCGCAGCAGATGATCGGCGGCATCGAATAGCGAGTCACGTGGTCGCGAGCATATGAGATCTCTGACTTTGCTCATTCTGCATTTGTTGCTTCTTTTGAGCCCAAAGATGTTGGACACGCTCTTTCTGATTCTAATTGGGTTAATGCCATGCATGAGGAGTTAGAAAATTTTAAGCGAAACCAAGTTTGGACCCTAGTTCCACCTCTGCCAGAATGCCACCCTATAGGTACCAAATGGGTCTTCAAAACCAAATAGGGTGAGGATGGGATGGTAGTGAGGAACAAGGCTAGGCTAGTAGCCCAGGGTTTTTGCCAAAAAGAGGGGATAGACTATGAGGAAACCTTTGCCCCTATAGCCCGTTTAGAAGCCATTAGGATTCTTCTAGCTTTTGCAGCTTCAAAGGGTTTTAAGCTTTACCAAATGGATGTCAAGAGTGCTTTCTTGAACGGGTATATAGAGGAAGAGGTTTATGTGAGACAACCCCCTGGTTTCGAGAGTCCCAAGTTTCCAAACCATGTTTTCAAACTTACAAAAGCTTTATATGGTTTGAACCAAGCCCCGAGAGCATGGTATGATCGTTTGAAAACTTTTCTGCTTTCCAAGGGTTTCAAAATGGGACGGGTAGATAAGACTCTTTTTCTCCTCAAGCAAGGCAATGACACCCTTTTAATTCAGATTTACGTGGATGATATCATCTTTGGTGGCTCCTCTCATGCGCTCGTTGCCAAGTTTGCAGATACAATGAGCAGGGAGTTTGAGATGAGTATGATGGGTGAGTTGACCTTCTTCCTCGGGTTGCAAATCAAGCAAACTCGAGACGGGACGTTCGTGCATCAAGGCAAGTACACGAAGGACATCCTGAAGAAGTTTGACATGGGCGAGGCCAAGCCTCTTACGACGCCCATGGCGACGACTGCTGCGATGGATGCGGACCAGGACGGAGAGCCAGTTGACCAGAAGGAGTACAAGAGCATGATCGGCTCGCTCCTGTGCATAACGGCGACGAGGCCGGATATATAGTTTTCTGTGTGTCTGTGCGCTCATTTTTAGGCATCTCCTCGGACTTCCCACAAGCAAGCGGTCAAGCGCATCATGAGGTACCTCTGATACACTCCTGATTTCGGACTTTGGTATTCTTCCTCTTCGACCCTCTTGCTTTGTGGTTATTCTGATGCAGATTTTGCCGGCTGTCGGCTCGAGCGCAAGTCTACTTCTAGGACTTGTCAGTTTCTTGGCTCTTCTTTGGTTTCGTGGTCTTCTCGCAAACAGTCGAACGTAGCCCAGTCTACTATAGAGGCCGAGTATGTTGCCGCGGCTTCTTGCGCTTCGCAGCTTTTATGGATGGTTGCTACGTTGCATGATTTTGGTCTTGAATTCAGTTGGGTCCCTTTGCTTTGCGATAGCACTTCTGCCATTAGTGTAGCAAAGAACCCTATTCTTCAATCTATGACCAAGCACATCGATGTTTGCTTTCACTTTCTTCGAGATCACTACGAGAAAGGCGACATTGATCTTAGGCATGTAGACACCCATAACCAGGTTGCGGATATTTTCACCAAGCCTTTGGATCTCTCAACTTTTGCTAGGTTGAGAGGAGAGCTTAGTGTGTGTTTCCCCTTTTAGACGGGGGAAGCATTTTGTTTGATGTATCATAGACTGACTTCTTCTTACTCTTTTTGTTCTTGAGTTTGTTTAGTCTTGTTTTTTCTCCGATACTGACTTCTACATGCATTTCATCATGTTTACATCTTGCATTCTCGAGCTTCATGTCTATATTCCTTAGAATGAATTTATGCTCTTATTAGTTTATGTTTCGATGATATATGATGATGCTTGTAGCTTAGGCTCTCTTTGATCACTGATACATGTTGTGAGCTAAGCTATTTTTCAAAATGATGAACATGCTTAATGAACTTAAAACATGATACATGTTCACCATTGAGATTGGCAACTAGCATGTGTAGATTGTGTTGAGGTTACTTATGCTATACATATATGCTAGGTTGCTATGTCTCTAGTTCTGAGTCTTTCAGTTGCTTGGACTGTTCATATTCTGCTTAAAATGAACCAAGTTTTAGTGAATTGAAAAGATCGAGATGGGATTGCTTTGTCAGCACATCACGGTATCGAGACTGTTTCTCATTGCACATTGAGTTAAACTTGAGCCGTGTAGTGTAAGACCGAAACTGATGCTTTAAGCTTTTGATTGCATATGCATAGGCTTAGCTCAGTTGAAAAGTTAGGCAATGACAAGCTTTTAACCTCTCGCAATCACATGCTGAACTTAAACTTGTGTTAATGACCACCGCAAATTCTCCGATAAAATCTGAAAACACAAGTCTATGTTTCATTCTATAGCATGATCATTGAAATTTGCTAGGAGTAGTTCACCTTGTATACATGTTTCAGACTTCTTTGACTTCCTATCTATACATGTTAAGTGCTATTTTGATGGTGAAATCTCCTTCTGAACGGCTTAAAACTGTTCACCTGGCTTATGCTTTTATATTTCATATTTGGTGATCAGTTTGAGCCTTCTCTAGCACTTTTGCATGTTGCTTAGAAGTCGGATCAGCACTCTTTAGAGCATTCATTCACTCTATCGATTATATACCTGAAGCTGCTAACATGCATTTTTGACTCATAAGCATTTGCTTGACTCCGATAGGCACAGCTTAGCTCCGTTTTCTCTTGATTGAAGGCATTTCCTTCTCTTTTCATTGCAAATTGCCCCCAAGGGGGAGAATTTTTCCAAGGGTGGAGTATGTCTTGATGTGGTGACAATTTGCAATTTATGCTTCACTTGCTGAGGGGGAGTTCTTTGAGTTAGGGGGAGCTTTTCTGCTTTATTCCGAGTCGGTTTTCTTTTGATATCGTTCTTTCAGCTAGTTGTGTCGACCCTCTGTGCCTCTATCTTGAGTGATGAGTGATCGGTCAACAGTTAACATGTCTCTTGGCTGTGTTGATGTGCAAGTGTGGAGCTCGGAGACAGTGGTCGAAGGTGAGGTGAAGGTCAAGTAGACACGTGCTGTGCCGACGGACCGAGAGTGGTGAAGGGCGGACGTGAGGCTTGGACTGACGGACCGGGAGACCTGAGGACTAGCTGTGGTAGCTAGCACGTGGCATCGACAAGCAAGAGCACATGGGGATGTGCGGTGCATCCGCCGAGTCGGGAGGAAGGTGATGGCGTCGTGACACTTGGCGGGAGGTCGAGAAGGAAGGCGAATGCACTGTGCCCGACGTGGAGGCTAGACATGCTCCGGCATCGGTGCTGGAACTCGGGGTGTGCGAACCACATCTCGTCTACGGCGCGGGTTCGGTAGCTAAGCCTCAAAAAGCTACCCTCTACGGTTTCCGAGTTTGGGCCTCAAAACTCGGGGTGGCGGGTTTCCGAGTTTGTGCCTCAAAACTCCACGAGGACGATTTCCAGGTTTGGGCCTCAAAACCTGGGCTCGCGGGTTTCTGAGTTTGGACCACAAAACGCAGTCGGAGGACAGGTTTCCCGGTTTCGGCCTCAAAACCGGGAGAGGTCCAAAAAGGACGGTCGACGCGTGGCGGCGTGGAGAGGCTGGCGCGGCGGCGAAGTTATCCACGAGGAAGGCGCGGCGGTCGACAGGGCGGCACGTGGCGGCATCCTGAGGCTTGTGTCGAGGCGAAGCTAAGGATGAGGAAGGCGCGTGGTCGTCGGATCATCAATCAGCAGAGATGGACCGGGATACCCCTAGGGTTGGCTGCTTCGCTCTTGTATCTAGGGGTAGAAGGGGACTATTGTTATTAGGCTATAAATAAGAGAGGCGCCCCTCCTCTCTCTCCATCCTTGCATCATTTATTTCCTGAGCTCTCTCTCTAGCCCCCGCTTAGGTTCCAATCATACCTCGCTGCCTGTGATCCGCAGAGACGGTAATCATACCTCTGTGTATTTGGATCTTCTAAGGAAACGAGAGCCTAATCTCGTTGTCTCCTTGTGTGGAGAAGTTTCGGCTAGAAATCAAGATCAATTCGCGTTTTGTTTGGTGTTCTTCGTGTTTTGGTTTTTGCCCTCTCAGAGATTTGCTTTGTTCTCTCTCTCAGAGGAATGGTTTTCGATTCCACTTGAACTGATTTGTTCTAGATCGCGAGGCGCATCTTTGCACCGAAGGAATCAATCTCAAACCTCATGAACTAGTAGATCGGTTGATTCTTTTGTTGGATCAGTTTTCATCCTGTTTCCCCCAAACTTCTTCGATTCACCGATTTGGAGTTAGGTTCGAGCCATGATCTCTTAGGAGTAGCTCACTAACGTTCTTGTGGCCTCTCAGATCGAGTCTTAGCCCTAGAGCTTTTGATTCAGAGGAGATCGGTTTGAATTGGGGTAGAACAACACTGCTGTCAGGGGCATTGGACGCTGACGTCATGAGCATCGGACGCTGAGTTGGTCACATCGGACACTCCGTTGCCACGTGTCAGAGAACTGCATTTTTTAGTGAGCAGCGGACGCTGGGCATCAGACGCGCCGTTGCTCATTGGATGCGCCGGGGTTAGAGCATCGGACGCTGAGCTATCACTATAGCAGTGTCCGATGGTCATGCAGTAAGGTTCCAGAACGGCCCTGTTTGCATCGGACGCGTCCGCCGGGTTGGCATTGGACGCCGCTAGCGTCCGATGCAGTGACAAGTTCACTATTTGGTTCACAGTCCGTTCGTGCGACATCAGATTTGGTTTCCGGTTGTTGCGTTGGATTTCTTGGGTTGTGTAGTAACCCACTGTGCTTCTAGGAAGCATCCACCCTACATCTAGGGTCATGGATTCTAGCAAGCCTGTGACTTGCTTTTGGGGTGACTCTCTGGGACAAGGGCCATTCGTTTCATGAGTTGAAATTTGAGGCTCCCATTCACCCCCCTTTGGTCGCCAATTCGTTCCTTCACCCTTGATGACTGCATCGTCAACACAGAGTATCCAATATTCAAAAATAAAAGGAATAGAAGTACATAGAAGGAGAAGCTCACTCAAAATGTCCAAAAGCCAAGATTTCCCGAAAGACATGGGCAACGGTTCGACACAACCAAGTAAAGGATCAGAGCAACAACTCAACAAAGAGCGAAAATCGATCACAAAGGCAAAACTTGGTTCCCAAAGACATGGGCAATGGCTCGACGCAACCAGGTCAAGGTCAAGCCAGTCCTCGAGAAGAGGCAGAAAGGGGTCAACACCACTAGCTGAAAGCTCGATACCAACTGATGTTGAAAGCACATAAGAATGCAAAAACAGCTAGTCCCTCAAGATTGAGGCATAGAGGCTCAACACAACTAGCAGAAAGCTCCAAACCAATCAAAACTCAAGCACACACACAAAGGAGCAACAAAGTAGAAAACTCCCCCTAAACATGTGCCAGAAACTCCCCTTTGCTAAAAGAACTCCCCCTCGACAAGTGAAGTATAAAATTGCAAATTGTCACCATACATAAAAAATTCTCCCCCTTGGTGACATTTGCAATGAATCAAGAGGAAAACGTAGCTCAATCAAGCGAATCAGAGCATCAGAACAAGAAAGATGCACATGAGCCTAAAATGCAAGTTAGCAGCTTCAGGTATAAAGTCATTAGAGTGAAAGAATGCTCTAAAGAGTGCGGATCCGACAACTTAGCAACAAGCAAAAGTGCTAACAAAGGCTCAAACTGATCACCTAATACGAAATATGAACAATTAAGCTTAATGAGCAGTTTTAAGCCATTTAGAAAGGGAATTCAGCATCAAAATAGCACTGAACATGTATAGATAGGAAGTCAAACACGCACTAAACATGTATACCAGGTGAACTACGTGTTGGTAGTTCTTAGCTACACCTAGGATAGGGTAACTAAAGTAGCTATCTACTAATGCCAAGCGGGGTTGTCAGTCCCGACACTAGTAGGAGCTAGCTAGAGAGAATGCAATCTACCAGGAGGAGATTCTGCAAGCGCACAGAACTATCGTAGTAGCACTTCGCCTGGGAGTACCAGGTGTTGATTTATTTGATCCCAAGGGAAGGCTAGGGTGGTGTATGAGTTGAGTCAAGGAGGGGATGAGAGTCGAAGAAAAGAGAAAAGGGAAAAGGGGAGAAGAGAGGAGATGAAAGGCTAGAAAGAATATATGGGTGGATAGGTAAGGATGAAATGGATGGCTAAGGTAAGGTGGATAACTAGATAGATAGATAGTTGAAGGGAAATATGATAACTAAGGATAACTAACTAATAACTAATCCTAGATAACTACAAAGCAAGATAACTACAAAGGGAGATAGTTTCAAAGCAGGGCAGGCAAAAGACAATAGAGCAACTAAGTTGAGTATAGTTTTATTCCTATCTTGTCAAGTATCGAGGCGTACTAGCCTTTACCACTTACTTAGGTTGAACGCTAGCACAACGAGCCTTACTGTTAAACTGGGCCAACTACGTGGTGGAATTCAAGGCGCACAGGGCTGTCACCACCTGCTTGCTACCACAGCTATCTGGGGGTCCAACCGTATCTGAAGGTAAGTCTATAACTAAGCACTATGCTTAACTATATTCTAACTATCTCTATCCTAGCTTTTAATAGAGACACCCTTGGGGACGTCAGAGCAAATACTTGACTTAATAAGATAAACACTAAACTAACTAAGCAACCTATTGGCAAAGATCAAACAATAAGCTCACTAGAGATTAACTACTATGGCTAAGTGAATTGAACTGTAGGATAGCTAGACACTCAAGCAATCAATCAAGTATACCACTGAATACTGATAAGTAGAATAAAGTAATACTTGAAATGATGAACTAGAATATAGTAAGTGCTTGAGTAACAAGAGCAAAACCTGAACTGGAGATGAAGGAAGACTCTTCCCAGCTCCACAACTGATCACTCGCACGCCTCTACTCTTGAGGTAACCCTTAAGCAGCGCTACCGCGAGGGCGAAGATGCCTTGCTCTACTAGCTACCTACTTGCCTAAGCTCTCTAAGCTTCTAACCTAACTCTCACTTGCTTCTATTGCTTTGCTTGGGATGGTACTGGTACGAATGAAGAGGGGCCTCCAGGGGGGTATTTATAGCCCAAATGAGTGAGGGGGGTTCTTATAGTGGGCAGCCAACCGACCTAGGGTTAGGTCAGGTGGCGGGCGCCACCCCCTACTGGCGGCCGCCAGCTCCCTGGCCGTTGGATGAACCGCCTCTTCTTCAACAGCATCCAGGTGGTTGTCCAAGGCGGTTTGGAGGTCGGTTGCATGTCCTAGCAACCGACATTCAGCCTTGATCCACGCCACTTCATCCTGAGCCGTCCGATGCCACTGACCTAGTGACCAAGGGCCAAGATTTGGCCCTGGGGATGTCACACGGATCGGTGACGTGGCAGGGAGGCCAACCCAAGTGGCGGGCGCCACTTAGAGGTGGCGGGCGCCACCTAGGGGTGGCGGGCGCCACCCCCCTTAGGCCCATTTGGGCCCTACTGAGTGGGCTTGGCCTCTGGTGGGCCCATATGTCCAAATTTGGTTCAAATCCTGCATTCAAATAAAATTCTATGGACATGTGGAATTTGGTTAGTTTGAAACCTATTTGACTACATTTCATGCCTTTTTGGTGAACTTTAGGGTCAAATGTTGGTGGTAAAACAGGTGTTTAAGGACCGTCAACAAGCTCCCCCAAGCTAACCTATTGCTCGTCCTCGAGCAACATTGCGGTTTAAGCATTGAGCATGAAATGGATAGCAACTTAAGATATCTGCAAGTGCATATTGTATAGTGAGAAATAACTTAGCATGTATCATAAATCATAGCAATGTGGGGCTTATAGCTTTTCTCTTCAAACATGCAAGAGTGAAATAAAGCAGTAGATAGGAAACTTTTATCTTGATTAGGTTTGACTAGGATTTTGTCTAGAGGTTTTTTCAAGGTTTTCAAAAGATAACAACTTGCTTAAGTCCTCCAAGATTCACTCAATCACTCAATGGTGTTTAAATCCTCACTTAGGCCAAAATGTAGCCTCACCTATTTCTAAAGAATGATATGTGGAGTTATAGGTAGGCTAAGAACCATGAGCAAAATGCCTGATGTTTATTGCTAAGCTAGACACTCAGATCATAAGGAGTAGCAAATCATAAAAATTGATCAAGATGTGCATGTGTGGTTATGTGGAAGTGTATAGAGAGGTATTTCATAATCCTTCCTAGCTAATTTCTGGGGTCTAGAGCTAATGATAATTCTCTCTCTTTTTTTTTGGATACATAGTGAGTAGACAAAAGATGTGTCCTCACATTTTCTTAGGACATAGTCCTCTCTTGAGCTACTTTGCTCACTTTTTCTTTCTTTCTTTTTTTTCACAGGAAATAGTCCTTTCTTAAGCTACTTTGCTCATTTTTCTCTCTCTCTCTTTTAGCTCTAGATTTCCCCAGACATCTATAGGAAAGGATTTTTGAAATGTGTAGGGAAAGGGAGAGAAATGCTTTTTCCCAGTGTAGAAATAGCATAAGGCTAGCAATGGGATGTTTGGCAGGGTATTGCATATCTCCGGTGTAGAGAATAAGCAATTTATTTGGTGGTTGCAAACTTCCAAAGTGGAAAGTAGGCAAATTATGGTGGGTGTACGTGAATCTTGATTCAAAAGATATGATAAGCTTCTCTACTAAGATCTATGAGGTCTAACAAAGCTCAACACAAACAAAGCTCTTTGTGGTTTTGACTATTGACTAACAAATATTTGGCTAGTGGTGGGATGGGATAAAATCTAGGAGGAACTTTTAGCAAGGTTTTCATAATTTTTAAAAGAAATCCTCCAAATTAGGTCCTAATTTCACCTTAGCAAGTTTAAAGAATTACTGCATTTCTTACTGACTTTATTCACTAAGGGTGATTTCAGTTAAAGCATGTGCAACCTACAAAAGCTACAACTTTAGATAAGACTAGTCATTCAAACCATAACAATAGCATTTGCATGACATATTTCAAATCTTATTTAGGTTTCAACTTGTTTAAGCAGATTTTATCAATTTTATTCATAGAGTGGTTATTTAGGCAAGCATGTGACATTCAAAAGATATAGAATTTAAGAACTGAATGTAAAGTGTAGGCTTGAGACATACCTTATCGGAGCGGGAGTCTCGCCCAAGCTGGCTTCTTGCTTGGTGAACGATCTTCTTCTTCTTAGTCGGAGCTCTTGTTCTCATTTTATTAAAAGGGAAACTATCTAATGTTGTGAAAAGGGAAACTATCCTATTTTGATATTTTATTGTTCTAACTAAGTTAACATATACCTATGCATAGAACTAATGATAACTGATTTTTTTTAGCTTCATGCATGACATATGTTATTTATTCGAAGAAGGGAAATTTGAAGGGAAATTATAAGTAAAACCATACCTTAGGTCCATGGAGTTTCATCCTTATCGGGTGGATCTTCTTCCTTGGGCACTTCTTCTCTTAGTACTCCATCTGGTTCTTCTTCTTTTGGCACCTCTCCTTTGTCATGTGAATTACACAACTCAGGAGGAGGTGGTTCTTTCTTTCTGCTCCACCCTGTTCTTGGGCGCCTCTTCTTGGTACGAACGGGTTTTGCTTCCTGCATGTTAGCGGCATATGCGGGACCACGGGAGAAGGAGAATATTTCCTTCCTCCCTCCTAATGTCATTTGAATTTTACCACTTCCCACATATATGCAAGCATTAACAGTGTTCAAGAAGTGTCTACCTAAGATTAGAGGCACATCTTTCCTATTTCCCATATCTAGTATTATGAAATCAGTAGGAACATAGGAGCCTCTAATATGAACAGGTAAATCATTAACTATTCCTTCTACATAGCAAGTGGATTGATCAGCTAGCACAACATAGGCAGATGTGGATGACATGGGTGGAAAGAATGAGTTTTCATAAAAGTCTTTAAATAGAATGTACACACTCGATCCTAAATCACATATGGCATTTTTAAAGACTTCACCAAAGATTGAGCATCTAATTATGGGACTACCAGGATCACCCTTTTTAACAGTCATGGTTTGATCTTCATAATATTTTATTTCAATCATATTAGCAGTTTCCATGTCAGGTTTAGCAGGAATTTTGCCAGATTCAAAAGATGGTATGAAAGCAGCAATTTGAGCTAATTGGGTTTCTAACATCTTATTAAAGCTAAGTTGATTTTTCAGAGCAGATGAGAAATCTTCCAATGTAGCATTTATATTCTCAAGGACTTTATCATATGCCATTAGTTTCTTATTCAAAAATTCAGTAGTTCTACCTTGTGAGTAAACTAAATTCTTCAGGAATGAGAGATTATCAGAATTATGAAAATTAGAGCGGGGGAATGAATTGTTACGTTGAGAATTGGAGTGCTGATTCCATCCTTGATTCTGTTGATGGAAACCGTTACTGTTGTTGATGAAGTTCAAATCTTCATGTAGCTCGGGGCAATGGCTCCCAGAATGTCCGGTTTCTCCACAGACTTCACAAGTCATGTAGGATTCCAGAGATTGGACACTCTCTTGTTGGTTCATCTTTTTACAGCTGTCTAGCTTCTTTGCCAGCAGGTCTATCTTGGCCATGATCATGTCGGCCTCCTTAAGGGAATGTATACCTCGCTTGCGGGGTTGTAGTCTTTCGTCATTCCATCCTTGGTTTGACACCATCTTCTCTATGAGAGCCTTAGCATCTGCAACATTCAGAGAAAAGAATGCACCGCCGGCGGCGGCATCCAAATGGCTTCTAGAGAGAGGGGTTAGGCCATGGTAGAAGTTCTGGATCAATAGCCAGTCCTCCATACCATGGTGCGGACAAGCAACGACATACTCTTGCAACCTCTCCCAAGCCTCGGGAATAGATTCCTCGGCTTGTTGCGTAAAGCTGGAGATTTTGTTGCGCAGAGCATTCGTCTTGCCCATAGGAAAGAATTTGGCGAGAAAAGCATTGGAACACTTGTCTCATGTGTTTACAGCGTTGCGATCGGTATAGAACCATTGCTTTGCTTTTCCTAGCAAAGAGAAAGGAAAGAGACGAAGACGGATGGCTTGTTGGGTTATCCCCTTAATGGTGAAGGTGCTGCAAATCTCCAAAAATTGTTGGAGGTGAGCATTGGCATCCTCATGAGCTTTGCCACAGAACGGGCTAGCTTGGACCATCGTGACCAGAGCCGGTTTCAACTCAAAATTGAGGTTGGCATCGATCACGTCTAGTCCTATTGCTATATTAGCGGCAGAAGGAGCAGAAAATTCATGAATGGTCTTATTGGCCATCGTGAAGATAGAACGAGACAAGAAAGAAAGAAGTTGAAGAAGATGAAGGAAAAAGATAAGAAGAGTTAAGGAAAGAAAGAATGGGGTAAGATGGGATTCGCTAAGCGGGAGCTTAAGCGAAGATAAATTCGACACAGACTCAACCGATACACCGATTGCCTTCCCCGGCAACGGCGCCAAAAATGCTTGTTGGTAGTTCTTAGCTACACCTAGGATAGGGTAACTAAAGTAGCTATCTACTAATGCCAAGCGGGGTTGTCAGTCCCGACACTAGTAGGAGCTAGCTAGAGAGAATGCAATCTACCAGGAGGAGATTCTGCAAGCGCACAGAACTATCGTAGTAGCACGTCGCCTGGGAGTACCAGGTGTCAATTTATTTGATCCCAAGGGATGGCTAGGGTGGTGTATGAGTTGAGTCAAGGAGGGGATGAGAGTCGAAGAAAAGAGAAAAGGGAAAAGGGGAGAAGAGAGGAGATGAAAGGCTAGAAAGAATATATGGGTGGATAGGTAAGGATGAAATGGATGGCTAAGGTAAGGTGGATAACTAGATAGATAGATAGTTGAAGGGAAATATGATAACTAAGGATAACTAACTAATAACTAATCCTAGATAACTACAAAGCAAGATAACTATGAGGCGAGATAGTTTCGAAGCAGGGCAGGCAAAAGACAATAGAGCAACTAAGTTGAGTATAGTTTTATTTCTATCTTGTCAAGTATCGAGGCGTACTAGCCTTTACCACTAACTTAGGTTGAACGCTAGCACAACGAGCCTTACTGTTAAACTGGGCCAACTACGTGGTGGAATAAAGGTGCACAGGGCTGTCAACACCTGCTTGCTACCACAGCTATCCGGGGGTCCAGCCGTATCTGAAGGTAAGTCTATAACTAAGCACCACGCTTAACTATAATCTAACTATCTCTATCCTAGCTTTGAATAGAGACACCCTTGCGGACGTCAGAGCAAATACTTGACTTAATAAGATAAACACTAAATTAACTAAGCAACCTATTGGCAAAGATCAAACACTAAGCTCACTAGAGATTAACTACTATGGCTAAGTGAATTGAACTGTGGGATAGCTAGGCACTCAAGGAATCAATCCAGTATACCACTCAATACTGATAAGTAGAATAAAGTAATACTTGAAATGATGAACTAGAATATAGTAAGTGCTTGAGTAACAAGAGCAAAACCTGAACTGGAGATGAAGGAAGACTCTTCCCAGCTCCAGAACCGATCACTCGCACGCCTCTACTCTTGAGCTAACCCATGAGCAGCACTATCACGAGGGCGAAGATGCCTTGCTCTACTAGCTACCTACTTGCCTAAGCTGTCTAAGCTTCTAACCTAACTCTCACTTGCTTCTATTGCTTTGCTTGGGATGGTACTGGTACGAATGAAGAGGTGCCTCCAAGGGGGTATTTATAGCCCAAATGAGTGAGGGGGGGTTCTTATAGTGGGCAGCCAACCGACCTAGGGTTAGGTCAGGTGGCGGGCGCCACCCCCTACTGGCGGCCGCTAGCTCCCTGGCCGTTGGATGAACCGCCTCTGTTTCAACGACATCCAGGTGGTTGTCCAAGGCAGTTTGGAGGTCGGTTGCATGTCCTAGCAACCGACATTCAACCTTGATCCACTCCACTTCATCCTGAGCCGTCCGATACCACTGGTGACCAAGGGCCAAGATTTGGCCCTGGGGAGGTCACACGGATCGGTGATGTGGCAGGGAGGCCAACCCAAGTGGCGAGCGCCACTTAGAGGTGGCGGGCACCACCTAGGGGTGGCGGGCGCCACCCCCCTTCCCTATTTGGGCCCTACTGAGTGGGCTTGGCCTCTGGTGGGCCCATATGTCCAAATTTTGTTCAAATCCTGCATTCAAATAAAATTCTATGGACATGTGGAATTTGGTTAGTTTGAAACCTATTTGACTACATTTCATGCCTTTTTGGTGAACTTTAGGGTCAAATGTTGATGGTAAAACAGGTGTTTAAGGACCGTCAACACTACCCCTAGCAAAGTTCAATCATCATGCTATAGAATCAAACATAGACTTGTGTTGATCAAATTTTATCGGAGAATTGCAGCGGTTATTAACACAAGTTCATATTTTAGCATATGATTACGAGAGGTTGAAGGATTGTCATTGCCTAACGTTTCAACCGAGCTAAGCCTATGCATAAAGCAATCGAATGCTTAAAGCATCGGTTTCAGTCTTACACTACACGGATCAAGTTTAACTCAAATGTGCAATGAGAAACGGTCTCGATACCATGATGTGTTGACAAAGCAATCCCATCTCGATCTTTTCAAAATTCACTTAAACAAGGTTCAAATTAAGCAGAATATGAACATACCAAGCAAGTGAATGACTCAGAGCAAGTGACATAGCAACCTAGCATATATGGAATAGCACAAGTGACCTCAACACATTCTAAGCATGCTAGTGCCAGTCTCAATGGTGAACTAGTTTCAAGTTTTATGTTCAATTAAGCAGGTTCACCATTCATAAACAAATATCTTAGCTCACAACATGTATCATGTGATCAAAAAGAGCCTAAGCTACAAGCATCATCATGTATCATCAGAGCAGAACTATTAAGAGCATAATTTAATTCTAAGGAATATAGACATGAAGCTCGAAAAGTAAGATGTACATGATGAGATGCATGAAAAGATAGTCTAGAAGTATCAGAGCAAAAAACCTAGACTAAAACAGAAAACTCCTAACAAAAGAATATCACTGAAGTCAGTCTATTATATAACAAGCAAAATGTTTCCCCATCTAAAAGGGGAAACACACACCAAGCGCACCTCCCAACCTAGCAAAAGTTCAGAGATCCAAAGGCATGGTGAAAATATCCGCAAGCTGGTTGTGGGTGTCTACATGCCTAAGATCGATGTTGCCTTTCTCGTAGTGATCACGAAGAAAGTGAAAGCTAACATCGATGTGTTTGGTCTTGGAGTGAAGGATAGGTTTCTTTGCTACACTAATGGCAGAAGTGCTATCACAAAGCAAAGGGACCCGACTGAAATCAAGACCAAAATTTCGCAAAGTAGCAACCATCCACAAAAGCTGCGAAGCACAAGAAGCGGCAGTGACATACTCGGCCTCGGTGGTAGACTGGGCTACGCTAGACTGCTTGCGAGAAGACCATGAAACAAGCGAAGCACCAAGAAACTGAGAAGTCCCAGAAGTAGACTTGCACTCAAGGCGACAGTTGGCAAAATCTGCATCAGAGTAACCACAAAGCGAAAGGGACAACGAAGAAGAGTACCAAAGTCCAATCTCAGGAGTGTATCAGAGGTACCTCATGATGCGCTTGATCGCCTGCTTGTGGGAAGTTCGAGGGGATGCCTGAAAGCGAGTGCACAGACACACTGTGAAGTGTATGTCTGGCCTCATCACCGTCAAGTATAGGAGGGAGCAGATCAAGCTCCTGTACTCCTTCTGATCCACGGCCTCTTCGTCCTGGTCTGCGTCCATCGCAATAGTCGTCGCCAAGGGTGTCGTAAGAGGCTGGGCCTCGCCCATGTCGAACTTCTTCAGGATGTCGTTTGTGTACTTGCCTTGATGCACGAACGTCTTGTCTCAGGTTTGCTTGATTTGCAATCCAGAGAAGAAGGTCAACTCACCCATCATACTCATCTCAAACTCCCTACTCATAACATCTGCAAACATGGCAACAAGTGTGTGAGAGGAGCCACCAAAGATGATATCATCCACGTAAATCTGAACTAAAAGGGTTTCAAACGCTCATACTACACTCTCGGGGCTTGTTTCAAACCATATAAAGCTTTTGAAAGTTTGAATACATGGTTTGGAAACTTGGGATCATCGAAACCCGGGGGTTGCCTAACGTAGATCTCTTCCTCTATATACCCGTTTAGGAAAGCACTCTTGACATCCATTTAGTATAGCTTAAAACCCATCGAAGCAGAAAAGGCTAGAAGGATCCTAATGGCTTCTAAATGACCTACAGGGGCAATCGTCTCCTCATAGTCTATCCCCTCTTTCTAGGAAAAACCCTGGGCTACTAACCTAGCCTTGTTCCACACTACCATCCCATCCTCACCCTGTTTGTTTTTGAAATCCCATCTGGTACCTATAGGGTGGCATTCTAGTGGAGGTGGAACTAGGGTCCAGACTTGGTTTCACTCAAAGTTCTCTAACTCCTAATGCATGGCATTAACCCGGTTAGGATCAGAAAGAGCGTGTCCAACATCTTTGGGCTCAAAAGAAGCAACAAATGCAGAATGAGCAAAGTGTGAGATTTCATACGCTCGCGACCACGTGACTCACTGGTTGATGCTGCCGATCATCTGTTGTGGAGGGTGGACCTACTGAACGCTCCGGGGTGCCTGCCTCGCCCAAGTTGCCTCCCCCTCACTAGATGCTGTTGTTCCCTCAAGTGCAGCCTGTGCTCGCTGGAGAGGTGGCTCAAGAGGACCCCAAGTCGTGGAATTAGTGGGATCGGGTCCTCGAGCTGAAGTAGTCGTCGAAGGGTCGACAGGGGCAGCCAGTGGAGTTGGCTCGGGATCACCCCAATCGGCATCTTCCTGCTCCTCCTCCACAAAGATCGTCTCTCCAAGCTCCTGTTCTCCTGCAACATCAAAAGCAGAAGAAACACAAGGCATAGTCTCGTCGAATGTGACCTCACAGGTTCCCACTATCCGGTTAGTCTCAAGGTTAAGAACTGGATAAGCGTGAGAATGCAAAACATAATGAAGAAACACACCATCAGCAGAAGGAGATTCAAATTTATCCAAATTACCTTGTTTCTGGATAAAGCACTTGCACCCAAACACCCTAAAATTAGACACCTTGGGTACCCGTCCAAATCGCAACTCATAAGAAGTCTTTTACATGAAAGCACGGAGAAAGATGTGATTTGCAACATGGCAAGAGTTGTTGATCGCCTCATCCCAAAAACGTCTAGGAGTCCTATGCTCATCGAGCATCGTCCTGACCATCTCAACAAGGGTCCGGTTCTTGCGCTCAACAACACCCTTCTGCTGGGGGGCATAAGGAGAGGACAACTAATGCTCAATTCCATGAGAAGAACAGAAAGAGGCAAACTGTGTGTTAACAAACTCAGTACCATTATCGCTACGAATAGCTCTAATAGTATCAGGGGGAACTCAGTTTTCAACCTTAAATCAAATCTCGAGCAAAAGAGAAAGCCTCGTCCTTAGCCTCCATGAAGAACACCCAAGAGTACCTCGAAAAATCATCCATGATCACTAGAACATACCACTTCCCACCCACTGAGCAAACCCGAGCTGGACCAACAGTGTCCATGTGTAAAAGCTCGCCGGGTTGCTTTGTCATCACCTGATTCATAGGTGGGTGAGAACCAGCAACCATCTTCCCGTGACGACAAGGGTGACAAACAAGGTCCTTCTAAAACTTAAGCTTGGGCTGAAGGACCGAGAATGCTATTAAAGGCGGCCAGAGGGGGGTGAATGGGAGCTTCAAATTTCTTTTCAGAAACTTATAGCACTTGTCCCAAGAATCAACCCCGAGTGCCCAAATAGAGCTTGATAGTGTCCACGACCCTAGATGTAGGGTGGATGCTTCCGAGAAGCATAATGGGACACTACACAACTCTAAAAACCCAATGCAAAAACCCGAAACAAAATCAGAAGTCAAACGAACAAATTGCGGATGAAACTACGCAGAACACAACTGACCGGACTTTGGCCAGCGTCCGATCAGGAACGATCGGACGCGTCCGGTTAGCAAAAATGTGTTCTAGGACCACTCTCTGTTGGACCGGAGTCACAGGCATAGTGCGTCCGGTCGCAGCACTTGATGCGTCTGGTCAGCACAAATGGCAGTGAACAGTGGTAGCGACGAGTCTGGTCACTTCACAAGTGAGAGTTCGGTCAGATTACGAAAAACAATAGCGAACTCCTAAAACGACTGGACTCACTCCCAAGCGTCTGGTCCCCCCGATCACAGCGTCCGGTTAGCATGACACAGAGCAGTTCGTCCACCGATTCAACGTGATCTCTAACAAATCGAAGACTCTAGGTCTCAAACTCAATGAGGAGAGTCACAAGGAGGATAGTGAGCTACTTCTAGGAGAACATGGTTTGAACCTATCTCCAAATCGGTGAATCAAGAAAGTTTGGGAGGAAAGAGGAGAAGAACATGATCTGAACTGAAAATCGATCGATCTACTTGTATGTGAGGTTGAAAACAAATTCCTTTGGTAGAAGTGAAACCCTCATGATCAAGAACAAGTAGTAACAAACGGAATCAAAAACGAACAACCGTAGAGAGAGATCGATCGATGGGAAAAACGTGGAGAAAAGGTGAACGCGAAGAACAACTCAAGAACACGAATCACCACCATGACTTCCAGCCGAAAATTGTCCCCACGAGGAGACAACGGGAATCCAGTCCCATTTCCGCAAAGTCCAAATACACAAAGGTATGATTAAGCCATCTTTGCAGATCTCAGTAGCTACAACATGGAATGGGAAGTAGGAAACCCTAGAATGAAAATAGCAATGGCTGAGATGGTCTAGAGGGAGGGGTGGCCTCTCCTTATATAACCTAATACAATTATTCCCCTTCTACCCTTACAGCTAATGAGCGAGCAGGCTAACCCTAAGGGTATTCCTGACCAACTCAGAGTGTAGTCGATCCGATGGCCACGCCCGCATATCAGGTAGCTTCGCCTCGACGCGACCTCACCGGATGCCGCCACGTGCCGCCACTCGCTGTTCGTCCTTTTCATGGACCTCTCCCGGTTTTGAGGCAGAAACCGGGAAACCAGTCATCCATCGGCTGAGTTTTGTGGCCCAAACATAGAAACCCGCCATCGCCCAGGTTTTGTGGCCCAAACCTAGAAACCGTCCTCAGCTCGAGTTTTGTGGCCCAAACTCAGAAACCGGCCGCACCCAGGTTTTAAGGCCCAAACCTGGAAACCGTCCACTCGGTGGTTTTTCTGTGGCTCAACCACCAAACCGAAGCCGTAGAGGGATGCACCGCTAGTGCACCCCGTCCACCCACAAGTCTTCACTTGTCGCTGTCCCAGGCTGTCAGCCACCACGACTGATCCTCAGGCCACCGGTCCATCAGTCCAAGCCTCACGTCCACCCTTCACCGCTCCGGGTCCATCAGCATGGCACGTCTCTACTTGACCTTCACCTTGCCTTCGATCACCGTCTCTGAGCTTGACACCTGCACAACACAAGCCAAAGAACATGCGCATCATACCAGTTGACAATCACTCATCATCTCAAGATCGGGCATACACCCATGTATCCGCAATCTCGCCCTTGATGAGTGCATTGTCAACTACCAACACAAATCATATGGAAATAGAAGAAAAGAAGAAGGAAAAAGCGAACTTAACCGAACGACCAGAAGCAAAGCAAAGCCAAAAGAAGTCGAATGGAGTGAGCAAGATAACATGGTTCCCAAAGACATGGGCAACGGCTCGACGCAACCAAGCAAAGCAAGGCTATCCCTCAAGAAGAGGCAAAATGGGCTCAACATTGCTAGCGAGAAGTTCAGAGCAAAGAAGCCAAAAACTTAGTAAATCAGCTAATCCCTCCAGAAAGAGGCAAAGGCTCAACACAACTAGCTGAAAATCGCTCCAAACCAATTGAAAACTCATCAAGCGAGGAAACTCCCCCTGGATATGAACTCCCCCTTCAATAGTGCACACAACTAGGACATGATTTGTCAAATTTATCCCCCTTAGTTGACAATGCACAAAACAAGGTTGAACAAGGGAACCCTAAACGAAAGAGCAAATGCATGAGTCATAAATGCAGGTTAGCAGCTTCAGGTAGATAGTCTATAGAATAAATAGATGCTCTAAAGAGTGCTCATCTGACTACTCAACAGCAAGTATAAATGCCAGCAAAGGCTCAAACTGATCACAGAATATGAAATATGAACATATGAGCAAAGTGAGTAGTTTTGAACCATTCAGAAAAGGGGTTCACCATCAAAATAGCATCAAACATGTATAGACAGGAAGTCGAACAAATGCTAATCATGTATACAAAGTGAACTACACCTAGCAAAGTTCAATCATCATGTTATAGAATGAAAAATAGACTTTTGTTTTCAAATTTTAGCGGAGTTGCAGTGGGGATTACAGAAGTTCTAATTTTCAGATTGTGATTGCGAGAGGTTGAAAACTTGACATTTCCTAACTTTTCAACCGAGCTAAGGCTATGCATAAGCAATCAGAAGTTTGAAGCAACGGTTTCGGTCATACACTACACGGCTCAAGTTTAACTCAATGTGCAATAAGAAACAGTCTTCATACCGTGATGTGCTGTCAAGCAATCCCATGTCGATCTTTTGAATTCACCTAGACTTGGTTCAATTTTGATAGAATATGAACATACCAAGCAAGTGAAAGACTCAGAATTATAGACATAGCAACCTAGCATACAGGAATAGCACATGTAACTTCAACACAATCTACACATGCTAGTTGCCAATCTCAATGGTGAACATGTTTCAAAATTTTATGTTTGATTAAGCATATTCACAGTTCTGAGGAAAAATAGCTTAGCTCACAACATGTATCAGTGATCAAGAAGAGCCTAAGCTACAAGCATCATCATATATAATCGGAGCATACACTAATCATAGCATAGATTCATTCTAAAGATTATAGACATGAAGCTTGATAAGATAAAGATGATGAAATGCAGAGACTAAACAAGAACAAAACAAAAGAAGTCAGTCTATGATACAATAACCAAAATGTTTCCCAAAACTAAAAGGGGAAACACACACCAAGCTCACCTCTCAACCTAGCAAAGGTGGATTGGTCCAAAGGCTCGGTAAAAATATCTGCCAACTGATGATGAGTATCGACATGGCGAAGGTCGATATCACCCTTCTCATAGTAGTCTGGCAAGAAATGAAAGTGTACATCAATGTATTTGGTCTTAGAATGAAGCACGGGGTTCTTAGCAACGCTAATCGCACCCGTGCTATCACAAAGCAAAGGAACTCGGGAAAAGCTCAGACCAAAATCACGCAAAGTGGCCATCATCCACAACATCTGAGAACAGCAGCTAGCCGCAGCAACATATTTAGCTTTTGTGTTAGACTGAGTGACACTAGATTGCTTGCGAGAAGACCAAGAAACAAGAGAAGAACCCAAAAACTGACAAGTGGACTTGCGGTCAAGTCGGCAGCTAGCAAAATCAGCGTTAGAGTAACCGCAAAGAGAGAGGGTAGAAGAAGCAGAATACCAAATCCCAAACTCTGGAGTGAAATGAAGGTACCTCATAATGCGCTTGACCGCCTGACGGTAAGAGGTGCGCGGCGACGACTGAAATCACACGCAAAGACATACCGCGAACTGAATGTCCGGGCGTGTCACCGTCCGGTACAGCAGCGACCCGATCATGCTTCAGTACTCCTTCTGGTCCACAACTTCTCCCTCCTCATCCGCATCTAGGGCCATCGTGGTCGACATGGGTGTTGGAAGAGGCTTGGCCTCACCCATATCGAACTTCTTTACTATGTCCTTAGTGTAGTTGCCCTGGTGCACAAATGTCCCTTCTCGGGATTGCTTGATTTGCAACCCGAGAAAGAATGTCAACTCACCCATCATGCACATCTCAAATTCTCTGCTCATTGTATCTACAAACTTGGCAACCAAAGCATGAGAAAAACCACATAAAATGATATCATCCACGTAAATCTGAACCAACAAAGTGTCATTGCCTTGCTTGAGGAGAAAAAGAGTTTTATCCACACATCCCATTTTAAAACCCTTAGCAAGCAAAAAGGTTTTCAGCCTATCATCCCAGGCTCTAGGGGCTTGTTTTAAACCATACAATGCTTGTTAAGTTTAAAAACATGGTTTGGAAACTTGGGATTTTTGAAACTGGGGGGCTGTCTCACGTACACCTCTTCTTCTACGTAGCCGTTTAGGAAGGCACTCTTGACATCCATTTGAAATTTTTTGAAACCCTTGGATGCATTAAAAGCCAAGAGGATCCTAACTGCCTCCAAACGAGCTACAGGAGCAAAAGTCTCCTCATAGTCTATCCCCTCCTTCTGACTATACCCCTGGGCTACAAGTCTGGTGTTGGGGGAAAGGACCCTCGGCAGAAGCGCCGCTCGAACTGGTGCTCGAAATTAGCCCTCGCGCAACGCCTAATGTCCTTGCGAGGTCCCTCTCCCATCGGAGACCGTTACCCTGACCCCCGGACGCGGGGTCAACCCTCGTCGCTTTGTTGTACTTCCGTGCAGGTCTAAGGCGACGGTCGCACTGCAGGAGACCTTCGCTGACTCACGACGCCACCTTCGCTTGGAGCGAAGGTCGAGGCAAGCGGCAAGTATGCGCTGCCCCAGAAGCAAGCGGAGCCGAAGATCCGGCGAGCGCGGCCGAAGGTCAGGATCGCCGAAGGTCAAGACCGCCGCACCTCTCCCCGAAGGTGAACAAGGGCCAGGTGGCGGCGCGCTGGAGTGTGGCCGATTAGGGTTTCCGCTTCAGCCGTGTATGTACGCTTTTGCCCCTCCTCCCTGCGCGGAGGCGAGGAATCTTTCCTGTACCCTTTTGTAATTTGGCCCGTGCCCCTTGGCATTTCCTATAAATACCAAGGGGATGAACAGTGTAAGACACGACCTTTGGGGGAGTTTGAGCACCTTCCACTTCCGTCTCACCTTCGCTACTGCATCCGACACTTGGCCGCCTTCGCTCTTTCCCCTGCACAAGTGCGGAGGTGGGGCAAGTGCGTTCCAACAGTTGGCGCCGTCCGTGGGGACCGAAGTCTGAAATGGCGGGAAACAGGAGAGCACTTTCGACAAGGGACCAGCGCGTTGCTAGAGAGGCGGCGGCGGTGGTCCCGCCTGCTGAGGAAATTGCACAGCCCTCGGGAGGAGAGAATGTCACCCCGGAACCCCAATCCCTGGGCCCCCAGGCCCGAGTGGCGACGCAGCCGCACCCACACACTTCGGGAGAAGGAGAGGGAGAAGAAGAAGAGGTGGGCCTCGAGGCCCTTGAAAGGCTCGAGGCTGAGCTGCAAGAGAAGAAGAGGCGCCTGGAACAGCTTGAGAGGCATAACCGACTGCGCTCGATCAGACAGAGGGCAGACGAGGCCAGGGAGCAGCTTCGCCGTATGGAAGAATCCCTCGCCGCGGCAGAAGCCGAAGCCGAAGGCTGGGATAATGAGGAGATACCCCCGTTGCGAGAGGGGAATGAGGAGCCGAATCAAGATAACCTTCGTCACCATCCACCACCCCCACCACCACCAGTACACCCAGAGCCATATCCTGTGAGACACCCAAATTTCCGCCAACTCTACCCAGATGAGAGAGAACAAAACCTTCGCATTCAGCGAAGGCATCAGCAACACCAAATGCCGTACGATCCAAAGTCACCACTCTCCCAAATACTCCAAACCCAGCCCTGGCCACCATGCTATAATCCACAAAACCTACCCCGCTATGATGGACTTTCCGACCCTCGCCAGTTCATCATGAGCTACGAAGCAGCGGTTGCCGCAGCAGGCGGTGACGAATCAACAATGGCAAAATCCTTTGTCATCATTCTGCGAGACATCGCACAAACTTGGTACAGCAACCTTCGCCCCGGAACTGTGGATTCCTGGGCCTCCCTCAGAGACAAGCTGTGCACAAATTTCAAGGGCATCACTCCAGCCCCGTCAAGCCCCATCGAGCTATTCAATTGCAAGCAAGAAGAACGCGAGCCGCTCCAAGATTACTGGCGAAGGTTCATTCAAATCAGAGCAAGGACCCCTGGGATATCTGACGAGGCTGTCATCCTCGCTGCAGTCAGTGGCCTGCGCCCAGGACCATGCTCCTCAAAATTTGCCAGAAAACCGGCAAACTCAATCGAGGAGTTGCATGAAACAATGGAAAGATACTGTAGAGCTGATATGGATTTCAGAGCGAAGTCCGACGCTCGGAGGTCTCAGCAGAGGCCACAGCCGAGGCCTCAACCGAGAGAAAGCAACCTTCGCCAAGAGCAAAGCAACGTCGGTGCAATCAACAAAGCAACAAACTATGAACATCAAACACGGGACGCTCAGCACCCGAGCAGCCAAGCCCCGCAGGTTTTGCCACCTCCGCCGAACCAGCGCTACCAGCAGCGAGATCCTGCCAAAATGTATTGTCACTTCTGTGGAATGGGAAAGGGGCACACAACAAAGCAATGCGAATGCTTCGCCAAGGGAAAGGAATACCAAGAATCCAGGAAACCTCCCCCGTCAGACTCCCGAACCATAAACCACACAAGAAAACCAAGCTTCCACCCACCAAATCCAACATACCACTATACCCCCATAAACTACGGCCTACCTTCGCAACAACCCTCCTACACTCACCACCCACTCTACAACCAAACCCATTATCAGCCAACAACCACCCCACAACGCCAAAACCCACCTTACACAGTCACATACCCACCTACCCCCCAAAACCAAATTCCAACAACCCACCAAGCCACCAGCGCTCTGCCACCACCACCGCCAATCCCCGCGTTACCAGCACCACAACCTGTGAAAGCCGAAGCCTCGAGCCAAACGACCATCAACAATCCAACATCGACCTTCGGCGTGATTCTAGCTATCACCGGAGGTTCAAATGAAGACCATGGTAACAAACGGCAGAGGAAGGAACATGCCAGACGCGTTCACCACGTGGCCGTCGAAGGACCACACAAATTCGGTCGTTGGTCTCACATCCCCATAACCTTCGATTCCAGCGACATGAAGCTAAGAGATTACCCTCACACAGATGCCATGGTGATCGAAACCAACCTCGCTGGGTGGACTGTCACCAAAATACTGGTCGATACAGGAAGCTCCGCTGACATCTTGTTCGTTTCAACCTTCGACAGCATGAAGCTTGACAGAAATCTTCTGCAACCGGCCGACAACCCCCTATACGGTTTCGGTGGTCAACAAGTGAGAGCCGTCGGGAAAATTTCTCTGCCCGTGACCTTCGGCGACCAAATCAACTGCAGGACGGAACATATAACGTTTGATGTCGTCGACATGTTCTACCCATACAACGCCATTTTTGGCCGAGGGGTCACAAACGCGTTCAATGCGGTCATCCATCCCGCCTACCTATGCATGAAACTTCCCGCTCCGAAGGGTGTGGTCGCGGTATTTGGGGACCAGGACATTGCAAGGACAGCTGAAGGGAACGTAGCCCCGGGGCAACGTAATGTACACAATTTGTCCAAACCTCAAACCCCCGGTATCAGCGTCGAGGGCGAGGTCTGCAATGACAGAGCGAAGGCGGCGCCAAAGGACGAAACCAAACAAGTCCAACTCTTCGAGGGTAATGCCGAGAGAAAGGTGCTTATTTCAGCCAATCTAGGCCCTCAATCAGAAGGCAGCCTCGTCACCTTCCTCAGAGAAAATTCCGACACCTTCGCTTGGTCCGTAGAAGACCTAAAAGGAGTCAACAGATCAATGATCGAGCATAGCCTGAACATCAAAACAGGCTATCGCCCAATCAAACAAAAGCTTCGCAAGATGTCAGAAGAAAGAAAGGAGGCAGCGAAGGCTGAGGTAAAAAGGCTTCTGGACGCAGGCGTCATTCGCCCAGTCAAATACCCAACTTGGCTCTCAAATGTGGTCCTAGTCCAAAAGAAGAACAAAAAATGGCGAATGTGCGTCGATTTCACTTGCTTGAACAAAGCCTGTCCGAAAGATGATTTCCCCCTCCCAAACATAAGCACCCTGGTCGACAGAGCGGCAGGTTGCCAAATGCTATGCCTCCTTGATTGCTTCTCAGGCTATCACCAGATCTGGATGAATGAAGAAGACGAAGAAAAAACAAGCTTTATCACACCCTCGGGCACCTTTTGCTTCCGAAGGATGGCAGAAGGTTTGAAAAATGCAGGTTCAACCTTCGCTCGCATGACCTCCGAAGTTTTCAAGGATGAGCATGCTGTCTTCGCCTATGTCGATGACCTAGTCGTTCAAAGTGAACTAAAAGAGAACCACATACCAGACTTATCGAGGGTATTCAGCAACCTCCGGTCTGCCGGGCTGAAACTAAACCCAGAAAAATGTGTTTTCGGGGTAAGCGAAGGTAAATTGCTAGGTTGCATCATCTCAGCCAGAGGAATCGAAGCCAACCCTGAGAAGATTGATGCCATCATGAACATGGAACCTCCGACGACCAAGAAAGCAGCTCAGCGTCTGACCGGTCGTTTGGCAGCACTTAGCAGATTCATCTCAAGATCCGCAGAGCGAGGGTTACCATTTTTCGAAACACTCAGAAGCAACGCTCCATTCAACTGGGGTCCCCAGCAGCAAAAGGCCTTCGAGGAGTTGAAAAAGTATCTGACCAGCTTGACTACCCTAACCAGCCCAAGCAAGGGAGACTTATTGTTACTCTACGTCGCAGCCTCGCCGCACGCTGCAAGCGCAGTCCTCATCAAGGAGCTCCGCGAAAACAACAAAACCAGACAAGCCCCAATCTACTATGTTTCAGAAACCCTCGAAGGCCCAAAGAGAAATTATTCGGAGCTTGAGAAAATAGCATACGCCGTCGTCATGGCATCAAGAAAGCTCAAGCACTATTTCCAGGCGCACGAGATACATGTACCTTCGACGTACCCTCTCGAGAACATTTTCAAAAACAACGAAGCCGTTGGAAGAATAGCAAAATGGGCAGTCGAGCTTAATAGTTATGCTGTAACCTTCGTTGGCAGAACAGCGATCAAATCACAGGTGCTGGCTGATTTCATAGCAGAATGGACACCCGACCCTCGCCCCGGTGAGCTGCAGCAGGACCAGTTTTGGATCGTTTACGTCGACGGGGCCTGGGGTGCAACTGGGGCCAGTGCCTCGGCCATTCTAATCTCGCCTTCCGGGTCGAAGCTGAGATACGCACGAAGGCTGGACTTCAAATGCACAAACAACTCCGCTGAATATGAGGCTGTGATTCTGGCACTTTCAAGGTTGCGATCGTTATCAGTCCGAAGGGCACTCATCAACACAGACTCTCAAGTCATTGCGGGGCACATTGAAAAGAACTACAAAGCAAAAGATCCAGAGCTTCAAAAGTATTTTCAATATGTACGAAGGTTAGAATCTTTCTTCCTCGGCATAACCGTAAAAGCAATATCGAGGACTGAAAACAGCGAAGCAGATTGCTTAGCCAAAGCCAACTGCTTCTGACTATACCCCTGGGCTACAAGTCTGGGCTTGTTTCTCACAACATGGCCATCCTCTCCTTGTTTGTTTTTGAAAACTCATTTTGTCCCAATAAGGTGACACTCAGGAGGAGATGGAACAAGAACCCAAACCCAATTTCTCTCAAAATTTTCAAGCTCCTCATGCATGGCATTGACCCAATCCGGATCAGATAAGCGTGTCTAACATCTCGGGGTTCAAAATTAGCAACAAATGCAGAATGAGCAAAGTGAGAGATTTGTTGCGACCTTGACCGAGTGACGCATTTATGTATGTTGCTGATCATCTGTTGAGGAGGGTGTTGGCGCTAGATGTGTCGTGGTGCTTCCCTAGCTGAAGTGACCTCCCCCTCAACGGTGGATGGTGCCTCCTCGGGTGTCACTGGCAATTGCCGAGGTGGTTGATCGACTGGCCCCCATGTAGTGGAAGAAGATGGGTCGGGGCCGCGAGCAGTCGTGGTCGAAGTCGATCCCAAAGGAACAACAGGTGGAGGAATATCTGGGTCATCCATCTATTCAGCTCCATCTTCCTCATCATCAAAATGAGGTTCACCAACCTCGTGATCACCTGCACGCTCAAATCTAGAAGAAGGACAAAGCATGGTCTCGTCGAAGGTGACATCAGATGTCTCCATGACTCAGTTAGTATCAAGGTTAGGTACACGATATGCACGAGTATGATTACCCTAACCCAAAAATACACCATCAGAAGAGCGAGACTCAAACTTGTCTAGGTTGCCTTTTGTTGTTTCGGGACCGAGACCCCGAAACAGCAGGTTGTCGCACGAGCAAATGCACAGAACGAAAGTGGAAGTAAACGCAGTAAAAGAGGGAATCAAGGTCAAGTGAACAGTGTTCTCCCCCCTCTTGGGGAAGCTGGGAGCTTTTTATATTAATCCGGATCAGTTTGAAAGTACAAGAATGCCCTTCCAACCACTCTGCTACAATTACAACGATACCCCGCTCAACTACTCTGTGGCCGTACGCCGTCTCTTCCGGCGCGAGGGGCATCATCGTAACTTCGTCCTCAGACGGGCCCAACGTCCCCCGGCTCCTTTTCCTAACCGGTGGGCCCGCTTCCTTTGACCCATGCCTCCGGCGACCTGCGAAAGCCTATGAAAAACCAAAGTCATGAACGACGAAAACCCCCGCCAGAAATGCCGGACTCCTTTCGCGCGAATGCCTCCTTTCGCACGAAAACTCCGCCATTCTCCGGTCCCGCGAGCCGAAACGCGTGCTTACGCGCGAAAGCTTCCTTTCGCACGAAAGCTCCACCTTCTCTCGGTCCGCGAGCCGAAACGCATGCTTCCGTGCGAAAGCTTCCTTTCGCACGAAAGCTCCGCCTTCCCTCGGTCTGCGAGCCGAAACATGTGCTTCCGCGCGAAAGCTTCCTTTCGCATGAAAGCTCCGCCTTCCCTCGGTCTGCGAGCCAAAATGTGTGCTTCCGCGCGAATGCTCCCTTTCGCACGAAAGCTCTGTCACTCTTCTGCCTTGCGGAGCCGAAGGCGAGCGCGTGCTCCCACGCGAATGCGCGCATCCGCACGAAAGCTCCGTCATCCTTCGGTATTGCGGGTTGGAGGCGCCTGCGGTCTGGGTACCATCCCAACAATAGCCCCTTACGGTCGGATCTGTAAGCTTACGAAAATCGACCGTGTCCTTTCGCTAGGCGCCTATGCCCGCCTAAAAAACCTTGGTTTCATTTTCGAAGCAGGTTTTTTTTGGCGCCGGGACATCTTGTCATCCCTGACACCGTGTTACGTCTGTGGAGCTGTTGCGATGCTTCGTTATCCATGCACGGGTGTCTTTTTTGTTTTCCTCAAAAACCGTGTACCGTAAAGGGATACCTTTGCGACGCTTCGAATCCCGTGCCTAGGCGTCTTTTTGTTTTCCTCGAGAACCGTGTCCTGGTTGTTCGTATATAAACATGGGGGCTTTGGGTGAGGAGGCCACTGTTGGCACTTCTTAGCGTCGCTACCAAGAATAGGGTTTGAATCTATCCCCGGCAACGGCGCCAGAAATGCTTGTTGGTATTTCTTAGCGAAGCAGCAAAGTCCGCAAGCGCACGGAAGATACCGTTGTAGCACTTCACCCGGTGGTATTCAGGGTATCGTAATTTCTCAGGGAACGGAAGTGTTCAAGGTCACGGATCTAATAAACCTTAGAGAGAAAAGAGGGGAACGACTTAGGTAGCGAGGTTCTTCAAATGCTTAGAAGCCTCGAACAAGGTAACGTGTTTTCACAACCTTACTTCGGGCACAGGCTTATACCTGGTCTGCCAAGTAACTCTGGCCTATAGCTCTACGCCGTATCCGAACGTGGGGGAAACTAAGGGCAAACAGGGCTGTCACCACCTGCCGCCGACCCCTCACCCGTGGGATACGAGGCAAACGAGGGTAGCTCTTAGCTAAGATACCACGTCTACGCTATTAGCTACTACTCTAGCGTTGGCCAGGAACCCCTCCAAATGATTCAGAGGTTCCTCTACTACAGTATCCACCAAAAGATGGACAACGAACCCGCAAGATTGTAAGAACAAGATAACAATGCTCGAGAACTTACTAGAACAAAAGTAGAACTCAACCTTTTCTTACTCCAATGTAGTAAGTCGGGTTGCAGAGGTACAGCGCAGGAAGTAGTCACACTTCGGCCTCCCGACTAGTGCAACTAGGGGATGGAGCCGGTCACTTGCTACTTCTCTTACTCTACTCTCTATCTCGCTCCCTATTCTATTCCTAACCTAGAGGCTAAGGATATGAGTGAAGCTCTTCCTCTCTACTTCTTCTCTTGTATCTTGATGTGGACTACATCTTGAGGAATGAAGGAATGATGAATTGTTGATATTCCTCCCCCCTCCTTATATAGTGCCTTGAGGTCGGTTTCGGAGGGGGCATTCTGCAAAAAGCACCGACAACCGCCTTAGGGGCATTGATTGCACCGCCTCTGCAAAGGCGGTGGCCACGTGGCGTCTCCAGGGGGGCGGCCGACCTAGGGGGCGGCCGCCCCAGGGCTGGCCCACATTGGCCCAGGTTTCCTCCTGGGCCTCTCTTTTGGCCTTCTGAGTTGGTTTCCGATTGAATTTTGTAGCACTTTTGTATGGGCTTTTATTCCTCTTGTTGTTTTGCGCATTTGATCATGTCGAATTGCGCCTTTTTATCCGCTTTCCACTTGTATACAAGTTTATGGTCTACAAAACATACTTTTGCAATACATGTGGAAATTGGTTAGCGGTAAAGGTATATGTGAGTAGAATATGTGACTTTCTTCCTTTTTATGGGTCATGTTGGCGGTAGAAATATGTTGTTAAGAACCGTCAACAAACTCCCCCACACTTACCCTTTGCTCGTCCTCGAGCAAAAGCTAAGGATATGGTTGTTGATCAGGAGTTGCTTCCATGCCGGTTATTTTTCACTAATGCCAGGTTTATACCAAAGTGTCTACCAGGGTTTGAATATACTGGTTGATTACTCACCCTTGTACCTTGTTACCTGTGGGGCTTGTTAGCCTCCTCCAATCCTTGGTTGCTGCATGTCAGACTGGTTTTCACAGAGATGCTTTTCTTTTGTTCTTAGAGCAGCTTTTAATCCAGAGTTTTTAGAAGTTTTGAAAATCAAAGCAAGTTCCTCAAATGATTCACTCATTCGCTCAAGATGTGTATGATCCTCACCAAAGGCTTTTGCCTTTCTTTTCATTCTACCAACTAAAGCCTTATCTGGAGTTGTGGGTAGAAGGAAGTAGGCATACTTGTATTGTAGATATTGCAAAGTCAAAGAATTGGACCTTAGGAGACTTCAGTCATACACTTAGATCAAGAAGTACAAGTGTGTGGAATATTTTCTTTTTAAATACTCCTTTTCTCATGTCTTTCTCCTTCTGGAAAATTGGGAACTATGGGCTATCTTTATTCATCGAGAGAGGCGGGTATCGGAGTACCCATTGTTTTCATTTGGACACTTGTCCATTTTTTTACTCTCTCATTCACTTTTTTTTAGAGAGAGGCGGGCATCGGAGTACCCATTGTTTTCATTTGGACACTTGTCCATTTTTTTTACTCTCTCATTTTTTTTAGATAGCCCATAATTCTTTTGGGAGAGAAAGATCATGATCAATAGTGGAGCATTCAATTTTGTGGTGAATGCATGGCATGTCTTGCGTAACTCTTAATGCAAGAGTTAGCTTTATTTGGTGGGTGTACGTGAATCTTGATCTTGAATGCATCAAAGAAGTCTACACATAGGTCACAACTATTTGAATAAGCTCAATACAAATACAAGTAGCATATGAGTATATGGTTTGAAAAGTTTTTCATCATATGGCTCTGGTAGGATATATCATCATCGAGGAACTTTTGAATTTTAAGTTTTTAAATAAATTCTCCGGATGTCAAGTCTTTCTTAGAACAATGTCATAGCAAATCTCTGTTTATACCAAGTCATAACTAGCAACAACTTTAGACTAGAGTAAGCATATGCATCCCACCAGTTTTAAGTTCTTAAGTGAGCTATTTACCAATAAACCCAAATCTTGGTGAAAACTAAGTTATAAGCTAGGCATAGGTGAGAAATAAAACAGAGCAACTATTCATCATTTCAACGAGGAAGAAGCTCATATCTTACATCACATATAAGAGTGGAATTTATATGATGTCCAAAAGTTTTGCATTTTTAATTTTATTTATTTGAAATTTAAAACTTAGGAACAACATGAGAGTAGAGTTGCACAAACCACCGTTGAAGATGAAGGAGTTTTGTAAAAGTTGAATTCATACTTGTCCTTCGCATGATGGTTCAGATGGTGTTTGTGCACTGTGTTGGGGAGATCTCGAGTTCGTGTGAGTTTATGCTTGAGAGATCTTCCCCACACTTGTGCCTGTACCTGTCTTTATTAAACAAAACAAAAACAAACAACAACAAGCAAAGGTTCTATCGGCTTGATTACCGAGGATCCCTAAATTTTTTTTTCGCTAAGGTTATTATTATTTTATTATTATTATTATCACCATAATTTTTTTTTGATAGCAACAGAGAGAAAGAACATATCCATGCTTAAGGGAAATTGAGAAACACAAAGCTCATAAGAACATGGATCAAAAAAAGGTTGCCATTATTTTGAAAAGAGAAAGCGAGAGAGTTTTTTTTTCAAGAGTTTATTTGTTCACCAAGCTTCTTTAACTCAAACAAGGCTAAGGTAAAGCATGCTGCACAAATCTAGCCTTGGTTTATCTCTAGCAAAAGAATTATTTCTATTATTTATGTCAACAACTCAAAGTTCATTAATCAAAATTAAACACCATGTTTAAATTGATTATAGGAGGCTAGTTTAACCTAAGCACCATGCTTAATTTAAAGAGCCTGTGGATGTATCGTTGGAATCCATCCAAACTAGAGCATATGGCATAAGAAAAGGAAGCATGAATTTTAAAAGTAAAGGGACAAATATGAGCAAATGGGTTGGTGAACATTTATTACCTTTGCATACCTGAGTGTGTTTTATCGGCAGCATCTGTAGTCTTGAATTTTGAACCAGCTGTAGCGGTGTCTTGAAGATCATACTCAGGTGGGCACCAAGGCTTTGGTCACACACACATACACGAGTAATGTGTATAGACCATGGGCCTTGATGTCATCAGCAAAGGTCGTGGAATATGGCGATGCTAGTCTTGTATGAGATGATAAGTGTACCAAGACTTGTATGCACGAGGTGGAGTCAGGTGGATCATGATGAGTCCACTCTGCTCCTCCTTCCTTTCCCATTCTCTTTTTTTTAGATATATAAATATTTTTTTTCTTCAATCTATTTTTTTCATTTTTTTTGGAAGGCACATGGGCGTTTGTGATGGCCCAAGTCCTTCTCCTTCTTCCCTTTTTTTTAGCAAGGTGAGCTAGCATAACCTTTAGTGATTATGATGTTCTTGTCGTCCTCCCCCACACTTGAACTTTTGTGTAAAAGCTGAGTGTTGAGTTAGGGTTTCCTTTAAGTGCATTCCATCACCGAGGGTCATCCAAGGTTAAGGTTGATGTAGCTCCTTATTGTTTGTATGCATCCTTGTTCTTCTTAGTTTCCACCTGAAATGGTTAGTGACAAGAATACCCGAAGGTGCATACTAACTTGATAATATAAACTTGCTTTTATTTAAAAAGGAAAGGTGGTGTTTACTTTATTTTATTATATTTTTTTTAAATGCATGCCTCTTTTTATTTTAAAGTTTTCAAACCCATTTTGCAAGAGTTCATGCAAAAGCAATATAAGAGATTTTTTTTTCTTTTTCATATTTTATTAATTTTTTTTTGCAAGTTTTTATTATTATTTTTTAGAAGGAATTTATGCATGATAACTATTTTTTTATGATAATCCGGGGTATCTCCCGGCAGTGCTTTGATTAGGGTCATAAGCTTGACCATGGGAATCTCGTCTTGCAGCTATTAATGGTGGTGTAGTTCCCAGCTACACCACCGAACATTGAGCACAAGCGTTCAAGCTGCAAGGTCAACACCATCATGCGACTACGGGGTTTGCAATGTCTATGAAAAACATAGGCATCCACAACCATCCTCTCGAAAAGTTAGACAACAAGAATCAAGAATGGTTGTGATCCACATAGATGCATATGGTCCGAAACAAAACAAACTCTAGAGACTCCATGGGTGAGCATGAAACATGAGACGTTTCAAAAGTAAGGTTAACATGCTCAAAAGTGGAATCTGGTTTGGTCTCTAGGGTTGTTGTTTCGGGCATGTCCTTGGCTAGGGGAGTTTTTATTCTCCAAAGATGTGTCATGCAGAACCACTTGTTGATTCTCGGCCACCATCGAGAACAACAATTGTTAGGCCAGAGGGACATGACTTTGGTTTGAGCGAGGTTAAAGGTCGTTCAATTTCACCCAAGTGTGAAGTGAACGAGAAAAAGCAATTTGCCTCCTCAAGCAAGGTGTGGTTGGGTTGCTACTTCACCAGTTGATGTTCAGGACAAGGGTTAGGGTTAGCGGAAGCAGCCGTTCCCAACTTTTCAGCTAGGATCCCATTAAATGGTGAGAGTTGGTCTAGCGGGAAGCCTAACATAAGATCAAAGTCAAGGATGGCATAGATATGAAATTCTAAGTGAACCTTGGTTTCATTTATTTCCAATGGCACGGCCCTAGCAATCCAACAACACGCAAAAAAAAGAGCCCTGGCGGACCTTTGAAAAGCATGTTAGTCGGGACTAGCGGCATGTTGCCCAATAGGGATTCTGCCAAGAAATGAAATTAGTCCCGACTTCTATGTTGTGAAGGGCTTCTATGGAAATTCCCCTAAACGAATAAGTTATAGTTATGGAAGGTGAAAGAATCTAAATTGCTTTAGAAGAACATTTCGCCTCCATTAACCACTCCTTTGAAGGTTCCGTGTTAGGAGAAACTTCCCTAAAAAGGAACGTGTTCCTTTCGTGCCAAGGTAAGGTCAAGGTTATGCCATAATCCTTGAATTCAATCAGGAACTCCTCTGATGAAGCAAAAAGGGTTTGGCTTTGAATCCAGCTTCATGGTGGTAGGTTTACGGGAATGGTATTTGTGTTTCATAGGATAAAAGATAAAGATTTTTTTTTTCAACACAAGGATACAAGGGCAACTAGGTTCAGAGACTAAAAACGACAACCGTTCCCCGGCAACGGCGCCAGAAATGCTTGTTGGCACTTCTTAGCGTCGCTACCAAGAATAGGGTTTGAATCTATCCCCGGCAACGGCGCCAGAAATGCTTGTTGGTATTTCTTAGCGAAGCAGCAAAGTCCGCAAGCGCACGGAAGATACCGTTGTAGCACTTCACCCGGTGGTATTCAGGGTATCGTAATTTCTCAGGGAACGAAAGTGTTCAAGGTCACGGATCTAATAAACCCTAGAGAGAAAAGAGGGGAACGACTTAGGTAGCGAGGTTCTTCTAATGCTTAGAAGCCTCGAACAAGGTAACGTGTTTTCACAACCTTACTTCGGGCACCGGCTTATACCTGGTCTGCCAAGTAACTCCGGCCTATAGCTCTACGCCGTATCCGAACGTGGGGGAAACTAAAGGCAAACAGGGCTGTCACCACCTGCCGCCGACCCCTCACCCGTGGGATACGAGGCAAACGAGGGTAGCTCTTAGCTTAGACACCACGTCTACGCTATTAGCTACTACTCTAGCGTTGGCCAGGAACCCCTCCAAATGATTCAGAGGTTCCTCTACTAGAGTATCCACCAAAAGATGGACAACGAACCCGCAAGATTGTAAGAACAAGATAACAATGCTCGAGAACTTACTAGAACAAAAGTAGGACTCAACCTTTTCTTACTCCAATGTAGTAAGTCGGGTTGCAGAGGTACAGCGTAGGAAGTAGTCACACTTCGGCCTCCCGACTAGTGCAACTAGGGGATGGAGCCGGTCACTTGCTACTTCTCTTACTCTACTCTCTATCTCGCTCCCTATTCTATTCCTAACCTAGAGGCTAAGGATATGAGTGAAGCTCTTCCTCTCTACTTCTTCTCTTGTATCTTGATGTGGACTACATCTTGAGGAATGAAGGAATGATGAATTGTTGATATTCCTCCCCCCTCCTTATATAGTGCCTTGAGGTCGGTTTCGGAGGGGGCATTCTGCAAAAAGCACCGACAACCGCCTTAGGGGCATTGATTGCACCGCCTCTGCAAAGGCGGTGGCCACGTGGCGTCTCCAGGGGGGCGGCCGACCCAGGGGGCGGCCGCCCCAGGGCTGGCCCACATTGGCCCAGGTTTCCTCCTGGGCCTCCCTTTTGGCCTTCTGAGTTGGTTTCCGATTGAATTTTGTAGCACTTTTGTATGGGCTTTTATTCCTCTTGTTGTTTTGCACATTTGATCGTGTCGAATTGCGCCTTTTTATCCGCTTTCCACCTGTATACAAGTTTATGGTCTACAAAACATACTTTTGCAATACATGTGGAAATTGGTTAGCGGTAAAGGTATATGTGAGTAGAATATGTGACTTTCTTCCTTTTTATGGGTCATGTTGGCGGTAGAAATATGTTGTTAAGAACCGTCAACAAACTTGGCCAGTTGACGCATTCCCGCACCCGTCGCCTCTCTCGCGAAGCCTCACGTCATTCGCTTTTGGCGAAAGCTGCTGGTGTCTGCTTCGACCGTTCGCTGGTTGACCGTGGTGTGTAACTCTCTGTTGCCTTTGTTTACTTTCGGCTTATTTCATTTTTTGAATATGTGATGCTATCGTCGTTATTTTCTTTTTCTTCTTTTTGTATGCTTGTGTTGTTCATTCGTCTTTCGCGCCATGTTAGACGGCGTCTTCCGATTCCTCGTCGACTTCGAGCTCTAGCGAAAGCAGTGGCACCTCTGAGTCCGCCTGCCGTGAGATTAGCGCTGACGTTTCGATTGGATCCGGGGAAGCTCCACGGATTGCAAGTCACAGCGGGAGCTTGTCTGATGACGGAGATTCCTGTGTGGTTTCGGTTCCGACGGACTGTTCCTTTTTTCTCGGCACCTCGCGAATGACAGCCGCTGGTTTGCAAGCATTGGCTGACAAAGGGTCCCTAAGGAAAGACCATTTGGCGAATTGCCGGGTCCCTGGAGACGAAGAGGTGCCGATTCCATGACCCAACGAGGCGATTGTTTTTCGCGACTATTTCACCGCCGGTTTGGACTTTCCACTTGAAGAGTTCATCTCGGACGTCCTTTCGGGGTTCGAGGTGCAACTTCACCCGCTGACACCGAACGCTTTCGTCAGGCTCGGTGTATTCGCACAAGCTATGAAAATGCTTGGTTGTAAACCGCGAGCGGATGTTTTCATGCGGTTTTATGATATCCACCGTCGACCGACGAAAGTGAACGACCCCTACCTAGGAGGTAAACTGCCCAGCGAAATTGGGTGCATCAACATTGTTCCGCGGAAGACTCGAGGCAGCGTTTCCATTTCGCTTACCTACCGAAACAAGTGGCCAGAGTGGAAACACTTCTGGTTCTACTATCGCGTTTGCTCGGACGAAACTGTCGCCGCTGAACTGGGTAAAGGGGAGAAGAAAGGGTCCCCGCTCGTGTCAGTTCTGGAGAGGTACCCCGAAAGACACCTTCCGCCTGTTGTGTTGGGCGGTGAAGAAGCTATTCGGTGCGGAGACGCTTACGCGCTCACCGCTCGATTCCAAATTAGTCGAGATCTGGTGGAGGAATGGATGGCAATCGGAATGAATCCGCTTTGCACCGCAACTTCTTTTGAAGAATTTTCTGACAAGGACGGGTATCGGGGCCCTCTTCTGCTGCTAGAGAAACCCGCGAATTTCTTTGACGATGACCACTACGTGAAGTATATCGAAAGTGAAGCAAAGAAAATTTGCGGGCTGTATCTGCGAAAGGAGAGCGAGTTTCAACTTGCTAACCTTGGCCGAAGCCGCCGTTTGAACCGGGCTTTTGACGCCATGGGCATTACGTATGCCGAAAGACCTCTGGTTGACAAAAGGCAAAGGCATGGCTCGGCGTGGGGGATGCAGTGGTGTGATTCCTCGGCAAAAGTTTTCCAACGTTGGAGATATTCGCATCGGCCGTCTTATTGCGAAGAGCCGGATGAGGGCATTGGAGTTAATCCCCGACGTTGATCCTTTCGATCACCCGAGGGTGGTTAGTTTCTGCTGCTTTACTTCGCGTCGTGTGTGCTTGAATGCCGCTTTCGCATCTTGCTGCCGTTTTTGAGACTTACGGTTAGTCGTCTTTTTGTTTATTGATACAAGCTTTTTACGTTTTTTACAGAGCACATCATACGCTGCGGGAATGGCTCCGAAGAAATCGAGCGTGCCTCTTTCGCACACGGCCTTTGATGATGATACTTCGGTTGCTGAGATGCCAACCTTCGCGAAGGTCGGGGCCCGAAAACCCTCCGGTCCGCCCGATGCCGCGGAGCATCCGGCGAAGAAAACGAAAACTCTTCGCCCAGACACCTCTACACGGGCGCCAGGCGAAATGACCGCTGCTGGCGAAAAGGAGAGCGCGTCCTTGAGAATGCCCGCCCCTGCTGCCATTGACAAAGGTAAGCTATGCCTTTTGCCGCACTGCATTCGTCTGACCCAGGAAATGGTGGAGGGGCAGCTTTTGGGTTACGGGCGGCTGGTTCTCGACGGGGTGCCATCAGACTACGAGAACCCGCGCTTTTACACTGGCTTGAGCTTGTCGAATGATACTGACGAAGCGAAAGAGGAATCTTATCGCGTTGCTCGTTCTTTAGGTGCGCCTTCGGACGCCCAACTCGCTTGCTGGCTTGACTATCGTCGGGCTGGAATTCTTCCTGGCGGCAGCAAGGAGGCCACTAAGTTTGTGGAATTTTCACAGAAAGCTTTCGTCGTGCCGGAGATCGAATGGGATCTGAAAGTTAGCTGTCTGAAGCTCGACAACGCCATCTCTTTTCACCTGGCAAGCGTAAGTGTTTGATTTCGCTGTGGGCTTTGTGGCTCTTTTGGTCCTTCTTTTCACCGTTGTTTCGCTGCCATTCGCAGGCTGCCGTTGTCGCTCGCAGCCAGAGCAATCAAAGGGATCTCTATACTCGCAAGCTCGAGCGCGAGAAGCAGGAGCTTGACACTCAAGTGAAGAATTTTGACACACAAGTGAAGAAACTCACCACAGACCTTGAGCTGCAGACCAAGAAGGCCGACGCTGAGCGCACCTCGATGAAAGCAAGTCAGAAAGAGCTGGAAAATCTCAAGAAGGAGCTTTCGCAGCTACGGGCCGCCCAAGCCGAAAGGGAAAGAGTGCTTTTAACTTCTGCTGAGGAGGCCATGGCTCGCTTCCGCGAGTGCCTTCGCAGCATCGGCGTCGAGGTGGATGGTCCCTCAGAGCATAACATCGATAGCCTCATTGGTTGAGCTTCGCTCCGAGATGGAATCGCTGGAAGGACACATGGCCCTCGGCCGAGACTACGCCGCCGTTACTGGCATCAAGGCGATTGGTCATAGCCTTGTGGACGCCGGCTGCTCCCATATCGCAGACCTTTTGGTCAAGGAGGTGGACTATTACTGGTGGACCCCTGAGGCGGCGAAGATCCTGGGCAAGAAATTGTTTGATGAATTCTGGCTGGCGGGTGGTAACGACATGTCGCTCATGCAATCCGCCATGGGTCGTGGGAAGGTACATTGAGACAATTGCTTGCTTTCATTTTATCCTAGTCTCCTTTTGTTTTTGTGGCGTGACGCCTCTTCTGAGCTATCGCTCTTGATGCAGACTCCGGAGGAGAAAATGCACATCCGAAAGGTGTTTTCGGACTTCATCTCCAAGAGGCGAGCGCGCGAAGCCGAGCCGGAAGACGAAGCGAGCCCGCCCCAGCCGGATGAGGAGATCCCCGAAAGCTTGGCTGCTGCTGCTTCCTGCGACGCGAATACTCCCCTCCATGCGGTAGATGAATGAATAGGGCTTGTTTTTCATTTGTCAATTGTATTCGCCAGACTTGTGGTTGCGCGTGATTTTGAACTTAAAATGGAATGTTGTATTGAACAGGATGCGGATGCGGGAACGCCGGACGTTCTCGACATTTGCCCACTAATGATTAGATTTGGCGATCTTTTTGTTGGAGGTGACTTGTGGCAGAGCTTTCGCTGTAGGTTTCAGATGGTATCGCTCTCGTCTTATCTGAATAAGCGCGCTAGAAAACTTAAGCGCACGAAGGAGCATTTGTTTGCTTTTTACGAGAACTTTGACCGACGCGAACTCGAGGCGAGGCAGAAAAGGCGCGAGGCTTCACGTGCACCGCCAAGCTTCGAAGACTCCTCGTTTATTAAGGTGGAACCCGAAGACGCCGTGCTTTCGCCGGATGCGCGGCGATATAGCATTTTGCTTCATTCGCTGGATTAGTTAGCGAGCTTGAATACACTGTATGAATTTGCTTAAAGGTTGAATGTAAAGAAACGGGTCACTGTGACTATCTTTTGATATTCTCATTGCTTTATCTTTTTGAAAATGCGAACCTTGTTCTTACGTTCGTCTAGTTTTCGCGTGAAGGTTCTTTTGGTTGCAGGCCACTCGACCGATAATAAAGACGCGCCCGCCCCCACACACTTAGACGAGAGGCGGTAGCTTTCGCGCGAGGGCACTTTCGTTGCGAGCCCCTCGGCAGATAGTAAAGACGCGCCCGCCCCCACACACTTAGACGAGGGGCGGTAGCTTTCGCGCGAGGGCGCTTTCGTTGCATGCCCCTCGGCCGATAGTAATGACACGCCCGCCCCCACACTCTTAGACGAGGGGCGGTAGCTTTCGCGCGAGGGTGCTTTCGTTGCGAGCCCCTCGGCCAATAGTAAAGACGCGCCCGCCCCCACCAACTTAGACGAGGGCGGTAGCTTTCGCGCGAGGACGCTTTCGTTGCGAGCCCCTCTTCCGATAGAAAAGACACGCCCGCCCCCACACACTTAGACGAGGGCCGGTAGCTTTCGCGCGAGGGCGCTTTCGTTGCGAGCCCCTCGGACGATAGAAAAGGCGCGCCCGCCCCCACACACTTAGATAGGGGGCGGTAGCTTTCGCGTGAGGGCGCTTTCGTTGCGAGCCCCTCGGCCGATAGAAAGGCGTGCCCGCCCCCACACACTTAGACGAGGGGCGGTAGCTTTCGCGCGAGGGTGCTTTCGTTGCGAGCCCCTCGGCCGATGGAAAAGTCGCGCCCGCCCCCACACACTTAGACGAGGAGCGGTAGCTTTCGCGCGAGGGCGCTTTCGTTGCGAGTCCCTCGACCGATAGAAAAGACACGCCCGCCCCCACACACTTAGACGAGGGGCGGTAGCTTTCGCGCGAGGGCGCTTTCGTTGCGAGCCCCTCGGCCGATAGAAACGTGCGCCCGCCCCCACACACTTAGACGAGGGGCCGTAGCTTGCGCGCGAGGGCGCTTTCGTTGCGAGCCCCTCGGCCGACGGAAAAGACGCGCCCACCCACACACACTTAGACGAGGGGCGGTAGCTTTCGCGCGAGGGCGCTTTCGTTGCGAGCCTCTCGGCCGATAGAAAAGGCGCGCCCGCCCCCACACACTTAGACGAGGGGCGGTAGCTTTCGCGCGAGGGCGCTTTCGTAACGAGCCCCTCGGCCGATGGAAAAGACGCACCCGCCCCCACACACTTAGACGAGGGGCGGTAGCTTTCGCGCGAGGGCGCTTTCGTTGCGAGCCCCTCGGCCGATAGAAAAGACACGTCCGCCCCCACACACTTAGAAGAGGGGCGGTAGCTTTCGTGCGAAGGCACTTTCGTTGCGAGCCCCTCGGCAGATAGTAAAGACGCGTCCGCCCCCACACACTTAGACGAGGGGCGGTAGCTTTCGCGCGAGGGCACTTTGGTTGCGTGCCCCTCGGCCGATAGTAATGACGCGCCCGCCGCCACACTCTTAGACGAGGGGCGGTAGCTTTCGCGCGAGGGTGCTTTCGTTGTGAGCCCCTCGGCCAATAGTAAAGACGCGCCCGCCCCCACAAACTTAGACGAGGGCGGTAGCTTTCGCGCGAGGACGCTTTCGTTGCGAGCCCCTATTCCGATAGAAAAGACACGCTCGCCCCCACACACTTAGACGAGGGCCGGTAGCTTTCACGCGAGGGCGCTTTCGTTGCGAGCCCCTCGACCTATAGAAAAGAAGCGCCCGCCCCCACACACTTAGACGAGGGGCGGTAGCTTTCGCGCGAGGGCGCTTTCGTTGCGAGCCCCTCGGCCGATAGAAAGGCGTGCCCGCCCCCACACACTTAGACGAGGGGCGGTAGCTTTCGCGCGAGGGTGCTTTCGTTGCGAGCCCCTCGGCCGATGGAAAAGTCGCGCCCGCCCCCACACACTTAGACGAGGAGCGGTAGCTTTCGCGCGAGGGCGCTTTCGTTGCGAGCCCCTCGACCGATAGAAAAGACACACCCGCCCCCACACACTTAGACGAGGGGCGGTAGCTTTCGCACGAGGGCGCTTTCGTTGCGAGCCCCTCGGCCGATAGAAAGGTGCGCCCGCCCCCACACACTTAGACGAGGGGCGGTAGCTTTCGCGTGAGGGCGCTTTCGTTGCGAGCCCCTCGGCCGAAGGAAAAGACGCGCCCACCCCCACACACTTAGACGAGGGGCGGTAGCTTTCGCGCGAGGGCGCTTTCGTTGCGAGCCTCTCGGCCGATAGAAAAGGCGCGCCCGCCCCCACACACTTAGACGAGGGGCGGTAGCTTTCGCGCGAGGACGCTTTCGTTGCGAGCCCCACGACAGATAGTAAAGACGCGCCCGCCCCCACACACTTAGACGAGGGGCGGTAGCTTTCGCACGAGGGCACTTTCGTTGCGAGCCCCTCGGCCGATAGTAGAGACGCACCGGCCCCCACACAATTAGATGGGGGGCGGTAGCTTTCGCGTGAGGGCGCTTTCGTTGCGAGCCCCTCGGCCAACAGTAAAGACGCGTCCGCCCCCACACACAACGAGGGGCGTTAGCTTTCGCGCGAGGACGCTTTCGTTGCGAGCCCCTCGGCCGATAGTAAAGACGCGCCCGCCCCCACACACTTAGATGGGGGGCGGTAGCTTTCGCGCGAGGACACTTTCGTTGCGAGCCCCTCGGCCGAAGGAAAAGACGCGCCCACCCCCACACACTTAGACGAGGGGCGGTAGCTTTCGCGCGAGGGCGCTTTCGTTGCGAGCCTCTCGGCCGATAGAAAAGGCGCGCCCGCCCCCACACACTTAGACGAGGGGCGGTAGCTTTCGCGCGAGGACGCTTTCGTTGCGAGCCCCACGACAGATAGTAAAGACGCGCCCGCCCCCACACACTTAGACGAGGGGCGGTAGCTTTCGCACGAGGGCGCTTTCGTTGCGAGCCCCTCGGCCGATAGTAGAGACGCACCGGCCCCCACACAATTAGATGGGGGGCGGTAGCTTTCGCGTGAGGGCGCTTTCGTTGCGAGCCCCTCGGCCAACAGTAAAGACGTGTCCGCCCCCACACACAACGAGGGGCGTTAGCTTTCGCGCGAGGACGCTTTCGTTGCGAGCCCCTCGGCCGATAGTAAAGACGCGCCCGCCCCCACACACTTAGATGGGGGGCGGTAGCTTTCGCGCGAGGACGCTTTCGTTGCGAGCCCCTCGGCCAACAGTAAAGACGCGTCCGCCCCCACACACTTAGACGAGGGGTGTTAGCTTTCGCGCGAGCACGCTTTCGTTGCGAGCCCCTCGGCAGATAGTAAAGACGCGCCCGCCCCCACACACTTAGACGAGGGGCGGTAGCTTTCGCGCGAGGGCGCTTTCGTTGCGAGCCCCTCGGCCGATAGTAAAGACGCGCCCGCCCCCACACACTTAGACAAGGGGCGGTAGCTTTCGCGTGAAGGTTCTTTTGGTTGCGGGCCACTCGGCCGATAATAAAGACGCGCCCGCCCCCACAAACTTAGACGAGGGGCGGTAGCTTTCGCGCGAGGGCGCTTTCGTTGCGAGCCCCTCGGCCGATAGTAAAGACGCGCCCGCCCCCACACTCTTAGACAAGGGGCGGTAGCTTTCGCACGAGGGCGCTTTCGTTGCGAGCCCCTCGGCCGATAGAAAAGGCGCGCCCACCCCCACACACTTAGACAAGGGGAGGTAGCTTTCGCGTGAGGGCGCTTTCGTTGCGAGCCCCTAGGCCAACAGTAAAGACACGTCCGCCCCCACACACTTAGACGAGGGGTGTTAGCTTTCGCGCGAGGACGCTTTAGTTGCGAGCCCCTCGGCAGATTGTAAAGACGCGCCCGCCCCCACACACTTAGACGTGGGGCGGTAGCTTTCGCGCGAGGGCTCTTTCGTTGCGAGCCCCACGACAGATAGTAAAGACGCGCCCGCCCCCACACACTTAGACGAGGGGCGGTAGCTTTCGCACGAGGGCGCTTTCGTTGCGAGCCCCTCGGCCGATAGTAAATACACGCCCGCCCCCACACACTTAGACGAGGGGCGGTAGCGTTCGCGCGAGGGCGCTTTCGTTGCGAGCCCCTCTTCTGATAGAAAAGACACGCCCGCCCTCACACACTTAGACAAGGGGCGGTAGCTTTCGCGCGAGTGCGCTTTCGTTGCGAGCCCGTCGACCTATAGAAAAGAAGCGCCCGCCCCCACACACTTAGACGAGGGGCGGTAGCTTTCGCACGAGGGCGCTGAAGTTGTGAGCCCCTAGGCCGATAGAAAGGCGTGCCCGCCCCCACACACTTAGACTAGGGGCGGTAGCTTTCGCGCGAGGGCGTTTTCGTTGCGAAACCTTCGACCGATGGAAAAGACGCGCCCACCCCCACACACTTAGACGAGGAGCGGTAGCTTTCGCGCGAGGGCGCTTTTGTTGCGAGCCCCTCGACCGATAGAAAAGACGCGCCTGCCCCCACACACTTAGACGAGGGGCGGTAGCTTTCGCGCGAGGGCATTTTCGTTGTGAGCCCCTCGGTCGATAGAAAGGTGCGCCCGCCCCACACACTTAGACGAGGGGCAGTAGCTTTCGCGCGAGGGCGCTTTCGTTGCGAGCCCCTCGGCCGATGGAAAAGACGCGCCCACCCCCACACACTTAGACGTGGGGCGGTAGCTTTCGCGCGAGCGCGCTTTCGTTGCAAGCCCCTCGGCCTATAGAAAAGGCGCGCCCGCCGCCACACACTTAGACGAGGGGCAGTAGCTTTCGCGCGAGGGTGCTTTCGTTACGAGCCCCTCGGCCGATGGAAAAGACGCGCCCGCCCCCACACACTTAGACGAGGGGCGGTAGCTTTCGCGCGAGGGCGCTTTCGTTGCGAGCACCTAGGCCGATGGCAAAGGCGCGCCCGCCCCCACACACTTAGACAGGGGGCGGTAGCTTTCGCGTGAGGACGCTTTCGTTGCGAGCCCCTAGGCCAACAGTAAAGACGCGTCCGCCCCCACACACTTAGACAAGGGGCGTTAGCTTTCACGCGAGGACGCTTTCGTTGCGAGCCCCTCGGCAGATAGTAAAGACGCGCCCGCCCCCACATACATAGACGAGGGGCGGTAGCTTTCGCGCGAGGGCGCTTTCGTTGCGAGCCCCTCGGCCGATAGTAAAGACGCGCCCGCCCCCACACTCTTAGACGAGGGGTGGTAGCTTTCGCGCGAGGGTGCCTTCGTTGCGAGCCCCTCGGCCGATAGAAAAGGCGCGCCCGCCCCCACACACTTAGACGGGGGGCGGTAGCTTTCGCATGAGGGCGCTGTTGTTGCGAGCCCCTCGGCCGATAGAAAGGCATGCCCGCCCCCACACACTTAGACGAGGGGCAGTAGCTTTCGCGCGAGGGCGGTTTCGTTGCGAGCCCCTCGACCGATGGAAAGGACGCGCCCGCCCCCACTCACTTAGACGAGGAGCAGTAGCTTTCGCGCGAGGGCGCTTTCGTTGCGAGCCCCTAGGCCAACAGTAAAGACGCGTCCGCCCCCACACACTTAGACGAGGGGTGTTAGCTTTCGCGCGAGCACGGTTTCGTTGCGAGCCCCTCGGCAGATAGTAAAGACGCGCCCGCCCCCACACACTTAGATGAGGGGCGGTAGCTTTCGCGCGAGGGCGCTTTCGTTGAGAGCCCCTCGGCAGATAGTAAAGACGCGCCCGCCCCCACACACTTAGACGAGGGGTGGTAGCTTTCGCGCGAGGGCGCTTTCGTTGCGAGCCCCTCAGCCGATACTAAAGACGCGCCCGCCCCCACACTCTTAGACGAGGGGCGGTAGCTTTCGCGCGATGGCGCTTTCGTTGCGAGCCCCTCGGCCGATAGAAAAGGCGTGCCCGCCCCCACACACTTAGACGGGGGGCGGTAGCTTTCGCGTGAGGGCGCTTTCGTTGCGAGCCCCTCGGCCAACAGTAAAGACGCGTCCGCCCCCACACACCTAGACGAGGGGCGTTAGCTTTCGCGCGAGGACGCTTTCGTTGTGATCCCCTCGGCAGATAGGAAAGACGCGCCCGCCCCCACACACTTAGACGAGGGGCGGTAGCTTTCGCGCGAGGGCGCTTTCGTTGCGAGCCCCTCGGCCGATAGGAAAGACGCTCCCGCCCCCACACACTTAGATGGGGGGCGGTAGCTTTCGCGTGAGGGCGCTTTCGTTGCGAGCCCCTCGGCCAACAGTAAAGACGCGCCCGCCCCCACACACTTAGACGAGGGGCGGTAGCTTTCATGCGAGGGCGCTTTCGTTGCGAGCCCCTTGGCAGATAGTAAAGACGCGCTCGCCCCCACACACTTAGGCGAGGGGCGGTAGCTTTCGCGCGAGGGCGCTTTCGTTGTGAGCCCCTCGGCCGATAGTAAAGACGCGCCCGCCCCCACACTCTTAGACAAGCGGCGGTAGCTTTCGCGCGAGGGTGCTTTCGTTGTGAGCCCCTCGGCCAATAGTAAAGACACGCCCGCCCCCACACACTTAGACGAGGGGCGGTAGCGTTCGCGCGAGGGCGCTTTCGTTGCGAGCCCCTCTTCTGATAGAAAAGACGCGCCCGCCCCCACACACTTAGACAAGGGGCGGTAGCTTTCGCGCGAGTGCGCTTTCGTTGCGAGCCCGTCGACCTATAGAAAAGAAGCGCTCGCCCCCGCACACTTAGACGAGGGGCAGTAGCTTTTGCCCGAGGGCGCTATCATTGCGAGCCCCTCGGCCGATAGAAAGGCGTGCCCGCCCCCACACACTTAGACGAGGGGCGGTAGCTTTCGCGCGAGGGCGCTTTCGTTGCGAACCCCTCGACCGATGGAAAAGACGCGCCCGCCCCCACACACTTAGAAGAGGAGCGGTAGCTTTCGCGCGAGGGCGCTTTCGTTGCGAGCCCCTCGACCGATAGAAAATACGCGCCTGCCCCCACACACTTAGACGAGGGGCGGTAGCTTTCGCGCGATGGCGTTTTCGTTGTGAGCCCCTCGGCCGATAGAAAGGTGCGCCCGCCCCCACACACTTAGACGAGGGGCGGTAGCTTTCGCGCGAGGGCGCTTTCGTTGCGAGCCCCTCGGCCGATGGAAAAGACGCGCCCACCCCCACACACTTAGACGAGGGGCGGTAGCTTTCGTGCGAGCGCGCTTTCGTTGCAAGCCCCTCGGCCGATAGAAAAGGCGCACCCGCCCCCACACACTTAGACGAGGTGTGGTAGCTTTCGCGCGAGCGTGCTTTCATTACGAGCCCCTCGGCCGATGGAAAAGACGCGCCCGCCCCCACACACTTAGACGAGGGTCGGTAGCTTTCGCGCGAGGGCGCTTTCGTTGCGAGCCCCTCGGCCGATAGAAAAGGCGCGCCCGCCCCCACACACTTAGACAAGGGGCGGTAGCTTTCGCATGAGGACGCTTTCGTTGCGAGCCCCTAGGCCAACAGTAAAGACGCGTTCACCCCCACACACTTAGACAAGGGGCGTTGGCTTTCACGCGAGGATGCTTTCGTTGCGAGCCCCTCGGCAGATAGTAAAGACGCGCCCGCCCCCACACACTTAGACGAGGGGTGGTAGCTTTCGCGCGAGGGCGCTTTCGTTGCGAGCCCCTCGGCCGATAGTAAAGACGCGCCCGCCCCCACACTCTTAGACGAGGGGCGGTAGCTTTCGCGCAAGGGCGCTTTCGTTGCGAGCCCCTCGGCCGATAGAAAAGGCGCGCCCGCCCCCACACACTTAGACGGGGGGCGGTAGCTTTCGCGTGAGGGCGCTGTTGTTGTGAGCCCCTCGGCCGATAGAAAGGCATGCCCGCCCCCACACACTTTGATGAGGGGCAGTAGCTTTCGCGCGAGGGCGCTTTCGTTGCGAGCCCCACGACCGATGGAAAAGACGCGCCCGCCCCCACACACTTAGACGAGGAGCAGTAGCTTTCGCGCGAGGGCACTTTCGTTGCGAGCCCCTCGACCGATAGAAAAGACGCGCCCGCCCCCACACAGTTAGATGAGGGGCGGTAGCTTTCGCGCAAGGGCGCTTTCGTTGCGAGCCCCTCGGCCGATAGAAAAGGCGCGCCCGCCCCCACACACTTAGAGGAGGGGCGGTAGCTTTCGCGCGAGGGTGCTTTCGTTACGAGCCCCTCGGCCGATGGAATGGACGCGCCCGCCCCCACACACTTAGACGAGGGGCGGTAGCTTTCGCGCGAGGGCGCTTTCGTTGCGAGCCCCTCGGCCGATAGAAAAGGCGCGCCCGCCCCCACACACTTAGACAGGGGGCGGTAGCTTTCGCGCGAGGACTCTTTCGTTGCGAGCCCCTAGGCCAATAGTAAAACGCGCCCGCCCCCACACACTTAGACGAGGGGCGGTAGCTTTTGCGCGAGGGCGCTTTCGTTGCGAGCCCCTCTCCGATAGAAAAGACGCGCCCGCCCCCACACACTTAGAAGATGGGAGTTAGCTTTCGCGCGAGGGCGCTTTCATTGCGAGCCCCTCGACCAATAGAAAAGAAGCGCCCGCCCCCACACACTTAGACGAGGGGCGGTAGCTTTCGCGCGAGGGCGCTTTCGTTGCGAGCCCCTCGGCAGATAGAAAGGCGTTCCCGCCCCCACACACTTAGACGAGGGGCGGTAGCTTTCGCGCGAGGGCGCTTTCGTTGCGAGCCCCTCGGCCAATGGAAAAGACGTGCCCGCCCCCACACACATAGACGAGGGGCGGTAGCTTTCGCGCGAGGGCGCTTTCGTTGCGAGCCCCTCGACCGATAGAAAAGACGCGCCCGCCCCCACACACTTAGACGAGGGGCGGTAGCTTTCGCGCGAGGGCGCTTTCGTTGTGAGCCCCCCGGCCGATAGAAAGGTGCGCCCGCCCCCACACACTTAGACGAGGGGCGGTAGCTTTCGCGCGAGGGCGCTTTCGTTGCGAGCCCCTCGGCCGATGGAAAAGACGCGCCCACCCCGACACACTTAGACGAGGGGCGGTAGCTTTCGCGCGAGGGCGCTTTCGTTGCGAGCCCCTCGGCCGATAGAAAAGGCGCGCCCGCCCCCACACACTTAGACGAGGGGCGGTAGCTTTTGCGTGTGGGTGCTTTCGTTGCGAGCCCCTCGGCCGATGGAAAAGACGCGCCTGCCCCCACACACTTAGACGAGGGGCGGTAGCTTTCGCGCGAGGGCGCTTTCGTTGCCAGCCCCTCAGCCGATAGAAAAGACGCGTCCGCCCCCACACACTTAGACGAGGGGCGGTAGCTTTCGCGCCAGGGCACTTTCGTTGCGAGCCCCTTGGCCGATAGAAAAGGCATTCCCGCCCCCACACACTTAGACAGGGGGTGGTAGCTTTCGCGTGAGGGCGCTTTCGTTGCGAGCCCCTCGGCCAACAGTAAAGACGCGTCCGCCCCCACACACTTAGACGAGGGGCGTTAGCTTTCGCGCGAGGACGCTTTCGTTGCGAGCCCCTTGGCCAATAGTAAAGACGCGCCCACCCCCACACTTAGACGAGGGGCATTAGCTTTCGCGCGAGGGCGCTTTCGTTGCGAGCCCCTCGGCCGATACGTTGCAGGAACCTTTGCTATTGGTTTGCTGCGCTTGAAAATTGGTTAACGAAAGTAACTTTACAACTTGAATCTGAATGGTTGCGCCTGGTCATGCCCGCGGTATCGCTCTCGTTGTCATCTAGCAGCGTGTTTGATTTTTCTCATTTTATAGCTGCGGTTTGAGATGGGCCTGCTACTTGATGGTGCTTTCCCCTACAGTTACTGGATTGGGGGTGCTATCTGGATGCGGTATCGATGACTCAATCATCAAAGCGAAACCTTGATTCCTGGTGCCTCCTATTCGCACTTTGCTTTTGAGCTAACTTTTTGGGACTAATATTTGAAAAGATTCGGTAGTTTTGGATGGCTGGGAGGCTTACACCTTGGTGTTTATTTATATCGCCCCGCTCTTGCTATGAGAGTACTGCATTTAATCCCTTGGCTATACTTCTGAGGATTTGGTAGGTGAAAAGTTAATATGGCGTTTATGCTTTTGCAACTACTGATGCCTGCCAGCTGTCCTTCTTGTCGCCCCACGAGGGCTGCTCGACTTGGCCTCTGCTGCCGTTCTCCCCTTTTGTTGGGGGTGGTCGGTTTTGTGTTGCCCGTAGGCTTTCGTTCCGCCCTCTCGCTTTGTCGAAGGGTCGGTTTTTGTATAGCCCACGGGCTTTCGTTCTGCCCTCTCGTTTTGTCGGAGGGTCGGTTTTTGTATAGCCCGCAGGCTTTCGTTCCGCCCTCTCATTTTGTCGGAGGGTCAGTTTTTGTATAGCCCGCATGCTTTCATTCTGCCCTCTCGTTTGGTCGGAGGGTCGGTTTTTGTATAGCCCGCAGGCTTTCGTTCCGCCCTCTCGTTTCGTCGGAGGGTCCGTTTTTGTATAGCCCGCAGGCTTTCGTTCCGCCCTCTCATTTTGTCGGAGGGTCGGTTTTTGTATAGCCCGCAGGCTTTCGTTCCGGCCTCTCATTTTGTCGGAGGGTCGGTTTTTGTATAGCCCGCAGGCTTTCCTTCCGCCCTCTCGTTTTGTCGGAGGGTCGGTTTTTGTATAGCCCACAGGCTTTTGTTCCGCCCTCTCGTTTCGTCGGAGGGTCGGTTTTTGTATAGCCCGCAGGCTTTCGTTCCGCCCTCTCGTTTTGTCGGAGGGTCGGTTTTTGTATAGCCCGCAGGCTTTCATTCCGCCCTCTCGTTTTTTCGGAGGGTCGGTTTTTGTATAGCCCGCAGGCTTTCTGAGATTGTCGGTGGCTGTGGAGGATTCTTTTCGCCCAACAAGCCGACATTCTCATTTGTTAGATCGAAATGACGAATGTCTCAACCTTATGTTTGGTTGACTACGTCCTTAGTCAGGCCACACAACTTTTCTTGGGGATTGCGGATGCTTCATAATGTAGCGTTAACATTCGGCTGCGTCGTTAAAAAACCTCGCACCCCAATGAAGGGCTTCCCCGGCGAGGAAAAAGAGTGCAGCTGACTTTGATTGCAGAAAGTAAAGAAAAGAAGAAAAAATTACATCCATGTTCGAAAGTTCAGACTAAGGGTAAAAACGACGCAAGTTGCTTGCGTTCCAAGTGTGAGCTGATTCCTCGCCCTTATCATTCAGCAACCGGAATACCCCGGGTGCCGCCATGCTTGCCACGATGAAAGGGCCCTGCCACTGTGATTGGAGCTTACCTTGCTTATCTGGTTGCCGAATGGTGACCATGTCACCAGGTTTGATGTCCTTTCGGACTATGGTCTTGTCCCTGTGATGCTTCGTTTCGGCGTGGTACTTTTCGAGATTATCTGCAGCTTGCAACCTTACCTCTTCGATGGTGTCGAGTTCGAGGTGCCTTTGCTCCTGAGTAGTTGGAGCCATTTCGGTTCGGAAGGAACTCAGCTTTACCTCTTCTGGTGTAACTGCTTCCTCGCCGTAAAGCAATCAGAACGGAGTGAAGCCGGTAGCTCTGGATCGTGAAATATTGTCCCCAAATACAGCTGTTGTTAGGGTGTTGGCCCACTTACCTTTCGGCGAGTCGTACAAGGATTTTGATATTGCCGAAAAGATTAAGCCATTCGCTCTCTCGATGGCTCCGTTTGCTTGCGGGTAGTTTACTAAGGCAAAATTAAGCTTGATGTTGAGTTCATCGCAGAAACTCCTGAATTCGGCACAGTCAAACTGCTTCCCATTCTCGCAGGTGATGAAGGAGGGAACGCCGAAACGACAGACTATCCTCTGCCAGACGAATTTGATTAAAGAGGTGGAAGTTATGCTTGCGAGGGCCTTTGCTTCCACCCACTTGGTGAAATACTCGAGAGTGACCGCTGCAAAGCGCAGGTTGCCCGGAGCTGCTGGTAGCGGACCTACTATGTCAATGCCCCATCTTTGCAAGGGCCAAGTTGGCACTATCGGCGTAGTTTCGTTTGCAGGGGCTTTCTGGTTTCTAGCGAACATCTGGCAACCTTTGCAACATTTGACTAGCTCTCTGGCGTCTGATGCGGCGAAAGGCCAGTAGAATCCCTGCCTCATTGCTCTGTGCGCTATCTCGTGAGGCCCTCTGTGCGCTCCGCACATTCCAGCATGCATTTCTTCGAGTAGCTGAATGCCCTCACGCCTGCTTATGCATTTCAAAAGGGGGGCTGCTATCCCATTCTTGAATAGCTGTTCTGCGATGATTGAGTAACCTTTCGCTCTGCTGGCCATCCTTTCGGCGTCCTTTCGAGACTCCGGTTTGTATGTTCTGGCTAAGCAAGCGAATATCTGCGACCTCCAGTCATCACTGGCGATAACGTGCACCGAACTTGGGTGATCTTCCTCTTCTTTCACGGCTTTGGCCGAAAGGACTTGGTAGAATACGTCTGGTGGTAGTGGCAGATTTTGTGCTGCGGCTTTGGCCAATTCGTCCGCCTCTGTGTTTTCGACTCTTGGAATGAGGCGTAATGTGAAACCTGCGAAATGCTTCTCCATTATTCTGATTGCTGCCAGATACTTGGCTAGCTCTGGTTCTCTTGCTGTGAAATCCTTTTCGGCGTGGCCAACGATGACTTGGGAATCTGACTTATCTATGCATCTTCTCGCTCTGATTGCTCGGAGCTTTCGTAATCCTAGCAACACGGCTTCATATTCGGCGGTGTTGTTGGTTGTGAGGAATTGCAGCCTTGCGGCAAATCTGACCTTCAGTCCTCTTGGCGGGGTTAAAATGGCCGAGATTCTGGCTCCGGACATTCCTCAAGTGCCATCACAATTTACTGTCCAAATGGGCTCCTCAAATTCAAGAGTTGTGTCGAAAATCGTGGGAGTCCAGTCTGCTATGAAATCCGCCAACGCCTATGACTTGATTGCGGATCGGTGTTGGAAGTCGATCACGTATTCGTTTAGCTCCGCCGCCCACTTGCCAATTCGGCCGATAGCTTCGTTGTTGCGGAACAGAGCTTCCAGTGGTTGAGACGATAGGACTATGATGTGGTGAGATTGAAAGTAATGCTTTAGCTTCCTAGAAGCCATTACCACTGTATATGCTATCTTCTCCAGCTCTGAATAGTTCAATTTTGCTCCTGACAGGGCCTCGGAGACAAAGTAGATCGGGAACTGCGTCATCTTGTTTTCGTGTTCCTTCTCTTCCACCAATACTGCGCTTACGGTGGTATGTGATGATGCGAGATACAACAAGAGCGTCGCTTTCGGCGACGGTTTGGATAATGTGGTTAGCCTTGTTAGGTATTCTTTTAGCTGCTGGAAAGCCTTCCGCTGTTCTTCCCCCTGATCGAAAGGGTCAGAGCTACGCAGAGTTCTGAAGAAAGGCAGCCCTTTTTCGGCGGACCTTGCGATAAATCTGTTCAAAGAAGCCAGCCTTCCTGTCAACTTCTGCACTTGCTTTCGGCTCGAGGGTGGTTGCATGTTGATGATCGCCGCTATTTTGTCAGGATTGGCTTCAATTCCCCTTGCCGATACCAGGCAACCAAGGAGTTTGCCTTTCTTGATGCCGAAAATACACTTGTTAGGGTTGAGCTTCAAGCCGCTTTTGCGGAGATTGCCGAAAGTCTCGAGTAAGTCTGCTTGATGATCTTCCTGTCTGTCACTTTTGACTACTATATCGTCAACATAAGCCAACAAGTTCTTCTTTTGCTTCTGGCTTTCAAAAACCTTGTCGGTCATTCGTGAAAAAGTTGGGCCTGCGTTCCGCAGCCCTTCCGGCATCCGCCGATAGCAATATGTGCCTGTTGGGGTGATGAAACTGGTTTTCTCCTCATCGTCGGGATGAAGCCAAATCTGGTGATAACCTGAAAAACAATCTAGCAAACTCATTATTTCACATCCGGCTACAATGTCGACGAGCTTGTCGATACGAGGCAAAGGATACGGATCCATCGGGTAGCATTTGTTGAGGTCGGTGAAATCGACACACATTCGCCACTTCCCATTCTTCTTTTTCACCAAGACAACGTTCGCCAGCCATTCGGGGTATTGGACTGGTCGGATTACTCCCGCATCGAGCAATCTCTGCACTTCGGCTTTCGCCGCATCTGCCCTTTCGTTTGACATCTTTCTCAGTTTTTGCTTTCTGGGCTTAGCGCCGCCTGCGACGTTCAAACTGTGCTGGGCGAGATCTCTGCTAACGCCTTGCAAGTCGTTTGCTGACCAAGCGAAAATGTCGTCGTTGTTCGCGAGAAATGATGCCAGAGCGTTCCTTTCTTCTTCCGGCATGCTTGTCCCGATGGGCACAGTTCTTTCGGGCCTTGAAGATGCGAGTGGGATTCTCACTATTTCTTCGGCTGCCCTGGTCATATATTCGGTCGGGCTGACGGCGGTGTGCACTTCGACGGTTGCTTGTGTTTCGTCATTTTTCGCCACCTCGTTTATGAGACTGTAGCCTGGGGTCGGCCTACCTTCGATTCTCCTGGATGCTTGCTGATCTCCGTGCACAGTAATGATGCCAAAAGGTGATGGCATTTTCATACACAAGTAGCTTTGCTTGATTATTACATTGAACTTGTTTGTGAAACCTCTGCTGAAAATGGCTGTGTATGGGTAGTCCATGTTCACTATATCAAACGTCACCATCTCAGTGCGTACTCTTTCTTCCTCAGCAAAAGATACTGGGATTTGTTTCTTGCCGATAGTGTGGATCTTTCTTCCGCCAAATCCGTACAAGTAATTGCCAGTGGGGTCCAAACTGCGTCTGTCCATTCTCATCGCTTCAAAAGCCTTGACGAATAGAATGTCAGCTGAGCTTCCGGTGTAAATCAAGATGTTGTGCAGGGTGAAACCGGCCACAATGGCCGTGGCGACGAAAGTGTCACAATGCGGAAAGTCGCGAACTTTGAAATCTGACTCATCGAAACATATCGGCGCTAGCGACCAAGCTGGCCTGTTCAGCGGAAGCCTTGGGGATACCGTCTGGACTCTTCGATGGTAGTCCTTTCTCGCCCTTTTACTTTCGTGCTCCAGGTTGGATCCGCCCGTGATGGCGAAAATGTGGCCTCTTGACGGGAGGATGCTATTGATTGCACTGGTTTCGTTTTCTATCTCCTGCCCCTGCTGCCCCTGGGTTGGGCTTGAGCCGGAAGTGCTGGTGGCGGTGTTGGCTGGCGCTGATAGTGCATGGGTGACGAAACTGCCACCGACTGGGGCGCAAAGACCGGGAACTGGTAACCCTGATATGCCGGATTGTACCAATGTATATTTTGGGGAGGCATGTACTGCGGGGGATGCATAGGCCTGCTTGTGTAGTTGCTGCATGCTACCGCCCCTGCTGCCGGGTCTTGCAAATTGTGAAAAACGTGCTTGGAGCTTTCGGCAGAAGCTGATGCTTGATCCTTGTCTTTTAGCTCTTTCGCCATCTTGCTATATTTACAATCTCGAGTGGTGTGGCCAAAATTGCCATCGCAAATGACATAGTACGGAGGCCTGGCTCCTCTTCCGCGGCCTCTACCGTCTCGACCACCACGTGCTGTTCTTCCGCCGCGTCCTCCGCGAAAAGATTGATCAAAACCCCTTTGCGGCTGGAAGTTGGTCATATTCGGCCTCTCCATGCCCATCTCTGATTGCGCTGGTTCTTCCTGCAAAGTGTTGATTGACCGGTAGGGTCTAACCATTCTTTGATTCGGCACTGGCGGTGGTCGACTTGCTTTCGCCGCTTGCCTTTGCGTCAAGCGAGCGGCTTTGCACCGCCGAAAGTCATCATCTGACCTTGCATATGAGTTCATCACATCGAACAAATCCTTGATAGTTTTCGGCGGTTCTCTGGACAAGTGAGCGGCACACTGTCCGGTTCCCAAGCCCTCGGTGGCTGCTGCAATCATCGCGGCTTCCGGCACATTCGGAGCTTGAGCTTGCAGCTAGATGAAGCATTTGAGGTACTCGGACAAAGGTTCGTCGTCTTGCTGTGTGCAATTCATGAGGTCTCGCGTGGTCTTGACATCCGGCCAGATTCTTTGGAAAGTGGCAAGCAATTTAGCCTTCAATTGAGCCCACGAATAGATGGATAATAGCATGAGCGTGGTGTACCAATCGTGAGCCACGTCTTCGACTGCCAGAATGAGTGATTTCGCCAGGGCCTGATTGTCCCCGCCTGCCGAAAACACGGCTGTCTCATAGCTCACTAAGAACTTGCGCGGATTCGCCTTGCTGTCGAAAGTCGGAATGCGAGGCTTGTAGTTGAGCGGCCATGGATGAGCTTGTAATTCTCTTGAGAGCAGAGAGGTTTTGTCGATTGCATTGTCGAAAACTGGTGGCTGCTCTCGCCTTGGCTCGAACACATTTTCTTGAATTATTGGGATCGGGCCTCCTCCAGCCTTTCGCAGTTCCTGAATCTCCTTTTCTAGTTGTCTCCTCTGCGCCTCCGCCTGGCGAAACGCGTCGCGAGTTTCGTCTTCCCTTGCTTTTGCTGCGAGCTGCCGCTGCAACTGATCTCTTTGCTGAATCAACCTTTGGATTTCTTCTTGCTGCTCCGTCAACATTCTGATTGCTTCAGCATGCCTGGTAACTTCGGCATCGTCGTCTTCTTCGTCGTCGGGCTCATCTTGGACGTCCCCTTCCAGCGTGCCATCTCTACCGAAAGGCGGTGGGTCATGGCTTGAAGTTGCTGTCGGCGGTAGCTGGGTTCCGGTCGGGAGCGTGCCGCCGAAAGCTTTGGTGTTTTGGGATGTATTCAGTGGTATTTGTGTGGCTAAGACAGATGCCGCAAAGTGTGCCTTGGCCATCCTTGTTCATGGCAACCGTTTCGGGATTGTCGACTGTCTTGGGTGCCTTCCTCGGTGGCATGGTAAGCTCGGGCGACAACCACGGTGGGCGCCAATGTTGTTTCGGGACCGAGACCCCGAAACAGCAGGTTGTCACACGAGCGAATGCACAGAACGAAAGTGGAAGTAAACGCAGTAAAAGAGGGAATCAACGTCAAGTGAACAGTGTTCTCCCCCCTCTTGGGGAAGCTGGGAGCTTTTTATATTAATCTAGATCAATTTGAAAGTACAAGAATGCCCTTCCAACCACTCTGCTACAATTACAACGATACCCCGCTCAACTACTCTGTGGCCGTACGCCGTCTCTTCCGGCGCGAGGGGCATCATCATAACTTCACCCTTAGACGGGCCCAGCGTCCCCCGGCTGCTTTTCCTGACCGGTGGGCCCGCTTCCTTTGACCCAGGCCTTCGGCGACCTATGAAAGCCTATGAAAAACCAAAGTCATGAAAGACGAAAACCCCCGCCGGAAATGCCGGACTCCTTTCGTGCGAATGCCTCCTTTCGCACGAAAACTCCGCCATTCTCCGGTCCCGCGAGCCGAAATGCGTGCTTCCGCGCGAAAGCTTCCTTTCGCACGAAAGCTCCGCCTTCTCTCGGTCCGCGAGCCGAAACGCGTGCTTCCGCGCGAAAGCTTCCTTTCGCACGAAAGCTCCGCCTTCCCTCGGTCTGCGAGCCAAAACGTGTGCTTCCGCACGAAAGCTCCACCTTCCCTTGGTCTGCGAGCCAAAACGTGTGCTTCCGCATGAGTGCTCCCTTTCGCACGAAAGCTCTGTCACTCTTCTGCCTTGCGGAGCCGAAGGCGAGCGCGTGCTCCCGTGCAAATGCGCGCATCCGCACGAAAGCTCCGTCATCCTTCGGTATTGCGGGTTGGAGGCGCCTGCGGTCTGGGTACCATCCCAACACCTTTCTTGAGAATAAAACAGTGGCAACCAAAAACTCTAAAATAACTCACTTTGGGTTGCTTCCCAAATCGCAACTCATAAGAAGTCTTCTTCAAGAAAGCACGGAGAAAAATGCGATTGGAAATATAGTATGCAGTGTTTATAGCCTCGGCCCAATACCGCCTAGGAGTCTTGTTGATGCTCACTAAGTGTCATATTCTTAGCATCAACAAGGTCATATAACGCAACACAAGGACCTAAAATCAACCAAAAACCTTTTATAAACTAACGATTTCCACTTGTCCTTGAGTTTTATTTGAATGTAGATAATTCTAGGGTTTTTTGAGCAAAATGACAAAGAGGACCCACCAGGAGGCAAGCCCACTCACCTGAGCTCACATTGGGCCAAGGTGGGGTGGCGCCCGCCACACCTAGCTGGCGGCCGCCAGGGGAGTGAGGTCCAAACTCCTCCCCTGCCACGTCACTGATCCAGGGGAGGTGTGCCACACTCATTTGCAGCCATTGGTCACTAGGGTCGTTGCATCCAAGGGCTAAGAAGAGATGTCACGTGGATCATGACCCAATTGCCCATGTGACGGTTATTTGGACATGCAACCGACCTTGCAACCGCCTCCCTGGAGCTCCTCGATGCCGTTGAAGCAATGCCGGTGGATCCAATGGTCAGGGGCCTGGCGGCAGCCACCTAGGGCTAGTGTCCACTGTAACACCGCTGGTGTTAAGCAACCTTAAATGCATAACTTGACATCTCATGAGCATAAGCATCATCATCATCCCATGTTGCATTTTGTTTGTTAAGTGTCATTTCATGTCTTGGCTTGCAATATTGCTTGGTGTGATGCTTGTTTGACTTGCTTTTGGAGTGTGTGAGTCTCCTTAGTAGTTGAACCTTGTTGAGGAGTCCAAATGAAGCTAGGTTTGTGTTGGTCCTTTTGGCTAACAAACTCATTAACCCTAGATGCCTTAATGGAGCCCTAGGACCCCTTTTGTTTGACTAACTGAGACCTCCTTGATAGAAGCTATGCATGGCTGTGGGCCCTTAACCAAAAATGTGTAGAATTTACAGTAGAACAAAAAGTGTTTAAGGGCCAACTCATGAAAATGAGTTTAACAAGGAGTTTTAGGACCCACAAGGCAGAAATGGGGGAGATTAGACTTGGAAAATTCTTCTAAGTCCTAACAGGCGAAACAGTTTCGCCTGGTGATCTTTGGAGCTTTTTCGAGAGCAATCCAGGCCGAACCAAAGCTAGATCTTGTAACCAAAGTTGTAGTCGGCATGTAGCTCTACTCAATGGAACAAGTGGTTTAGCGTTTCATCGAGTGGATTAGGAGTTAATCGCATCCAAATTTCGGCCGTCAGTCGGCCATTAGCGACTGAGTCAACCGATTCAGTTTGAATCGGCGCTGGTCGTGGCCGACCGCGCGTAGAGCCCGTTCGCCGTGTGGCCCGAGCTGGCCGGGGAGGCGACGCCTGCGCGCGGCGTGGCGAGCATAAGCTGCCGCTCTCCCCGCTGCCCGAACCACGCCGCTCCTCCCTCCATTCTGTCCCCTCCCTCGCTCTTGCTCTCCTTCGCCGGCGTCCGAGCGGAAAAGGGGAAAACAGCGAGCGTTGCCGCCATTCACCGCCGTCCCACCACCACACCGTCAATCCAACCACCCAGCCAACCTCGCCTTCACCTCTGGCATCGCCTGCTCTAGCCAGCGCTCGCCAAAACCGCCTAGGTAGGTCACGGGATGAGTTCCGGCCATGGCCGCCATGACCGCCGAGCTCGGTCCGCCGTGGTCGGCCCTCCCTCCGTGCAAATCTCTCCGCTCTAGCTCGTGTTTAGGGGTCAGTGAGGCTCGAGGATGAGTTAGGGAGCCATGGTTTAGTCGATTAGGGTTTGGTGCCCGTGGTTCACCGCCGTCCGCTATGTCCACCATGGCCGGCAGGCTCGGTCCGTCGTGGCCAACCCTTCTTTCGAGCTCGTCCGTTCGCCCTAGCTGGTGTTCGCGAGTCGCCTTGGCCCGTCGGAGGCAATGGTGGAGTTGGTTTGGCCGTTTAGGGCTAGGTCGTGGCCGTACGTCGCCGTCCGCCGTCGGCTCTGCTTGCCATGGACGACGAGCCGCGGTCTCGGCCGTTTCTCATGGCAACCCTTGCTTCGTTTAGGGTTCGCTAGGGTTTGGGGAGTGAGATGTCCGTCGGTTCGCTTCGGGAAGGCCGGAGTCGGCCGGCATAGCCAGGGCCGCGCCGCCGTGCCGCCATCATCGACGGCGAGCTTAATCCGTGCATGCGCTGGGCTAGAAAGTGGTACCGCTGGGTGCGGAAGAAGGAGAGGAGCAGAGTGGTGGTGTCCGTTTCGCCGGAGAGGTCGCCGTCGGTGAGCTTCGCCGCGGTCAACCTCTCCCCTGCTCTGGATAACCGGTGGGGTCATGTTGACCCGGGGCCCCGCGGGTCAGTGGCTTGGGTCCCGGTTGTCAGTGGCCCGGGTGCAAGTAGTTGGGTACGCGTAGCAGTTTAGGTTAAGGAGTTTTTCAGGGTTTTGTTTAAATAGTTTTCAGAATGTTTGATTAGTTTGTTTAATTCATATCTTGAGTTCTGTAAATGCTAAAAAGGTGAAACAAGTTTTGTTATGTTTATTGTGATGAGTTTTATGCATGAAAAATATGATATTTAATTCTTGTTTTGGCTGAAATCTTGTTAAATGCATAGTAATCTGTATATGGCTCAGAAAAATGTGATTCTTGTTTTGTTAGGTTTGTATTGATGAATAGCTTCTGGGAAAAATGTAATATGATGTTGTTCTGTGGAATATTTTAGCGATAGCAATTAAAATGAATAAATGTTGTTTTCTTGTTTATTTTGTAGTAATTAAAATATTAGGAGTTTGAACCTGAGAATTTCTGTACACTGCTCTTGTGCTAAGAAGTTCAGTAGAAAAATGAGAAATCTGTTGTTTGACACTTTTTGCTAGGGTGTGTAGTTCAAAGCACCTTTTCATGATAGAATTTGTCTTTTTCATAGATAATGGAGTTTGAGTCCAAATGGGGTGAAATTTGGACAGGGGACTAGATTAGGTGTTGTTAACTTCCAGTAATTTTTGTATATTTTTCTGAAGCTGTCTCGGATGGGTGGCTGTTCTAAGCTTGATTAATTAGATTTATTTCAGCAAGCAATAAAAGGGCAATAAATTAATTAAGTGAAGTGCTTGCTGTGGTAACTGTGAGTCCTAACCAACTAATTAGGTAGGTTAATTGTTGGTTGGATGTTTCGATCTTTTGTAATCACTAGTTCGATGTGACTACCTTGTTAAAGAGAACACAGTAGATGACATGTGCTTATCTGTTGAGTGATCTTGTTCTATGTTGCACCCCCACGCATTCCCTGTGCATTCATATTACTTATGCGTGTTATGCATCATACAGGATCGGTAGTGGAGACCCAGAACCCGCCACCGGAGGAGCTGTGCCCGGAGGAGACTCAGGACCAGAGGACCGAAGAAGAAGGCGTCGAGGACCTGACTGAGTGCCTCGACCACCGTCCCTCCGACTTTGAACGAGGCAAGCCCTGGAGCATCCCACACCTACGGTTTGCAAATGCATTTACGAAATTAATCTGATTTGTTTGTTGCATTAGGTTATAGGAGTTGAGTGATACCGTTGATGCATTACTACTTATCCTTGTCCACCTGCAATTATATCTTGTTATCCCTGTTAAGTCTAGGCTCGTTTCTGCTTAGCCTGCTAAGACCGGTAAAAGTCGGGTGATTTCCTGTCTCCCGCATATAGGTGGATACTGATCATGACTAGCCATGTGCTATCATGGAGATAACCATGTGATAATTAATTTTGAGACCGGGCGGGATGTAGGAGCAGCAGGACATGGGATCTGTGTGCTAGTATTCTCCCGTCTGCGTCGATTAGGACGCGACGAAGGCACACCTCAGTCATTTTGAACGCGTCAATCACTTAATGGAGTAGGTCGGAGTACCTCCTGTGAAGCCGAGTAGGGCTATTCGAGCCGGTGATGGAGATGTTGACGCCTAACACCCAGGGCCTTATATGTACCGTGGGCAACTATTCTGAGCAACCTGGCATGGTCCGTGGACAGGCGGGGCCTGACTGACCTGGCATGACCGTGGGCAGTTATAGCTTGAGCGACCTGGCATTGAGATAACCCCCGGTGTAGAAGGGCCCATGACCGTCCCGCGCGTTGTGTTCTCGAATTTCCTGAAGTGGTCGCCGACGGCTGCCTGGCAAGGTGTGATCGGGCGAGTGTGCGACATTTTTATCCCCAGCTGGTAGGAATCGATTATAATCGCCATCGCTCCTGGTTAGTGAGTAACTTGACTGGGCATGTGTTACCGTAGTAACTTATGGAACTAAAGATGGTTATGATGTTGAATCTGAAAGGCTATTGATGAAATAGTCACTCTTGCTTGAATAAGTAGTCAAGTGTTTGCTCTAAATCAGGTGCAAATCTAGTTAATCAGGCTAATTACATAAAATTGACTCCTAATACTCTAATGATGATTATTAATAATGAAAATGCTTTTATGCAAAAGGTAAGTACAGCCAACCCCAGATACAGTCTTGCATACTCCTTGGTGTCGTTTATTTCTGGTTTATGACGGGTAAGTCTAGCTGAGTACCTTCTCGTATTCAGGGTTCTATTTCCCTTGTTGTTGCAGATGGGCAATGCTTCTTCGGCTATTGCGAGAACTGTATGTACCCCGTCGAGGGTGGTGACTAGACCATGGGCATGGTCAACTCTTATCCTTCCCTGATACTTTTGTGGACTGATCAGGCATTGGCACCGTATTGTGAACTGAGAACTTATGTTTAAAACTATGATGCTTCCGCTTTTGAAATGCGAACTATGGTTTGTAATAACTGTTGAACTCCGATGTATTTGAATTATGTGTGAACTGAATGTACCTCGTGGACATGTACGCTAATCTATTACGATCTTGGCTAAAGTTGAATGATTTGAAATCCTTTGAGGTTTCTGGACTACCGGGTTTGTACGAGCTTAAGTATCGGAAATCTCTGTGAAAGCGGGGATTCGATGCTTAATCTGGTATAAATTGGTCGGTTCTGTCACAGCTGGCATCGGAGCATGGTTGGCGTTACTGTTCATAAGTGTATTTGAAAATCGTATTTTCAAATCAAAAACTTTCTTTGCAAAAACTTATAAGCTATAATAGGTTTTGAAAAATCTTATAAATGAAGTTTAAGGTGTGCCAATGATCAAGTCCTTATGCCCAGTAGGTTTCTAGGTGGCTATTTAACTACTAACTTGGGGGTTGTGCATCATATTTAAATTCTGTTGTTTCTGTCGTCCATACGGCAAGGGTGAAATTGTATGGGTGCTATTCTTCGAAATAGTAATGTATGGATCAATTGCCTCTACGCCAAGGTAACAAGTGAGTTGTGAGAGCATGATTGGACAACCGCCAATCTAGGGGAGTGCTTGAATGGTACCGACATGTATACCTGTTACACACAAGTATATGTGAAAGTATTGATTGTGGGAGTAATACTATTCTGATGGGTGCATATACTGCTTACGTGTATACTGGGTGTGCACCTGAGTTAGTATTAGATTTAATTTCAGTAATGCAAGATATTCATACTGTGGGCAAGGCTGAAGTGATTTTCTGTAGGTATGCTAACTTGCGATCGTGTAGTACGTTAGTTAACGCTATGAGAGAACGTTGTATGCCACCGTCTAGCCGTTAGATTGATAGACAGTGAGGATGTATGTTACGTGCATGCATCATGATCATACAATCTTGCATTAATCTTACTTCCTTCCTTATGTTATCCGTCCCATTTCTTTAAAATAAAAGTTGTTCTCAACTAATTAAAAACTATGTGGATGAACTTCTTTCAGATGGCCCGCACCAAGCGTACCGCCCGTAAGTCGACTGGAGGCAAGAGGCCTAACTATATGCTAGGACCCTGGACTGCTGAGGGGTTGGAGGACTTTCTGGAGGAGTTCGGCATGCCTACCATTTTATGGAGGGTGCTGCACTTGGTTGGATACTAGGAGGGCCAGGAGCCGCAATATGATTGGCATCGTGTTCAGCTTTCCAAGGATCGCTACGTATACACAGTTGAGGTGGACGTGCCTAGCCGTGATCCGTAGGATCATGTATTGTGCCGCCGGGTCTTCGCACTACAAGGTAGGACCCCGTGGGACGGAGCTAACAGGGTTGCCTATACTGTTCTTCAGGACATTATGGAGGATCACCCGGAGGTGGTCGCGCAAGCCACTGCTAGCATCTTTTCTACGGCGGACCATTACCAGTCGGTGTGGCGACAGCCAGGTGCCACTGTGCTTGAGGCCAGTTCTTTGGAGCGAGAGCACTGTGCAGGACCAGCTGGGAGTGCTATGGCTGCACTCATGGCTACCTATGGGTGCTTGTCATGTAGCTACGACCACCTGGACCATGTTCTTAGTGAGGAGATGGCTGCACAGCGTAGCAGGCAGGAGAAGCATGCCACAGAGATAGACCTCCTCACCACACAGCTAGCTCACCTGATGGTGGAGAGGGACCAGGCGCTTCAGAGAGAGCAGGAGACCGCTCATCAGCTCAGTGTTCAGCAGGAGTCGCTTCGCGGTGTGTGTATTGAGGGCATACGTGCTTCAGAGGAGAACAGGCTATTGAGGCTACGAGTGGGCGACCTAGAGCTGCAACTTCACCACCTGCAGGACTACAATGACCGTCTGCACGAGGAGATCCACCGCAAGGAGAATGAGAGGAACCCCATCTTTCCACAGGAGGACCCGGATCCGAGTAGCTCTTCTAGCAGTTCTTCAGATATGTCTAGTGAGGATAATGACGTTGGTGACATCGCTAGAGAGTAGCCTAGATCGTATGCTTAGAGCCTAGTGATCTTTGTGTGTGTTGGCAAGCCCGATCTTTTGCTTTTGCTGTGGGCTGGATGTAAGCATGAGTAGTGAACTTTTATGTGCACGTGGTGTGAGACCTTGGAAAGTCCCATATGTATGGGCAAAACTATGGATGTTTATGTTGGTTTTTGCATGTTATGTATTAAGCGATCTTATTATGTGATGCTGCGACGTGGATTGAAATTTATTATGCCTATGTGATTGTTTGGCGAATTCATTTTCCGAATAAATTCAGTTGGCATGATCTATTGTTCTCTACAATAATTGCATCTCCACCTAATAATCACTTGCTGTGAGTACATGCAGATGACGACAACTCGTAGTGGAGCTGGCGGTAGTGGTGGAAATGAGGATCCCAGGGATAACCGTAATCCACCACCTCCTCCACCAGCCACACCCGAGCAGCTTTTCGCTCAGTTCCTGGGAAGTCAGCGCAACATTGAAGCTTTGCTACGTCAGAATTTGGCGCACGGTCAATCGCGTCCTGAGCCAAACCAGTATAGTTCGTTCAGGGATTTCTTGGATACCAGGCCACCCATTTTCAAGGAAGCTACTGAACCCTTAGAGGTAGAAGAATGGCTACATACCATGGAACAGAAGTTTCGTTTGCTAAGGCTGACAGAGGAGCTCAAGGCAGAGTATGCCGCGCATCAGCTGCAGGGGCCAGCCGGGATTTGGTGGGGGCATCACCGCACCACCTATCCTGCCAACATTCCTGTCACTTGGAGGGTATTCACCGAAGCTGTACGAGGGCACTATATTCCGCCAGGCCTGACTCAGATGAAAGTGGCAGAATTTTTGAGTTTGACATAAGGGACTCGATCTGTTACCGAGTACCATCACTTGTTTAACTCCTTGTCACGTTATGCTCCAGACTTCGTGAACACAGATGCTAAAAATATTGCTAGTTTCAAGAGAGGTTTGAACACCAAAATGGGAAAATCAGTGGGGACATCTTCTCGTACAGTCTTCAATGACTTTATCAGTGATTGCCTAATTCAAGAGAATCACAATAACAAGCATGCTGCAAGTAAGGCTCGGAAGAGGACCTTTGATTTCGGACCATCTCAACCTAGGGGACCACCAGTTCAACGAACCCAATATCGACCACCAGTGCCGGGGGCACGTTTCAGGCCGCTGCAGAAGAAAAATCAGCCGCAAGCTCAGCGCAATCAAAGGCCATACAAAGTAGCTGCTAACCAAGCTCGTGGAGGTCAGGGCAGCTCGACCGGAGGAAAACCTTCAGTTCGTGGGCCATGTTACAACTGCAACAAAGAGGGGCACTTCGCAAGATATTGCCCTCACCCAAAGAAGTAGCAAGCTAACTACCCCGCACGCCTGCACAACATGACCGCTGAAGAAGCTCGTTCCGGAGAGCCTGTGACTGCCGGTATGTGTCTTGTTAACCATCATCCTGCAGTTGTTTTATTTGATACGGGATCATCACATTCATTCATGAGCAAAGCATTTGCACAAAAACATAATCAAGAGGTGTCTGAAATGGATTTTGGGTTTCGCGTATGCTCCGTGGGGAGTAGCGTGTTGTCTAGGCAGATGGTTAGTAATGCAACCATCGACTTTGGAGGGCACAAATTCGGAGCTAATTTAGTAGTTTTGTCAGGACTAAGTATGGATGTAGTCCTAGGGATGAGTTGGATGAGTATGTGGAATGTGGTGTTAGACACTGCCAATAGGATTCTTACTTTATCGGATGGGAGGACAAATATGAAGCTACGCATCTCTCTTCCTCGAGGTGCTGACTTTGTTGATTTATCATGCACTTTATCTATAGAAGACCTGTCCAAAATCCCAGTCGTCCGAGACTTTCCGGATGTTTTCCCGGATGAATTACCAGGGTTACCGCCCAAGCGGGCAGTGGAATTTGCAATTGAGTTGTTACCTGAAACTGCACCAATCTCTAGAAGACCTTACCTTATGCCGCCTAATGAATTAGCTGAACTTAAAACTCAAATCAAGGAACTTTTGGACAAAGGATTCATTCAACCTAGTATATCCGAGTGGGGTTGCCCAACATTGTTTGTCAAGAAGAAGGATAAATCACTACGGATGTGTGTGGATTATCGGCCACACAATGCCGTGACTGAAGGACCGAAAATGCTAAAGCAAGGCGACCAGAGGGGGGTGAATGGGAGCCTAAAAATTTCTTCTCGAAATTACGGCCTCTGTCCCAACAAAATCAACCCCAAAAGCTTCGGACTCAAACGCGATGCCCACGACCCTAGAAAGAGGGTGGATGATCCCTAGGATCACAGCGAGGCACCGCACAAGGGAGCAAAACAAAACTCCCAAAACTCTGAGTCAAGTTCGTGCCTAAAAGACCACTCCCAAACGTAGATAGAGAGCTACGTCGGGATTCCTCCAAATACCGATGCTAACTCGTAGCAAAGATATGTAGAGAGGTTCCTAGGTGAACTCTAGGAGCAAACGAGAAGTCCGGAAACGAAGCGGAAAAGCCGGGAGAGCCAACGCACTGAAAATCAGCTCTCAGCAGGATCCCGGACTGTCCGGTCTGCTGGTGCCGGACTGTCCGGTCAAGGGCGGACTGTCCGCGAAACCCTGGCGGACTGTCCGCAGGTCAAAAGGCAAAATCAGCACGGCTGCTGAACCCTCCCTGCGCGACTCCCGGATAGTCCGGGACTTATAACGGCGGACTGTCCGCCGGCCTCAGGGAAAAACTCCGATTCGTCCGACTCGAGGCTCACTGGAAAGGCCTCGGGGAGAAACTCCGATTCGTCCGAGGCTCGAGGGTAGCCTCAGCCCTGGGAAAAACTTGACTGCACAGAAGAAAGACTTCGACCCGAGGCTCGCGGGAAGGCCTCGGGAAAAACTCCGATTCGCCCGAGGCTCTCGGGTAGGCCTCGGAAAAAACTCCGATTCGCCCGAGGCTCACGGGTAGGCCTCGGCGTCCTCGAGGGTTACTGTCCGAGGGTGGGCCTCGGCTCACTCGAGGGAAGCTGCGCGAGGGAGGCATCGGCGTCCTCGAGGGTTATAGTCCGAGGGTGGCCTCGGCTTACTCGAGGGATGTTGCTCGAGGGGAAAACGCCCGAGGCCAGCAGCCACTGCTCGGCTGAAGCCGCGATGCGCGGATTGTCCGCGGCTTTTGTACGGCGGACTATCCGCCGGTCAACTTGCAAAAACAGCAATGCTGCTGGACTCGCTCAGCACGATTCGCGGACTGTCCGCGATAACACTGCGGACTATCCGCCGGCCAAGTTGCTGAAACAGCAACGCTGCTGGAACGTCCCTGCTCGTGCCCGGACTGTCCGCGCCCTACACTGGCGGACTGTCCGTGACCTCCCAGAATGTGCAAAAACTGCACGGGACAAAACCAAAATCGATTGGATCTTCACCAAAACGAATGGGGCTACGACCAAACTTCTCCCAAATGTTCTTCTACGTGTTGGGAAGCGAATCCTAGGATATCATTGCTTCAATCCAACTAATCCATGAGAAATCCGAAGAACACTAGAAAAGGGGAAGAACGAAGAACAAAAACGATTTCGGCCCGATCTACTTGTTCGTGAGGGTAGGTAAGAATTCCTTCGGTGGAAATGTACTCCTCACTTCAAAGAACAAGTTGATTCAAATGGAATCGCAAAAGACGCAGCGTAGAGGGAGATCGGGGGAGGAGAAAATCGTGGAGAAAAAGGAAAACGCGAAGAACACGAAGAACAAAATCAAAACACGAATTCCACCATGAATTTGATCCTTGGATTCAGCAAGATGAATTGTATTAAGCACTCGGTGTACGGGCTACAAGCCACTCCAACAGATCAAAGCTTGGATGGCAAAAAGCTCAAGAACAAGAGCCAACTCTCCCTCACCCTAGCCTACTCTCACAGGAACAAAATGAGAGAGACACCACCTAGAACTCCCAAGGATGGCGGCTGCCCTAGATGCCCCCTTCATATATATAGGCGCACGTCCGAAGACCAAAACGCCCTTACATTAAGCACTCGTCCCAAATACCCCCCAAGGGTAAACCCGTCCAGTCCGGTCAATCTTCATCCGACGACCACGCCCGCACATCTGGTAGCTTCGCCTCGACGCGACCTTCCTGATGCCACCACGTGCCGTCACCGTCGACCGCCGCGCCTTCTCACCGATAGCTTCGCCGCAACGCAAGCCTCTCGGTGCCGCCACGCGTCGACCGTCCTTTCGGACCAACCCCCTGGTTTTGAGGCCCAAACCAGGCAAACCAGCCACCCCGAGTTTTGAGGCCCAAACTTGGAAACCGGCCACCCCAGGTTTTGAGGCCCAAACCTGGAAACCGTCGATGGCAGCTTTTTGAGGCTCAGCTACCGAACCCGCACCGTAGACGGGATGTGGTTCGCACACCCCGACCACCGGCACCGATGCTGATGCATGTCCAGCCTCCACGCCGGGCACAACGCCTTCGCCTTCCTTCTTGACTCGGCCGATGGCACTTGCGCCGCACGCAAGCCCGTGTCCGACCTACCGCCAAGTAACACGACACCATCGTCTTCCTCCCGACTCAGCCGATGCACTGCACATCCCCATGTGCTCTAGCTTGCCGATGCCACGTGCCAGCTACCACAGCTGGTCCTCTGGCCCGTGGTCCGTCAGTCCAAGCCTCACGTCCGCCCTTCACCGCTCGGTACCTCGGCATGGCACGTCCGCCGCACGGCACGCCTATCCTTCACCGCACCCGGTCCGTCGGCACGGCACGTCTCTACTTGACCTTCACCTTGCCATAGACCACTGTCTCCGAGCTCCACACCTGCACATCAACACAGCCAAGAGACACATGTCGCACACGCACGCCAACACATAAACACAACACAACTCACACCACCGGTTAGTCATAAACATTAAGCGCATAGCAAGATAATGACTCAACCGGGTAAAAGCCTCAAACCTTCCTCATCATAGTCAATCATTCATCATATATGTTCTCAATCTCCCCCTTGATGAATGCATTGACTAAAAATAAAACCAAAAAGGAAGGGTTTGAAGGCAAGCCTCATCCAAGTGCCCAAAAGCCAAACAAAAGCGAACACAAGGCTACTTGAGATGAGGAGGGATCATGAAAACTCCAAATAAAAGCTCTCGGTCCCGAAAGAAACGGGAAAAGCGGGCAAAGCCTCCACACAACCGAAGAGTCAAGATAAACAAGAGTTTCATGAATCCCAAAAGGCACTCGAAAACCAATCTCAAATAAAATTGTCAAACAATCATCACAAAAGAGAGACCAAGGTACTTATCCACTTGGTTTTGGGTCAATTTCTCCCCCTTTTTCTTTCTCTTTCTCTTTCTCCCCCTTGATGATTGAATTGACAAAAACTAGGCACAAGAGATGGTTTGAGATACCATAACCGAAAATCTCATTCAAGTGATCAAAAGCCATCGGAGGGCAAAGAACAAAATCACTTGTCATGAGACATAACTTGGTCCCCAAAGACATGGGCAACGGCTCAACGCAACCAAGTAAGGGATCAGAGCAACAACTCATCAAAGAGCAAAACTCGATCACATAGAGCAGAAGACTTGGTTCCCAAAGACATGGGCAATGGCTCGACGCAACCAAGTCAAAAATGAGCTAGTCCTCAAGAAGAGGCAGAAAAGGCTCAACACCACTAGCTCAAGGCTCAACACCAAATGAGGCTGAAACAACGCATAAGAGCACAACAAGTCACAATCAGCCAAGAACTGGTGAAATCAGCTAGCTCCTCAAGACAGAGGCACATAGGCTCGACGCAACTAGCTGAAGGGTCCATACCAATCGAAAATACCAAGGAAAAAACTGCTAGTCCCTCTAGACAGAGGCAAAGACGGCTCAACACGACTAGCAGGCTCGATACCGACTGAGAAAAGACCACAAAAGAGGCTCAACACTAAATGGAGCACAAACACTCGGAGCACGCGGAGTAGCAGCAAGACAAAAGCGACTCCCCCTGAAAGCAAGCCTATACACAAAAGCTATGCACAAAGCTCATGACACCAATTGCATTCCATACCAAGAGATGGATACCAATTGAGGCACATAAAAGAGCTATACCGAGTGAAGAACAACATAAAAGAGCTAAACTCCCCCTCGCTCAAAGCTCTCCCCAAAATGCATGACTCTCCCCTTTGTGCCAACACATAAGCTCCCCTTGCAAACAGCTTCTCCCCCTTGACAAAAGGGAACATGCTGAGGGGTTTTGACATTTTTCACAAAATTGACACAAACACAAGACAAGTCATCAACCAAAAGCATATGGGGGCTATGAAAAACACTGAAAGTGACCACAAAGTGTATCGGAGCTGGGGGTATGTACACTAGGCTAAAAATGCATGATATGAACAATGCAATAGCTTCCAGTGTATAGCAATCAGAATGAAAAGATGCTCAAAAGCGTGCTGCCCTGAAAGTGTAGCAATCAATAGAAATGCTTGCAAAGGCTCAAACTGATCAAATGAATACGAAATATGAACAATTAAGCATGTGAGCAGTTTTAAGCCATTTGAAAAGGAGTTCACCACTAAAATAGCACTTAGCATGGATAGATAGGAAATCAACCAAGTGCTAACTCAGGTATAAAAGGTGAACTACCCCTAGCAAAGTTCAATCATCATGCAATAGAATGAAGCATATACTTGTGTTATTTTTCAAATTTTATCAGAATTTGCAGCGGTATTAACACAAGTTCAAATTTAAAAGCATGTGATTGCGAGAGGTTAAAAGCATGGTCATTGCCTAACTTTTCAACTGGGCTAAGCCTATGCAAGAAAAGCAATCAGAAGCTTAAAGCACCGGTTTCGGTCTTACACTACACGGCTCAAGTTTAACTCAAATGTGCAATGAGAAACAGTCTCGATACCGTGATGTGTTGACACATGCAATCCCATCTCGATCTTTTCATTTCACTAATACTTGGATGAAATTTTAAGCACAAGGTAAATATGAACAATCCAAGCAATTGAAAGACTCAGTGCAAGAGACATAGCAACCTAGCATACAAAAGATAACACAAGTGATCTCAACACATCCTACCCATGCTAGTTGCCACTCTCAATGGTGAACAAATTAAAGTTTCATAATCAATTAGTCAAGTTCACCATTTGCAAAAATAGCTTAGCTCATAACATGTATCAAGTGATCAAAAGGAGCCTAAGCTACAAGCATCATCATGAATAGACAGGGCATACCAAAAAGAGCATAATCTCATTCTCATTGTTATATACATGAAGCTCTAATATGCAAGATGTACATGATGAGATGCATGCAAAGCTGGCCTAAAAAGGAAAACCCAAAGCAAAGGGGTATCAGAGAAGTCCAACTAAGGTACAACAAGCAAAATGCTTCCCCAACTGAAAGGGAAACACACACCAGACTCACAAGAGAAGAGCCAAGAAATGCTCAAGCGACAGCCAGCAAAATCCACAACGAAAAGACCACACAGCAAAAAGAGGTCGAAGAAGAAGAGTACCAAAATCCGGACTCAGAAGTGTGTCGGACGTACCTCCTGAAGCGCATGACCGCCTGCTGGTGTGATGCCCGAGGGGATGCCTGAACTTGCTGAAATCTTCGGGGCATCTGCCTCGCCGAAGTCGTCTCCCCCTCGCCTAATGCTGTTGCTCTCCCAGGTGCTGCTAGTGCTCGCTGAAGAGCTGCTCGAACGGAACTCTAAGTCGTGGAAGAAGTGGGATCGGGTCCGTGAGCCAAAATGCTCTCTCCAGGCTCCTATTCTCCTGCACACTCAAAAGCAGAAGAAACACAAGGCGTTGTCTCGTCCAGTGTGACCTCAAGGTCTCCACAAAAATGGTTAGTCACATAAAAGCATAAGGTAGGCTCTCAACAAAAAGAGGTCTACCTATGAATGATACCGCTAGGAGATCTGCACTCAAACTAGTCAAAACTACCATGCAACAGGATAAAGCACTATGTAGCTCAATGCAGCCTAAAAACATGATCAACCCAAGCATAGCCTAAGCCTCAACACATGCTACAATGCAAGGTAATGATAGCAATAGATCCAAAAGCATGTAACATGATAAAATTGTGGAAAGGCTAGTGCTCAAACTAATCATATCAACAGGGTACATCTAGCTAACAAAACTAGCACCTGAAAAGTGTCACCTAATGAACATCATACCACTACTAAACAAGCTCATGGATAAATATGGTAAACATGGCATAATGTTCATGAGGATCACCAACTAGCATGAAAAGTGGATAGTCCACAAAAGCTATACATAAAGCTAGCATGACATGATATACAGGATAGCACATGCTAGACTAAAGCAAAAACATGATACAAAAGAAAATGTACATGTAACAACTATACAAGTGAGCACATGAAGAACCATCTCATACCACAAGACATAGATCATGGATGTACAAGGTATGAGTGTAAAAGAATGCTCACCGAGTAGCAAAAGCCTCTTTGGAGGCAAATCTAAGTGGGGTGTAGAGAACCATCAACTCTTGATCACATCTAAAAGATCAAGCTCCATCATGCACATGTTCTCCACCCCGCGTCCTCATATCTACACACAAGAGGACAAAGTAACCCGAGTCTTGGATCCCGAAGGGTTAGCAAGCATGTACTTGGGAATCCAGGACTTGGTCACAAATCTCAACTTATCATGTGGGTTAGCATGATGCAAATGTTGGTTCAAATGCAATTGTGAAACACCCTTGGAAGCATTCCTCAAAAGGACAACTCGAGGAGAAGAACGAGTCGTACCACGGGAAAAGAGGCAAACATCTTCCAAGGTCTTTGTAGAAGAACCAATAGAAGCACCATGAAAAGCATGACGTGGACCAAGAAAAGAAGCACTAGAAGCATGTCCACGACCATGACCTATCCCACTAGAAAAGGAGTCATAAATCCCATCAACAAAAATGGGCTTCTTACTAGGAGCACAAGTGTTCATGCCATGAGACGGGCTATGAATCACCATCTTCCTAGAAGAGCGAGCTTGGAGCAAGCGTTTAGCACGCCGATAGCAGAAGCTTTCTTGATGCCCATCTTTCTCACAAAAAGAGCAATGGTACAAAGGCCTACTGGAAGGCACACCATTCTCCGACAAGTGAGAAGTCCCTTGGGACTTAGAGCAAGAAGCATCAACCACAAACTTGATGCCAATGCTAGGAGCACACGTGCCATGGGAAAGGCTACGCGGCTTCCTAAAAGCCTTAGCTCGAATTCGCCGCTCGTGCTTGACACGGCAAAAACAAAAATCGAGCGAATGTCCCTCCTTCTTGCAAAAGGTGCAATGAAAAACCGGATTGAGAGGACGAGTCCCAAAAATATGAGAAGCACCCTTGTCAAGAGAAATCCCTTGGACATCACTCGAAGAAACAACAAGGTTGGGAGTAGCTATGAAAGAGCTATCCGAAACCTTGACACTAGTGCTATCGTCAAAAGACTCACGCGCAACACAAGAACTCAACTCCGGTTGCAAAGATGCAGACTTGGAAATATCAACATCGGAGTTGGAAGAAATGCGTGACTCAAAATACTTAGCACAAAGGCTCTTGCACCTTTTGGCTAAAACCTCATTCTCAAACATGAGGCGATCACAAGTACCACAAGGAGTGTTTTTCAGATTCTCCATCTCCTCTTTTATGCACTTGGCATATGTGGTACGCAAGAGCTCAACTTCCCTCTCAAGGTCGGCACTGATATCATTGTGCTCAACCAACTTGGCGCTCATATCATCGCGCAAAAGCTTCAAAGCCAAAACTTCTTTTTCTAAGTCAATGCAAGATGTGCAAATGAAATCGGTGGAAGAAACATCACCATTCACATCAAGCATCCAATCATGAATAGCATTAGAAGCATGGCAAGCACTTTTATTTAAAGAGCACAAGCTACAAGGCCTAGCATTTATCTCTGCAAGTTCAGCCCTAGCATGCTCAAGTTCATCTACACATGAGGTGTGAGTCAATTTTAATTTATTAATTTCAGCATGTAAAGACTCACAAGAATCACATGGTGACAAAGCATTTGACTTAAGAAGGGCTAATTCTGTTTTAGCACAATCAAGGTCCTTACCCAAGTCAATGCAAACTAGACATGGTTTGGAAGCATTGGATGTCAACATATCATTTTCAGATTTTAAGCTAGCAAGAGAAAAGCTTAGCTCATCATTCTTCCTAACCATGTCACTACAGGAGGTGCAGGGCAAAGATGCACTAGACTTCAAACTAGTAATGGAGCATTTCAATTTTTCGACCTTTCTACGCAAGGTACTACAAAGCTCAGCATTCCTCGATCGAGCCTCATAAAGATTTTGCAAGGTCACAAGACTCGAAGCGAGAGTACCTTTCTTGGCCTTGCCAAGTTGACATAGAAGATCCTCCGGTGAAAGCTCGTCATCTCGTAGAAGGATCAGCAGCTCCTTCACCTCGTGATCCCTCTCATCAACTGCACTCCTCCTTCTTCCCAAGATGCCGTCCATGGAACCATTCATGCTGAAGGACAAAGACATACTTGAAGAAGAGCTAGGTGCTACTTCAAAAAACACCGTTAGTGTTAGCAAAGCAAAAGCTCAACACCTCGACAAACCACGTCGGAAGCCAAACCACTCTAAAAGGTCGCCTTCGCGGATCTGGAACCGGTTAAGGTAGAGAGATCCCTAACTAGCTCCGATACCAATTGAAGGACCGAAAATGCTAAAGCAAGGCGACCAGAGGGGGGGTGAATGGGAGCCTAAAAATTTCTTCTCGAAATTACGGCCTCTGTCCCAACAAAATCAACCCCAAAAGCTTCGGACTCAAACGCGATGCCCACAACCCTAGAAAGAGGGTGGATGATCCCTAGGATCACAGCGAGGCACCGCACAAGGGAGCAAAACAAAACTCCCAAAACTCCGAGTCAAGTTCGTGCCTAAAAGACCACTCCCAAACATAGATAGAGAGCTACGTCGGGATTCCTCCAAATACCGATGCTAACTCGTAGCAAAGATATGTAGAGAGGTTCCTAGGTGAACTCTAGGAGCAAACGAGAAGTCCGGAAATGAAGTGGAAAAGCCGGGAGAGCCAACGCACTGAAAATCAGCTCTCAGCAGGATCCCGGACTGTCCGGGCTGCTGGTGCCGGACTGTCCGGTCAAGGGCGGACTGTCCGCGAAACCCTGGGGGACTGTCCGCAGGTCAAAAGGCAAAATCAGCATGGCTGCTGAACCCTCCCTACGCGACTCCCGGACAGTCCGGGACTTATAACGGCGGACTGTCCGCCGGCCTCGAGGAAAAACTCCGATGCGTCCGACCCGAGGCTCACTGGAAAGGCCTCGGGGAGAAACTCCGATTCGTCCGAGGCTCGAGGGTAGCCTCAGCCCTGGGAAAAACTTGACTGCACAGAAGAAAGACTTCGACCCGAGGCTCGTGGGAAGGCCTCGGGAAAAACTCCGATTCGCCCGAGGCTCACGGGTAGGCCTCGGCGTCCTCGAGGGTTACAGTCCGAGGGTGGGCCTCGGCTCGCTCGAGGGAAGCTGCGCGAGGGAGGCCTCGGCGTCCTCGAGGGTTATAGTCCGAGGGTGGCCTCGGCTTACTCGAGGGATGCTGCTTGAGGGGAAAACGCCCGAGGCCAGCAGCCACTGCTCGGCTGAAGCCGCAATGCGTGGATTGTCCGCGGCTTTTGTACGGCGGACAGTCCGCCGGTCAACTTGCAAAAACAGCAATGCTGCTGGACTCGCTCAGCATGATTCGCGGACTGTCCGCGATAACACTGCGGACTATCCGCCGGCCAAGTTGCAGAAACAGCAACGCCGCTGGAACGTCCCTGCTCGTGCCCGGACTGTCCGCGCCCTACACTGGCGGACTGTCCGTGACCTCCCAGAAAGTGCAAAAACTGCACGGGACAAAACCAAAATCGATTGGATCTTCACCAAAACGAATGGGGCTGCGACCAAACTTCTCCCAAATATTCTTCTATGTGTTGGGAAGCTAATCCTAGGATATCATTGCTTCAATCCAACTAATCCATGAGAAATCCGAAGAACACTAGAAAGGGGGAAGAACGAAGAACAAAAACGATTTCGGCCCGATCTACTTGTTCGTGAGGGTAGGAAAGAATTCCTTCGGTGGAAATGTACTCCTCACTTCAAAGAACAAGTTGATTCAAATGGAATCGCAAAAGACGCAGCGTAGAGGGAGATCGGGGGAGGAGAAAATCGTGGAGAAAATGGAAAACACGAAGAACAAAATCAAAACACGAATTCCACCACGAATTTGATCCTTGGATTCAGCAAGATGAATTGTATTAAGCACTCGGTGTACGGGCTACAAGCCACTCCAGCAGATCAAAGCTTGGATGGCAAAAAGCTCAAGAACAAGAGCCAACTCTCCCTCACCCTAGCCTACTCTCACAGGAACAAAATGAGAGAGACACCACCTACAACTCCCAAGGATGGCGGCTGCCCTAGCAGCCCCCTTCATATATATAGGTGCACGTCCGAAGATCAAAACGCCCTTACATTAAGCACTCGTCCCAAATACCCCCTAGGGGTAAAACCGTCCAGTCCGGTCAATCTTCATCCGACGGCCACGCCCGCACATCTAGTAGCTTCGCCTCGACGCGACCTTCCTGATGCCGCCACGTGCCGTCACCGTCGACCGCCGCGCCTTCTCACCGATAGCTTCGCCGCAACGCTAGCCTCTCGGTGCCGCCACGTGTCGACCGTCCTTTCGGACCAACCCCCTGGTTTTGAGGCCCAAACCAGGCAAACCAGCCACCCCGAGTTTTGAGGCCCAAACTCGGAAACCGGCCACCCCAGGTTTTGAGGCCCAAACCTGGAAACCGTCGATGGCAGCTTTTTGAGGCTCAGCTACCGAACCCGCACCATAGACGGGATGTGGTTCGCCCTCCCCGACCACCGGCACCGATGCCGATGCATGTCCAGCCTCCACGTCGGGCACAACGCCTTCGCCTTCCTTCTTGACTCGGCCGACGGCACTTGCGCCGCACGCAAGCCCGTGTCCGACCTCCCGCCAAGTGACACGACGCCATCGTCTTCCTCCCGACTCGGCCGATGCACCGCACATCCCCATGTGCTCTCGCTTGCCGATGCCACGTGCCAGCTACCACAGCTGGTCCTCTGGCCCCTGGTCCGTCAGTCCAAGCCTCACGTCCGTCCTTCACCGCTCGGTACCTCGGCATGGCACGTCCGCCGCACGGCACGCCCATCCTTCACCGCACCCGGTCCGTCGGCACGGCACGTCTCTACTTGACCTTCACCTCGCCATAGACCACTGTCTCCGAGCTCCACACCTGCACATCAACACAGCCAAGAGACACATGTCGCACACGCACGCCAACACATAAACACAACACAACTCACGCCACCGGTTAGTCATAAACATTAAGCGCATAGCAAGATAATGACTCAACCGGGTAAAAGCCTCAAACCTTCCTCATCATAGTCAAACATTCATCATATATGTTCTCAGTGACTGTTAAGAACAAGTATCCGTTGCCAAGGATAGATATTCTGTTTGACCAGTTATCCAGAGCTAAGGTATTTTCCAAGACCGATTTGAGGTCAGGTTATCACTAGATTAGAATTCGACCATAGGATATCCCAAAGACTGCTTTCTCGACCAGATATGGATTATATGAGTATCTTGTCATGTCTTTTGGATTGACAAATGCCCCAGCATATTTCATGAGTTTGATGAACTCGGTATTCATGCCAGAATTGGATAAGTTTGTAGTGGTATTCATTGATGACATTCTAGTATACTCTGAAAACCCGGACGATCATGCAGAACATTTGAGGGTTGTTTTGACGAGGCTCCGGGAACATAAACTTTATGCGAAGTTTAGCAAATGTGAGTTTTGGTTGAAGCAAGTACAATTTCTTGGTCACATCCTGTCAGAAGAAGGAATTTCTGTGGACCCCAGTAAGGTACAAGAAGTAATGGAGTGGGAAGCTCCTACTTCAGTTGGTGAAATTCGGAGTTTCCTTGGATTAGCAGGGTACTATCGTCGTTTCATTCCTGATTTCTCTAAGATTGCCAAACCAATGACAAGCTTGCTCTAGAAAGATCAGATGTTTGAATGGACAGAGAAGTGTGGATTAGCTTTCCATACCTTGCGGAAACTATTGACCACTGCTCCTGTCTTAGCCCAACCAGATATCGAGAAACCTTTTGATGTCTTTTGTGATGCATCGAAGGTTGGATTAGGGTGTGTCCTTATGCAAGAAGGCAGAGTGATTGCTTATGCATCCCGACAATTGAGGAAACATGAGATTAACTATCCTACGCATGATTTAGAGTTAGCCGCTGTGGTGCATGCTCTAAAAATCTGGAGACAATATCTGCTTGGTAACGTCTGTAATATGTACACCGATCACTAAAGTCTCAAGTATATCTTCACTCAACCTGAACTGAATATGAGGCAGAGAAGATGGCTTGAATTAATCAAGGATTACAATCTACAGATACATTATCATCCAAGGAAAGCAAATGTGGTTGCCGACGCTTTGAGTCAGAAATCACACTGCAATAATTTGAGGTTACCACCAGAAGACGAGTTTAGTCTCGTACACCCTGTGATTTTACACAATATCAAGCTGCAAGGCACCTTAGTTGATCAGATTCTTGAAGGGCAGAAAACAGACAAGGGAATTTATCATATCAAGGAAAGGCTAAAGACCGCAACTGAACCGGTAAAACATTTTCGGATTGATGATAAGGGAGTGTTGTGGTTTGACCAGCGCCTAGTACTGCCTAAGAATAGGGAACTCAAAAACCAGATTATGGATGAAGCCCACTTATCTATGTTATCCATTCATCCTGAAAGCACTAAGATGTATCAAGATTTGCGTCCAAGGTTCTGGTGGACCAAGATGAAGAAAGAGATTGTCGCGTACATAGCCAGATGCGACACGTGTTGTCGAGTAAAACCTATTCACCTGAAGCCAGCCGGAACACTTCAACCGTTACCAATACCCGAGTGGAAATGGGAAGAAATAGGTATGGATTTCATCACCGGTTTGCCAACCACCCAGAAAGGAAATGACTCAATTTGGGTGATAATCGATCATCTTACCAAGACCGCTCATTTTATTCCAGTCAAAACCTGTTATCGAGCACCGGACTATGCAAAGATTTATATCCATCGAATCGTTTGACTGCATGGTATACCCAAGGTTATAGTTTCGGATCGTGGAACATAGTTTACTGCACCGTTTTGGGAGAAACTGCAAAAGGAATTAGGCACGAAGCTAATCCATAGCTCTGCCTATCATCCCCAAACCTCAGGACAAACCGAAAGAGTGAATCAAGTCTTGGAGGACATGTTGAGAGCCTGTGTGATTTCAGCAAAGGGATCATGGGAGAAATGGTTACCATTAGCAGAATTTGCTTATAACAATGGCTATCAAGAAAGCATACAGATGGCATCGTTTGAAGCTCTTTATGGTAGAAGGTGCAGGACACCTGTGAACTGGGTTGAACTAGGAGAACGTCGATACTATGGAATTGATTTTGTTAACGAAGCAGAAGAACAAGTTAGAATAATCCAATAACATATGGCAGTTGCGCAGTCTCGACAAAAGAGCTATGCCGACAATAGAAGGAAACCGCTTGAATTCAACGAAGGCGACTATGTGTATCTGAAAGTATCGCCCATGAAAGGTGTTAGACGCTTCGGCATGAAAAGGAAATTAGCGCCAAGATTTGTGGGGCCTTACAGGATCGTGGAATGGAGGGGAGAAGTAGCTTATCAGCTACAGCTACCCGAGCATTTGAAGGCTATATTCCCTGTATTCCATGTGTCACAATTAAAGAAATGTCTTCGAGTTCCCGAAGAAGAGGTACAACCGGCCAATATCAAGTTGCAATCCGATCTCACCTACTCAGTGGAACCGTATCGGGTACTTGATGAAAAAGAAAGAATAACTCACGGGAGAATAGTAAAGCAATACTCCCTCCATTCCAAATTATAAGACGTTCCAAGAATCTTGGAGAGTCAAAGTTTTTCAACTTTGACCAAAATTATAGAGAAAAATATAAAGATTTATACCATCAAATATACATATTATGGAAATATAACTAATGGAGAATCTAATTGCACTTAGTTGATATCATAAATATTATTATCTTATTATATAAATTTGGTCAAAGTTGAAAAACTTTGACTCTCCAAGATTCTTGGAATGTCTTATAATTTGGGACGGAGGGAGTACAAAGTATCTTGGAGTGAGCAAGATGAACGAGATGCCACTTGAGAATCGGAAGACTATCTGAAAGAGGTGTACCCGCGCTTTTATAAGAAATGGTTAGTAACTTAAATCTCGAGACGAGATTCTTTTAAGGAGGGGAGGGCTGTAACACCCCAGGTGTTAAGCAACCTTAAATGCATAACTTGACATCTCATGAGCATAAGCATCATCATCATCCCATGTTGCATTTTGTTTGTTAAGTGTCCTTTCATGTCTTGGCTTGCAATATTGCTTGGTGTGATGCTTGTTTGACTTGCTTTTGGAGTGTGTGAGTCTCCTTAGTAGTTGAACCTTGTTGAGGAGTCCAAATGAAGCTAGGTTTGTGTTGGTCCTTTTGGCTAACCAAGTCATTAACCCTAGATGCCTTAATGGAGCCCTAGGACCCCTTTTGTTTGACTAACTGAGACCTCCTTGATAGAAGCTTTGCATGGCTGTGGGCCCTTAACCAAAAATGTGTAGAATTTAGAGTAGAACAAAAAGTGTTTAAGGGCCAACTCATGAAAATGAGTTTAACAAGGTGTTTTAGGACCCACAAGGCAGAAATGGGGGAGATTAGACTTGGAAAATTCTTCTAAGAATTAACTGGCGAAACAGTTTCGCCTGGTGATCTTTGGAGCTTTTTCGAGAGCAATCCAGGCCGAACCAAAGCTTGATCTTGTAACCAAAGTTGTAGTCGGCATGTAGCTCTACTCAATGGAACAAGTGGTTTAGCGTTTCATCGAGTGGATTAGGAGTTAATCGCATCCAAAGTTCGGCCGTCAGTCGGCCATTAGCGACTGAATCAACAGATTCAGTTTGAATCGGCGCCGGTCGTGGCCGACCGCGCGCAGAGCCCGTTCGCCATGTGGCACGAGCTAGCTGGGGAGGCGACGCCCGCGCGCGGTGTGGCGAGCATAAGCTGCCGCTCGCCCCGCTGCCCGAGCCGCGCCGCTCCTCCCTCCATTCTATCCCCTCCCTCGCTCTCGCTCTCCTTCATCGGCGTTCGAGCGGAAAACGAGAAAACAGCGAGCGCCGCTGCCGTTCACCGCTGTGCTGCCACCACACCGTCAATCCAACCACCCAGCCAACCTCGCCTTCACCTCCCGCATCGCCTGCTCTGGCCAGCGCTCGCCAAAACCGCCTAAGTAGGTCACGGGGTTTGGTGCGATGGTTTAGTCGGTTAGGGTTTGGTGCCCGTGGTTCACCGCCGTCCGCCGTGTTCGCCATGGCCGGCAGGCTCGGTCCGCCGTGGCCAACCCTTCTTTCGAGCTCATCCGTTCGCCCTAGCTGGTGTTCGCGAGACGCCTTGGCCCGTCGGAGGCAATTGTGGAGTTGGTTTGGCCGTTTAGGGCTAGGTCGTAGCCGTACGTCACCGTCCGCCGTCGGCTCTGCTCGCCATGGACAACGAGCCGCGGTCTCGGCCGTTTCTCATGGCAACCCTAGCTTCCTTGCTTCGTGTAACACCTCTGGTGTTTAACTGTAATTAACCTGACATGTCATCATCATTAGTCATAATCATCCTCATCATACTTGTGTGTTTCCCTTATGCACGTGCATTTGTCCCCTTATGTGTGTAATGATCCCCTTTTGGAAAACCCTTAAAGCCCTAATCTTTCTATAAGGGCAAAATGGTAATTTCATCTCTGTGACTAGTTTTGTGTAATTCTTGTTCCTTTGGTATCTTGCAGTTTTGTTGTGTTGGCCAAAGTTCAAAAATCAGAATTTGATTTCAAATCCCTTTGCAAAACCCTGATTTCCAAATCCTGGATTTTATCCCTCTTTTTGTTATTCAAAAATTATTCAAAATTTGGGGTTGGTCCAAAAAGCAAAGTTGTAGATCTATCAAAGAGAAACAACTTTGGTATTTACAACTTTTCAAGTTGCAGTACAAAGTTTTGAGTTATTTCAAATTCAATCAAACTCCAGTTTTTGTCCCCTTTTCAGTTTTCAAAATGAGTTCAAAAACTAATGAGTTTCAGGAAAAGTGTATAATAGCAAAGTTGTAGGTTTTGGCAAAATGAACAACTTTCATATTTGCAGATTTTCAAGTTTCAGTATAAAATCCAAAGTAATTTTGAATTGATTCAAATTTCAAAAATATCCCCTTTTCTGTTTTCAAATATTGTTCAGAAACTCTTTGGAATTTGAAAATGTTCATATTGACAAAGTTGTAGATCTCATTTTTCTGAGCAACTTTGGTGTTTTGAGTTTTCGTTGCCCAGTTCAAATTTTGGGAGTAATTCGCAAAATACAAAACCTGCTCAAAGTCAAAAGCTAGGGCATAGCCCTGTTCCTCTTCTCCGGCGAGCCAGGGGGGGCCCGGCCGCGCACCCTCGCCGGATTCGCATGCCGCCGCGTGTCTGAAGCTCCTTCGCCCAAACCAACTCCACGCCGAAGTGCAGATCATCATTCCGCACGCGTCTGTGCACAAGTTGACCCCGCGCACCCGTCCCCCACCCCGCAGCACCTCGCCGCCGCGTGTTCGCCGCCGGCGAACACAACGCCCGGGCCCTGCGTGCCAAACCGCTGAACCTCGGCCTCGCAATCGAGTGCGCGCGCGTCCGCCAAGCGTATCCACCCACCCTCGAGCTCTCTACCGGCCTCTGGCCGCGGCTATAAATGGGCCGCCGGAGCCGAGCTTCTTCCTCAGCTCCGCCACCGTCGCCAGCACCAGCCAGAGCCTCCCGTGCTCAACCACCTAGCTCAGAAGCTCCGCCGTGTTCGTGTGCTGCTTCCCCATCCTCCAATTTCACCTCTACCATCCCCAATCGCCCGGCGTAACCCCGACTTCCCCAACGCCGGCGAAACACCGGTGAGCTCGGGTTCGAGGAATTCTCTCTCCCCGGCCATGATCATCCTTCCCCGACCTCTGTTTCTTCTTCCTCGCATCCTTGCAATTCTAACCATGCCTTGGTGACCCCGTGTGGTGCTCAGGATCGCCGGAACGCCGTCGCGACGCGGTTCTGCCCGCCGACGACCCCCGCTCCGTCGACCTCCTAGCTCCGGTCATCCCCTCGCCTCGCCACCGCGCGTCATCGACTGCCGGTGAGCTCCTGAACCTCTCCATGCCCTTGGTTTCGGCCGCGAGCCCCTGCCGTGGCCGGAACACCATCTCGCCGCCGTCGGGTGACCGCCGGCGGGAGGAAGACGAAGCACAGTGCCGTTTTTCTTTTTCTTCATACATGTGAATAGTGTTCAGATTTCATCTTTTTGTGTGATTTTCTGTGTGCATTCAAAAATTCTGAAATTTTTGTGGTAGACTCTTTGTGCTCTGTAGTATTTTATAAAAATATGAACCTTGAGTTTTGTGCAAAAATTTGAAATTGTAAAATTCCCCTTTTAATTGGAAAATGAAGGCTTTAGTATTTTTGGAGAGTGTTCTATAGCTCCAAAAATCTTGAGATAAAATTTGCAAGCTAGTTATGTCATGATAAGCCTCTGGTAAAATTTTGAAGGCATTTGGAGCAAGTTGATTTTTTGAGCTTTATTTTAATTAAGGAATAGTGCCTTTTGTTAATTAAATGTCTAGATTTAATTGAGCACCTTGATGACCTCCAAAAATTATGAAATTTGTTTTGCCATCTGTTTATACCTGAATGAACTTATGGGATTAATTTGGTAATTTTTGGAGCAACTTCATAAAATGACCTTTTAAATAAATTAAGAAAAATAGAAAAGATGGATTAGGGTTGGTAATAAGTGTTTACTGATGTGATCTTTGGATTGAATGATGTTCATAGACCCCTAGCCTTTGGTCTATGATGTTTGTGATGCTATGTTTAGATGATGCTTAGGATAATTATAATAAGATCTAGTTTAATCAATATTGCTTAAGGAAGAAATGGTTACCTTTTATGCTCAACCTAGATTTCGATCATGGTTTGCCTAAGAGTAATCTGGAATCAGTGGTATTGTCTTGCACCTTAAGTCCATATCATCATTCTCATGAGCATTCATCATTGCATCCGTATAGTTGACGAAGAAGGCCCTGAAGTCGAGGTAGCCACCGAAGGATCTGTTCCCGAGGCGACCCCGAGCCCCGTCAACTGCGCTGCTTACCCCGAGTCTGCTCTCTTTGCCATCCAAGGCAAGCCCCGGTGCATTTAAATCCTTCCTTGCTTTTATAAAGTTTTTCTTAAATGTTTTATTTAAACTATTGCATTAGGTTGATAGGAGTTGAGTGAAATCCTATCTGATGCATTATCTACCTTGACCAATGATACACCCGATACCTGCTTTTCAAAAACTATTTGCAAAATGCTTAGCAAATGCTATACACTAGATTTGCAATAAAAATGCCAATTTCAAAAGGGTGATCACTCTAAGAATATTTATGGGAATTTCTGGTTTACTCCCACTATTGGCTAAGTATCTGATCCGTACCTAGTCAATGGGAAGGAGAGGTTGTCCTTGCGTACGGTGCCGTCATGTTGTAGTCCGGGACTCAACAGTTGACACCGACCGGGACAGGGTTGAAAAACTGACAGGACCTGTACTCTCGGGTTAGAGTCCCGAGGTGCTTGTCGCTGGCTGGAAAAATTAGGGACCACCTGTATGGGGGCCTGCTGACTAAGACTTGCAACTATTCACATACTACGGAAAGCTTCGGCTCCGAGGAATCCTTTATTGGACCGACAACCGCGCACTGGGAGTGGAGAGATGGCGGAAGTAGCATGTACCCACGTGGGTTAGAGTCCCGGATTGGAGTGGTGTACTGTACTTCCGGGTGGCGTAGGACCGGGCCCAATCTTGGAGGAATCGTGGTAGACGAGTTGGCATATGCAAGCTTGGGTGCTACATATGCAGTGTGGATAGGGACCCTCAGCTGAGTATTATTTATCCGGATTAACGCTGCTCCTCGGTTATGGAGACTTAGTCACTGACTGTCAACAGGGATTGGTTCTCAACTAGGAATGTTTTGAAATGTAAAATGAATCATGAACGATGAAGATTTAAGGAATACCGAATCTTTCAAAAATAAAATAAGGTTTACAAAAATGCTTTTCTGCAAAATACTTGATCTTGCTTAAGCCTTACCTTGACTACCCTAAGCCTGCATTCCTGAGTCTTCTCCCTTTTCTTTAGTCGGGTAAGTCTTGTTGAGTACCTTTGTACTCAGGGTTCTTTTACCCATGTTGCAGGTATGGCAGATTCCTCAGTATGCCTTGGACCCTGCTGTGTGACTGTTGTTCAGGAAGAGGCCGATGAGGCCGATGAGTGATTATTCACCCTCGGGCTGGGTGAAGTATCTTTATCTTTAGTTGTTGTCATATGCTACCGTGCCAACTCTATCTATTTGAACTATGGTCTGTAATAACTTCACTCTAATGTTATGTTGAACTCTGGTTTGTAAAACTATTGTTATCTAAGTCTTCCGCTATTTACTCCGATGTTATTTGTCAAAATGTTCAAGAGATTGTAACTGAATTGTGAGATGATCCTGCGGACATCGGGCACTGATGTAGCCCAGTGGCGGAACCCGGTCGTAATCTCTTGGCTGTACGGATCAACTGTCAGTGGTTGACAGTGATCAGTGGGCCATGGGATTAGGGCCGTTACGTCACAGAGTGGTATCAGAGCATCTCACTACGACGTTGCAATTTTTTTTTTGCGAAAATTTCAAAAGGTTTTTAAGTCCAAAACTAAACTTGACTATTTTGAGTCCAAATTGCTTCTCTCATCTCATCTTGTCTTTGGCAACTAGTAGCAAGACAACTTGTATAAGCCCTATGTACCTTACCTTAGTAGTTGCATTGCCTTGTTCCGTAGGAATGAATCATGCATCATGTCATAATCACTTAAGTTAACTTCCTCTCTAAGTCTGTTGGGTTAGTATGCCTTTACCTTTTTCTTGCTAGCCTTTCTCATCTATAACCTCTTATCCAGACATGGCCATTATCAAGCGAACTGCTCGCAAGTCGACTGGACCGAACGGTGTGCCGCGTCACCAGCTGGCGCCACGCACCGGAGAAGAGACTGGAGAATCCTCCAATGGACGTCGCTTTCCCCGCCGCACCCGCAAGCAGCTGAAGGAGGAGATCAAGAATCTAAAGGCTGAGATGGAGAACATGGAGCATGACTTCTACCTTTCCCGCCTGGAGTTCTACGAGGCACGAGCCGCTCTTGAGGAAGCTAACCAGAATGTGGTTCGCGCTATCCAGCAGCGTGATGCAACATGGATCCGAGAGGATGTCACCAGAGCCCAGCTCCATGGACTGCAGCAGTACACTGCCCAGATTGAGCAGTACAATGATATGCTTCATGAGGAGGTACATCAACTGCACAACCAACTTCACCCCGTGGCTCCACCTGTTGCTGAGGATCCAGAAGATGGAGTCGTGGAGGAACCTGAAGTAGAACATGAGCCAGACCAGAATGAAGAAGTGGAACCTGCTGAAGATGTCCACGTTGAAGATGAAGATGAGGAGGAAGAGCCTGAGCTTATCATCGAGGATGATGATGATGATGAAGAGATGATTTTCATCGATGACGACTAGACTCCTTGTGTCTGTACCATCTGCTCACCTAAAGCCTTAAGTCTAGGTTTGGGGCGTTAGTTGGTCTTCTGTCTAGTCGAGCCTGTATCTTGTCCTGTACCTTTCCTTTGTCAGTCGATGGTTATCTATCGAACCTCTGTATCAGTTATCTACCCTTGCATCAATGAATCTTGTCAGTCAGTTTCGTTCAAAATCAATCTTTGGATGCTAAGTTCCCAAGTTCTTAACAGATGCCTGTGAACACCCGCACTGGAGCTGGAGGTTCTGATGATGCCAACATCCCAAACCCTCCACCAGTTCCTGCTACCCTGGCAGATGCTATTGCAGCCTTGGCCGCCGCTGCCAACCTGATGGCTCAGAACCAAGGGCAGCAGAACAACGGTAACCGTGGTCGTCGCAACAACCAAGAGACAACCTACGTGGACTTCACTGAAACCCGACCACCGGTCTTCACCAAGGCCGATGAACCACTCGAGGCTGACGACTGGTTACGCACCATGGAACAGAAGTTCAGTCTTCTGTACTGCACAGAGATCCAGAAGCCTCGGTTCGCTTCTCAACAGCTCCGTGGTCCCGCAAGTGCCTGGTACGCCAACCTGTTGGCTGCCCAGCCTGAAGGCCACCAGCTGACCTGGGAAGAGTTCCGCACCGCTTTCCATGCACACCACATCCCATCAGGTCTGATGAAGATGAAGCTTGATCAGTTCCTAGCCCTGCAACAGAAAGATTCCACCGTTATGCAGTACGTGGGACAGTTCAACCATCTGAGTCAGTATGCCTCCGACTATGTCAACACAGAGGAAAAGAAGAGAGATTGTTTCCTTAGGGGTCTGCACCCTAAGATTCGCAGAGGTCTATCCAACAACCTGAACGGATCCTATCATGATGTCGTTGACCGTGCTGTCGCTTTCGAGGAAAGTAACCGTCAGTATCAGGAGGAGAAGAAGAAGAAGAAGGCTGGGTCTAGCAGCTTCTCCAGCAACCATAAGCGCCCAAGAATCCTCTATCACCCCAGCCACCACCAAAATCGTGCCCCATACCCTCATCAGCAAGTGGTCGTTCGTACCGCGGCCACCACCCATAATGCCAACCAGCAAAGTGCCACTCAGCCGAACGCCCCAGGTGTTCGTGTCACCACCCCTCAAACAGCTTACAACCATCCATGCTACAACTGTGGCCAAGTTGGTCACTGGTCTCGTGAGTGCCCAAAACCCAAGAAGAATGCCCAACATGCACAGAAAGGCCCTGGAGGATCACAGCAACAGCACCGTGCACCGCAGCAGCACGTCCAGAAGGGCAAGTTTGTCAAGAAGCACGGGCAAGTCTACTTCACCACCGTCAGTAACATCCCAGAAGGAGAGCCCGTCATGCTCGGTAGGTTCCCTGTTGCCAATCATCCTGCAGTCGTCTTGTTCGATTCTGGTGCATCGCATTCCTTCATTAGTCGCACTTTTGTCATCAAGCATGAGTTACCCATGGGGGAGTTAAAAGAAAGTTTCTGTATACTTTCGCCTGGAGGGCGGATAAATACTAAGGAAGTGGTCCGCAGTATACCAGTAATGTTGGGGGAACATGTCTTTCCTACCACCATGATAGTAGTGCGCAATCAAGAGATAGATGTCATCTTAGGCATGAATTGGATGTGTCAGTATAAAGCCATGATAGACATCTTGAATAGAGTTGTGAGAGTGGATATTCCTAACAGCACCTCCAAACTCCTTCTCCAACTTCCTATGCCTCAAAAACTAGCAACCACCCAGTTGAATACCGCCTGTGTTCCGGAAGTCAGGGATATTCCCGTGGTCTGTGAGTTCTCTGATGTCTTCCCAGAAGATCTACCTGGTCTGCCTCCCGACCGTGATGTTGAGTTTGCCATAGAGCTAAAGCCCGGGACTGCTCCTATATCCCGTAGAGCTTATCGGATGCCTCCCAAAGAGTTGGCAGAGCTGAAGATCCAATTGCAAGAGCTATTGGATAAGGGTCTCATTCGCCCAAGTTCATCTCCTTGGGGCTGTCCTGCTATCTTTGTGAAGAAGAAGGACAAAAGTCTTCGTCTATGCGTTGACTATCGCCCGCTCAATGAGGTCACCATCAAGAATAAATATCCCTTGCCTCGCATTGACCTTCTTTTTGACCAGTTATCTGGAGCCAGAGTGTTCTCCAAAATTGATCTCAGATCTGGCTATCACCAAATAAAAATCCGTCCAGAAGACATTCCTAAAACAGCTTTCACCACCAGATACGGCCTATATGAGTACTTGGTCATGTCCTTTGGCTTGACCAATGCCCCCGCTCATTTCATGTATCTCATGAACTCTGTGTTCATGCCAGAGCTCGATAAATTCGTAGTCGTGTTCATTGACGACATCCTTGTCTATTCAAGAACTCCTGAAGATCACGCCAAGCATCTTCGAATCGTTCTCTCTCGTCTCAGAGATCACCAGCTGTATGCCAAGTTCAGTAAATGCGAATTCTGGCTAGATCGAATTCAATTCCTTGGTCATGTCCTGTCCGCTGAAGGTGTGTCAGTTGACCCTAGAAAAGTGGCAGATATCTTGGATTGGAAGCCACCTACCACTGTCCGCGAAGTTCGCAGCTTCATGGGAATGGCTGGATACTATCGTCGTTTCATCCCAGATTTCTCCAGAGTCGCCAAGCCTATCACAGAGTTGTTGAAGAATTCCGTGGATTTCGTTTGGTCACCAGCCTGTGAGCAAGCCTTTCAAGCCCTGAAGAAACTGCTAACTACATCACCAGTCCTAGCTCAACCAGATATCGAGAAACCCTTCGATGTATACTGTGATGCATCTGGTACTGGTTTGGGCTGTGTTTTGATGCAAGAAGGACAAGTAATCGCTTATGCCTCACGACAGCTTAAGCGACATGAGGAAAACTACCCAACCCATGATCTTGAGCTAGCAGCAGTCGTGCATGCCTTGAAGATTTGGCGTCACTATCTGTTAGGCAGCACCTGCAATATGTATACGGATCACAAGAGTCTAAAGTATATCTTCACTCAAGAAGAATTGAATATGAGGCAGAGAAGATGGCTTGAGTTGATTAAAGATTATGATCTCGAAGTACATTACCATCCTGGTAAGGCAAATGTAGTTGCCGATGCCCTTAGTCGCAAGTCATACTGCAACTGTCTGACGACGAAGCCCTATGATCTTTCCTTGTGCCATGAACTTGAAAGGATGGGTATCGAAATGATCTCGCAAGGAAGCCTGAACAATGTCAGCATAGAAACATCCATCAAGGATCAAGTCATTGCTGCTCAGAAGGATAACCCTGGAATCAAGCACATCATCGAAAAGGTCCAGACCGGAAAGGCTGAGTGTTTCAGGATCGATGATGTAGGAGTTGTTTGGTTCAAGAACCGTCTAGTAGTTCCCAAGGTGCCCGAATTGAGACAGTTAATCCTTGATGAAGCGCACTTGACCAGATTCTCTATTCACCCCGGCAGCAACAAGATGTACCAAGACTTAAAGCAGAGATTCTGGTGGACTAAAATGAAGATTGAGATTGCCCGGTATGTCGCTCAGTGTGATACCTGCCAAAGAGTCAAGGCAGTACACATGAAGCCTGGAGGAGAATTGCAACCTTTGTCAGTACCCGCTTGGAAATGGGACGACATTAGTATGGATTTTGTCAATGGACTACCCAAGACCCAGAAAGGTTTTGATTCCATTTGGGTAATCGTGGATCGTCTCACTAAGCAAGCTCACTTCTTGCCAGTGAAGACCAGTTACACCGTCCCCACGTATGCCACTTTGTATAAGAACCACATAGTGAAACTTCATGGCATACCCAAGAGCATTGTCTCTGACCGTGGTACCCAGTTTGTCGCTAAGTTTTGGAAAGCGTTCCATGCCTCACTTGGAACCAAGCTCTTGCATAGTACGGCATATCATCCGCAAACAGATGGACAAACTGAGCGAGTCAACCAAGTGTTAGAGGATATGTTGAGAGCATGTGTGCTCACCTTCGCAGATACTTGGGATGACTGTTTGCCTTTGGCAGAGTTCTCTTATAATAACAGTTACCAAGAGAGCATCAAAATGGCACCCTTTGAAGCACTGTACGGTCGTCGTTGTCGTACACCCCTCAGTTGGTCTGAGCCCGGAGAAAGAGGATTCTTTGGAGTTGACCTGGTCAAAGATATGGAAGAGAAAGTCAAGCAGATACAGGAGTATATGAAGATTGCCCAATCTCGACAGAAGAGCTACGCTGACAAGAGACGTCGACCTCTGAAGTTTCAAGTTGGAGATTATGTATATCTCAAGGTCTCACCAACCAAAGGAGTCACTCGTTTTGGAGTCAAAGGAAAGTTAGCACCCCGCTACATTGGTCCGTTTGAGATTTTGGAATGTTGTGGCAAGGTAGCTTACAAGCTGAAGTTGCCCGATCATCTCTCCGCTGTCCACAATATTTTCCATGTCTCCCAACTCAAGAAGTGTCTCCGAGTACCAGAACATGTCGTGGAAGTTGAAGGTGTCGAGCTAGAGCCTGATCTATCCTACTCAGAATATCCAGTTCGCGTGTTGGACCACAAGGATCGCGTTACTCGAAGAACTACCACGAGATGGTACAAAATCCAGTGGAACCAGCACTCTGAAGAAGAAGCTACTTGGGAATCTGAAGACTTCTTAGCAAAGAACTACCCCGACTTTCTCGAATCTCTGTCTATGTAAAGTTTTGCCTTTATCCCTTTTTGTCTATTCTTAAGACGTGGAATCTCGGGGCGAGATTTCTTTTAGGGAGGAAGGCTGTAACACCTCTGGTGTTTAACTGTAATTAACCTGACATGTCATCATCATTAGTCATAATCATCCTCATCATACTTGTGTGTTTCCCTTATGCACGTGCATTTGTCCCCTTATGTGTGTAATGATCCCCTTTTCGAAAACCCTTAAAGCCCTAATCTTTCTATAAGGGCAAAATGGTAATTTCATCTCTGTGACTAGTTTTGTGTAATTCTTGTTCCTTTGGTATCTTGCAGTTTTGTTGTGTTGGCCAAAGTTCAAAAATCAGAATTTGATTTCAAATCCCTTTGCAAAACCCTGATTTCCAAATCCTGGATTTTATCCCTCTTTTTGTTATTCAAAAATTATTCAAAATTTGGGGTTGGTCCAAAAAGCAAAGTTGTAGATCTGTCAAAGAGAAACAACTTTGGTACTTACAACTTTTCAAGTTGCAGTACAAAGTTTTGAGTTATTTCAAATTCAATCAAACTCCAGTTTTTGTCCCCTTTTCAGTTTTCAAAATGAGTTCAAAAACTAATGAGTTTCAGGAAAAGTGTATAATAGCAAAGTTGTAGGTTTTGGCAAAATGAACAACTTTCATATTTGCAGATTTTCAAGTTTCAGTATAAAATCCAAAGTAATTTTGAATTGATTCAAATTTCAAAAATATCCCCTTTTCTGTTTTCAAATATTGTTCAGAAACTCTTTGGAATTTGAAAATGTTCATATTGACAAAGTTGTAGATCTCATTTTTCTGAGCAACTTTGGTGTTTTGAGTTTTCGTGGCCCAGTTCAAATTTTGGGAGTAATTCGCAAAATACAAAACCTGCTCAAAGTCAAAAGCTAGGGCATAGCCCTGTTCCTCTTCTCCGGCGAGCCAGGGGGGGCCCGGCCGCGCACCCTCGCCGGATTCGCATGCCGCCGCGTGTCTGAAGCTCCTTCGCCCAAACCAACTCCACGCCGAAGTCCAGATCATCATTCCGCACGCGTCTGTGCACAAGTTGACCCCGCGCACCCGTCCCCCACCCCGCAGCACCTCGCCGCCGCGTGTTCGCCGCCGGCGAACACAACGCCCGGGCCCTGCGTGCCAAACCGCTGACCCTCGGCCTCGCAATCGAGTGCGCGCGCGTCCGCCAAGCGTATCCACCCACCCTCGAGCTCTCTACCGGCCTCTGGCCGCGGCTATAAATGGGCCGCCGGAGCCGAGCTTCTTCCTCAGCTCCGCCACCGTCGCCAGCACCAGCCAGAGCCTCCCGTGCTCAACCACCTAGCTCAGAAGCTCCGCCGTGTTCGTGTGCTGCTTCCCCATCCTCCAATTTCACCTCTACCATCCCCAATCGCCCGGCGTAACCCCGACTTCCCCAACGCCGGCGAAACACCGGTGAGCTCGGGTTCGAGGAATTCTCTCTCCCCGGCCATGATCATCCTTCCCCGACCTCTGTTTCTTCTTCCTCGCATCCTTGCGATTCTAACCATGCCTTGGTGACCCCGTGTGGTGCTCAGGATCGCCGGAACGCCGTCGCGACGCGGTTCTGCCCGCCGACGACCCCCGCTCCGTCGACCTCCTAGCTCCGGTCATCCCCTCGCCTCGCCACCGCGCGTCATCGACTGCCGGTGAGCTCCTGAACCTCTCCATGCCCTTGGTTTCGGCCGCGAGCCCCTGCCGTGGCCGGAACACCATCTCGCCGCCGTCGGGTGACCGCCGGCGGGAGGAAGACGAAGCACAGTGCCGTTTTTCTTTTTCTTCATACATGTGAATAGTGTTCAGATTTCATCTTTTTGTGTGATTTTCTGTGTGCATCCAAAAATTCTGAAATTTTTGTGGTAGACTCTTTATGCTCTGTAGTATTTTATAAAAATATGAAACTTGAGTTTTGTGCAAAAATTTGAAAATGTAAAATTCCCCTTTTAATTGGAAAATGAAGGCTTTAGTATTTTTGGAGAGTGTTCTATAGCTCCAAAAATCTTGAGATAAAATTTGCAAGCTAGTTATGTCATGATAAGCCTCTGGTAAAATTTTGATGGCATTTGGAGCAAGTTGATTTTTTGAGCTTTATTTTAATTAAGGAATAGTGCCTTTTGTTAATTAAATGTCTAGATTTAATTGAGCACCTTAATGACCTCCAAAAATTATGAAATTTGTTTTGCCATCTGTTTATACCTGAATGAACTTATGGGATTAATTTGGTAATTTTTGGAGCAACTTCATAAAATGACCTTTTAAATAAATTAAGAAAAATAGAAAAGATGGATTAGGGTTGGTAATAAGTGTTTATTGATGTGATCTTTGGATTGAATGATGTTCATAGACCCCTACCCTTTGGTCTATGATGTTTGTGATGCTATGTTTAGATGATGCTTAGGATAATTATAATAAGGTCTAGTTTAATCAATATTGCTTAAGGAAGAAATGGTTACCTTTTATGCTCAACCTAGATTTCGATCATGCTTTGCCTAAGAGTAATCTAGAATCAGTGGTATTGTCTTGCACCTTAAGTCCATATCATTATTCTCATGAGCATTCATCATTGCATCCGTATAGTTGACGAAGAAGGCCTTGAAGTCGAGGTAGCCACCGAAGGATCTGTTCCCGAGGCGACCCCGAGCCCCGTCAACTGCGCTGCTTACCCCGAGTCTGCTCTCTTTGCCATCCAAGGCAAGCCCCGGTGCATTTAAATCCTTCCTTGCTTTTATAAAGTTTTTCTTAAATGTTTTATTTAAACTATTGCATTAGGTTGATAGGAGTTGAGTGAAATCCTATCTGATGCATTATCTACCTTGACCAATGATACACCCGATACCTGCTTTTCAAAAACTATTTGCAAAATGCTTAGCAAATGCTATACACTAGATTTGCAATAAAAATGCCAATTTCAAAAGGGTGATCACTCTAAGAATATTTATGGGAATTTCTGGTTTACTCCCACTATTGGCTAAGTATCTGATCCGTACCTAGTCAATGGGAAGGAGAGGTTGTCCTTGCGTACGGTGCCGTCATGTTGTAGTCCGGGACTCAACAGTTGACACCGACCGGGACAGGGTTGAAAAACTGACAGGACCTGTACTCTCGGGTTAGAGTCCCGAGGTGCTTGTCGCTGGCTGGAAAAATTAGGGACCACCTGTATGGGGGCCTGCTGACTAAGACTTGCAACTATTCACATACTACGGAAAGCTTCGGCTCCGAGGAATCCTTTATTGGACCGACAACCGCGCACTGGGAGTGGAGAGATGGCGGAAGTAGCATGTACCCACGTGGGTTAGAGTCCCGGATTGGAGTGGTGTACTGTACTTCCGGGTGGCGTAGGACCGGGCCCAATCTTGGAGGAATCGTGGTAGACGAGTTGGCATATGCAAGCTTGGGTGCTACATATGCAGTGTGGATAGGGACCCTCAGCTGAGTATTATTTATCCGGATTAACGCTGCTCCTCGGTTATGGAGACTTAGTCACTGACTGTCAACAGGGAGTGGTTCTCAACTAGGAATGTTTTGAAATGTAAAATGAATCATGAACGATGAAGATTTAAGGAATACCGAATCTTTCAAAAATAAAATAAGGTTTACAAAAATGCTTTTCTGCAAAATACTTGATCTTGCTTAAGCCTTACCTTGACTACCCTAAGCCTGCATTCCTGAGTCTTCTCCCTTTTCTTTAGTCGGGTAAGTCTTGTTGAGTACCTTTGTACTCAGGGTTCTTTTACCCATGTTGCAGGTATGGCAGATTCCTCAGTATGCCTTGGACCCTGCTGTGTGACTGTTGTTCAGGAAGAGGCCGATGAGGCCGATGAGTGATTATTCACCCTCGGGCTGGGTGAAGTATCTTTATCTTTAGTTGTTGTCATATGCTACCGTGCCAACTCTATCTATTTGAACTATGGTTTGTAATAACTTCACTCTAATGTTATGTTGAACTCTGGTTTGTAAAACTATTGTTATCTAAGTCTTCCGCTATTTACTCCGATGTTATTTGTCAAAATGTTCAAGAGATTGTAACTGAATTGTGAGATGATCCTGCGGACATCGGGCACTGATGTAGCCCAGTGGCGGAACCCGGTCGTAATCTCTTGGCTGTACGGATCAACTGTCAGTGGTTGACAGTGATCAGTGGGCCATGGGATTAGGGCCGTTACGTCACACTTCGATTAGGGTTCGCTAGGGTTTGGGGAGTGTGAGATGGCCGTCGATTCGCTTCGGGAAGGCCAGAGTCGGCCGGCGTAGCCAGGGCCGCGCCGCCGTGCCGCCATCATCGATGCCGAGCTTAATCCGTGCGTGCACTGGGCTAGATAGTGGTACCGCCGGGTGCAAAAGAAGGAGAGGAGCAGGGTGGTGGTGTCCGTTTCGCCGGAGAGGTCGCCGCCGGCGAGCTTCGCCGCGGTCAACCTCTCCCCTGCTCTGGAGGGGATGACCGGTGGGGTCATGTTGACCCGGGGCCCCGCGGGTCAGTGGCTTGGGTCTCGGTTGTCAGTGGCCCAGGTACAAGTAGTTGGGTACGCGTAGCAGTTTAGGTTAAGGAGTTTTTCAGGGTTTTGTTTAAATAGTTTTCAGAATGTTTGATTAGTTTGTTTAATTCATATCTTGAGTTCTGTAAATGCTAAAAAGGTGAAACAAGTTTTGTTAAGTTTGTTGTGATGAGTTTTATGCATGAAAAATATGATATGTCCAGTTTGTGATAAAGTTATGTGTAGCTATATTTAATTCTTGTTTTGGCTAAAATCTTGTTTAATGCATAGTAATCTGTATATGGCTCAAAAAATGTGATTCTTGTTTTGTTAGGTTTGTATTGATGAATAGCTTCTGGGAAAAATGTAATATGATGTTGTTCTGTGGAATATTTTAGCGGTATCAATTAAAATGAATAAATGTTGTTTTCTTGTTTATTTTGTAGTAATTAAAATATGAGGAGTTTGAACCTGAGAATTCCTGTACACTGCTCTTGTGCTAAGAAGTTCAGTAGAAAAATGAGAAATCTATTGTTGGACACTTTTTGCTAGGGTGTGTAGTTCAAAGCACCTTTTCATGATAGAATTTGTCTTTTTCATAGAGAATGGAGTTTGAGTTCAAATGGGGTGAAATTTGGACAGGGGACTAGATTAGGTGTTGTTAACTTCCAGTAATTTTTGTAGATTTTTCTGAAGCTGTCTAGGATGGGTTGCTGTTCTAAGCTTGATTAATTGGATTTATTTCAGCAAGCAATAAAATGGCAATAAATTAATTAAGTGAAGTGCTTGCTGTGGTAACTGTGAGTCCTAACCAACTAATTAGGTAGGTTAATTGTTGGTTGGATGTTTCGATCTTTTGTAATCACTAGTTCGATGTGACTACCTTGTTAAAGAGAACGCAGTAGATGACATGTGCTTATCTCCTGAGTGATCTTGTTCTATGTTGCATCCCCACGCATTCCATGTGTATTCATATTACTTATGCGTGTTATGCATCATACATGATCGGTAGTGGAGACCCAGAACCCGCCACCGGAGGAGCTGTGCCCGGAGGAGACTCAGGACCAGAGGACCGAAGAAGAAGGCGTCGAGGACATGCCTGAGTGCATCGACCACCGTGCCTCCGACTTTGAACGAGGCAAGCCCCGGAGCATCCCACTCCTACGGTTTGCAAATGCATTTACGAAATTAATCTGATTTGTTTGTTGCATTAGGTTATAGGAGTTGAGTGATACCGCTGATGCATTACTACTTATCCTTGTCCACCTGCAATTATGCCTTGTTATCCCTGTTAAGTCTAGGCTCGTTTCTTCTTAGCCTGCTTAGACCGGTAAAAGTCGGGTGATTTCCTGTCTACCGCATATAGGTGGATACTGATCATGACTAGCCTCGTGCTATCATGGGGATAACCATGTGATAATTAATTTGAGACCGGGCAGGATGTAGGAGCAGCAGGTCATGGGTTCTGTGTGCTAGTATTCTCCCATCTGCGTCGATTAGGACCCGACAAAGGCACACCTCAGTCATTTTGAACGCGTCAATCACTTAACGGAGTAGGTCGGAGTACCTCCCGTGAAGCCGAGTAGGGCTATTCGAGCCGGTGATGGAGATGTTGACGCCTAACACCCAGGGCCTTATATGTACCGTGGGCAACTATTCTGAGCATCCTGGCATGGTCCGTGGATAGGCGGGGCCTGACTGACCTGGCATGACCGTGGGCAGTTATAGCTTGAGCGACCGGGCATTGAGATAACCCCCGGTGTAGAAGGGCCCATGACCGTCCCGCGCGTTGTATTCTCAAATTTCCTAAAGTGGTCGCCGACGGCTGCCTAGCAAGGTGTGATCGGGCGAGTGTGCGACATTTTTATCCCCAGCTGGTAGGAATCGATTATAATCGCCATCGCTCCTGGTTAGTGAGTAACTTGACTGGGCATGTGTTACCGTAGTAACTTATGGAACTAAAGATGGTTATGATGTTGAATCTGAAAGGCTATTGATGAAATAGTCACTCTTGCTTGAATAAGTAGTCAAGTGTTTGCTCTAAATCAGGTGCAAATCTCGTTAATCGAGCTAATTACATAAAATTGACTGCTAATACTCTAATGATGACTATTAATAATGAAAATGCTTTTATGCAAAAGGTAAGTACAGCCAACCCCAGATACAACCTTGCATACTCCTTGGTGTCGTTTATTTCTGGTTTATGACGGGTAAGTCTAGTTGAGTACCTTCTCGTACTCAGGGTTCTATTTCCCTTGTTGTTGCAGATGGGCAATGCTTCTTCGGCTATTGCGAGAACTGTCTGTACCCCATCGACGGTGGTGACTAGAACATGGGCATGGTCCACTCTTATCCTTCCCTGATGCTTTTGTGGAATGATCAGGCATTGGCACTGTATTGTGAACTGAGAACTTATGTTTAAAACTATGATGCTTCCGCTTTCGAAATGTGAACTATGGTTTGTAATAACTGTTGAACTCCGATGTATTTGAATTATGTGTGAACTGAATGTACCTCGTGGACATGTACGCTAATCTATTACGATCTTGGCTAAATTTGAAGGATTTGAAATCCTTCGAGGTTTCCGGACTACCGGGTTTGTACGAGCTTAAGTATCTAAAATCTCTGTGAAAGCGGGGATTCGATGCTTAATCTGGTATAAATTGGTCGGTTCTGTCACATCCGCCACCTCACTCACCCCCCTGACCTAACCCTAGGTCCATAAGTACCCCCCTAGGTCCCTTAGGGTATAAATAGGAACCCCCGAGCTCGTTTGTACTCAGACCTCCCCTCATTAGTCCCACTCTCGTGTAAGCTAAGCTCTGTGAAGTAACACTGTAGTTGAGAGACTTAGAGTGAGAGCGAGAGTGAAGAAGAGAAGAGCTGGAGTTGTAATACAGGATCTTTCAGAGTCTCAGGTATAATTCCAAGTCTTTCTTCATTTATCTTAGTGTTCTTCTACTTTCAGCATTTACTTTAAGTTCTTTACTTATTGTTCTTGTTGAGTGCTTTCGATCATAGATAACTTAGTATTTAGTTTGTATCTAGTTTGGGTTCTTCGCTGAGTAATCAGTGCTCTAGTTTTGGACGCAAGATTAGAGTAGTATATATTAGTGTAAGCGCGGTGCTTAGACTATTTATACCTTAGTTTGTGGCTAGCCCCCCGGATAGCTGTGGTAGCAAACAGGTGGTGACATCCCTGGGAGCCTTGAATTCCACCACGTAGTTGGGTTAGTTTTTAAATCATAAACCTCGTTGTGCACGTCTGAGGTAAATAGTCCAGAGGGTGTGTATGGTTTGAAGAACTAGATAAAATCTTTATTGATAAGTTAGTTGTGTTCGTAAGTGTGTAGGAAAATATTAATCTGTTCATCGGCCAGACCCCGCCAATTTAGTTTAGTAGTAGTTAGTCTTTCTTTCTTTTTAGTAGTAATAGAAATCAACTCCCATTCATACTTTTCGATCAACCTTGCTAGAATCACTAGTTGTTCATAGCAGTCCTAGTGTTAGTTCTGCCATAGTAGCTTCCCTGTGGAAATAAATACGATACTCGGTTACTCCCGGGTCAAGTGCTACAATTGACTTATTCTGTGCGCTTGTGGAATTCACCAATAGTCATAAGAATAGTTAGTTATACTTCTTACATTAAGAAGTACCAACAAGCCTTTCTGGCGCCGTTGCCGGGGATAGATTCCATAGTCTACTCCTAGTAACGACGTTAGCAAGTGTCAATAAGCATTTCTGGTGCCGTTGCCGGGGATAGATTCCATACTCTACTCCTAGTAACGACGTTAGCAAGTGTCAACAAGCATTTCTGGCGCCGTTGCCGGGGAAGCAATTGGCTAGAATTAATTCTTTGTGATTTCTATTGAATTAACCCCCGTAGTTCTAGCGGGTATATATATTGTTCGTTTCTTGTGATCGTTCAAGTAGCCATGGTCGGATTCAATCTTCCGAGCAACTATCAAGAAGATCCCGAGGCCATTCTTAGGAGAGCGAGAGCTAATCTGACTCCTCCGAGGAAGAACCTGGAGTTTCATGAGAGGAGTTCATCAAGACAAGAATCCCAGTCAAAAGTGACTGACGAACCAAGCTGCTCCACCGATGGAGCAACACCAACGCCGACATCGTCATCAACATCGACGTCAACCAAAACACTCTGGAGTTTCCCAGGATGCCATTAGACTTCGTCTTTTTTCATTTTCATTAGTTGAAAAAGTGAAGCAGTGGTTCCTCTTCAACTCTGGACACCTGCTGACGTGGGTGAGATGCGCGGATCAATTCCTCAACAAGTTCTGCCCGGTAAGTCGAACTATTCTTTTCCGTAGCAAGATTTCTAACTTTGGACAGGGAGACGAAGAAACAATCACTGAAGCTTGGGAGAGACTACAAGAGTATGTTGAAGACTGTCCCCACCATGGTATGCAAGACTGGTACTTGATCCAGAGCTTCTACCATGGACTCCAGCAAGAATCTCGACAACACATTGATACTGCTGCTGGAGGTGCATACCTCTCTCTCACTGTAGAGAAGGCAACCAAACTGATCGAGACAATGGTGGCGAATCAAGGATGGACAGAAAAACGTGCTAGAGGTATGTCTGAAATTAAGCAAGTTGATTCTATTACCCTGCAAACTTTGGTAAAATTGCTAGAGCAAAGAATAAATGAGAAGAGACATCGTGCTGCAATGGAGTACTACGCCAAGCAAAGAGCCGCTTCATCAAGTGAAGGTCAAGGAGAAATTAAGAAAGAGGATGCAAAATCCTTTCTTAATAATGGTGGCTACGGAGAACCTCCAATTCCAATGATCCAACAATGGAATAATAAAGGTATGCCTTAAACCTCCGTATTTAATTCTCCTATTGGAAAATTAGTTTCTAATCAAGGTAGAATTAATGATAGCATAAATAATAAACTAATTGAACATGATAACATGTTAGAAGGAATTTATGCTAAACTGAAAAATTTTTCTGAAGCATTTAAGGAACAAATTATTTTAATAAGAGATTAGAGCAAAAAGTAGATAACATTAAAACTCAAATTAAATACTATGAGGAATTAAAAGTTATAACCACGAGAGGTGGTAAATCCACTCGTGATCCACCTCGTCCTAATTTAGTTCCTAGTAGTAATTCTGCTGCAAAGGAAAATATTGTTAATGTTGAAGAAGACGAAGAAGAGGAGACGCCAGCTGAAGCTTCATCCAAGGTACGAACTGCTCCTCATGAATTTTATGATACACATATATTACCTTTTCCAGATCAAAACAGAAATCCGATGGAAGATGACCAAATCAAGAAATTCGTCGAGTTAATTCAAAAATTATATATACCTGTGCCATTTATTGACGCTATGCAGGTTCCAACTTATGCAAAATATTTGAGAGACATGCTCAATAAGAAGAAACCGATTACAAGTAGGAATGTGGTTAAATTGAGCGAAGATTGCAGTGCGGTCATTTTAAACCAACTCCCATAAAATAAGAAGGACCCATGAAACCCAACGATCGTGTGTTCAATTGGAGAGCAGCACTTCAAGCATGCACTCTGTGATCTAGGAGCAAGCGTCAACGTCATGCCCAAGGTAATATATGATAAATTAAATCATCATACCTTGTCCCCTACTTCTATGTGTCTGCAGCTAGCCGATCAATCGCTCCGATATCCCGCGGGAATAGCAGAGAATATTCCGGTGAAAATCCAGAATCTCTTTGTTCCGGTGGATTTTGTGGTTCTGGATATTAATCCCGACCACCAGACGCCATTGATCTTGGGACGGCCATTTTTGAGCACTGCAAAAGCCACCATTGATGTAGGAGCTAGAGAAATTTAGCTCCACATCAGTGAAAGTAGGAGAAATTCCAGTTCACACCGCGACCGGAAAAACACCCTTCATCAAAGTTCGTCGGTGCCGGCACTCCACCATACAAAGCCAGTGAAGGAAAAATTCAGCCACAACCACCGTGAATGCGACACTAATCAGGAATCCAAAGCGGCTAACCAAGGTAAGTTAAACTAAGGTAAGTCTTTATCCCCCATTTAAATTTTCGTTTTTACTTAAGCAAATTAATTTTCTGCAAAGTAGATGCTTAGTAGGGAGATTAGGTGAAGCCTAGGGGGCTTAGGGCAGCCTTAGGGGTGGTGCCCGCCACCCCATGCTAGCGCCCACCACCCTATAGGCCTCTTTTTCACTTAGCCAATCAAGTAGACTATCATACCTACCTCATAGACTCAAATAACACCAGGGGAGACCCATGCCTTTGCTCTTTTTGATGCACTCATTCACTCCCATGTCTTCCCCTCTCTCTTCAACTTCATTTCATCTTTTGGCCTCTTCTGCACTCAAAAATTCTGGTGAGCAGTGATGAGGAGAGCACAAGGTGAAAGAAGGAATGGCTCTGAGTGGGAATTACCCATAAAGGGGTGGCGCCCGCCACTTTTTCCTAGCGCCCGCCACCTCAATTTCCACATTTCTGTACAAAGCTGCACCCGAGTGAGATTCCCACCATCCTTGGTATAAAGTATGACCAGGATGAAGGAGTGGCCTTTGAAATTTTCAGCCCACTTACTCCATTTAGGAGGTTACACTCTTTGCAGTTTGCACCGACACTACCACTTTATTCCCCACTTAGAATTTTAGTTTTCATTACTAGGGAAACCTCATGTATTGGTTGCAGATAGAAATGGGCAAGGTGGGGTGGCGCCCGCCACTTATTGGTAGCGCCCTCCAGGTGGGTGAAGCTTTCAGCCTCCCCCTTCCATCTTCAACCTATAAATACTACCCAGACCCCCTGCAAAGCTCATACACCTCACTCAAAACACAAAACACCAGCCACCTTGAGCACTAGCGAGGAGGTCATGGGTCCTATCAAGAACTTCTTCACCGGCAAGAAGAAGAAGAGTAAGGGTGAGGGAAGTTCGTCGAGGGCAAACACTCACACTCGCTTTGCTGGGAGTGATGAGGAGAGTACCGGGTAGGGTACTCCATCCACCAACGAAATGTCGGTGGATCGGAACTCTCAGCCCACACACCAGGCCGGACCAACCATCCGCGTCCTGAATTCTGTCGATGATATCATCTGGCAGAGTGATCGGGAACGGCAGGCCCGGAACATCCTCAGTGAAAGGGAGTTCGTTCACACCCGCCACATCGACGACGACTTGCTAAGTCGCACTGGTATGGACAATGAGTTTCTCTATATTTTTCGAACCATGGGATGGGAAGATACATGGAAGGTTAATGAGGAGGGAATCCTTCCCCTCACAATGGAATTTCTGGCCACAATGCAAATATCTGCTAATCACATAAAATTTTGGCATTTTAATGAAGAACATGCTTTAACATGGAAGCAGATCAGCAAGAATTTAAACTTTGATGATTCATGCTTGCTGAGCTTGGAATCTGTCTGTACGAGATTCAATAGAAATGACTTTTGGAAAAGTATTGCTGGGAACAGAAACCTAGGCTTGCCCCGTACAAGTAATATCCACAACCCCACGCTCAGGTTTTTTCACAAAAATATTAGTATCACACTCTTTCCAAGGTCTGACTTAAGACCAATTAAAAAGCCCGAAATGCTGCTACTTTATGCTCCAGTAAACCACATAAAAGTATCACCCGCCAAAGCCATGGCAGACTACTGGTCTAAATTTGATCAATGCACTGAAAATATCAAAATGACATCATGGATAACTAGACTGGCTTTAAACATGGGTCTGCTAAACACCGTTGTATACTCTTACATTCCAAGTGACCGAGACCTTTTGACCCTGGAACACTTCTCGCAAGGACACCTCTTGCATGAGAACAAGGAGACCGGTGAGATTCACATGATCTACCAAGATTATGTGAATAAAATCGCTCTTCCTGACATGTCCCTTTGGTTGGTGAATGCACCAATGTTACTTTTGGCCCTGGAAACCGAGGCAGAACGAAACCGTAGGTTGGCTCGAGAGAACATCATGCAGGTTCCCAGGAGGAGGACGCGAGCGCAGACCCGTGCAGCAGAAGAGGTAGCAAGAGCCGCAGCAGCGACACACGAGTTTGACCCTTTTCATGCAGAGCAGTATGGAGGAGCAGCACTCTATGGTCATTTGACACCCCCTGGCTCACACAAAGCAGGGGGGTCGAACTGGCAGCAACCGCAACATCCGCAGTGGGGATACGGCCAAGAGGCGTCCCTTCACTCATCCCAGTTGGGGAGTTCATCACACTCTTTGGAAGGATCCACCCGGTACACTGGTCGTGGTGATGAGTTCTTCCCTGGAAGAATCTCACCACAGGCCGCTCGCCATTCGTCTTTTCATCAGGACGAGTGGATGCGCGATATGAGATATCTTCAACACCAAATGAATGGACTCACCACGGATACTGCCAAAATCCGTCAGGACTTGAATGAAATGAATCAAAATTTCCAGGTATTCCGCCAGGAAACTGGTGGAGAACTGGGTAATATTTCTTCTCTCCTGCAGCAGAACCAGCAGAACTGGGAGGAGATGTACCGTCGTCAGGGATGGATGTAACCCAACCCCGCGAACAGCCACCTTGGGGGAGGACCCCCGTCAAAGAGGTAAGTATCACAACCCGCCTTTATTACTGTCAATTTTTTTTAATTTCAGTAATTTAAATTTGATTTTTATCTTAGTTAATTTCCAGCTTAATTAAGTTAAAAAAATATTTATATATATATAATTAGCAATAAATAAAATGCTCTCATCGTAAGTCTTTTTAATAAATAAAAATAATGTATGCCATGTATTAGAGTTATCATGGGAGAACGTATGCTAGAACTAAACTTGAGACATGAGCATTACACTAAGTAAAGGGGAAGTAAGTTTCTACTTTGTCTTGAGCAAGTCAAGTTTGTGGAGTAGTTATTTTGAAAAGAAAAAAATGATGAATTTAAAAACTTGCTCTAAGTACTTCTGTGGCAAAGAAAGTCCTACCAAAGCCAAATAATTTTTACTCTTAGAGTAGGAGCTTCCACTTGCTGCATGTTAGTGTTGAGCTAGTTAGACCTTTGTTGAAAGACATGGTAGAGAAACTTGTCATATTTTTAGACCAAGGAATTCACTTGCACCCACCTATATAGTGTTATTCTTACACTGAGAATACGGACACAACATGCCTTTGTTTCCATTCATTGTTAGAAATACTACATGGCAAAATATCATGCTCCATAATGAAATCTCAGGGACATGGCTATAGCATTTAAAGAAAAAGAGCAAGTGCTCTAAATAAAAAAAAGAGAAGAAGAGCAAGTGCTCTAGAAAGAAAAAGAATATTCAAAAGAGCAAGTGCTTTCATTCATAGCCATGATCCCACAAATGAGATAAAAAGGAGAAGTGTCATGAAAGTATTAGCCACAATAAATACCTCACACTTGCACATTCCTGGTCTAAACCTATGGCTTGTTGCTCCTTTGCTCCATTTGTCTAACTTAGCAAAATTATGCTAGCATTGCATGCTCATTTTATCCTACCCATTACACCCCACATAAAGTCTTAGTGAGAGGATAATTCTTCCATTTCCACATACAAATATGAGTGATTGAGTGAGCCACAAAAGTTACTTAGCATGCTTTCTTTTGAACAAAACTTGCAAAAAAATCCACATATCTTGATTAGCAAAATAGGCAAGGGAAAGACAAACCTTCTTTCTTGCTGGTCTTTTGTTGTAATATTGAGTGCAGGGAAGGCTACCAATTCCATGGTGATGAAAATAATATGGGCATACACAACAAAAACACAGAGTTTTCAAGATTCAAGTCCATGCTTGCTCCAGGAAGAGCAAGAGGTAAGCTTGGGGGAGCTTGTTGATGCTCACTAAGTGTCATATTCTTAGCATCAACAAGGTCATATAACGCAACACAAGGACCTAAAATCAACCAAAAACCTTTTATAAACTAACGATTTCCACTTGTCCTTGAGTTTTATTTGAATGTAGGTAAATGCAGCATTTTTTGAGCAAAATGACCAAGAGTACCTAGTAGGAGGCAAGCCCACTCACCTGGGCTCACTTTGGGCCAAGGTGGGGTGGCGCCCGCCATCCCTAGCTGGCGGCCGCCAGGGGAGTGAGGCCCAAACTCCTCCCCTGCCACGTCACTGATCTAGGGGTGGTGTGCCACTCTCATTTGCAGCCATTGATCACTAGGGTCATTGCATCCTAGGGCTAAGAAGAGATGTCACGTGGATCATGACCCAATTGCCCATGTGACGGTTATTTGGACCTGAAACCGACCTTGGAACCGCCTCCCTAGAGCTCCTGGATGCCGTTGAAGCAATGACGGTGGATCCAACGGTCAGGGCCTGGCGGCCGCCACCTCACTCACCCCCCTGACCTAACCCTAGGTCCATAAGTACCCCCCTAGGTCCCTTAGGCTATAAATAGGACCCCCTAAGCTCGTTTGTACTCAGACCTCACCGCATTAGTCCCACTCTCTTGTAAGCGAAGCTCTGGTGATGTAACACTCTAGTTGAGAGACATAGAGTGAGAGCGAGAGTGAAGAAGAGAAGAGCTGGAGTTGTAATAGAGGATCTTTCAGAGTCTCAGGTATAATTCCAAGTCTTTCGTCATTTATCTTAGTGTTCTTCTACTTTAAGCATTTACTTTAAGTTCTTTACTTATTGTTCTTGTCGAGTGCTTTCGATCATAGATAACTGAGAACACAACGTTGATATGTGCCCTTGTGGTTCCCTTCCTGAGTGATGAGTGATCGATCAACGGGCAACATGTCTCTTGGCTGTCTTGATGTACAGGTGCGGAGCTCGGACAGTGGTCGAAGGTGAGGTGAAGGTCAAGTAGGGACGTGCCGTGCCGACGGACCGGGAGCGGTGAAGGGCGGACGTGGAGCTTGGACCGACGGACCGGGAGACCTGAGGACCAGCTGTGGTAGCTGGCACGTGGCGTTGACAAGCAAGAGCACATGGCGATGTGCGGCGCATCAGCGGAGTCGGGAGGAAAGTGATGGCGTCGTGACACTTGGCGGGAGGCCGAGAAGGATGGCGAATGCACTGTGCCCGGCGCGGAGGCTGGACATGCTCCGGCATCGGTGCTGGAACTCGGGGTGTGCGAACCACATCCCGTCTACGGCACGGGTTCGGTAGCTGAGCCCCGAAAAGCTACCATCGATGGTTTCCAAGTTTGGGCCTCAAAACTCAGGGTGGACGGTTTCCGAGTTTGGGCCTCAAAACTCGGGGTGGCCGGTTTCCGAGTTTGGGCCTCAAAACTCGGCGTGGACAGTTTCGAGGTTTGGGCCTCAAAACCTGGGTGTGCGGGTTTCTGAGTTTGGGCCACAAAACTCAGCCTGAGGACAGGTTTCCGGGTTTCAGCCTCAAAACCGGGGGAAGGCCCAGGTTTTCCCAGTTTCGGCCTCAAAACCGGGGGGAGGTCCGCAAAAAGGACGGTCGACGCGTGGCGGCGTGAAGAGGCTGGCGCGGCGGCACAGCTATTCGCGAGGTAGGCGCGACGGTCGACGGGGCGGCACATGGCGGCATCCTGAGGCTTGCGTCAAGGTGAAGCTAAGGATGAGATGGGCGCGTGGCCGTCGGATCGGCAATCAGCAGAGTTGGACCGGGATACCTCTAGGGTTGGCCGCTTCGCTCTTGTATCTAGGAGTAGAAGGGGATTATTGTTTTAGGCTATAAATAAGAGAGGCACCCCTCCTATCTCTCTATCCTTGCAGTCATTTGTTCCTGAGCTCTCTCTCTCTCTAGCCCCCGCTTAGGTTCTAATCATACCTTGCTGCAAGCGATCCGCAGAGACGGAAATCATACCTTTTTGTATTTGGATCTTTTGAGGAAACGAGACCGTATTCTCGTTGTCTCCTCGTGTGGAGGAATTTTGGCTGAAATTGAATCAATTCGCGTTTGTGCTTGTGTTCTTCACGTTTTGCTTTTTCATCTCCCGGAGACTTGCCTTGTTCTCCCTCTCCATGAGATGATTTTCGATTCCACTTGAATCAATTTGTTCTTGATCGTGAGTCCCTTCTTTCTACCGAAGGAATTCTCTCCTAACCTCATGAATCCATAGATCGGGTTGATTTCGTGTTTGTTCTTCGTTTTCTCCCCTTTCCGGTGATCCTCGGATTTCTCTTGATAGGCTTGGTTTGGTGTGACGATTTCTTAGGATTAGCACCCCAACTCGTAGAGGAACATCTGGGAGGAGTTTGATCGAAGTCCCTTTTGATTTGGTTGAGATCGAAGCGGATTTGATTTTGAACCCGAGCAGTTTTGTGCTTCCTGGGTGTTGGCGGACAGTCCGCGCCTCTGACGGCGGACAGTCCGCGCATCGGGTCTCGGCCAGGTCAGTCAGGCGCAGACCCCAGACTGTTAACTGTAGAGTGAACGGCGGACAGTCCGCGGTACAAACACGCGGACAGTCCGGGACCTGTCCAACAGACTTGCAGCACTGTTTGGTTTCTGCGTTTTTGCCGGCGGACAGTCCGAGACTCAACGGCGGACAGTCCGGGATCCTGACCCCGGACAGTCCGCGATTCTGCTGTTTGTGCAGTTTTGCTCTGAGGCTTTGGCAGTTGGTTTTGGTGTTTCTCCGTGGGTTCCGCTGTACCACTAGGACATCTCCTAGGGTATCCACCTACTTGTAGGTCGTGAACTCTTTGGTCGTTTCGAGTCATTGCTTTTGGGGTGATTTTCTGGGACAAGGGCCATTCTATTCACGAGTTGAATTTGAGGCTCCCATTCACCCCCTCTGGTCACTAATCCGGTCCTTCAATTGGTATCAGGGCCGGTTAAGGATCTTCTCTACCTTAATCGGTTTCGGATCCTAAGGGCGACATGGAACGAGGGAATGGCAAGGCTCCTTGGTTCGATGGAACGAACTACTCCTATTGGAAGATTCGGATGCGTGCTTACCTCAACAGCATCAGATCTTCTGTCTGGGAGATATGCGAGAATGCTGAGTACGTAGTCCTTGCGGCTCGTGTGGGTCAGATCCAGATTGACCAACACGAGGCCAACTACAAGGCTCGTAATGCTCTTTTGGCCAACATCTCCCTTCCTGAGTTCGAACGTGTCTCTGAGCTTGAGACGACACGAGAGATCTGGGTGAAGCTTCAAAGCTTTCACGAGGGGACAGCCCATGTCAAGACCAGACTCTTCGAGACGTACAAGCGCGAGTACGAGAACTTTGTTCAGTTGGAGGGAGAGACGATTGACGCCTTGTTCGCTCGTTTCCAAACGATTGTGACCAAGATGCATGCCAATCGGGCCAACCTACCCTATGACGATCATGAGAGGGCACTCAAGTTACTATATGCCCTGGATCGGAGGGTATGGGAGGTGAAGGTGTAGACTATCATTGAGTCTCCATCTTATGACACCCTCATCATGGATGAGCTATTCAGTAAGCTCAAGTCCACCGAGATCGATCACCTGACTCAAGCCAAGCTGAAGAACCCATCTTCACATTCCATAGCTTTGGTCTCAGGCACGGGTGGATCGACTGTCTCTGCTAATGCTTCACCTCCTCTTGTTGCTTTGTCATCTTTGCATACAGTCACGGAAGACCAGTTGGAGGCACTTGGAGATGACGAGCTCGCCCTCGCCATCACCCGTTTCTCGCGGTTTCACAACAACCGCCTGAATCGATGACGTGGTGGCGCACGCGAGGGCTGCTACAAGTGTGGTGATCTAGACCACTTCATGGCGAACTGTCCCAAGAACGACAAGAGCTTCCCCGACAAGAACCGCAACTCCAGGCGCAAGGGCAAGCCGGAGAACAAGGCCGGGAAGAAGAAGAGGGGCAGCTATTGCCGAGAGGACATTGAGAAGGCTTTCGACACCGGTTGGCGTGCCTTCCTCGCCACCATCAGTGACGGCGAGAAGACCTCCGACGGCGACTCCAGCGACGATGGGTCCGAGCACAAGACTGAAGAACGCTTCAACGGACTCTGCTTCTTCGGCCACTCCTCCAAGGGTCTCTGCACCATGGCCTTAGACGAAGAGGACACCAAATGCCAGGCAAAGGACGCCGACACCGACGACGACGACGACGACGATGCTTCCGAGGTATCAACCTCTTCTCTTGTCGATCGTCTTACCGGTGAGTGTGATTCTCTTGTCGACATAGTTCTCGCTCAGGACAAGCAACTCAAGCGAGCTATCCGAGAGCGCAATGAGTTTAAGGCTAAGATGAATGAGGCGCTTAAGGAGTTTGAGTTCGCTAAGTCTGAGGTGAAGGTGACCGATGTGGAGGAGTGTGACGAGTGCACGATGCATATGACAAACTTTGCCACCTTGCAAACCAAGTATGCCTCTTTGATTGAGGTGTATGATGAGCTGAAGAGTAGGCTAGACTTGGTAGGTGATTACAAAGAGTGTCCCTCCCTGAAGAAGGAGCTGGAGGAAGTGAAGGCAAGGTCCTTTCTGCTTGGTGCGTGCAAGCTTTGTCCTAGCTTGCGGACTGAGTTGGCAGGAGTTAATGCCAAGCTTGCTGAAGCCTTGAAGGCCAGCTCAGTTAGCACCTTGTCCGCTCCATGTGAGCGATGCGTGGGGATGGAGCTTGAGATTGCCAACTGTCGGCATGACAGGATGCAAACCGAGGAGGAAAACACATACCTTCGGTCCATCCTGAGTTGGGTGTCATGCAGTGAGCCGCAGTTGGGCATGATGATCAGTCAGTTCAAGAGGGGAACTGATTGCTCGGGAATAGGCTTTGCTTCAGGTGGGAAGGGCGCTAGTAGCTTTGGCAAGATCGGTGAGTTTAGTGGAGTGAGTCCTAGTGAGAAGCCATCCGCTATCCCTAAGCTTACCAAGATCACCCCACCTGAGCCTCCCAAGCCTATCACCAAGGATGGCATCCTTGATGAACCTCCCAAGGCTCCACCTCGCAAGCAAGTGTGGGTTCCCAAACCTAACCATCTTAGGAACACACTTGACACCCTTCCTGACGTCTCTAGTGATCCCCTTCTGAGAGGCAAGCAGCCAGCCAGAGTGAGCAACCCTCGCAACGCTAGGAACCAACAACCCAAGAGAGTGGTGAGGTTTGAGTGTGAGTACTGTCGCCGTGAGGGTCACCTAGCTGAGTTTTGCTTTCAGAGGAAGAGAGACGCTAGGAAGGAGCTAGAGCTGAACAACCAGGCCAGGCACCACCCTCTCCATGGTGTGCAAGTTCGGGGAGTTCAGAGACAGGGCGCTAGGCCTGGAGGTGCACCCCCTCAGGTTGCTAGGCCCCAGGCAGCTAGACCACAGGGTGGTGGTCATGCCCATCGCGGTTCCAGTCGTCCTCAATACGACCGTGAGCCAAGTGTAAGAGGCTTTGTTGCTCAGTCCCATAGCGAACCACCTTTTCAGTATGGTGGTGATCGCTTTACTCAGATGGGACATAGTGGTGAGTTTGGAGTTTTTCCGTTCCATAGCGGACCACCTTTTCAGTTTCATGGTGATCGCTATCCACCCATGGGACGAGGACAGTTTGGTGTTGCTCCTAACACTTTTTCTGGGCCTATTACACAGCACTGGTATCCTTCTCAGTATACTAACCCCAGTGTTGTGCCATACGCTCACTTCTTGCCCTTTTATTGATGCAGGAACTTCGGTTGGAGAACATGTGGCTCATGGATTCCGGGTGTTCGCGCCACATGACTGGAAAGAAGGAATGGTTCTCCAGCCTTAGCCCCGTGATGCACAAGGGGTACATCACTTTCGGGGACAATAGTAGAGGTAAGGTTGTTTCTCATGGAGCTATTCGGCTTAATGAGAACTTTGTCCTTAAGGATGTTGCTTTGGTTTCGAACTTGCATTACAATTTGCTTTTTGTTTCGCAACTTCTTGAGGATGATTGTGAAGTGCGTTTTAAGAAGGGTCTGAGTCGTGTTTTAGACCCTTGGGGAGATCTTGTTTGTCGGATCGTCCCTGTTGGCTGTGTTTTCAGAGCCAATTTTTCTCGCTCTTTCGGCTCTGCTAGATGTTTGATGGCTGGTCCTTCTTCTGATTTGTGGAAGTGGCATAGGAGGCTCCGTCACTTGAGTTTTGACTTGCTTGCAAGACTTAGCTCACTTGGCCCAATCCAAGGATTGCCCAAGCTTAAGTTTCAGAAGGACCTTGTTTGCCATCCTTGTCGTCACGGGAAGATGGTTGCGGCTTCTCACCCACCTGTTAATTAGGTGATGACAAAGCGACCCGGCGAGCTTTTACACATGGACACAGTCGATCCAGCTCGGGTTTGCTCAGCGGGTGGGAAGTGGTACGTTCTAGTGATCGTTGATGATTTTTCGAGGTTCTCTTGGGTGTTCTTTATGGAGGGTAAGGATGAAGCCTTTCCTTTTGCTCATGATTTGATTCTGAGGTTGCAAACTGAGTTTCCCCCTGATACCATTAGAGCTATTCGTAGCGACAATGGTACCGAGTTTGATAACTCTCAGTTTGCCACTTTCTGTTCTTCTAATGGAATCGAGCATCAGTTTTCTTCTCCTTATGTCCCCCCAGCAGAACGGTGTTGTTGAGCGCAAGAACCAGACCCTTGTTGAAATGGCCAGGACAATGCTCGATGAGCATAGGACTCCTAGGTGCTTTTGGGCCGAGGCGATCAACACCGCTTGCCATGTTTCAAATCGCATCTTTCTTCGAGCGTTAATGAAGAAGACTTCCTATGAGTTGCGTTTTGGACGAGTTCCCAAGGTGTCTCATTTTTTGGTGTTTGGGTGCAAGTGCTTTATCCTGAAACAAGGAAATTTGGACAAATTTGAATCTCGCTCTACTGATGGGGTGTTTCTTGGTTATGCTTCCTATTCACGTGCTTATCGAGTTCTTAACCTTGAGACTAACCAGATAGTGGAGACTTGCGAGGTCACATTCGACGAAACTATGCCTTGTGTTTCTTCTGCTTTTGATGTTGCAGGAGAACAGGAGATGGGAGAGACAATCTTTGTGGAGGAGGAGCAGAAGAATGCCGATTGGGGTGATCCCGAGCCAACTCCACTGGCTGCCCCCGTCAACCCTGCGACGTCTACTTCAGCTCAAGGACCCGATCCCACGACGTCTTCTTCTTGGGGTCCTCTAGAGCCACCTCTCCAGCGAGCACTCGCTGCACCTGAGAGAACGATAGCATCTGGCGAGGGGGAGGGGACTTCGGCAAGGCAAGCGCCCCGGAGCGTTCAACAAGTTCACCCTCCGCGTCAGATGATCGGCGGCATCGACCAGCGAGTCACGCGGTCGTGAGCGTATGAAATCTCTCACTTTGCTCATTCTGCATTCGTTGCTTCTTTTGAGCCCAAAGGTGTTGGACACGCACTTTCTGATCTTAACTGGGTCAATGTCGTGCATGAGGAGCTAGAAAACTTTGAGCGAAACCAAGTTTGGACCCTAGTTCCACCTCCACCAGAATGCCACCCTATAGGTACAAAATGGGTTTTCAAAAACAAAGAGGGTGAGGATGGAATGGTAGTGAGGAACAAGGCTAGGCTAGTAGCCCAAGGTTTCTGCCAAAAAGAGGGGATAGACTATGAGGAAACCTTTGCCCCTGTAGCCCGTTTAGAAGCCATTAGAATCCTTCTAGCCTCTGCTGCTTCGAAGGGTTTTAAGCTTTACCAGACGGATGTCAAGAGTGCCTTCTTAAAGGGTATATAGAGGAAGAGGTTTATGTTAGGCAACCCCCGGGTTTCGAGGATCCCAAGTTTCCAAACCATGTTTATAAACTTTAAAAAGCTTTGTATGGTTTGAAACAAGCCCCGAGAGCATCGTATGATCGGTTGAAAACCTTTTTACTCTCCAAGGGTTTTAAAATGGGACGGGTCGATTGAACTTTGTTTCTCCTCAAGAGAGGCAATGATACCCTATTAGTCCAAATATACGTGGATGATATCGTCTTTGGTGGCTCCTCTCACGCGCTTGTTGCCAAGTTTTCAGATACTATGAGCAGGGAGTTTGAGATGAGTATGATGGGCGAGTTGACTTTCTTCCTCGGGTTGCAAATTAAGCAAACCCGAGACGGAACATTCGTGCATCAAGGAAAATACACGAAGGACATCCTGAAGAAATTCGACATGGGCGAGGCCAAGCCTCTTACGACGCCCATTCCGACGACTGCTGCGATGGATGCGGATCAGGACGGAGAGCCGGTTGATCAGAAGGAGTACAGGAGCATGATCGGCTCGCTCCTGTACCTGACGGCGACGAGGCCGGATATACAGTTTTCTGTGTGTCTGTGCGCTCATTTTCAGGCGTGCCCTCGGACTTCCCACAAGCAAGCGGTCAAGCGCATCATGAGGTACCTCTGATACACTCCGGAGTTCGGACTCTGGTACTCTTCTTCTTCGACCCTCTCGCTTTGTGGTTATTCCGATGCGGATTTTGCCGGCTGTTGGCTTGAGCGCAAGTCTACTTCTGGGAATTATCAGTTTCTTGGATCTTCCTTGGTTTCGTGGTCTTCTCGCAAACAGTCGAACGTAGCCCAGTCTACTACTGAAGCCGAGTATGTTGCCGCTGCTTCTTGTGCTTCGCAGCTTTTATGGATGGTTGCTACTTTGCGTGATTTTGGTCTAGATTTCAGTCGGGTCCTTTTGCTTTGCGACAACACTTCTGCCATTAGTGTAGCAAAGAACCCTGTTCTTCATTCCAAGACCAAACACATCGATGTTCGTTTTCACTTTCTTCGTGATCACTATGAGAAAGGCGACATTGATCTTAGGCATGTAGACACCCATAACCAGGTTGCGGATATTTTCACCAAGCCTTTGGATCTCTCAACTTTTGCTAGGTTGAGAGGTGAGCTTGGTGTGTGTTTCCCTTCTAGATGGGGGAAGCATTTTTGGTGTACAATAGACTAACCTTCTGATCCTTTTTGTTTTTGGGTCTTGAGTCTTTTTGGTTTTGTTTTGGCTCTGATTCTGACTTCATCTAGCATACATCCTGCATTTTTAAGCTTCATGTCTATATCCTTGAGAATGAACTTATGCTCTGATTATTGTATGCTTCGACGATATATGATGATGCTTGTAGCTTAGGCTATTTTTCAAAATGATGAACATGCTTAATGAACTTAAAACATGATACATGTTCACCATTGAGATTGGCAACTAGCATGTGTAGGATGTGTTGAGGTCATTTGAGCTATTTCATATATGCTAGGTTGCTATGTCTCTAGTTCTGAGTCTTTCACCTGCTTGGTTTGGTCACATTCTGTTTAAAATGAACCAAATATTAGTGAATTGAAAAGATCGAGATGGGATTGCTCTGTCAACACATCACGGTATCGAGACTGTTTCTCATAGCACTTTGAGTTAAACTTGAACCGTGTAGTGTAAGACCGAAACCGATGCTTTAAGCTTCTGATTGCATTTGCATAGGCTTAGCACGGTTGAAAAGTTAGGCAATGACAAGCTTTCAACCTCTCACAATCACATGCTAATTTTGAACTTGTGTTAATAACCGCTGCAAATTCTCCGATAAAATCTGAAAACACAAGTCTATATTTCACACTATAGCATGATGATTGAACTTTGCTAGGGGTAGTTCACCTTGCATACATTGTTAGCACTTGTTTGACTTCCTGTCTATACATGTTTAGTGCTATTTTGATGGTGAAATCCCTTTCAGAACGGCTTAAAACTACTCACTTGGCTTATGCATTCCTATCTTCTATTCAGTGATCAGTTTGAGCCCTTGCTAGCACTTTTACAAGTTGCTTTGTAGTCGGATCAGCACTCTTTAGAGCATTCTTTCACTCTTTCGAGTATATACCTGAAGCTGCTAACTTGCACTTTTAACTCACATGCATTTGCTTGACTCCGATAGGCATGACCTAGCTCTGTTTTACTTACTTGAGTCTGTTTACCCACTCTTTTGGATTGCAATTTGCCCCCAAGGGGGAGAATGTTTCCGGGTGGTGTCAATTTGCAATTTATGCTTCACTTGCTGAGGGGGAGTTCTTTGAGTGAGGGGGGGTTTTTTTTTTCTGCCTGCTCCGAGTCGGTTTCTATTTGATATCGATCGATTCAGCTAGTTGTGTCGAGCCTCTATGCCTCTGTCTTGAGGGAGTAGCTGTTGGGCTTACTGCTGGTTGTGTTGAGCCTCTGTGCCTCTATCTTGAGGGACTAGCAGTAGCTGCTTCTTATGTAGACTTCATTTGGTATCGAGCTTTCAGCTAGTGGTGTTGAACCCTTTCTGCCTCTTGAAGGACCGAGAATGCAATAGCAAGGCGACCAGAGGGGGGGGGGTAAATGGGAGCTCAAAAATTTTGTCTCGAAACTTTGGCCTTTTGTTCCCAAAATCAACCCCCGAAAGCTTTGATCGAAACTGTGATGCCCACGACCCTTGGAAGAGGGTGGATGATCCCTAGGATCACAGCGAGGCACCACAAAGCGGTAGCAAACCAAACGTCAAAAGTACCGACACAAGTTCGCCCCTCAAAAACCAAGTCTCGAGCGTAGATAGACGGCTACGTCAAGAGATCCCCAAACACCTATGCTAACAAGTAGCAAAGATACCTAGAGAGATTCCTTGATCAACTCTAGGGCCAAACGAGAAGTCCAAAAACTAAGCGAAGAAGCCAGGAGAGAAAACGCACTAAAACGGAAGCTTCAGCCGATTCGCGGACTATCCGGGCTTACTGTGGACTGTCCTCCACAGAAGCTCGGACTGTTCGCCGGCCAAATGGACAAAACAGCAAGGTTGCTGAACGTCCCTGGTCGACTCCCGGACTGTTCTCGAAATTCAACTGCGGACTGTCCGCAGGTCAAAAATCGCCAACGCAGCCGAGGAACGCAGTCACTGATCTGGCTCACCCCCGATGCCCGGACTATCCGCGGTACCAGGCGCGGACTGTCCACGACGTTGCAGAGAGGGCGATTTTGGTCACCCTTCTCCCAAAACTTCTCCAAATTGAATCAACTCACAATCCCACGTTCCCAGACTTGGAGAGGATGATCACGAGGTAGTTAGGAGACTATCCCCAAGAAATCATCCGGTCAAATCGATTCAATCACCGGGAAATCGAAAGGTGAGGAGTATGAACAAAAAAGTGCCACAAACACGAAATCAACCCGATCTACTTGTTCGTGAGGAGTTAGATAAATTCCTTCAGTGGAAATGATCTCCTCACGATAACGAACAAGTTGATTCAAACGGATTTCGCAAAGACGCGGTAGAGAGGGAGATCGAGTGACGGGAATATCGTGGAGAAACGAAGAATGCGAAGAACATGAACAAAACGCGAATCAAGTCATCGATCTGCAACCGTGTGGCCACCACACGCTACGAGAGTGAGGTTACGGCCTCACTTCCTCAAAATCTCCAGTACACAGAGGTATGGTTCTCTGCGGATCTCAGCTAGCTACAGCAGGGGATTGGGAGAGCAGGAAACCCTAGAAGCAAAGAGCAAAATGACTGAGATAGGAAGGGAGGAGGGTGTCTCCCTCTACTTATCCTAATTCTATTTCCTATTCTACCCCTCTCTAATTATAGAGCGAACCAGCTAAACCCTAGGGTTATTCTGGACCAACTCGAGGTAGGTGGTGATCCGACGGCCATGCCCGCACAACTGGTAGCGTTGCCTCGACGCAACCTCACCGATTGCCGCCACGTGCCGCCACCGCTCTGCTTGTCCTTTTCCCGGACGCCGCACCCCCGGTTTTGTGGCCCAACCAGGAAACCAGCCTTCACAGCCATCCCCCGGTTTTGAGGCCCAAACCGGGAAACCAGCCGTCCATCGCCTGAGTTTGGAGGCCCAAACTCAGCAAACCCGCAGCACCCAGGTTTTGAGGCCCAAACCTGAAAACCGTCCTCAGCCCGAGTTTTGTGGCCAAACTCGGAGACCATCAGCGCCCAGGTTTTGAGGCCCAAACCTGGAAACCGTCCACTCGGTGGTTTTTCTATGGCTCAACCACCAAACCGAGCCGTAGAGGGGATGCACCGCCCGTGCACCCCGTCCACTGACACGTGTCCCCATGTCCTCGACTCGAGCAACACCATGACCGCAAGTCTTCGCTCGTCGTTGTCCCAGGCTGTCATCCACCACAGCTGATCCTAGGGCCACCGGTCCCTCGGTCCAAGCCTCACGTCCGCCCTTCGCCACTCTCGGTCCATCAGCACGGCACGTCTCTACTCGACCTTCACCTTGCCTCTGATCACTGTATCCGTGCTCGACACCTGCATAACACAAGCCAAAGAACATGCACATCATCCCAGTTGACAATCACTCATCACTCAGAGACTCGGCATACACCCATGTATCCGCAATCTCCCCCTTGATGAGTGCATTGTCAACTACCAACACAAATCATAATGAATAGAGGAAGAAAGGAAGAAAGAGAGAGAACTCGACCAAATGACCCAAAAGCATAGCAAAGCCAAAGAAGGTCAAGTGGAAAGAGCAAGACAACTTGGTCCCCATAGACATGGGCAACGGCTCGACGCAACCAAGCAAAGCAAAGCTAGCCCTCAAGAAGAGGTAGAACAGGCTCAACACCGCTAGCGAGAAAACTTGATACCAATTGAAAGATCAACTGAAATTCAAGCAAAACAGTGCTAGCCCTCAAGAAGAGGCAGAACGGGCTCAACACCGCTAGCGAAGCAACTCAATACCAACTGTTACCAACTCAAAACCAAAAGAGCTCGATACCAATTGAAGAGCTGAAAAAGAGCTGAAAACGTTTGCTAGTTCCTCAAGAAAGAGCCAAAGGCTCAACACAACTAGCAAACTCCCCCTCAACTAGTGCACACAACCAGGGAACACATGATTTGTCAATATTTTCTCCCCCTTAGTTGAAAATGCACAAGCAAGCAAATGTGCACACGCACTGAAACTACTCCCCCTTGATAGAAAATCTCCCTCCAAAAATGCATATGAGTTAAAATGCAAGTTAGCAGCTTCAGGAGTATAATCAAGAGAGTGCAAAGATGCTTTACAGAGTTCTGATCCGATGACTCAACAACATCCATAAGAAGCTAGCAAAGGCTCAAACTGATCACTAAGTACGAAATATGAACATGAGAGCAAAATGAGCAGTTTTTAGCCGAAAAGGGTTCACCATTAAAATAGCACACATCATGTATAGACAGGATATCCGACAAGTGCTAAACATGTATACAAGGTGAACTACCCCTAGCACAGTTCAATCATCATGCTATAGAATGAAACATAGACTTGTGTGTCCAGATTTTATCGGAGTTGCAGCGGTTAAATTACACAAGTTAAAGTTGCAGCATGTGATTGCGAGAGGTTGAAAGCTTGTCATTGCCTAACTTTTCAACTGTGCGAAGCCTATGCAGAAGCAATCAGAAGCTTAAAGCAACAGTTTCGGTCATACACTACACAGCTCAAGTTTAACTCAAAGTGAAGTGAGAAACAGTCTCGAAACTGTGATGTGCTGACAAGCAATAACATCTCGATCTTTTCCAATTCACTTAACTTGGTTCAGATTTTTAGAACAGAAAATGAACAAACCAAGCAAGTGAAAGACTCAACACTAGAGACATAGCAACCTAGCCTATATGAAAAGCACAAGTGACCTCAACACATCCTACACATGCTAGTTGCATATCTCAATGGTGAACATTTTTAAGTGTTATGTTCGTTAATCAGATTCACCATTCATGAAATAGCTCTGCTCATAACATGTATCAGTGATCAGAAAGAGCATAAGCTACAACATCATCATAAAGCATCGGAGCAAATACTACACAGAGCATAGTCACATTCCAAAGATTATATGCGTGAAGCTCTGAATGTAAAAGCGTATGCTGAAATGCAAAGATGCAAGAACAAGCCAACTGAAAAACACAAAGTCAGTGTATAGTACAAGAGTCAAAATGTTTCGCCCATCTAAAAGGGGAAACACACACCAAGCTCACCTCTCAACCTAGCAAAAGTTGATTGGTCCAAAGGCTTGGTGAAAATATCAGCCAACTGATGATGAGTATCGACATGGCGAAGGTCGATACCACCCTTCTCATAGTGGTCTCGCAGAAAATGAAAGCGCACATCGATGTGTTTGGTCTTAGAGTGCAGCACGGGGTTCTTAGCAACGCTAATAGCACTCATGCTGTCACAAAGCAAAGGAATACGAGAAAGGCTCAGACCAAAATCACAGAAAGTGGCCATCATCCAGAGTAACTGGGAACAGTAGCTAGCCGCAGCAACATACTCAGCATCCATGGTAGGCTGGGCGACACTAGACTGCTTGCGAGAAGACCACGAAACAAGAGAAGAACCAATAAACTGGCAAGTCCCAGAAGTGACTTGCGCTCAATCCGGCAACCAGCAAAATCGGCATCGGAATAACCACAAAGAGAAAGGGTGGAGGAAGTAGAATACCAAATCCCCAACTCAGGAGTGAAGCATAAGTACCTCATAATGCGCTTGAGTGCCTGACGGTGAGAGGTGCGCGGCGAAGACTAAAATCGCGCGCAGAGACACACCGCGAACTGGATGTCCGGGCGTGTCGCCGTCAGGTACAGCAGCGACCCGATCATACTCTGGTACTCCTTCTGGTCCACTGCTTCTCCTTCCTTGTCCGCATCCAGGGCCATCGTGGTCGACATGGGTGTTGGAAGAGGCTTGGCCTCACCCATATCTAATTTCTTCAAGATATCCTTGGTATACTTACCCTGGTGCACAAACGTCCCTTCCCTGGATTGCTTGATTTGCAACCCGAGGAAAAACGTCAACTCGCCCATCATGCTCATCTCAAATTCCCTGCTCATAGTATCTGCAAACTTGGCAACCAAAGCGTGAGAAGAACCAACAAAAATGATATCATCCACGTAAATCTGGACCAAGAGAGTATCAGTGCCTTACTTGAGGAGAAAAAGCATTTTATCCACACATCCCATTTTAAAACCCTTAGCAAGCAAAAAGGTTTTCAACCTATCATACCAGGCTCTAGGGGCTTGTTTCAAACCATACAACGCTTTGTGAAGTTTAAAAACGTGGTTAGGAAACCTGGGATTTTCGAAACCGGGGGGTTGTCTAACATACACCTCCTCTTCTATGTAGCCGTTTAAGAAGACACTCTTGATATCCATTTGAAAAAGTTTGAAACCTTTGGATGCAGCAAAAGCCAAGAGTATCCTAATTGCCTCCAAACGAGCTACAGGAGAAAATGTCTCCTCATAGTCTATCCCCTCCTTCTGACTATGCCCCTGGGCTACTAGTCTGGCCTTGTTTCTCACAACATGGCCATCCTCTCCTTGTTTGTTTTTGAAAACCCATTTTGTCCCATTAGGGTGACACTCAGAGGGAGGAGAAACTAGAACCCAAACCCAATTTCTTTCAAAATTTTCTAACTCCTCATGCATGGCATTGACCCAATGCGGATCCGTCAAAGCGTGTCCAACATCTCGGGGTTCCAAATCAGCAACAAATGCAGAATGAGCAAAGTGAGACATATGTTGTGACCTTGACCGAGTGACACGTTCGCCGGTGCTGCCGATCATATGTTGAGGTGGGTGTTGGCGCTGGATGTGTCGTGGCGCCTCCCGAGCAGAAGTGATCTCCCCCTCAACAGCAGCTGGCGCCTCCTCGGGTACGAAGGGTACCGCTCGAGGTGGCGGATCCCACGGCCCCCAAGATGAAGAAGTATCGGGGCCGTGAGTAGTAGTAGAAGCTGCTCCTTGCGGCACAGCAGGTGGAGGGGGTGCTGGATCATCCATACCTTCAGCACCCTCGTCCTAGTCATCAAAAAGAGGTTCTCCAACCTCATGATCACCAGCACGCTCAAAACGAGAAGAAGGACAAACCATGGTCTCGTCGAAGGTGACATCGGATGTCTCCATGACTCGGTTAGTGTCAAGGTTAAGTACACGATAAGCGCGAGTATGAGTGCCATAACCCAAAAACACATCGTCAGAAGAATGAGACTCAAACTTGTCCAAGTTGCCCTTTTTGAGTATAAAACAATGGCAACCAAAAACTCTAAAATAACTCACTTTGGGCAGTTTTCCAAAACGCAACTCATAAGAGGTCTTTTTCAAGAAAGCTCAAAGAAAAATGCGATTGGAAATGTAGCATGCAGTGCTCATCGCTTCAGCCCAATATCGCCTAGGAGTCCCATATGCTCATCGAGCATCGTCCTGGCCATCTCTACAAGGGTCCGATTCTTCCTCTCTACAACACAAATCTGAGGCGGTGTGTATGGGGAAGAAAACTGATGCTCTAACCCCAAAGAGTTACAAAACCTCTCAAAATCCGAATTCTTGAATTCGGAACCATTATCACTCCTAATGGCTCGCATCGAGTTCAAAGGGAACTCGTTCGGAAGACGTAAAATCAGATTGCGAGCAAAGGAGAAAGTCTCGGTCTTCTCAGCTAAAAAGAAGACCCACGAATATCTCGAAAAGTCATCAACAACAACAAGCACATACCACTTCCCCCCAACCGAGCTCACCCGAGCCGGACCAACAAGGTCCATGTGCAAAAGCTCTCCAGGGCGCTTGGTCATGATCTGAGTTACTGGATGGTGGGGAGCGGCAACCCTCTTCCCGTGTCTACAAGAGTGGCAAACAAGATCCTTCTCCATATGCAACTTGGGCAATCCTCGGATTAGGCCAAGTGAACTAAGCCTTGCAAGCAAGTCGAAGCTCAAATGTCCAAGTCTCCTATGCCACTTCCAAAGATCGGAGGAGGAAGGTCCAGCCACAAGACAACGAGAAGTGCCAAAAGACTCCGAGAAATTCGCACGAAAGACTTTTCCAAAGGGCGAAATCAAACACACTAGATTGCCCTGAGGATCCAAAATACGACTGAGATTCGGTTTAAAACGAATCTCATAGTCGTCATCAAAAAGTTGTGAAATAGAAAGAAGGTTAAAATGCAAGTTAGAAACAAGAGCAACATCGCGCAACACAAAGTGCTCATTAACTCGCACAGACCCGCGAGACAATACCTTACCTTTGCTATTGTCGCCGAAGGTTATGTACTCCTTTCCGGGAACAGGACTAAGGCTGGAGAACCACTTGGCGTTTCCGGTCATGTGCCTCGAGCCACCAGAATCCACCGACCAAATGTCCTCCAACCGTTTTACCAACATCAATAAAAAGACATAGGGTGAGCATACGGTCCAACACTGGGGTTAGTGAAGTAGGAAGAATACCAGTGTTGGGCCGGCTGCTCAAAAGAACGGTCAGTGTAAAAACCATTCCTAGACTGTCTACGAGGATAGCGATCACCACGCACAGGAAAACGTGGTTCGCTGGGGAAGAAGCGCTCACCGCGATACTCCAAACACGGTGGGGGAAAGCGCTCAACAAAACCTCCGCCACGGGGTCCGTAGCCTGCAAAAGCAGGACCCCGTCGGGCACGCTCTCTACGAGGCCTAGGCCTAGCAACTTGAGGCACTGCGCCTCTAGGCCTAGCATCTCTCCTCGGTACCCTCTGCTGCCTAGGCCTGGGGACTTGAGGTTCTGGACCTCTGGACCTAGCAGCTCTCCTCTGGACATTCGGCACATGCACACCATGGAAAGGGTGGTACATGTCCGGGTTGTCCATCTCCCGAGCACGGTGCGCCTCTCTCTTGCGCCGAAAACAGAACTCGCTCAAGTGTCCATCTCTCCCACAGAAATCACAATGATACCTCACCGCACGCAAAGGGGGTTGTTGGTACTCATGGTTGTGGGTGTGGATCACTTTGCCCTTGTGTGGCAAGCACTCCTCCTGAATAGGTGGCATTGTGTCAAGCTTGTTTTTGAGGTGGTTTGGCTTGGGTGCCCACACTTGGTTCTTGGGCGGAGCTCTCGGGGGTTCCTCAAACACCCCATCCTTGGTGGTAGGCTTAGGTGGCTCCTTGGGTGGAAGCTTGGTAAGTTTGGGAGAAGTGGTGGAGTTGGGCTTCTCACTCGGGTTCAGACCACTCGACTCTCCAATCTTCCCAAAAGCAGAAAGATCAACACCCAGAGCAAAACCTACACCTGGACTTCCAGCAGCTCGCTTGAATTGGGAGATTATGATCCCGAGCTGCGGCTCACCACAAGAGACCCATGACAAGATGGTCCGAAGGTATGTGTTTTCTTCCTCGGTTTGCATCTTGCCATGCTTCACATTGGCAATCTCCATCTCCAAGCCCTCACACAAAGCACACTTTGTGACACAAGTGCTACCCGAGTTGGCCTTCTCTAAAGACTCAATCTTGGCATTCTTCTCTGCCAACTCGGATTGCAAGACAGGACAAGTCTTGCATGCACCCAACAGCTGCGGCCTAGCACGGAGCTCATCCACCTCTCCAACCAAAGCAGCATACTTGCTCCTCAAAGTGAGAAGATCAGTCATGTGCTTAGTGCACGACTCACACTCACTCTCCTCCGACACAACCACGGTGGACCGAGCGAACTCAAGCTCCTTCACCGTGTCCTCCCACTTCTGCCTAAACTCCTTGCGCTCTCTAGCAGCACGCCTAAGCAGTTTATCTTGGCTAAGGAGGGCAGCAGTAAGTTTCTCAACCTCAGCGGAAAGGTCGTCGTAGGTGAGAGATACCTGGGAGGTGTCGTCGTCGTTCCGAGGGGTGTGCTCCAGCTCGCCTCTGACCTCATCACCAAGCGCCATGGTGCAAAAGCCATCGTCATCGGCGAAGAAGCAGAGACCGTTCAGCTTGTCCTCGATCCTCTTCTTCTTCTCGGACTCGTTATCGCTTGAGCAAGCGGAGTCATCATCCGAGCCATCGACGTCACTGAGCGTGGCGAAGAACGCACGCTGCTCAGCCTGGGCCTTCTCCAAGTACTTCTTCTTGATGTACTCTTTGTCGAAGCCACCCCTCTTCTTGCGCCTTGGGGGGACGTGCTTCTCCTTGCGCTTGGAGTCGTACTTGTGCCCATGATCGCCCTTCCCCGAATGCTTGTTCTTCTTGGGGCAGTTGGCGATGAAGTGGTCAGGATCGCCGCACTCATAGCATCCTGAGCGTCCTCCTCCGCGGCGACGGTTCATGCGGTTGTTGTGAAACCGCGTGAACCGGTTGGCAAGCAAAGCCAACTCCTCGTCTCCCAAAGACTCCAGCTGATCCTCTATGACAGAAAAGAGAGATGAAAGCACAAAGCCAGCAGAGGGGTTAACGGAAGAACCAGAAACCAAAGCCATAGACGGACCAGAAGGATTCTCATAAGAAGCCCTCACCATGGCATCAATCTCACTGGACTTGAGCTTACTGAAGAGCTCGTCGCACGTGAGGGTCTCATAGTTAGGCGATTCGATGATCGCCTGAACCTTGGAATCCCACACCGACCGATCAAGAGTATGCAAAAGCTTCAAAGCCCTCTCATGATCGTCGAAAGGCAACTGCTCCTTGTTAGCCCTCATCCTGTTGACAATCACCTAAAAGCGAGCGAATAAACTTTCTATGCTCTCGCCAGGCTGATGTCGAAAGTTCTCATACTCTCTCTTGAACGACTCGTAGAGTCAGGTTTTGACTTGAGAGGTGCCCTCATGAAAGCGCATGAGGGTGGCCCAAATCTATCGAGCCGTAGAGAGGTGAGAAACGCGATCAAACTCACCCATGCTCAAACAGGAGAACAAGGCGTTACGTGCCCGGCTATTGGCCTCGTGCTCATTGATCTGGAGCTGAGTGACACGAGCAGCCAAGACAACGTACTCCCTCTAACTCCATAATCCACTTCCTCCATTCTTGGACCATTCCCAGAAAGATAACCATAAAAATTTTGAAAATTTGATTTTGGTTATTTTGTTTGTTTTAGTTTGGGCTTGCTTTTGGTCCATTCACATTCTCCCCCTTTGGAATCAAACACCAAAAAGGAATACATTTAAAAGTACAAGGGAGGAAACATTATATATGCTAAACTCCCCCTAAGTATATGCATACATATGGTGTAAGGCAAAGCATATGCATAACGGGCAAATTTGAGCACAAAGGAGTTTACTCTATATCATGCATGGAGAGAGCATATAAGAGTATCAAAGTGAAATCAACATAATGTTATCGGTTAGGAATACCATATGTAGATACCAAATGAATTATCGTCACATATGATGCTTGTCTCTGGGAACTTCATTTTCCTTGCAATGAGACTACTACACACATGATAAACTTAAAAGTAGTGTTAGTCTCAAAGCTTCCAAATTGTAGAGTAAACTCCCCCTCAAAGTGTGCATACAAGTTTGAAATACTTGTAGGAGAAATGCACATTGACTTGTGAGGTCAAACTACCATTTTGCAAGTTGACATCACTAGAAATGTGACACCAATTGAAGATGGTAATTGGGGTAGTTTATCTACTATTTGGACTTTGGCACATATAAGATAAATAAAAGTATGGGAAGCTATGTGCCGTGCTCCTAAGCAAATTAAACCATGTAGATTTGCTCCAAAGATGAGAGAGATATCGAGCAAAACTACCATATGATAAGCCTAGTGTATGCATGACAAAGGATTTAAATATGCAAATGCAAGCCTAGGCAATGGAAGGAACTAGATGCTAAAAGAAATTGCAAGAATTTAAATCTAGTTACCTCACATGGGAAGGGGAACTTGGGTCCATAGTAGACACTAACATACTTGGCAATGACATGATCCAATGTGATGCATCTCATGATATGCACCCAACCTTTGCCAAGTCTCCAAATTCCCCGTAGTCCACTTGACTACTCACTTCCCTTTCGGGACCCAAACCTTTTTGGTGCTCTTCATGGTGGAGATAATGTCCTTTGGCACCCAAATGCGTTTGGCCCCATTGTTGGCTTGCTTGTTCACCTTGATGGCCACCTCCTTGTCATTCTTCTTCTTCTTCAAGAGATAAGGTCTGGAGGCCTACTTGTTGACCTTGTTGGTGTAGGTATTGGAGAGCTTGCTTGTTTGCTTTTTGTTTTTCTCTTTCTTCTTTTCTCCCCCATGCTTTACCTTGCACTCATAGGACTTGTGGCCTTCCTTGTGGCAAACATAACAAACCACGGTTTGCTCCTCATCAAGCTTCTTCACTCCCTTGACGGTGTTATCTTGATGAGTTCGGGTTTGCTTTGTCTTGCCTTTTGCTTGAGTCAAGTCCTTGGTGAGGCGAGCCACTTCTTGCTTTAGTAGCTCATTCTCCATTGCGACTTCTTGTGTACATGTTTCTACAATGACATTCTCAACACAAGCTTGTTTGCACATGGGTGAGTCTAAATCAAGTAAATCAAAGCAAGAAGTAGAGGCATCCTTTTTAGGCATATCAAAGATTGACCTTTCAATTTTAGGTGCCTCGGTGGGGTTTGCTCCGATGGCTTCTAGATTGGCAACTTTATTAGTTAGCTCATCACAATGTTTGCACATGATTTCCATTTTAGCAAGCAAACTTTTGTAAGCATCTTGTGTGCTAGCTATCTTTGCTTTTAGCTTTTCATTTTCTTAACAAGTTGCTCATCATTACTTGCGCTATCACTTGTGTTTGCACTAGCCTCAAGTTTCTCAATTTTATTAGATAGCTCAACATTTAGATTTGAAAAAGTCTCATATTGATCAAGCATAGCATTATAAGCTTGCTGGGAACTATCTAACTTTTCTTTTAAAGCATTGATTTTCCTTTGTTGACTAGTGCATGCTTTAGCATAATTGAGATTGTCTTGCACAAGTTGATTATAAGAAGGTAGCTCATCATCACTATCACTATCACTATCACTAGAGATAGATTTCGAGTTACCTTGTGCCATAAGGCACATTCGTGAGGAGCTTGATGATGAGTGCTTGTGGCCGCGCCTCTTGTGTTGGGCTTCATCATCACTTGATGAATCATCCCACGTCTTGATAGTAGTGAGATCTTTGACCTTGCATCCCTTCTTTTTCTTGTCCTTGGGTCTGGGCTTTTGTTTTGGATAATCTTCCATATAATGCCCTCTCTTGCTGCATCTATAGAAACCATTCTTTCTTTGCCCTCTTCTTTGATTGGTGAAGAGGCAATCTTCAATGGTGATGGGCACACCCTTGACATTGAGCTTGCGGATCATCCTCTCCACTCCTCGAACTAGCTTGATTGTTTCTTCTTTATCTAGGGAGGAGTTGGATGACGTGGAGGCTCGATCATCATCACTTGATTCATCATCATCATCCTCTTCTTCTTCCTCATCTTCACTTGAGGAGCTTGAGCTGCTTGAACATGTCTCAATTTGCTTTTTGCCCTTCATCTTTTTGTGCTCATCACATGTGAGAGCTATGCCTTTACTTGATGAAGTGGCTTCTTCTTGACCCATCTTGCGTGACATCTCAAATGCCACCAATTTGCCAATGACAATGGCCGGGGTCATGGTGCTCAAGTCCTCCATGTTGTGGAGGATGGTGATGATGGTTGCATACTTGTTCTTCGGAAGCACGGAGATGATCTTCCTCACAATGTCCGCATCACCTAGCTTTGTGATTCCTATAGAATTGAGCTCATTGATAATTAGATTCAAACAAGAATACATATCACGAACAAGCTAATTTTCATTCATTTTAAAAGAATCATAACTTGATTTAGCTAGGTGATGTTTTTGCTCTCTAACATTACTTGTACCATCATGGAGCTCATGTAGCTTTAACCAAATTTCAAGAGATGTTTGTAAAGTAAAAACTTGGTTAAACACATCCATGCTAAAAGATTCAAACAAGCAATTTTTAGCTCTAGCATTAAAATGAAGCTCTTTTTCGTCACCCGTTGTAGGCTTCTCGGGATTCTTAAGGGGTTTCATCCCGTCACGGGTGACTCTCCAAACACCTAGATCAACTAATTCTAGGTAGCAAGACATTCTAGCACTATAGTAGGGAAAGTTTGTGCCGTCAAAGTGCGGAGGCCTAGAGGTATCCATCCCAACCACTCTCACTAGCGTTGGCTCGACGGCGGTGAAGCCAAGGGTCCAAAAAAGAGCCAACCGGCTCTGATACCAATTGAAAGGACCGTGACGCCTAAGAGGGGGGGTGAATTAGGCAACTAAAAACATTACTCTAACTATGGACTCTAATTACCACCTAGTCAAAACCTATGCAAGAAAGTAAACTAGATAAAAGAGCAACTATGGTTTTGCTATGTGTGTTGCTATCTCTACCGCAAAAGAGTTATGCTACCTAGGTTCCAAACCTATCAACTAGCCTAACAACTAAGCTAGGGAAGGTAAAGACATAAGTAAGGTAGCAAAGTAAATGCGGAAGCTAAAGAGCAAGGTAGAGATGCAAATTCCCGTTGACGACTCCGGTATTTTTACCGAGGTATCGAGAAGCACGCAAGCTTCCCCCTAGTCCTCGTTGGAGCCCCTCGCAAGGAATCCCTCGCAAGGGCCAAGCTCCTGGTCGGGTGACTCCGTGGATAGCTCCGGTCCTTCCCCACGCGCAAGTGGGTCTCTGGTTAAGCCACTTGTGGCAAAGCCTCTCCCGGATGCTTCCCGTCGTCTCTGCTATCAAGCTTCCGGCCGAACCGCCGCGGGCCTTGTTCCCTTCGGTACACGGTGGCGGCCACACCACAAACGGGGTTGGTGTGGTCTCGCAAGACTACAAGCCCCTCCGATGTACAACAATGGTGCACGCCAGCACCGAGTAGCAAGAGGTATGCAAACCTCACTAAACACTAGGCCTAAACCTAGAGCAAGCGCATGAGCGGTGGTCTAACTAGCCTAAGCACTTCGCAAAGCACCTACACTAATCACCACGTGAAAACACTATGCACTATGCATATGGAGGCACTAATATGGTGTAGCAACACTCTTGGTATGTTTCCTTACTCCTCCACACCTCATTTGGCCAGTTAGAGGTGGTATATATAGGCCCCCAATCAAATAGAGCCGTTGGGGGGGCTGAAATCAGCTTTCTGTAGAGCATCGGATGCTACAGTGGTGGCATCGGAAGCTTCCTATGCTCATATGATGAGTAGCCGTTGGAAAACTAGCCGTTAGACTTGTTTTTCGGGAGCATCGGATGCTCCGGTGAGGCATCAGAAGCTGGCATCGTACTCTACCACAATACTGTTCATTCTGGGCTGATTTTAGAGAGCATCGGATGCTGCATCGGAAGCTGGCATCGGATGCTGCATCGGAGCGTCCGTTGCTCTTTTTTCCAGTGACACAGGCTTTCGTATTTTGGGCATAACTCTTAGCTCCCAACTCCGATTTCGATGATCTTGGACTTTTCGAAAAGCTAATGAAATTCTCTACAGCTTTATGCTAATGCCATATCAGTTTGAGCAACTCCAAAATCATGAGACAGTTCCAATTCAATCAGCTCTTGTCTCGGCTTGAGCGTTAACTTTGTTTGCGTCTGGCCCTCTATTTCTTGTGTCTTGGACTTTGCTTGATCTTTGTAAGCCTCCAATACATATTGTAGGGTCTTGCTTGAAGTGTTGATCACTAGATCACCATATTGCCTTCGTCCAAGTCACATGTGTATCCTATTAGACTATAAAACAAACACTTGCAAACATATTAGTCCAATTTGGTTATGTTGATCATCAAACACCAAAATCCAATGATAAATGGGTCAAGGTCCATTTTCCTTACAATCTCCCCCTTTTTGGTGATTGATGACAACATAACCAAAGCAAGCAAATAATAGAGACAAAAAATTAGAATGCAATCTAGTTGCTAGGATGTAATGCAAAGGCAAGATCATTTGATGTTTAATAGATACCAAATTGAAGCTCACTTATAAAAACAAATCTTGCCCTTGCCATTGAGTTCCTTTTAGTGGCTTTATGGATTAATTCTCCCCCTAACTCCATAATCCACTTCCTCCATTTTTGGACCATTCCCAGAAAGATAACCATAAAAATTTTGAAAATTTGATTTTGGTTATTTTGTTTGTTTTAGTTTGGGCTTGCTTTTGGTCCCTTCACATTCTCCCCCTTTGGAATCAAACACCAAAAAGGAATACATTTAAAAGATAAATGGGTCGAGGTCCATTTTCCTTACAGTTGGTACTCACGGTATTAGTCCAATTTGGTTATGTTGATCATCAAACACGAAAATCCAAAGATAAATGGGTCGAGGTCCATTTTCCTTACATTTGGTACTCGCGGTATTTGGTGCAGATCACTTGGTTCTTTTGTGGCATGAGCTCCTCTTGGATAGGTGTCATGGTGTCTAGCTTGTTCCTCCGGTAGTTTGGTTTTGGAGCCCATGTTTGTTTCTTGGGTGGAGGTTTTGGAGGTTCCTCAAAAACTCCACCTTTGGTGTTGGGCTTGAGAGGCTCTTTGGGTGGAATCTTGATCAATTTGGGAGTAGTGGTGGAGTTGGGTTTCTCACTCAGCTTAAGACCACTAAACTCACCAATCTTCCTGAAAGAAGTTGCACACACTACACCTTGAGCAAAGCCAACACCCGGACCTCTAGTAGCACGCTTAAATTGGGCAATCATCATCCCAAGCTGCGGCTCACCACAAGACACCCATGACAAGATGGTCTGAAGGTATGTGTTTTCTTCCACGGTTTGCATCTTGTCATGCTTCACATTTGCAATCTCCATCTCCAAACCCTCACACAGGGCACACCTAGACACACAAGTGCTATCCGAGTTGGCCTTCTCAAGAGACACAATCTTGGCATTTTTCTCTGCCAACTCAGATTGCTCGCTTGCACAAGACTTGCACGCACCCAGCAACACGGGTCTAGCCCTAAGCTCATCCACCTCTCCAACCAAAGCAACATACTTCCCCCACAAAGTGAGAAGGTCAGTCATGTGCTTGGAGCACATCTCACACTCATCCTCCTCGGTGACTACAACATTGGACTTGACAGACTCAAATTCCTTCACCGCATCCTCCCACTTCTTCCTAAACACCTTCCTCTCTCTTGCAGCAAGCCTCAACAACTTGTCTTGACTAAGAAGAGCAGCAGTAAGTTTGTCGACCTCAGCAGAGAGTTCATCGGGAGTCTGAGATACCTCGAAGGAGTCATCGTCGTCGTCGTTTCGAGGGATCTCCTCCAGCTTGCTGTCGACCTCATCGCCGAGGGCCACGGTGAAGAATCCCTTGTCATCGGTGAAGAAGCAAAGACCGTTCAACTTGTCCTCGATCTTCTTCTTCTCGGACTCATCATCGCTTGAAGCAGTGAAGCCATCATCCGAGTCGTCGACGTCGCTTAGCGTGGCGAAGAAGGCACGCTGCTTCGCCTAGGCCTTCTCCAAGTACTTTTCCTTGATGTATTCCTTGTTGCAGCCGCCCTTCCGCTTGTGCTTTGCGGGGACGTACTTCTCCTTGCGCTTGTCGGAGTCGTACTTGTGGCCGTGATCCGCCTTGCCGAAAGCTTGCTTGTTCTTTTTCGGGCAATTGGCGATGAAGTGGTCTGAGCCTCCGCACTTGTAACAGCCACCTCGTCCTCCTCCGTGGCGACGGTTCTTGCGGTTGTTGTGAAACCGTGAGAACCGGTTGGCAAGTAAAGCCAACTCATCGTCCGCCATGAACTCCAACTGCTCCTCTGTGACAGAAAGAAGAGAAGACAATGCAAAGCCTCCAGAGGGCTTAGCAGAAGAGCCAGAAACCAAAGTCATCGATGGTCCAGAAGGATTTTCATAAGAAGCCCTCGCCATGGCGTCAATCTCATTGGACTTGAGCTTACTAAAGGCCTCGTCGCACGTGAGAGTCTCATAGTTACGCGATTCGATGATCTCCTGAACCTTAGAGTCCCACACCGACCGATCGAGAGTATGAAAAAGCTTGAGAGCCCTCTCATGATCGTCGAAAGGCTACAACTCCTTGTTAGCCTTCATCCTGTTGACAATCACCTGAAAACGAGCGAATAAACTTTCTATGCTCTCACCAGGCATGTGTCGAAAGTTCTCATACTCTCGCTTGAGCGACTCGTAGAGATGGGTTTTGACTTGAGTGGTTCCCTCATGAAAACGCATGAGAGTCGCCCAAATCTCCCGAGCCGTAGCGAGATGAGAAACGCGATCAAACTCAGACATGCTCAAATAGGAGAAAAGAGCATTACGGGCTCGACTATTGGCATCGTGCTCATCGATCTACTATTGAGTCACACGAGCAGCCAAGACCACGTAATCAACAGAGTTGCAAATGTCCCCAATCGAAGAACACATGCTCTGAAGATAGGCCGACATGCGTACCTTCCAATACGCATAGTTTGTCCCATAAAAAAACGGCGGTTTGCCCACGCCGTGATCCATGTCGCCTTCTGTGGATCTGGAACCAGCTAAGGTGGAAGATCCTTAACCCGCTCTGATACCAATTGAAGGACCGAGAATGCTATTAAAGGCGACCAGAGTGGCGGTGAATCGGAGCCTCAAATTTCTTTTTCAGAAACTTATAGCACTTGTCCCAAGAATCAACCCCGAGTGCTCAACTAGAGCATGATAGTGTCCACGACCCTAGATGTAGGGCGGATGCTTCCGAGAAGCACAGCGGGACACTACACAACTGTAGAAACCCAATGCAAAAACCCAAAACCAAATCGAAAGTCAAACAAACGAACTGCGGATCAAACTGCGCAGAACACAACTGACCGGACTCTAGCCAGCGTCAGATCAGGAACGATCGGACGCGTCCGGTTAGCAAAAATGCGTTCTAGGACCTCTCTTTGTTGGACTGGACTCATAGGCACGGTGCGTCCGGTCGCAACACTTGATGCGTCCGGTCAGCACAAATGGCGGTGAATAGTGGTAGCGATGAATTCAGTTACTTGACAATTGAGAGCCCGGTCAGATTACGAAAAACAACAGCGAAATCCTTCAACGACCGGACTCACTCCGAAGCGTCCGGTCCCCCCGATCACAGCGTCCGGTCAGCACGACACGGAGCAGTTCGTCCACCGATTCAACGTCATCTCTAACAAATCGAAGACTCGAGGTCTCAAACTCGATGAGGAGAGTCACAAGGAGGATAGTGAGCTACTTCTAGGAGATCTGAAGGATTGGATTGGCGACCAGAGGGGGGGGTCAATGGGAGCCTCAAAATTCAACTCGTGAATTGGATGGCCCTTGTCCCAGAAAATCACCCCAAAAATGAAGACTCGAAACGACCGGCGAGTTCACGACCTACAAGTAGGTGGATACCCTAGAAGATGTCCTAGTGGTACAACAGAACTCCCGGAGAAACCTCAAAACCAAGTGCCAAAGCCCCAAAGCAAAACTGCACAGTCTGCAGATTTGCGGACTGTCCGGGGTCAGGGTCCCGGACTGTCCGGTGAACGCCGGACTGTCCGACACTGGGAGTCCGGACTGTCCGCCGGCAAAAGATCAGAAACAGAACTAGTCTAAAATAGTTCTGGACGAGTCCCGGACTATCCGCGGGTTTGTAACGCGGACTGTCCGCCATTCACTTGACAGTGAACAGTCAGGGGGCTGCGCCTGACTGACCCAGAGAAAACCCGATGCCCGGACTGTCTGCCGGTCTGACCGCGGACTGTCCGCGACTACACAGAAAGGGTAAGAATAGCTCGGTTCAAACCCAAAATCAAATCGATCTCAACCAAATCAAAAGGGGCTTCGATCAAACTCCTCCCAGGTGTTCCTCAACATGTTGGGGTGCTAATCCTAAGAAATCATCGCACCAAACCAAGTCAATCAAGGGAAATCCGAGGATCACCGAAAAAAGGGGAAGAACAAAGAACGAACGCGAAATCGACCCGATCTATGGATTCGTGATGTTAGAAAAGAAATCCTTCGGTGGAAAGAAGAAGCTCATGACCAAGAACAAACTGATTCAAGTGGAATCATCTCGCGGAGAGGGTGAACGAGGCAAAACTCCAGGAGATGAAAAACCAAAACGCGAAGAACACGAACAAAAAATGCGAATCGATTTCAATTCCAGCTGAAACTCCTCCACACGAGGAGACAACGAGATTACGGTCTCGTTTCCTCAAAAGATGCAAATACATAGAGGTATGATTCCCGTCTCTACGGATCATAGGCAGCGAGGTATGATTGGAACCTAAGCGGGGGCTAGATAGAGAGAGAGCTCAGAAAACAAATGTTGCAAGGATAGATAGAGAGGAGGGGTGCCTCTCTTATTTATAGCCTAAAACAATAATCCCCTTCTACCACTAGATACAAGAGCGAAGCGGCCGACCCTAGGGGTATCCCGGTCCAACTCTACTGGTAGTTGATCCGACGGCCACGCGCCTTCCTCATCCTTAGCTTCGCCTCGATGCTGCGGATACATGGGTGTATGTCGGATCTTCATATGATGAGTGATTGTCAACTGGTATGACGCGCATGTTCTTTGGCTTGTGTTGTGCAGGTGTTGAGCTTGGATACGGTTATCAAGGGCAAGGTGAAGGTCAAGTACGGACGTGCCGTGCCGATGGACCCAGAGCGGTGAAGGGTGGACGTGAGGCTTGGGTTGATGGACCGGTGGCCTGAGGATTGGCCGTGGTGGCTGACAGCCTGGGACAGCGACGAGTGAAGACTTGTGCGTGGACGGGGTGCACGGGCGGTGCATCCCCTTTACGGCATCGGTTTGGTGGTTGAGCCACAGAAAAACCACCGAGTGGACGGTTTCCAGGTTTGGGCCTCAAAACCTGGGCGCTGGCAGGTTTCGGAGTTTGGGCCACAAAACTCAGGCGACGGACGCTAGGTTTCCCGGTTTCGGCCTCAAAACTGGGGGATGGCCCAGGTTTCCCAGTTTCGGCCTCAAAACCGGGGGAGGTCCGTGAAAAGGACAAGCGGCGCCTGGCGGTACGTGGTGGCATCCGGTGAGGTCGCGTCGAGGCGAAGCTTCCCGATGTGCGGGCGTGGCCGTCAGATCAACATCAACCTCTAGTTGGTCAGGAATACCGTTAGGGTTAGCCTGCCCGCTCATTAGCTGTAAGGGTAGAAGGGGAATAATTGTATTAGGCTATATAAGGAGAGGCCACCGCTCCCTCCAGATTATCTCAGCCATTGCTATTATCATTCTAGGGTTTCCTGCTCTCCCATTCACTGCTGTAGCTACTAAGATCCGCAGAGACGGTTTAATCATACCTCTATGTATTTGGATTTTGCGAAAACGGGACCGGATTCTCGTTGTCTCCTCGTGGGGACGAATTTTGGCTGGCAATTGAGGTTGTAATTCGCGTTTTGCTTTTCTCCTCAAGTTTCCCGTCGATCGATCCCTCTCCATGTTGCTCCATTTGCAAACCCATTTCAATCAACTTGTTCTTTACTGTGAGGGGATCATTTCAACCAAAGGAATTTAACTCAAACCTCACGAGCATGTAGATCGATCGGTTTTCATGTTTCGATCGGTTTTCACCTCTTTGACCTCGATTTCTTCCAATTCACCGATTCAGAGTTAGGTTCGAGCCATGATCTCTTAGGGGTAGCTCACTAACATCCTTAGAACTCCTCATACCATGTCTAAGCCTTAGAGCTTTTGATTCGGAGGAGATCGGGTTGAATTCACGGAAGAATAGTGCAGTTTCGGGAGCATCGGACGCTGAGCACGAGGGCATCGGACGGTGTGTTCATCACATCGGACATGCCATTGCCATGTGTCAGGTTCTGTGCCTTTTAAGGGGCATCGGACGCTGACATCGGACGCTACAGTGCAGCGTCCGATGGTCATGCAGTGAGGTTCCAAAAACCCTCATTTTGCATCGGACGCGTCAGGTGTCTGGTCATCGGACGCTACTGTTCTCATCGGACGCGCATGCCCTACATCGAACGCTAGCATCGGACGCTGAGCTGTTACTATAGCAGCGTTCGATGGTTACTCAATAAGGTTCCAGAAAGGTCCTATTCACATCGGACGCGTTCGATGTGAACACATCGGACGCTCCCATCGTCCGATGCAGCTGGTTCTGCACTGATTTGTTTGTAGCTTGTTCGCTTGGCTTTGGACTTGAGTTCCGGCTTTTGCGTTGGATTCCCGGCTACCATGCTCTATAGAAATCGGGTTACCCAAAGTCCATCCTGTCACTAGTTGACTTGCGTGAACTTGGGTGAGGAAGTTTTTGTGGTGTCTCGCTGTGTTCCTAGGGAACATCCACCCACTCTCTTGGGTCATGGACATCACGAGTTTCAGTTTTGTTCTTGGGGTTGATTTTCTGGGATAGAGACCTCAACATTTCTAAAGAAATTTGAAGCTCCCCTTCACCCCCCCCCCTCTGGTCGCCTTGGGTAGCTTTCTCGGTCCTTCACCAGGTATCGGAGCAGGTTAAGGATATTCTACCTTAGTCGGTTCCAGATCCACAAAAGGCGACATGGATCGCGGCGTGGGCAAACTGCCGTTTTTTGAAGGGACGAATTATGCGTATTGGAAGATACGCATGTCAGCCTATCTTCAGAGTATGGGTGCTTCTATCTGGGAGATTTGCAACAAGGCTGATTACGTGGTCTTGGCTGCTCGTGTGACTCAGCTGTAGATCGACGAGCACGATGCTAATAGCCGAGACCGTAATGCTCTTTTCTCATGTTTGAGCATGTCTGAGTTTGATTGCTTTTCTCACCTCCCCACCACTCGGGAGATTTGGGCGACCCTCATGCGTTTCAATGAGGAAACCACTCAAGTCAAATCCCGTCTCTACGAGTTGCACAAGCGGGAGTATGAGAACTTTTGACATATGCCTGGCGAGAGCATAGAATGTTTATTCGCTCGCTTTCAGGTGATTGTCAGCAGGATGAGGGCTAACAAGGAGCTCTTGCCTTTTGACGATCATGAGAGGGCTCTCAAGCTTTTACACAATCTTGATCGGTCGGTGTGGGACTCTAAGGTTCAGACGATCATCGAATCACCTAACTTTGAGACTCTCACGTGCGACGAGCTCTTTAGTAAGCTCAAGTCCAATGAGATTGACGCCTTGGCGAGGGCTTCTTATGAAAATCCTTCTCGCCTGTCGATGGCTTTGGTTTCTGGCTCTTCTGCTAACCCCTTTGGAGGTTTCACTTTGTCATCTCTTCTTTCTGTTACAGAGGAGTAGCTGGAGTTCATGGCGGACGACGAGTTGGCCCTGCTTGCCAACCGGTTCTCGCGGTTCCACAACAACCGCATGAACCGTCGCCACGGAGGAGGACGTGGTGGCTGCTACGAGTGTGGAGGCTCGGACCACTTCATCGCCAATTGCCCGAAGAAGAACAAGCAAGTCTTCGGCAAGGCGGATCATGGCCACAAGTATGACTCCAGGAAGCGCAAGGAGAAGTACGTCCCCACCAAGCACAAGCGGAGGGGCGGCTTCAACAAGGAGTACATCAAGGAGAAGCACATGGAGAAGGCCCAGGCCGAGCAGTGTGCCTTCTTCGCCACTCTCAGCGACGTCGACGACTCGGAGGACGACTCCGCTGCATCAAGCGATGACGAGTCCGAGAAGAAGAAGAAGAAGAAGAAGAAGAAGAAGAAGAAGAAGAAGAAGAAGATTGAGGACAAGCTGAACGGTCTTTGCTTCTTCGCCGACAACGAGGGCTTCTACACCATGGCCCTCGGCGACAAAGTCAACGGCGAGCTGGAGAAGATACCTCAGAACGATGAAGACGACGTCGGCACCTCCCAGGTATCACAAACCCCTGATGAACTCTCTGCTGAGGTTGATAAACTTACTGCCGCCCTCCTTAGTCAAAATAAGCTGCTTAGGCGTGCTGCTAGAGAGAGGAAGGAGTTTAGGCAGAAGTGGGAGGATGCGGTGAAGGAACTTGAGTCTGTCAAGTCCACTGTTGTCGTGACTGAGGAAGATGAGTGTGAGATGTGCTCCAAACACATGACTGACCTTCTCACTTTGAGGGGGAAGTATGTTGCTTTGGTTGGAGAGGTGGATGAGCTTAGGGCTAGACCCGTGTTGCTGGGTGAGTGCAAGTCTTGTGCAGGCTTGCAATCCGAGTTGGCTGAGAAGAATGCCAAGATTGTGTCTCTTGAGAAGGCCAGCTCGGACAACACTTGTGTGTCTAGATGCGCTTTGTGTGAAGGTTTGGAGATGGTGATTGCGAACGTGAAACATGACAAGATGCAAACTGAGGAAGAGAACACATACCTTCAGACCATCTTATCATGGGTTTCTAGTGGTGAGCCGCAGCTTGGGATGATGATTGCCCAATTCAAATGTGCTGCTGGAGGTCCTAGTGTTGGTTTTGCTCAGGGTGTTGAGTGTGCTACATCTTTCGGTAAGGTTGGTGAGTTTAGTGGTCTTAAGCCGAGTGAGAAGCCTAACTCCACCACTACTCCCAAACTGACCAAGATTCCACCCAAAGAGCCTCTCAAACCTAACACCAAGGATGGAGTATTTGTGGAACCTCCAAGAGCTCCACCCAAGAAATAGACATGGGCTCCAAAACCAAACCACCTCAGGAGCAAGCTAGACATTATGCCACAAATCCATGAGGAGCTCATGCCACAAAAGGCCAAGTGATCCACACCCACTACCGTGAGTACCAACAACCCCCTATGAGAGCGGTGAGGTACCACTATGAGCACTGTGGGAGAGATGGACACTTGAGGGAGTTTTGCTTTCGGCGCAAGAGAGAGGAGTGCCGTGAAAAGGAGATGAACAACTCGGAAATGTACCATCCTTTCCATGATGTACATGTGCTGAAGGTTCAGAGGAGAGCTGCTAGGCCTAAAGGTCCAATGCCTCAAGGTCCTAGGCCGCAAGGAGGTTGTGCCCGGCAGGAGCCTGCTTTTGTAGGTTTTGGACCCCGTGGCGGTGGCTTTGCTGTTGAGCGTTACCCCCCACCGCATTATGAGTATCGCGATGGACGCTCTTGAAGTGTTACGAGAAAGCTACGCTAGCCGAAAACAAAATTTTTCCGACCTCATGAACCAGGAAGTACTGCTAGTTATAGATCACGGGATTACCACTAGACGCGCAGGTGCAGCGGAAGACGTCTCAGTGTAGACGTGCGCGTCACAGCGATGCTGTGTAGATGTTCATGTCCAACCTTCAAGTCTCCACGAGTGGTTCGTCCTTGTGCTCCAGATGCAGCACCTCCAATATATCCCACACGTACCGGGAGGAAGCGTCACGCCTCCAGACTGCTAGGTCTGCGAGGAGCAATAGGCGCGGACGTGGGGTGGGCGACGGCTGTCTAATGACATTGTTTAACCCTGGTCGCCCCACCCCTCTATTTGTAGGCGTCCCTAATGAGCCCGCCGACCTGGAGGCCCATTAGCAAACCCTAATCCCGGTCTGATTCGAGTCCAACTCGAATTAGGCTTCCAGCCCCTTAAGCGTGCGACCCTATGGGTTGACGCATACATAGACACGGCCCGAGTACTCCTACTGGCCAGATAGTTGATAGCGGCCTCTAGCAAGACGTGTCAACTCCTATGTATACGCAAAGATCATATCTGACGAACCACCACGATCACATATACGTAATTCCCTTGCCACATAATATTTGGTCCAACTCATAGGCTAACACTTAACCTAAGCACGACCATGCATTTTATGATCCAATCATTTGAGTGGTCCAGTGATATCTCTCTCGCATGGAGAGGGGCAAATCCCATCTTGATCGTCTATGTCTCACAGCATACTTCCTGACAAACCCGAAGACTATCTTTAAAACTACTCTGTTATGAAGTAGCGTTTGATAGTCCCTAAGTAAGCCGATTCATATCTTGAGTACATACCACAATCTCAGGTCTAAGGACATAACCTACATGATGTGTAAAGAGATAATAAGAACATCCCATGTTGGGTCAGTCCAGCCCCATGTCATACATGTGCCCACATTATTAGTTTGACATCCCCATGTCTATGACTTGTGAAACATAGTCAACAACTAATACATGTGTTGATCTAATATTCATGTGTGTCCTCACATCAACTCTGACCAGGGACAACTATCAAATAACCATACAAGTAAAAGAGTTTCACAGACAATTCACATAATTATCAATCAATACAAGTTGTCTTTAATGGATATTCAATGAACATATAACAAATCATGGATACAATAGAAATATCATCATCTCTATGATTACCTCTAGGCTATATTTCCAACAGCTCTTTCCTTAGTGGACCACATTTTCCTATACGTGGTGATCGCTTTCCCCGTAGGCGTGCTAGGAATGGTTTTGCTACTAACCGTTCTTTTGAGCAGCCGGCTGTTGACGGTCCTTAATGTCAATATTATACCATCAACTAATGCATAGAATGACATGAAATGAACCATAAAGCATAGTTGTAGGGTTTGAAACTAACAAGTTCCACGAGTTTTGGTGCTCTCACTTGTTTTGTAGAACATCCATGTTTTTACCATAGAAAAGTATCTCAAGTGATGAAACATAGCACACCATTGCAAAGGCCTCGTCGAGACGATCGAAACGGACATATGATTTGCTATATTTGGAGTCCCGGAGCGAGAGTCCTCGATGGATACGACTTGGAAGATTCTAGAACATTCTGGAACATTCCAGAAGACACGAGAAGGCGACCCACGAAAGGTGGGACCCACCTGTCATAGAGACAGACCGGTCGGTCTCCCTCCTGGGCCGATCGGTCTGCTACAGGGCCCAAGTTCGCCCCCCTTCGCGTGACGCACTCCAACCGACTTCTCCAACACGTTTTGGCCCATTTAGGCCCAAGTGCATATGACCAAGGATTTAGTCCCACATCGCTTGCCCAAGGTGGAGGGGAGGCCAGGAGCCCCTATATAATAAACCCAGGACCCCCCTGAGGCTACACACCATCATCATCTGGGAGTCTTTGTAGAGGCATCCCTTGAAAGGACAACCTCTCCTCCCTAGAGAATTAGGTTTAGATTTTCCAATGTAATAGCTTAGCTTTAGTCGGGAGTTAGGGAGAGCGGAGCTGCGCTCTGGTTCCGGAGGAGTCTTCAGAGTTTTGGTATGTCTTGTATCTTTTCTTTGTAAGACTTATGCTTTAATATATTTATCTTCTCTATTTACTTTATGCTTTATTATATGATTAGTATAGTTGTTATATCTTGGCATGGGATCTTCGCTCGTATTGAGTGCTCTAGTTATTCATGGTAATTAGAGTAGTAATCGATAGATTAGACATGGTGTTAAGTCTATAGGTTACCTGAGGTTACGCTCAATCCCACGGAATAGTTGTGGTAGCCCCAGGGGTGACAGCTCTGTTAGGCCTTCGTAGTCCACCACGTTCGGATTGATGTTTCGTAGAGCTTTTGGCAGCCTTCTCCCAACTACCTTTTTCCCAGTCTTCTTCGAGAGTTGGAAAGGACCTACTGCTCCAAAGTGCCAATGTTTATGACTGCTATATCTTTTCATCTTTATTGCTTTAGAACACAAGTAATAGAGAAGTATATAGGAACCTTGATCTCTCTCGTTGTCCTCCCACTATAGTTATCTAGTTATCATTGAATTATCCTTTATGTGCTTCATTTGTTATGATATCATATATCATTCACTCCTGCTTTAGTATAATAAGTACTCTGAGTTAGTAGATGCATGATAGTGATTTATAAGATTCTTGACCCTAGCTTCCCTTTGGTAAAATATAAATAACGATCCTGGAATACTCCCGGTAAAATGCTACAATGGTGTTCTATGCGCTTGCGGAATCTTTCATATTCTATTTGCACTAACAAACGTCAACAAGCATTTTTGGCGCCGTTGCCGGGGAAGCACTTGGTGTAAAGATTTTGATAATGATCTTGATGTCTGCTAATTTACTGTACCACTAGCTTTAGTAGGATTACCCCTTGTTCTGTTGAGTGTGGAATAGACAGGACATCAGATGTCGTTTCGACCTTATGGCAAGCTTCCACAAGAATGAAGAACCCAGGGTGCCTGAACATTCAAGATCCATCATTATTCTGGAGCCCTGCCATCTCACAGGTTTGTGTATACATATATATCATTCTAACTGTTGACACCTGGGGTGGCACACAGAAGAAACCGCAAGCGCACGGTTGTTAGTTGTAGCTTTTCACCTCAGAGTATTCCGGGGTATCGAATCCACGAGGAACGCGAAGTGATTTTGAGAGGACTAGGGGGATAAGGATATCTAGGATAGATGAAGGGAACGGGCACTATATACTGAGGTAGATCCTAGTTCTATTAGACTTCTAGTGATTTAAGTTCTTTACTAGTGTATTGTGGGCGTACTAGCCTTTACCACTGACTTAGGTTGAACGCTAGCACAACGAGCCCTACTGTTAAACTAGACCAACTACGTGGTGGAATTCAAGGCGCACAGGGCTGTCACCACTTGCTTGCTACCACAGCTATCCGGGGGCCTAGCCGTATTCACTGGCAATATATAGCCAAAGTACCACACTTAATCTATATACTACTACTAGCCCTGTACTAGAACTAGAGCACTTGAAAGTAATATCAAGCAATGAAACAAACACACAAGTACTGAAAGTAAATACTAGAAGATAGAATAAGATACTAAGTTACCAAAGATGAAGCGCAGAGCAGAGAGAAGCAGGGGTCTCCGACAACTCCGGAGCTCTCCAGACTTCTACTCTTCTCCTCTCCAGCTCCTCTTCTAGTGAGGCACTCACACTCTCTCTAATCTCTCTATCATAGCAAGTGTGCTACTCTAACCAACTAGTGGGGATTGGTGTGAGGCTCCCCGAATGAGAGCTCAAGGGGCCTATTTATAGTGCTAGGGAGCTAGGGGGGTACTTATAGAGTGAAGGGAGGTCGGTTAGGGTTTAGGGGGGTGGCGCCCGCCACCAAACCCTGGCGCCCGCCACCTTACTACCGTCCGTTGCAACCGCCATTCATCTGACGGTCTTCAATTGCTCTCCCAAGTCGGTTTGAGGGCCGGTTAGGGTTTAGACACGTGTCCAAAGCCCACTATCCAGGTGATACTCTTCTTAGCCCTTAGATCAAACCGCCTTAGTGTGCAATGGTCAGGATTTGAGCTTGAGGAGACTCCCACGGATCGATGACGTGGCTTGGGCCACTTTTGGCACGAGTGACCTGGCGGCCGCCAGTAATAGGTGGCGGCCGCCACCCTACTCAGGCCCAAATGGGCCAGAGTGGTTTGGCCTTGCTCCTGGTACACTTGTTTGGCCCAAATTCCATCATTTCCTGCATTAAGATAAGAAACTATGCACATGTGGAAATAGGTTAGTTATAAACCAAATCTTCTACTTTTTTATGTTGTTTTACCTTGGTTTTGGGTGAAATGTTGATGGTGAAATGATGCTTTAAGCACCGTCAACAAGCTCCCCCACACTAACCTCTTGCTCGTCCCGAGCAAGCATGGACTTTAAGAAATGAAACAATTTTATTGAACTAAGCATTCACACAAGATGTTCAACTACCTAAACTTATGTTAGTAACCTTTCCATGTGGCTAATAAATCATACCTATGGCGGTTGAAGGATAGAAAAGCTTGCAAGCAAGAGAAACACAATTTCCTCTTTTACATACCTTGGGGTTTCAGGATATTTTCAAATTGAAAATCATGGTTCATTGAATCTCTCTTTAAATCTCAAGGCACTCATGGTGTACATCCTCACTTTATGGCAAAAGAAATGCCAGAGTCTGTCCTATGGTTTATGTGGAGTTTATAGGGAAAGGAAGGAATGTAAGGCACTTCTATCTCTCTTTTATTGCTAAGTCAAGTTTAGGATCATGGGAGAGTATAGTCATGCACTAGCCAAGGTATAAGGTGGACTAACTCAACTCCTTTGTTCTTTTTGAAACTCTTCTCTTACCAAGGATCATGGCTATATGCATCTCTTTTTTTTTGAATACTTGGACACTTGTCCTTTTGAGAGCATTTGCTCTTTTTTTTGAATACTTGGACACTTATCCTTTTGAGAGCATTTGCTCTTCTTTTTTTTAGATGCTATATAGCCATGTCCTTTGAAAGAATGAGGAAATTTATTCTATTCTTTTAGAACAAAATTTTGGAGGAGAACTACATGAGTATACTCTCAGTGTGAGAGTTGTCTCAAAAAGGCATGGTTTGCCATGGCTTTTAGAGCATGACTAAACTCTTCTACCTAGATCAACTATTCTTGACAAAGCTCAAAGATTGATTTAGAAGGCTTTATGGGCTGTTCTCCTATACTCTAATATTTTGGCTCTGGTAGGTGGATAGGAAAGAAAGATCATGAACCATGGTAATTTTGGTTTTCAAAATAAAAACTCCCAAGGTTGTAGCAGAGTACTAATGCAATTTCAATTACTACTTCTATATCTTATCAAACAACAACCTAGGTTGACTTTCCTATCAAGATGAGTAGGCTACTACACATGAATAAAAGGTAGAATAACATGTCGTGTAAACACTCAATTCAAAAAAAATTGTCTCAGCATTTTTTTTCTAGCTGCATTTTTAGTTCAAACCGAGACATCCAGTGATTCAAATTATACAGAATTTAAAACACGGGTTTAGGGGTTCACCGGGGGTGTCTCGGTGCAGAGTGGCCTGACGGCCACGAGTAATAAGTGGCGGCCGCCATGGGCTTTGGCCCATGCGGCTTGCAAACAGCGTGGTAGTTACCTTGTTAAGTTCAGGTTACAGTTTTGAACATTCTATCACATTTTACTGAGGTGTTTAGAGAGGGGATTTCCCCCACACTAGGAGTTTTGGTACTTTTTATTTTTTTAAAATGAACAAACTTGATGAAGGGAAAAGTAAGGGTGTCTTTTTATTCATTATATAAAAAATTTCCTAAACAAAAGTTCTAATTTGAAAATTAAACAATCTAAAAATTTAAATCAAGCAAAACTAAACTTAAACTAAATCAAACTAAAAATCTACTAGACATCCTAATCTAATCTAATCTAATGGAGGGGCCTCGTAGAGATCCTCGAAGCCCGTCTCTTTGAAGAGACGCTTGTTCTTCGAGGTGCAGCCCTTGCGGAGGATGGTGAATCGATCCTCCATGTCCATTCGCCAGAGGGCTATCTCTGCGACTTGATCCTCCAAGGCGCTCTTCTCCTTGCGCAGCTTCTTCACCTCGGCGGTGAGTTTTTCGAGGGTTAACCCCTCCTCACCACCGCTGTGCTCCATCTCGCCGGGGACTCCTGTCGGCGATGGGTTGAGACGGCGGCGCACGGATGGCTCGGAGAGCGACCCATTGGAGTCATGAGTGCTCACCTCACGCTCACGCAGCCTCTTCTCATAATGCCCATCGGGCATTCTCACGCCGTACACCTCCAGTTTAGCCCTCTTGGGATTGGGGCTATAGCTCCGGGTGTGGCTATCCGAGCCAGAGCTGACCCGGGATTTCGCCCTTGATGGAGAGGACGTTTCATCACCCCTGGCCTTGACGGCCGGAGACTTCCTCGGGGTGATCTCCCCTGTGGTCGGCCTGGTGGGCGTCCTCAGTTTCTTCTCGGGTGGCGCCACTGGAGGAGGATGAAGACGAAGCGGAGATGAGGCCAGGGGGCGTTTCACCCCTGGCGGCCGCCTACTAGGGGTGACGCCCGCCACTGGAGTGGTGGCTGGTGCCTTCCCTGCGCCCTCCGGTGGTGTCCCCTTGACATAAGTGTCATCTGGCAGCACCATTGCTAAAGGAGGCACGTCAAGTACCTCCATGTCGTCGTCGATCAAAGATCGAATGATGGCTTGTGTGGAGGACGAGATGGATCCTTGAGGGTTATAGGACTCGGATTTCCATGGAGACGACATGGTTTTGGAGGAGGCTTGGCTAGGCTTCGTGAATAGATGGAGGGAGAAGAAAGAGTTCTTCTTTTAAGAAGGGGGAGAAGTGGAGGGATAAGCCTTAGATGAACTAACTCGTCCTCATCTCCTCCTTCTTTAACTCTACCGAGCTCGGGATTAGCTGCCACGTGGAGAAGGGCTTTTAAACCACCATCTAGAGTGGTGGGCGCCAGGGTTTGGTGGCGGCCGCCAGTTGGGAGTGGCGGCCGCCACTCCTCCTTCAACGAGCATCGAGCGGGAGAAGGTAAGCCTCCTATATTTGAAAGTTCCAAGGTCGAAATGGCTTGGTTGGGCCTAAAGAGGCCTTTCTCGAGGTTTTGGATGGACTAGGTGTATGAAAAGGACAAGAGGTAAATTGGGTCCATCCATTAATTGTCATGGGCTTGAGCTACTTCAAAGTTAATTATATCAATTTTGTTTAGCTCATTTTTATCGAAGTCATAGAATATTTTTAATCTTTGTCCATTGACTTTGAAGATTTGCCCATCGTCACTTTCTAATGTGACGGCTCCATGGGAAGAGGTTGCAACAACCTTGAAGGGTCCTTCCCATTTGCTTCGAAGTTTACCATGTCCGAAAAGTCGAACACGGGAGTTAAAGAGTAAAACTTTGTCTCCTACTATGAACTCTTTCTTTTTGATCCGTTTATCGTGCCATCTCTTAGTCTTCTCTTTATAGAGCTTGGCACTATGATAGGCTTTCTCTCGCAATTCTTCTAGTTCGGAAATTTGCATCTTCCTATTTTGGCCGGCTTGGTCAAGGTCCATGTTCCATTTCTTAATGGCCCAATGAGCTTTGAACTCAAGCTCAACAGGAAGATGACAAGTTTTTCCATAAACTAGTTGGTATGGGGACATTCGAATCGGGGTCTTATAGGAGGTCCGATAGGCCCACAGAGCTTCAGGTAACTTATGTTTCCATCCCTTTCCCATTTCTTCTACCGTCTTTTGCAAGATATTCATTATTTGTTTATTGGACGTTTCGGCCTGTCCACTTATTGGGGGTGGTATGCAGTGGCTATATTATGTTGGATTCCTTGACTAGCTAAGAAATGTCGGAAGCTCTTATCTATGAAATGAGGGCCTCCGTCACTAATGACTAGTCTAGGAACTCCAAAACGAGGAAAGATGTTTTCTATGAACATTTTCTTCGAATGTTTAGCATCTGCCGCTCGACAGGGTATGGCTTCTACCCATTTCGAGACATAATCCACCGCCACAAGAATGTACTCGGCGTCATAGGATTTAGGAAAGGGGCCCATGAAGTCTATACCCCAAACATCGAACAACTCAACTTGGCTACTCTTCTCCTCTCCAGCTCCTCTTCTAGTGAGGCACTCACACTCTCTCTAATCTCTCTATCATAGCAAGTGTGCTACTCTAACCAACTAGTGGGGATTGGTGTGAGGCTCCCCGAATGAGAGCTCAAGGGGCCTATTTATAGTGCTAGGGAGCTAGGGGGGTACTTATAGAGTGAAGGGAGGTCGGTTAGGGTTTAGGGGGGTGGCGCCCGCCACCAAACCCTGGCGCCCGCCACCTTACCACTGTCCGTTGCAACCGCCATTCATCCGACGGTCTTCAATTGCTCTCCCAAGTCGGTTTGAGGGCCGGTTAGGGTTTAGACACGTGTCCAAAGCCCACTATCCAGGTGATACTCTTCTTAGCCCTTGGATCAAACCGCCTTAGTGTGCAATGGTCAGGATTTGAGCTTGAGGTGACTCCCATGGATCGATGACGTGGCTTGGGCCACTTTTGGCACGAGTGACCTGGCGGCCGCCAGTAATAGGTGGCGGCCGCCACCCTACTCAGGCCCAAATGGGCCAGAGTGGTTTGGCCTTGCTCCTGGTACACTTGTTTGGCCCAAATTCCATCAATTCCTGCATTAAGATAAGAAACTATGCACATGTGGAAATAGGTTAGTTATAAACCAAATCTTCTACTTTTTTATGTTGTTTTACCTTGGTTTTGGGTGAAATGTTGATGGTGAAATGATGCTTTAAGCACCGTCAACACTAACCATGTGTAGATTGGAGAATAGGTCGCCGTCACAAGAATTCAACTCCCATCCGATGTGACGGATAGTTACGCTGCGCAACTCACAAGTCCCAGTTGTGAGTCATGGTAAGTAAGATGAAGATGAGACAATCTTGCTCATGGACTTTAAACTTTATGAGTAGTTGTCTTTTGAATTTCTTGCATACCACTACATGTTTACTTTTAATCATTCATCCACTTCATTTTGTTTGAGTTTTCTTTTATCAAAACCACATCCTGTTTAGTTCCTGTGTCTGCATTCATGTCATCTGCATCTAAAAAAAGAAATAATAAAAAAAATGTTTCTCACGGTGATCATACTTTTTCTTCTCTATCTGAATAAATCTCTTTTATGCCTTCATGCTACCTTTGTCGATGCTAGTAAGTTTTGGTTTGGAAGTATTAATCATACTTCCATAGGCTTTTAAATTAAGCATGGTGCTTTCGTTAAATAGTCTACCTTAATCAAATTAGACATGGAGTCTTGTTTGAGTATTGAACTAAAAAGTGCTAGAATAGATACTGGTTATTTTGTTGGACTAACCCCTGCAGAAAACTCTCAAATACAATTTGGGAAAGTCCTGAGATGAATTCACATCAGAGATGAAGCAAGGCATACGATGAACTGCAAAAAGAAGACTCAGCTCATTCATCATGGATGAAAGAACTGTGAGTATTAAAGTTTATTTAAATTCATCTTCTACTGCAAGTTATCTTTTGCCTTGAACCATGTTAAAATGCAGCCAACACATAAAATACTAATCTATGCTAAAGTAATCCTAAAATCATATTTTCATTAGCATGGAAAAAAAAGAAAAAAAAGTTGTGGACAACATCCAATGTTTCAAATTCTGTGCAATCCTTCGGGTATGCGTCCACTAACATTTTGTAGGAGATGAGGTTTGCTTGTTCGTGGTGTGAACTTAAAGATCCAAAACCCAAACCGTGGATAGACAAAACTCATCATCAGACAAGTCACTAGTGATGTCGAAGGCAGCCAAGCTTTGAGCTATCCCAAGGCCTAAGCTAGGACACTTATGACGAGTAGGATGCAACTCACCCCGTATGGGTCAATGTATGCCTACGCTCATCATTGTCGAAGACATCAACACCGATACCAACAACAAATATCAGGGAGACGATATGCCACTACATCATAACATCTATGTGTCGTCCGAAGGAAGTTTGTTGGCGGTTCACTATAAAGACAAGCAATGGAAGTTCTCCTCACTACAAATCAATGCAACACAAGAGCTAGTTTGGGGGACGAGGTGGTACGACTTCAACAACAACAAGGTCTATAAATTCAACACATGAACATGTTGTTGAACAAATTTAGGCATACACCTACTTCACAAGCCAGCTTGGGGAGACACAATTCCGTTGTCTAGATTTGTTTCATGATCAAGGGTAGGAAGGAGAAATCTAGCTTCAAGACACTTTGACCTCCTTCTCACCACTTTGGTCAGTACAAGACACTAGACGCTGCCCTAGCCAAGAAGAAGAATATGATCCATCAGTCATTCTTGGAAGATCGTTCTTGAACACCACCAATGTTGTCGTCTATGTCGGACCTAGAGACGTCCACATTTGGATCTTCGATCAAAAGAATTGACTACACCACTTATGAGCAGCCGAAGAAAACCAAGAGAAGACGTTGACTCAACCGATGAAGGAAGAACCAACTACCAGGAATTGAGGAAGACATCATAAAGGATGAAGCCACTGCACCACAAGAATTAGAAGATGGAGAGATAGTACCCGAGCATACAAATCAAGAGAATAATTGACAAAGTCTCCATCGTCTGGACCTGTTGAGAAGAAGACTCAGCTAGCCCACTGTGAGATAAGCAAGAGAAGACAAGCCATTTATGAACAATAATCAGATAAACAAGAGAAGCTTCCGCAAGGTGGTTCGACACAATCACTCTTCAATGATAAGGTAACATTTCAAGGTAAGTGTCTATCACTTTAAATGCTTCTCTTTAATTCTGGTATGCGCATCAATAAAGAACCAAACATGTTTAAGTTGCACCTCGCATGATCCAACCTAATCAACACAACATGTTTAGTTCTTTACTTTTTGTTCTTAGCTTTAATGTCTTGAATCTCACTATCTTAACCAAATGAGCTAAAATGTTATGCATCTAACCTTTGGAAGATGATATATCACAATCATGAAAAGATCAACACATTATGCATAGATTATCCTTCCTTGGGTTAAGTAATATGATCTGTTAAATATTTTTAAGATGGTTCTTTTATGCTCATCTTTTTGATCCTATCACTCATGTTAAGATTGAATAACAACAAGTTCATCTTGTTCAATGTGCCTAAGGTTAGACAGGAATGAACAAAACTTTTGGTTCTGTTGGTGTTTTTCCACCAACAGAGCCTATGCACTTGATCTCTACCTTGTTTTTATGAGCAGGACACAATCTTGAGCAAAATATGGAGGGGTTTGTCAACTCCCAAATTCTACAGAGTGAAGGTCCTGGATCTACAAGAACATGCACACTGAGCAAGATGCCACCAGCTTTCACAATTAATGTTTCACTTCAAATTGTTGGGCGAACGAAGAACATGAGTGACACCATATCAAGAGGTGTAGTTATCAAGGTCTATATATCGAAATCAAATGATGCACCTCAGGAATGAACATGGTGAGAAGTCCTGTTCAGAGGACTTAAAACATTGAACCCTCGCCGAAAGGTAAATCGATAGTTATCCATATTTATCTTTTCTACATTAGTTTCCATTTTGCATATTTACTTTCCATCATCATCTCTCCATAGCATATTTACTTTTCTGCATTAGCATTGCATAAAAAAAAGAGAGAAAATATTTTACTTTTTGCACTGCATCATAAAACCTAAAGCCCCATGTGAATAATTCTATGGTGTGTAAAAACCCACATGAAATATTCACCATGGTGGCATAAAAACAAAAATAAATATGCATACATTCATCCTATTGCATTTTCTCTAGCATCATAAAAAAAATAGTAAAATACAAAAATATTGAGAAAGAGATCTTACTGAAACTCTGGACAACTAAGGCTTGAGTGACCAACCTCTAACGCTTAATCTATTCCACAAGTTTTGTTGTCTATTTGAGTTTCATAGGATTGAAAGACCAAGAAAAGCTGACGAGCAAGTGGATGTTCCATCCACTGTTGGAGCACTATTTCAACAACCATCAACATCAATTAATGCTCTGATAGAGGAAGAACATTTTCACTGCGAGTTTGCTACATTGCAAGATCAAACGACTACGTCAATATTCAGCTTGGGGGAAAGCACTCCCATGTATCCAGGTAAGTATTTTTTATGTTCTTAAGTTTTCTTTCTATAAACAAATTCAAAATAAAAAAAAATGTGAGCACATGAAGGCTCACCCTTAAAGAAAAAGAACAAAAATATTCAGGCACATGAAGGCTCGATGCGATCGAAAGGATTAGCTTGGGGGGGACGCACCCCCGTTATCTTCGTGATTTAGGTATGTCTTACTACTATCTTAATATTTTAAATAATAGGTTATAGTGTGTGTTAGATTAAATAAATAAAGCATGTCAAATCTGAAGAACTCTATCCCTAATTTCTTAAAATGGAAATGATGAATGGTTGCTCTATTGTATTTCTTTCTAGTACCTAGGCTTTATGCATGAGTTCTCTTAAGTTTAAAAATTAATGATGCCTTAAAATGAAATTAAATATATGGGTAGCAAATGCTTGATCCAGAGTCTAGGTAATTGACATATATGATATGTAATGATCTGAGCTACTGTTATCTTGTTCTAAAACAACACTAGCGTTCCGGAGATTTTCCAATATTAAGATGACAAATAATTGCATCGAGTTAAATTAAGATTTGTTGGCCCTATGAGAAGTTATCATGCTATTAAATTGAGATCACTTACACATTTCATTCATCTTTCGCACAAATGCTCATGATTATCTGTTGCTATCCTCTCAAAAGTTTGTTGGAAGCATGTGGCAATTGAAAAAAAAGAGAAAAAAACTGAGGAAATAAAAAGGGACTAGTGTCCGAAACCTCAAAAAGATAGATCCCAAGGAAATAAAAAGGGACAAGTGTCTGGAACCTCGAAGAAAAAAAGAAAAAAAATGATGAATATCAGAAAAAATGGGCACGTGCCCGATAGTAGAATTAGCCTGATAGCCATGTGTTTCTAATAGACAAAAGAGAGTGATTTATTCAAAAGAGCATCCGCCTCTATTCTCCATACACATGCACTTCTCGATTCAATAGTATGGTTGACTTTGTCTTTGGATCCATTGTTTAATTTGACAACATATGTTTTTAAGCTTTTTGAAAATTCATAAAAACTCCGGGATAATGGTGAAGTGAAGGAACTAGAGACATGGTGCTTGATTTGATCGTTCTATCTTTCAATTATCAAGATTCAAGGTAAAGTACTAAGCCCCGTGATAAATAATATGATATCTTTTTCTAATCCAAATCAGAACTTTTGTTTGAATGCATATGTACTTGTTAGAAGTGCAGATATTGCAGCAACTCCTGATCCACTGTTGATTTTGACTTTGCTAAGGGAGTAGCAAAGGTTAAGCTTCGGGGAAATTGTTGACGGTCCATAATGTCAATATTATACCATCAATTAATGCATAGAATGACATGAAATGAACCATAAAGCATAGTTGTAGGGTTTGAAACTAACAAGTTCCACGAGTTTTGGTGCTCTCACTTTGTTTTGTAGGACATCCATGTTTTTACCATATAAAAGTGCGGATACATGGGTGCATGTCGAGTCTCGAGTGATGAGTGATTGTCAACGGGTTTGATCGCAGGTTCTTTGGCTTGTGTTGTGCAGGTGTCGAGCACGGATACAGTTATCAGAGGCAAGGTGAAGGTGAAGTAGAGACGTGTAGTGCCGATGGACCAAGAGTGGCGAAGGGCGGACGTGAGGCTTGGACTGAGGGACCGGTAGCCCGAGGATCAGCTGTGGTGGCTGACAGCCTGGGACAGCGACGAGCGAAGACTTGTGGACACGGTGTTGCCTGGGCCGAGGACCTAGGGACACGTGTCGGTGGACGGGGTGCACGGGCGGTGCATCCCCTCTACAGCGTCGGTTTGGTGGTAGAGCCAGAGAAAAACCATCGGATGGACGGTTTCCAGGTTTGGGCCACAAAACCTGGGCGTGCTGCGGGTTTCCGAGTTTGGGCCACAAAACTCGGGCTAAGGACGGTTTCCAGGTTTGGGCCACAAAACCTGGGCGTGCTGCTGGTTTCTGAGTTTGGGCCACAAAACTCGGGCTGAGGATGGTTTCCAGGTTTGGGCCTCAAAACCTAGGCGCTGGCGGGTTTCCTGGTTTCGGCCTCAAAACCAGGGGATGGACTTGGAGGCTGGTTTCCCGATTTGGGCCTCAAAACCGGGGGTTGGCTGTGAAGGCCGGTTTCCCGGTTTGGGCCACAAAACCAGGGGTGGAGTCCGTGAAAAGGACGCGGAGCGGTGGCGGCACGTGGCGGCAATCGGTGAGGTTGCGTCGAGGCAACGCTACCTATTGTGCGGGCGTGGCCGTCGGATAACCACCTACCACGAGTTGGTCCAGAATAACCTTAGGGTTTAGCTGGTTCGCTCTGTAAGTAGTTAGGGGTAGAGTGGGAATTAGGAATAGTTAGAATTAGGATAAGTAGGGGGAGACACCCACCTCCCCATCGATCTCAGTCATTTGCTCTTTGCTTCTAGGGTTTCCTGCTCTCCCAATCCCCTGTTGTAGCTAGCTGAGATCCGCAGAGAACCATACCTCTGTGTACTAGAGATTTTGAGGAAGTGAGGCCGTAACCTCACTGTTGTAGCGTGTGGTAGCCACACAGTTGCAGATCGATGACTTGATTCGTGTTTTGTTCGTGTTCTTCGCGTTCTTCGTTTCTCCGCGATTTTCCCATCACTCGATCTCCCTCTCTACTGCGTCTTTGCCAAATCCATTTGAATCAACTCGTTCTTTATAGTGAGGAGATCATTTCCACCAAAGGAATTTATCTAACTCCTCACGAACAAGTAGATCGGGTTGATTTTGTTTTCGTGGCGTTTTTTCGTTCTTGATCTTCCCCTTTCGATTTCCCGGTGATTGAATCGATTTGAGCGGATGATTTCTTGGGGATAGTCTTCTAACTACCCCGTGATCATCTTCTCCAAGTTTGGGAATGTGGCATTTTGATTTGGATCAAATTTGGTGAGATTTTGGGAGAAGGCGACTGAAATCGCCCTCTCTACACGTTCGCAGACAGTCCGAGGTTTGACCGGCGGACAGTCCGCGCGTCGGGACTCAACCGAGCAGTGGTTGTGTGTCTCGCTGAACAGTGCCAAAGTTTGCCCGGCGGACAGTCCGCCGTTTGTTTTCGCGGACAGTCCGGGAACTGTCCAGGGGACTTCAGCAGCAGTGCGGTTTTGCTCTTTTGGCCGGCAGACAGTCTGCGACCTGAGCCCGGACAGTCCGCCACTGGGCAGACAGTCCGCGACCGTACCGGCGGACAGTCCGAGATCCTGCTGTAGCCTCCGGTTTAGTGCGTTTGCTCTCCCGACTTGTTCGCTTGGTTTCCGGACTTCTCGTTTGGCCCTAGAGTTGACCAAGGAACCTCTCTAGGTATCTTTGCTACTTGTTAGCATTGGTATTTGGAGATTTCTCGACGTAGCCGTCTATCTACGCTCGAGACTTGGTTTTTGAGGGGTCGTACTCATGCCGGTGCTTTTGGGGTTTGGTTCGCTATCAGTTTGTGGTGCCTCGCTGTGATCCTAGGGATCATCCACCCTCTTCCAAGGGTCATGGGCATCACGGTTTCGGTCGTAGCTTTTGGGGGTTGATTTTGGGACATTAGGCCAAAGTTTCGAGAGAAATTTGTTGAGCTCCCATTCACCCCCCCTCTGGTCGCCTTGCTATTGCATTCTCGGTCCTTCAATTGGTATCAGAGCAGGTTAAGGATCTTCCACCTTAGCCGGTTCCAGATCCACAGAAGGCGACATGGATCGCGGCGTGGGCAAACCACCATTTTTTGATGGGACGAACTATGTGTATTGGAAGATACGCATGTCAGCCTATCTGCAGAGTTTGGATGCTTCCATTTGGGATATTTGCAACTCTGCTGATTACGTGGTCTTGGCTGCTCGTGTCACTCAGCTTCAGATCGATGAGCACGATGCCAATAGTCGAGCCCGTAATTCTCTTTTCTCATGCTTGAGCATGAGTGAATTTGATCGCGTTTCTCACCTCGCTACGGCTTGGGAGATTTGGGCTACCCTCATGCGTTTGCATGAGGGAACCTCTCAAGTCAAAACCCGTCTCTACCAGTCGTTCAAGCGTGAGTATGAGAACTTTCGACATATGCCTGGCGAGAGCATAGAAAGTTTATTCGCTCACTTTCAGGTGATTGTCAACAGGATGAGGGCTAACAAGGAGCTGTTGCCTTTCGACGATCATGAGAGAGCTTTGAAGCTTTTGCTTACTCTCGACCGGTCGGTGTGGGATTCCAATGTTCAGGCGACCATCGAATCGCCTAACTATGAGACCCTCACATGCGATGAGCTCTTCAGTAAGCTCAAGTCCAGTGAGATCGATGCCATGGCGAGGGCTTCTTATGAAAATCCTTCTGGACCGTCGATGGCTTTGCTTTCTGGCTCTTCTGCTAACCCCTCTGGAGGTTTTGCACTCTCTTCTCTCTTTTCTGTCACAGAGGAGCAGCTGGAGTCTTTGGGGGATGACGAGTTGGCTATGCTTGCCAACTAATTCTCGCGGTTCCACAACAACCGCATGAACCGTCGCCACGGAGGAGGACGCTCAGGATGCTTTGAGTGCGGCGACCCCAATCACTTCATCGCCAATTGCTCGAAGAAGAACAATCAGACCTTCCGCAAGGTGGATCATGGGCACAAGTACGACTCCGGCAAGCGCAAGGAGAAGTACGTCCCCGCGAAGCACGAGCGGAAGGGCGGCTTCAACAAGGAGTACATCAAGACGAAGTACTTGGAGAAGGGCAGGCTGAGCAGCGTGCGTTCTTCACCACGCTCAGCGACGTCGACGACTCGGATGACGACTCCGCTTCCTCAAGCGACGACGAGTTCGAGAAGAAGAAGAGGATCGAGGACAAGCTCAACGGCCTCTGCTTCTTTGGCGACGACAAGGGCTTCTGCACCATGGCCCTCGGCAAGGAGGTCGACGGTGAGCTGGTGGACACTCCTTGGAACAACGACGACGACGACGACACCTCCCAGGTATCTCAGACCCCCGACGAGCTTTCTGCTGAGGTCGAGAAGCTTACTGCCGCGCTCCATAGTCAGGATAAGTTGCTTAGGCGTGCTGCTAGAAAGCGCAAGGAGTTTAGGCAGAAGTGGGAGGATACGGTGAAGGAACTTGAATCTGTCAAGTCCACCATAGTTGTTACCGATGAGGAGGAGTGTGAGATGTGCACCACGCACATGACTGACCTTCTCACTTTGAGAGGTAAGTATGTGGCGTTGGTAAGAGAGGTGGATGAGCTGAAGGCTAGATCCTCGCTGTTGGGTGTGTGCAAGTCTTTTGCTGGCTTGCAAACCGAGTTAGTAGAGAAGAATGCCAAGATTGTGTCCCTTGAGAAGGCCAGCTCGGGTAGCACTTGTGTGTCCAGGTGTGTTTTGTGTGAGGGCCTGGAGATGGAGATAGCCAATTTGAAGCATGACAAGATGCAAACCGAGGAGGAAAACACATACCTTCGGACCATCTTGTCATGGGTGTCTTGTGGTGAGCCACAGCTCGGGATGATGATCTCCCGATTCAAGCGAGCTGCCGGAGGTCCTGGTGTAGGCTTTGCTCCGGGCGTTGATGTTTCTGCTTTTGGGAAGATTGGAGAGTCGAGTGGTTTGAACCCAAGTGAGAAGCCCAACTCCACCACTACTCCCAAACTTACCAAGCTTCCACCCAAAGAGCCTCTCAAGCCTAACACCAAGGATGGGGTGTTTGAAGAACCTCCACGAGCTCCACCCAAGAACCAGCAATGGGCTCCTAAACCCAATCACCTGAAAAACAAGCTGGACACAATGCCACCTATCCAGGAGGAGCTTATGCCACAGAAGGGCAAAGTGATCCACACCCACAACCGTGTGTACCAACAACCCCCTTTGAGAGCGGTGAGGTACCATTGTGAGCACTGTGGGAGAGATGGACACTTGAGTGAGTTCTGCTTTCGGCGCAAGAGAGAGGTGCGCCGTGCTAGGGAGATGAACAATGCAGACATGTACCATCCCTTCCATGATGTACATGCGCCGAATGTTCAGAGGCGTGCTACTAGGCCCAGAGGTCCAGAACCTCAAGTTCCCAGTGAAAGTCCTTGTTTGGTTTTGGGTAATTGATGTCACCTAGTGTACTAACCATGTCATGAAGTGCTTATGAGCTAGGTTGGTACACATCATATGTGGGAGCTAAATGACGATCATGATATTGGTGGTGATGGCCAAAAGATAGATCAAGCGCCTCACATTTGGAAGACGAAGAAGAGAAAAGCAAAATCCTATGGAGATCAAGGCAAAGGTATAAATAGGAATTTTGTTTTGGCACTCAAGACACCATAGAGGGTGTGAGTGCGTTTAGGATAGATAGCCGTACTATTAAGAGGGGAATATCTCAGTGATCGCGGTTATCAAGTGCCACTAGGTGAATTCATACATGCATATGCATTAGGACCTAGTGTGCTAACTCGAATCCTTTGAAAATGATTGTGAAAATGCTAACACACTTGCACAAGATGATAAACACTTGGTGGTGTTAGCACATTTGCAAAGGAGAAGTTGTTGAAATAGTTTTGGATCAAAACAGAGAAGATAGTGGAGTTTTCTGTGTGTTGTCGGTGGTACCGACCCTGGGTTGTCGGTGGTACCGCCCAAGGAGGCAGCGAGCAGACCTCTCTGTTCCGAGGCGGTTTTGGCCTAGCGGTGGTACCGCCATTACCCCGGTAGTACCGGCGGCGGTGGTACCGGCCAGGGGTCGGTGGTACCATGGGCATGAGGTGTTTTGCAGAGCCCTCTGTTTGTTTTGAAAAAGGCCTACCGGTGGTACCGCTATAACCCCGGTACCACCGGGATCGGTTGTACCGGGCCTGGCCGGTGGTTGGCGAGTTTTTCGCGAGGCTCTCTGTTGTTTTCGAAAATGGCTTGCCGGTAGTACCGCCATTACCTCGGTACTACCGCCCACGGTGGTACCGACGCAAGGCGGTAGTGACTGGTTTTTCGCAGAGCTCTCTGGTCGCGGCGCTTTTTGGCCTGGCGGTAGTACCGCCATCACCTCGGTACTACCGACCTCGGAGGTACCGACCGAAGTCGGTGCCTCGCCTAAATCAGCGGGACGTACGGGAAACGGCTAGTTTGACTCTGTCGGTGGTACCGCCCAGGAGGGGTCGGTACTACCGACCATGCGCAGGAAGGTAGGGTTCGGGCCGCCGCCGCCCCTTCCCTATATATTGAACGTGGCCGCCTTTGGGGGGTTCTTCTTGACTCTCTGACTTCTTGAACATCCTCTTGAGCAAGATTTAATCCCTCCCTTCGATCTCTTTGCTTCTTAGTGCGAATCCAAGTGAGATCGAGAGATCCAAGTGCATTTGCTTGTGAGTTTGCATCTAGTGGCACTTGGCGATTGTGTTTTGCTGCGGATATTCTTATTACTCTTGGTGGTTGCCGCCACCTAGACGGCTTGGAGCAGCGGAGGAGATTAGGCACGAGTGGTGATTGTTCGTGGCCATCTCCCGGTGATTTGTAAGGGGTTTCTTGTACCTTCCCCGGCGGAGCGCCAAAGGTAACTCTAGTGGATTGCTCGTAGCTTGTGGATCCCCATCTTGTGTTGGTTGTGCGGCACCCTATTGAGGGTTAGGCGTGTGATGCCTATTAGCGCGTGAACCTCCAAGTGGGTGTATCGCTACAACGGGGACGTAGCTTGCCGGCAAGCAAGTGAACCTCGGAGGAAAAATAATTGTGTCAACTTGTCTCCGTGGTATTCATTGATATTCATTTATTAATCTCTTGCCGGATCGGTATACATACTCCTATCTCTTGTATTTATTCTTGTTACATTCTTGCAAGTATTATTTATATGTTGTTGCTATTCTAGTTTTCCTATCTTGTGTAGTGTTTCACATTGTGGATAGGTGGCTTGCACTTTTGTAGAGCTAGCGCTATCTTTGCTACGCCATTTAGTTGTATAACAAGTTTGTTTAAGTGTTGTTGAAGAATTTCTATAGGCTATTCACCCCCCCCCCCTCTAGCCATTTAGGACCTTTCAAGTGGTATCGGAGCGAGGTCACCGCTTATTCAAGGCTTAACAACCTTCGGTGTCAAAATGGCTCATATCAACAACACTAAAAGGCCACCCCAATTCGATGGCACAAACTACAGTTATTGGAAGGCAAAGATGACTACTCACATCAAGTCAATCAATAGAAAAATTTGGAGTGTGGTAGAAACAAAGATTGAGATAGTCGATCCAGAGCATCTCACCAATGCCGAAGAAGAGAAGATGCAAAACAATGATATTGCTCTCAGTGCTATTCATGATGCTATTGATGCAAATGTATTTGAGCAAATCAAGGGCATGGAACTGGCTAATGAGGCATGGAAGAAACTAGAAGAGTCATATGAGGGCACTCAAGCAGTCAAGGGAGCAAAGGCTTATATTCTCAAGGAGAAGTTTGCAAGCTTCAAGATGAAGGAAGATGAAAGTGTGCCGGAGATGTTCAATAGGCTACAAGTGCTAGTCAATGATCTAAAGGCACTTGGGGAAGAAGTGAAGGACAAGGACTTCTCACACAAGTTCTTGAGATGCCTCCCAAAGAGGTTTGGTATGTTGGTTACTTTGCTAGTAAGAAGTGGTTTGGACACAATGACACCAAACCAAGTACTTGGAGATGTGATGACCGATGACACATATAGAGAAGAAAATGAAGAAGAAGAGAAGAAGGATGAAAAGAAGAAAAGTGTGGCATTCAAAGCCACAACATCATCATCCAAGACCAAGAGCAAGGGAAAAGTAAAGAAGGAAGAATCAAGTGAAGATGATTGCTCCAATGCTAGTGATGATGAAGATGAAGAGATGGCCTTATTTGTTAAAAGATTTGGCAAATTCATGAAGAAGAAGGGCTACCGGGCAAGAAGGAAGAAGACATCATACAAGAATAAGGATGAACCAAGAAGGTGTTTCAAGTGCGGTAGCAAGGACCATCTCATTGCTCAATGCCCATACAACAGTGAAAATGACGACAATGACAACAAGAAGGACAAGAAGAGGGAGAAGAAAGAAAAGAAGAGTTACACGAAGAAGAAGAAGGGGCAATCATACATGGTCACTTGGGATAGTGATGCTTCCACAAGTGATAGTGATGAAGATAGTGATAATGAAGATCACAAGACAAGCAAGAAGAAGGCACTTGCAAGTATTGCTATCAACAACAAGCCTTCAATCTTCGATACTCCATCGTGCTTCATGGCTAAGGCCACAAAGGTACTATCTGATGATGATGAGAGTGATAGTGATGATAGTGATGATGATGAACCCACTAAAGATGAATTAATTGAAATGCTTGATGATGCTAGAGAACATTTTGATAAAAAGAGAAAGGAGTGCAAAGAATTGCAAAAGAGACTAAAAGCTCTTGAGCAATCCTTTGAGGAGCTCAATGCTACTCATGAGAGGCTGGCGGAAGCCCATGAGGAGCTTGGCAATGCTCACACTAAGCTTAAGGAAGCTCACTCCTCACTTGTTGATCAAGCTAAAACTGAAAAAGTGGTTAAAACATGTGACATAGGCATAGCTTGTGATATAATTGATGAATCTTTCTATAAGCCTATTATTGTTGCTGCTACTAACCCTTCATGTAGCTCATCATCTACCACTACTACTTCATCTATGGATGATGGCTTCACTTGTGATGCCTCACTCATGGTTGAAAATGAGACATTGAAGAAGGAGGTAAATGAGCTCACTCACGCCTTGGGTAAAGCCTATGGTGGTGAGGCCCGCTTGCTTAAGTGCTTGGGTAGCCAACGCTTTTCTCTCCACAAAGAGGGATTGGGCTATACCCCCAAGAATGGCAAGGCGGCTTTTGCTACTCACAAAACTAGTTTTGTGAAGAGCAATGGTCGGTTTTGCACTAGATGCAAGCAAAGTGGGCATATAGAGCTATATTGCAAAAACAAGAACAAGATTGCTAATGTATCCTCTATTCAGTTTGATTCTTGCTATTTACTTACCAGAGGTGTTAATGGTGTGAAAGCTAAATTCATTGGTGCACCAATTGTGGGCTCAAAGAAGAAAGCCATTTGGGTACCAAAGAGTTTGGTCACTAATCTTGGAGGACCCAAAAAGGTTTGGGTACCTAAAAAGAATTGATTTGTTCTTGTAGGTCAACTATAAAGCCGGAGGAAGGCATTGGGTGCTTGATAGTGGGTGCACTCAACATATGACAGGAGATTCAAGAATGTTCGATTCAATCAATTCAAGTGGCAATCATGGTTTTGACTCTATCACATTTGGTGACAATGGAAAAGGCAAGGTTAAAGGGCTTGGTAAGATTGCAATATCCAATGACATGAGCATTTCAAATGTGTTGCTAGTTGAGAGCTTGAACTTCAATCTACTGTCAGTCGCTCAGTTGTGTGATCTTGGTTTCAAATGCATTTTTGGAGTTGATGATGTAGAAATCATAAGTGTAGATGGTTCTAATTTGATATTCAAGGGATTTAGATATGAGAACCTATACTTGGTTGATTTCAATGCTAGTGAAACCCAGTTGTCAACATGCTTGTTCACTAAATCTGGTTTGGGTTGGTTATGGCATAGAAGGCTTGGTCATGTTGGAATGAAACAGTTGAACAAAATAGTGAAACATGATTTAGTTAGAGGCTTGAAAGATGTCACATTTGAGAAGGATAAACTTTGTAGCTCTTGTCAAGCTGGAAAACAAGTTGGTAACACCCATCCTAAGAAAAGCATGATGAGTACCAGTAAAGCATTTGAGTTATTGCACATGGATTTATTTGGACCAACAACATACACTAGCATCGGTGGAAGTAAATATGGCTTTGTGATAGTGGATGATTACACTAGATACACATGGGTCTTCTTTCTTAGTGATAAAAGTGGAACTTTTGAGATCTTCAAAAACTTTGTCAAGAGATGTCAGAATGAGTTTGAAACAACAATCAAGAAAGTTAGAAGTGACAATGGGAGTGAATTTAAGAATACAAGAATTGATGAGTTGTGTGATGACTTTGGCATTAGACATCAATTCTCACCCAAATATACTCCTCAATCAAATGGGATTGTTGAAAGGAAGAACAGAACTTTGATTGATATGGCAAGGTCTATGCTCAGTGAATACAATGTCAGTCATTCTTTTTGGGCCGAAGCTATCAATACTGCTTGCTATTGTAGCAACCGTCTCTATTGCCATGGCATGCTAGAGAAGACACCATATGAGCTATTAAATGGAAGAAAGCCAAACATCGCATACTTTAGAGTTTTTGGTTGCAAATGTTATATATTGAAGAAAGGTGCAAGATGGAGCAAATTTGAGAAGAAATGTGATGAAGGATTCTTACTTGGATATTCAACAACAAGCAAAGCATATAGAGTTTGGAACTTGGCTAGTGGTATTATGGAAGAAGTGCATGATGTTGAATTTGATGAAACTAAGGGCTCTCAAGAAGAAAATGAAAGTCTTAATGATGTGAGAGGCACTCAATTGTCAAATGCAATGAAGAATATGGATATTGGTGATATTAGGCCAAGACAAGTGGATGATAATGAAGATGACCAAATGTTCTCGTCAAATGTGCAAGTTGATGCAAATCAAGCTAGTGGTTCTCATGATCAATCAAGTGCTAGTGAAGATCAACAAGCTAGTTCATCTCAACCAAGCAATCAAGTGCAAATCCTCCAACCAACCAACATTGCAAGAGATCATCCCATAGATCAAATTGTTGGGGATATTAGAAGTGGTGTGCAAACAAGATCGAGATTGGCATCTTTTTGTGAGCATTTTTCTTTTGTGTCATCGTTCGAGCCAACCAAGATAGAAGATGCATTGATGGATGTTGATTGGGTAAATGCTATGCATGAAGAGCTAAACAACTTCACCCGCAACCAAGTTTGGGAACTTGTTGAGAGACCAAAGAACTACAATGTAATTGGAACCAAATGGGTATTTCGAAATAAGCAAGATCAAGATGGGATAGTTGTAAGAAACAAAGCAAGATTGGTAGCTCAAGGCTACACTCAAGTTGAAGGTCTTGATTTTGGAGAAACATATGCACCGGTTGCAAGAATGGAAGCAATTAGAATTCTATTGGCTTATGCATGTGCTCATAATATCAAGTTATATCAAATGGATGTCAAAAGTGCGTTTCTAAATGGATATATCAATGAATTAGTATTTGTAGAACAACCTCCCGGTTTTGAAGATGACAAGAAGCCCAACCATGTTTACAAGCTCAAGAAGGCGTTGTATGGTTTGAAGCAAGCACCAAGAGCATGGTACGAGAGGTTGAGAGATTTCCTACTCTCTAAAGGGTTCAAGATGGGCAAGGTTGATACTACTCTCTTCACCAAGAAAATTGGCAAAGACTTGTTTGTGTTGCAAATATATGTTGATGATATTATTTTTGGGTCAACCAACCAAGAGTTGTGTGAAGAGTTTGGGAATATGATGGCGAATGAGTTTGAGATGTCTATGATTGGAGAGCTTAGTTACTTCCTTGGTCTTCAAGTCAAGCAAATGAAGAATGGTACTTTCGTGAGTCAAGGCAAGTACATCAAAGATATGCTTAAGAAGTTTGGTCTAGATGATGCAAAAGCTATTAGTACACCTATGGGAACAAATGGACATTTGGATAGTGATGCTAGTGGCAACATGGTGGATCAAAAGTTGTATCGGTCTATGATTGGAAGCTTACTTTATGTGACCGCTTCTAGGCCGGATGTGATGTTTAGTGTATGCATGTGTGCAAGATTTCAAGCTTCACCAAGAGAGAGTCACTTGAAGGCAACTAAAAGAATATTGAGATACTTGAAGCACACACAAAATGTTGGATTGTGGTATCCCAAGGGGTCAAACTTTGAGTTGATTGGATATTCGGACTCCGACTATGCAGGATGCAAGGTTGATAGAAAAAGCACATCGGGCACATGTCAATTACTTGGAAGATCACTTGTATCATGGTCATCGAAAAAGCAAAACAGTGTTGCACTTTCAACCGCCGAAGCAGAATACATATCCGCAGGAAGTTGTTGTGCTCAATTACTTTGGATGAAAGCAACTTTGGATGACTTTGGAATTAAATTCAAACAAGTACCATTGTTATGTGACAATGAGAGTGCAGTGAAGCTCACCAACAATCCAGTACAACATTCAAGAACAAAGCACATTGACATTCGCCATCACTTCATAAGAGACCATCAACAAAAGGGTGATATTTCAATTGAGAGTGTTGGTACCGATGATCAACTTGCCGATATATTCACCAAGCCACTTGATGAAAAGAGATTTTGCAAGCTAAGGAATGAATTGAATATACTTGATTTCTCAAATATGAGTTGATGCACCCTCCGTTATATGACATGCCTCTCCTTCAACAAAGCAAAGGTAAAATTGTGTGGCATGACATTCATTCTTGCTAAGGATATGTTTAGTGCATTTAGTCATTCCTTGCATCTTATAGGGTCATTCATGAAAATAAAATACTTTGGATGTACATATGGTACCACTATTGCTTCTATGTTTGATATGATCTAGTGGTAGCATATGACATGCTTATGGGCTTGTGAACCTAGTGTTTGATCTTGGAAACAAGCATTCAAGGGTTTAACCGACGTGAGTAAGATAACCATTGAAAGATGTGTGAAGAAGCTTACTCTAGAGCAAACCGTGTTAAATATCTTATGTTTGTTTGCTAGGTTGAACCACACTTGATCACTCTATTGATTAACTTAACTCCTACTAAAATTGGTGTGCCTTTTATGGTACTTAATGACAAAGGGGGAGAAATGGTTAAGATATATACAACAAAGGGAGGATCAATTAAAATTTGAGCACACAAGTAGGGGGAGCAAGCTCATGAACTTATTGTTGCATTTGAATGTGCATATTCATATGAGTGATTGCATTGCATAAGTTTAAATTCAATACACATGCTTGTGTGATGTATGTTGCATTTGAATGTGCATATTCATATGAGTGATTGCATTGCATAAGTTTAAATTCAATACACATGCTTGTGTGATGTATGCTAGGAATAAATTTTGAATGATGATTTGTGCACTAGCATGCATAAGTGGTAGCTAGATGTGAGTTGCTTTTACAAGTGATACTAGATCCTTTCATATAATGTTGATCTCATGAGGTATCTAGTGTTTGTTTTTAAGTCTAGCTAACCATGGTGCTAAGGATGATGAAAATTGGCAACTCCGATTGGTATCACGCTTCAAAGGTCCATTCTTTACACCTTAGCATCATTTGATAGTATTACTCTCCCACATTTCATATCTATGCATATGTGCCGAACTTGAACCAAACACTATAGCACATATGTAGGGGGAGCTAATACTAGTAGAGGTGATTCAAATTTTCAAATATATATCTTTGTAAAAGGTTGTCATCAATTACCAAAAAGGGGGAGATTGAAAGTCCTTGTTTGGTTTTGGGTAATTGATGTCACCTAGTGTACTAACCATGTCATGAAGTGCTTATGAGCTAGGTTGGTACACATCATATGTGGGAGCTAAATGACGATCATGATATTGGTGGTGATGGCCAAAAGATAGATCAAGCGCCTCACATTTGGAAGACGAAGAAGAGAAAAGCAAAATCCTATGGAGATCAAGGCAAAGGTATAAATAGGAATTTTGTTTTGGCACTCAAGACACCATAGAGGGTGTGAGTGCGTTTAGGATAGATAGCCGTACTATTAAGAGGGGAATATCTCAGTGATCGCGGTTATCAAGTGCCACTAGGTGAATTCATACATGCATATGCATTAGGACCTAGTGTGCTAACTCGAATCCTTTGAAAATGATTGTGAAAATGCTAACACACTTGCACAAGATGATAAACACTTGGTGGTGTTAGCACATTTGCAAAGGAGAAGTTGTTGAAATAGTTTTGGATCAAAACAGAGAAGATAGTGGAGTTTTCTGTGTGTTGTCGGTGGTACCGACCCTGGGTTGTCGGTGGTACCGCCCAAGGAGGCAGCGAGCAGACCTCTCTGTTCCGAGGCGGTTTTGGCCTAGCGGTGGTACCGCCATTACCCCGGTAGTACCGGCGGCGGTGGTACCGGCCAGGGGTCGGTGGTACCATGGGCATGAGGTGTTTTGCAGAGCCCTCTGTTTGTTTTGAAAAAGGCCTACCGGTGGTACCGCTATAACCCCGGTACCACCGGGATCGGTTGTACCGGGCCTGGCCGGTGGTTGGCGAGTTTTTCGCGAGGCTCTCTGTTGTTTTCGAAAATGGCTTGCCGGTAGTACCGCCATTACCTCGGTACTACCGCCCACGGTGGTACCGACGCAAGGCGGTAGTGACTGGTTTTTCGCAGAGCTCTCTGGTCGCGGCGCTTTTTGGCCTGGCGGTAGTACCGCCATCACCTCGGTACTACCGACCTCGGAGGTACCGACCGAAGTCGGTGCCTCGCCTAAATCAGCGGGACGTACGGGAAACGGCTAGTTTGACTCTGTCGGTGGTACCGCCCAGGAGGGGTCGGTACTACCGACCATGCGCAGGAAGGTAGGGTTCGGGCCGCCGCCGCCCCTTCCCTATATATTGAACGTGGCCGCCTTTGGGGGGTTCTTCTTGACTCTCTGACTTCTTGAACATCCTCTTGAGCAAGATTTAATCCCTCCCTTCGATCTCTTTGCTTCTTAGTGCGAATCCAAGTGAGATCGAGAGATCCAAGTGCATTTGCTTGTGAGTTTGCATCTAGTGGCACTTGGCGATTGTGTTTTGCTGCGGATATTCTTATTACTCTTGGTGGTTGCCGCCACCTAGACGGCTTGGAGCAGCGGAGGAGATTAGGCACGAGTGGTGATTGTTCGTGGCCATCTCCCGGTGATTTGTAAGGGGTTTCTTGTACCTTCCCCGGCGGAGCGCCAAAGGTAACTCTAGTGGATTGCTCGTAGCTTGTGGATCCCCATCTTGTGTTGGTTGTGCGGCACCCTATTGAGGGTTAGGCGTGTGATGCCTATTAGCGCGTGAACCTCCAAGTGGGTGTATCGCTACAACGGGGACGTAGCTTGCCGGCAAGCAAGTGAACCTCGGAGGAAAAATAATTGTGTCAACTTGTCTCCGTGGTATTCATTGATATTCATTTATTAATCTCTTGCCGGATCGGTATACATACTCCTATCTCTTGTATTTATTCTTGTTACATTCTTGCAAGTATTATTTATATGTTGTTGCTATTCTAGTTTTCCTATCTTGTGTAGTGTTTCACATTGTGGATAGGTGGCTTGCACTTTTGTAGAGCTAGCGCTATCTTTGCTACGCCATTTAGTTGTATAACAAGTTTGTTTAAGTGTTGTTGAAGAATTTCTATAGGCTATTCACCCCCCCCCCCCTCTAGCCATTTAGGACCTTTCACCCAGGCCTAGGCAGCGGAGAGGACGAGCCCAGCGGGAGCCTGCAGTTGTAGGCTATGGACCCCGTGGCGGTGGCTTTGTAGTAGAGCGTTTTCCTCCACCGCGTTTTGAGTATCGCGATGGACGCTCTTCCCTTAGCGGACCACATTTTCCTCAATGTGGTGATCGCTTCCCCCGTAGGCGTGCTAGGAATGGTTTTTCTGCTAGCCGTTCTTTTGAGCAGCCGGCCCAACACTGGTATTCTCCCTACTTCACTAACCCCAGTGTTGGACCGTATGCTCACCCTATGTCTTTCTATTGATTTAGGTAGAACGATTGGAGAACGTTTGGTTGGTGGATTCCGGTTGCTCGAGGCACATTACCGGAAATGCCAAGTGGTTCTCCAGTCTTAGTCCAGTCACCGGAAAGGAGTTTATCACCTTCGGCGACAATAGCAAAGGTAAGGTATTGTCTCGTGGGTCGGTGCGAGTTAATCAACATTTTGTGTTGCGTGATGTTGCTCTTGTTTCTAACTTGCATTTTAACCTTCTTTCTGTTTCGCAACTTTTCGATGATGACTATGAGATTCGTTTTATGCCGAATCTCAGTCGCATTTTGGACCCTCAGGGAAATCTTGTTTGTGTGATTTCGCCCTTTGGTAAAGTCTTTCGTGCAGATTTCTCGGAATCATTTGGTATTTCTCGTTGTCTTTTGGTTGGTCCTTCCTCCTCTGATCTTTGGAAGTGGCATAGGAGACTTGGTCACCTGAGCTTCGACTTGCTTGCAAGACTTAGTTCACTTGGTCTAATCCGAGGATTGCCCAAGTTGTCCATGGAGAAGGATCTTGTTTGCCATTCTTGTAGACATGGGAAGATGGTTGCCGCTCCCCACCATCCAGTGACTCAGGTCATGACTAAGCGCCCTGGAGAGCTTTTGCACATGGACCTTGTTGGTCTGGCTCGGGTGAGCTCGGTTGGGGGGAAGTGGTATGTGCTTTTGTTGTTGATGATTTTTTGAGATATTCGTGGGTCTTCTTTTTAGCTGAGAAGACCGAGACCTTCTCTTTTGCTCGCAATCTGATTTTGCGTCTTTAGAATGAGTTCCCTTTGAACTCGATGCGAGCTATTAGGAGTGATAATGGTTCCGAATTCAAGAATTCAGATTTTGAGAAGTTTTGTAACTCTTTGGGTTTAGAGCATCAGTTTTCTTCCCCCTACACACCGCCTCAGAATGGTGTTGTAGAAAGGAAGAATCGGACCCTTGTAGAGATGGCTAGGACGATGCTCGATGAGCATAGGACTCCTAGGCGATTTTGGGCCGAAGCAATGAGCACTGCATGCTACATTTCCAATCCCATTTTTCTACGAGCTTTCTTGAAAAAGACTTCTTATGAGTTGCATTTTGGAAAACAGCCCTAAGTAAGTTATTTTAGAGTTTTTGGTTGCCATTGTTTTATACTCAAAAAGGGCAACTTGGACAAGTTTGAGTCTCGTTCTTCTGACGGTGTGTTTTTGGGTTATGGCACTCATACTCGAGCTTATCGTGTACTTAACCTTGACACTAACCAAGTCATGGAGACATCAGATGTCACCTTCGATGAGACCATGGTTTGTCCTTCTTCCCGTTTTGAGCATGCAGGTGATCATAAGGTTGGTGAGCCTCTTTTTGATGACGAGGATGAGGGTGCTGAAGGTATGGATGATCCAGCACCCCCTCCACCTGCTGTGCCTTAAGGAGCGGCTTCTACTACGACTCACGGCCCCGACACTTCTTCTTCCTGGGGGCCATGGGATCCGCCACCCCGAGCGGTACCTTTTGTACCCGGGGAGGCACCAGCTGCTGTTGAGGGGGATATCACTTCTGCACGGGAGGCGCCACAACACATTCAGCGCCAACACCCCCCTCAGCAGATGATCGGCAACATTGACGAACATGTCACTCGGTCCAGGTCTCGAATCTCTCACTTTGCTCATTCTGCTTTTGTTGCTGATTTTGAGCCCCGAGATGTTGGACACACTTTGACGGATCCGGATTGGGTCAATGCCATGCAAGAGGAGTTAGAGAACTTTGAGCGAAATCGGGTTTGGGTCTTAGTTCCACCTCCTCCAGACTGTAAGCCTATTGGGACAAACTGGGTTTTCAAAAACAAGCAAGGAGAGGATGACCACGTTGTCAGAAACAAGGCCAGGCTTGTAGCGAAGGGCTATAGTCAGAAGGAGGGGATAGACTATGAGGAGACTTTTGCTCCTGTAGCTCGTTTGGAGGCTATTAGGATACTCTTGGCATTTGCAGCATCCAAAGGTTTCAAACTTTTTCAAATGGATGTCAAGAGTGCCTTCTTAAACGGCTACATAGAAGAAGAAGTTTATGTTGAACAACCCCTCAGTTTTGAAAATCCCAAGTTTCCAAACCATGTTTTCAAACTCCACAAAGCTTTATATGGTTTGAAACAAGCCCCTAGAGCCTGGTATGATAGGTTCAAAACCTTTTCGCTTGCTAAGGGTTTTAAAATGGGATGTGTGGATAAAACGCTCTTTCTCCTCAAGCAGGGCAAAGACACTCTCTTGGTCCAGATTTACGTGGATGATATCATTTTCGGTGGTTCTTCTCATGCTTTGGTTGCCAAGTTTGCTGATACTATGAGCAGGGAGTTCGAGATGAGTATGATGGGCGAGCTGACTTTCTTTCTCGGATTGCAAATTAAGCAATCCCGAGAAGGGACGTTTGTGCACCAGGGCAAGTATGCCAAGGACTTGCTGAAGAGGTTCGATATGGGTGAGGCCGAGCCTCTTCCAACACCCATGTCGACCACGATGGCCCTGGATGCGGACAAGGAAGGAGAAGTTGTGGACCAGAAGGAGTACCGAAGCATGATCGGGTCGCTGCTCTACCTGACGGCGACACGCCCGGACATCCATGTGCGCGTGCTTTCAGGCGTCGCCGCACACTTCTCACCGTCAGGCGGTGAAGCGCATTTTCAGGTACCTTCGTTTCACAACTGAGTTCGGGATTTGGTATTCAGCTTCCTCCACCTTCTCCCTTTGCGGTTATTCCGATGTCGATTTTGCTGGTTGTCGCATTGAGCGCAAGTCCACTTCTGGGACTTGTCAATTTATTGGTTCTTCTCTTGTATCGTGGTCTTCTCGCAAGCAGTCTAGTATCGCCCAGTCTACCACGGAGGCTGAGTATGTTGCTGCGGCTAGCTGCTGTTCCCAGTTGCTTTGGATGATGGTCACTTTGCGTGACTTTGGTCTGAGCTTTTCTCGTGTTCCTTTGCTTTGTGACAGCACGAGTGCAATTAGCGTAGCTAAGAACCCCGTGCTTCACTCAAAGACTAAACACATTGATGTGCGCTTTCACTTTTTGCGAGACCACTATGAGAAGGGTGATATCGACCTTCGCCATGTCGATACTCATCATTAGTTAGCTGATATTTTCACCAAGCCTTTGGACGAATCAACCTTTAATCGGTTGAGGGGTGAGCTTGGTGTGTGTTTTCCCTTTTAGATGGGGGAAACATTTTGAATCTTGTATCATAGACTACGACAAGGAGGTTACGGCCTCCTTTCCTCAAAATCAACAATACACAGAGGTGAGTCTCTCTGTGGATCTCAGCAAGCTACAGCAGAGGATGGGAGAGCAGGAAACCCTAAGTGCGAAAGAGCAAATGAGATGTCTAAAACTGAGATAGGGGGAGGAGGGTGTCTCCCCGACTACTTATCCTAATTCTAGTCTAAGTACAATTCCTACTCTACCCCTCTCTATTCTAATTACAGAGCGAACCAGCTAAACCCTAGGGTTATTCTGGACCAACTCGAGTGATATGTGTATCCGACGGCCACGCCCGCACAACTCGTCCGCGTTGCCTCCACGCAACCTTCCAATTGCCGCCACGTGCCGCCCTCGCTCTGCACCCCCGGTTTTGCGGCCCAAAACGGGAAACCAGCCTTTTCCAGCTATCCCCCGGTTTTGAGGCCCAAACCGGGAAACCAACCTCCAAGTCCAACGCCTGAGTTTTGTGGCCCAAACTCAGAAACCCGCAGCGCCTAGGTTTTGAGGCCCAAACCTGGAAACCATCCTCAGCCCGAGTTTTGTGGCCAAACTCGGAAACCCTCAGCACCCAGGTTTTGAGGCCCAAACCTGGAAACCGTCCACCCGATGGTTTTTCCCTGGCTCTACCACCAAACCGAAGCTGTAGAGGGGATGCACCGCCCGTGCACCCCGTCCACCGACACGTGTCCCCAGGTCCTCCACCCGAGCAACACCGTGCCCCGCAGGTCTTCACTTGTCGCTGTCCCAGGCTGCCAGCCACCACAGCTGATCCTCAGGCACTCTAGTCCCTTAGTCCAAGCCTCACGTCCGCCCTTCACCGCTCGGTTCATCGGCATGGCACGTCCGCCACACGGCACGCCCATCCTTCACCGCACCTGGTCCATCGGCACGACCCGTCTCAACTTGACCTTCACCTTGCCCTCGATCACTGTCTCCGTGCTCGACACCTGCACAACACAAGCCAAAGACCCTGCGATCAAACTCGTTGACAATCACTCATCACTCAGAGACTCGGCATACACCCATGTATCCGCAATCTCCCCCTTGATGAGTGCATTGTCAACTACTCACACAAATCATAATAGAAAGAAGAAGAATGAAGGAAGAAGAAGAGAGAACTCGACCAAATGACCCAAAAGCCTAGCAAAGCCGAAGAAGGTCAAGTGGAAAGAGCAAAAGAACTTGGTCCCCAAAGACATGGGCAACGGCTCGACGCAACCAAGCAAAGCAAAGCTAGCCCTCAAGAAGAGGTAGAACATGCTCAACACCGCTAGCAGAAGCCAATTGGAAACTCCAGAGAAAAGAGCTCACAACCAATTGAAGCCGAATGAAAATTGAAGCAGAATGCTAGTCCCTGAAGATAGAAGCATAGAGGCTCAACACAACTAGCACATAAAGCTCAAAACCAATGCCTTTCGGCCAAACATGCTCCGAACCAATTTGAATGACTCCAAGCCAAAAGAAAATCAATCGATCGAAAAACCCTGAAAATGTTTGCTAGTCCCTCAAGACAGAGGCAAAGGCTCAACACAACTAGCAAACTCCCCCTCGACAAGTGCAAGCAACTAGGAAAACTCCCTCTAGTTGAACATCCAGGAGTATATGATTTGCCAAAAACTCTCCCCCTTAGTTGAGAATGCATTTATCAAGAAAGGCATCAAGGCAAGAAACTCCCCCTTCCAACATGCATATGAAGTCAGAAATGCAAGTTAGTAGCTTCAGGCATATAGTCACAAGAGTGCAAAGATGCTCTAAACAGTAGAACTCCAATGACTCAACTAGGCACTCAAATAGCAAAGGCTCAAACTGATCACACATACGAAATATGAACATATGAGCATGTGAGCAGTTTTTAGCCAAAAAGGGAGTCACCATAAAAATAACACTGCACATGTATAGACAGGAATCCAAACGAGTGCTAAACATGTATACAAGGTGAACTACCCCTAGCAAAGTTCAATCATCATGCATAGGAATGAAACATACACTTGTGAATTCAAATTAATATCGGAGTTGCAGCGGTGAAATTACACAAGTTGAATTATTAGCATGTGATTGCGAGAGGTTGAAAGCTTGTCATTGCCTAACTTTTCAACCGAGCGAAGCCTATGCCGAAGCAATCAGAAGCTTAAAGTTGCGGTTTCGGTCATACACTACACGGCTCAAGTTTAACTCAAAGTGCAATGAGAAACTGTCTCGATACCGTGATGTGTTGACAAGCAGTCCCATCTCGATCTTTTCAATTCACTAAGACTTGGTTCAAATTTTAAGCAAGATATGAACAGACCAAGCAAGTGAATGACTCAGAACTAAAGACATAGCAACCTAGCATATATGAACAACATGAATGGACTCAACACATCCTACACATGCTAGTTGCATATCTCAATGGCGAACATTTTCAGATTGTAAGTTATTAAGCAAATTCACCATTTCAAAAATAGCTCAGCTCACAACATGTACTAGTGATCAGAAAGAGCATAAGCTAGAAGCATTAACATAAGCATCGGAGCATACTACATAGAGCATAGTTATATTCTAGTGATTATAGACATGAAGCTCAGAATATAAATGCGTATGCTAAAAAGCAAGAGAAAAGAAAGACAAACGAAAGAAAGTCAGTCTACTATACAAGATCCAAAATGTTTCCCCCATCTAAAAGGGGAAACACACACCAAGCTCACCCCTCAACCGATTAAAGGTTGATTCGTCCAAAGGCTTGGTGAAAATATCAGCTAACTAATGATGAGTATCGACATGGCGAAGGTCGATATCACCCTTCTCATAGTGGTCTCGCAAAAAGTGAAAGCGCACATCAATGTGTTTAGTCTTTGAGTGAAGCACTGGGTTCTTAGCTACGCTAATCGCACTCGTGCTGTCACAAAGCAAAGGAACATGAGTAAAGCTCAGACCAAAATCACGCAAAGTGGCCATCATCCAAAGCAACTGGGAACAGCAGCTAGCCGCAGCAACATATTCAGCCTCTGTAGTGGACTGAGCGACACTAGACTGCTTGCGAGAAGACCACGAAACAAGAGAAGAACCAATAAACTGGCAAGTCCCAGAAGTGGACTTGCACTCGATACGACAACCAGCAAAATCGGCATCCGAATAACCGCAAAGGGAGAGGGTGGAGGAAGCAGAATACCAAATCCCGAGCTCAGGTGTGAAACGAAGGTACCTGAAAGTCCGCTTCACCGCCTGACGGTGAGAAGTGCGCGGCGACGCCTGAAAGCGCGCACACAGACACACCGCGAACTGGATGTCCAGGCGTGTCGCCGTCAGGTAGAGGAGCGACCCGATCATGCTTCGGTACTCCTTCTGGTCCACTGCTTCTCCATCCACATCCACATCCAGGGCAGTCATTGTTGACATGGGTGTTGGAAGAGGCTTGGCCTCACCCATATCGAACCGCTTCAGCAAGTCCTTGGTGTACTTGCCCTGGTGCACAAACGTCCCCTCTCGGGATTGCTTGATTTGCAACCCGAGAAAGAAGGTCAGCTCGCCCATCATGTTCATCTCGAACTCCCTACTCATAATATCTGCAAACTTGGCAACCAAAGCGTGAGAAGAACCACCGAAAATGATATCATCCACGTAAATCTGGACCAAGAGAGTGTCTTTGCCTTGCCTGAGGAGAAAGAGCGTTTTATCTACACATCCCATTTTAAAACCCTTAGCAAGCAAAAAGGTTTTCAACCTATCATACCAGGCTCTAGGGGCTTGTTGCAAACCATATAAAGCTTTGTGAAGTTTAAAAACATGGTTTGGAAACTTGGGATTTTCAAAATCGGGGGGTTGCTCTACATACACTTCTTCTTCTATGTAGCCGTTTAAGAAGGCACTCTTGACATCCATTTGAAAGAGTTTAAAACCTTTGGATGCAGCAAAAGCCAAGAGTATCCTAATAGCCTCCAAACGAGCTACAGGAGCAAAAGTCTCCTCAAAATCTATTCCCTCCTTCTGACTATAACCCTTGGCCACAAGACGTGCTTTGTTCCTCACAATGTGGCCGTCCTCTCCTTGTTTATTTTTGAAAACCCATTTTGTCCCAATAGGATTACAGTTTGGAGGAGGAGGAACTAGAACCCAAACCCGATTTCTCTCAAAGTTTTCTAACTCCTCATGCATGGCATTGACCCAATCCGGATCCGTCAAGGCGTGTCCAACATCTCGGGGCTCAAAATTAGCAATAAAAGCAGAATGAGCGAAGTGAGAGATGTGTTGTGACCTGGACCGAGTAACCCGTTCGTCGATGCTGCCGATCATCTGCTGAGGCGGGTGCTGGCGCTAAATGTGTCATGGCGCCTCCCGAGCTGAAGTAGCCTCCCCCTCAACAGCAGCTGGTGCCTCCCCGGGTACAAACGGTACCGCTCGGGGTGGTGGATCCCACGGCCCCCAGGAGGAAGAGGTGTCGGGGCCGTGAGTGGCGTAGAAGCCGCTCTTTGCGGCACGGCAGGTGGAGGGGGTGCTGGATCATCCATACCTTCAGCACCCTCATCCTCATCATCAAAAAGAGGCTCGCCAACCTCATGATCACCTGCACGCTCAAAGCGAGAAGAGGGACAAACAAGAGTCTCGTCGAAGGTGACATCTGATGTCTCCATGACTCGGTTAGTATCAAGGTTAAGTACACGATATGCGCGAGTGTGAGTGCCATAACCCAAAAATACACCGTCAGAAGAACGAGACTCAAATTTGTCCAGGTTGCCTTTTTTCAATATAAAACAATGGCAACCGAAGACTCTAAAATAACTTACCTTGGGCTGTTTTCCAAAACGCAACTCATAAGAAGTCTTCTTCAAGAAAGCTCTCAGAAAAATGCGATTGGAAATATAGCACGCAGTGTTCATAGCTTCGGCCCAATAACGCCTAGGAGTCCTATGCTCATCGAGCATCGTCCTGGCCATCTCAACAAGGGTCCAATTCTTCCTCTCTACAACACCATTTTGAGGGGGTGTGTAAGGGGAAGAAAACTGGTGCTCCAAACCCAAAGAGTTACAAAACTTCTCAATATCCGAATTTTTGAATTCGGAACCATTATCACTCCTAATAGCTCGCATCGAGTTCAAAGGGAACTCGTTCTGAAGACGTAAAATCAGATTGCGAACAAAGGAGAAAGTCTCGGTCTTCTCAGCTAAAAAGGAGACCCACGAATATCTCGAAAAGTCATCAACAACAACAAGTACATACCACTTCCCCCCAACCGAGCTCACCCGAGCCGGACCAACAAGGTCCATGTGCAAAAGCTCTCTAGGGCGCTTGGTCATGACCTGAGTAACTGGATGGTGGGGAGCGGCAACCATCTTCCCGTGTCTACAAGAGTGGCAAACAAGATCCTTCTCCATATGCAACTTGGGCAATCCTCGGATTAAGCCAAGTGAACTAAGCCTTGCAAGCAAGTCGAAGCTCAAATGTCCAAGTCTCCTATGCCACTTCCAAAGATCAGAGGAGGAAGGTCCAGCCACAAGACAACGAGAAGTACCAAAAGACTCCGAGAAATTCGCACGAAAGACTTTTCCAAAGGGCGAAATCAAACACACAAGATTGCCCTGAGGATCCAAAATACGACTGAGATTCGGTTTAAAACGAATCTCATAGTCATCGTCAAAGAGTTGTGAAATAGAAAGAAGGTTAAAATGCAAGTTAGAAGCAAGAGCAACATCGCGCAACACAAAGTGCTCATTAACTAGCACAGACCCGCGAGACAATACCTTACCTTTGCTATTGTCGCCGAAGGTTATGTACTCCTTTCCGGCGACAGGGCTAAGGCTGGAGAACCACTTGGCGTTTCCGGTCATGTGCCTCGAGCAACCGGAATCCACCAACCAAATGTCCTCCAACCGTTTTACCTACATCAATAAAAAGACATAGGGTGAGCATACGGTCCAACACTGGGGTTAGTGAAGTAAGGGGAATACCAGTGTTGGCCCGGCTGCTCAAAAGAACGGTTAGCAGAAAAACTATTCCTAGTATGTCTGCGAGGGTAGCTGTAACACCCTAGGTGTTAAGCATTTCTCAAACTGCATAATTTGTCATGGCATAAGCATAGCATCTCATCATTTCTTGTGCATATGCTTGTTGAATGCTTAAGTCCTTGTGTTAGTGTCTAGTATAACCTTGTTATGCTTTCTGTTTCTGACCAAGTGCCTTATAACAAAGTTGTAGATCTTGATGAAAGGAACAACTTTGCTTTAAAGCACTTTCTCAGAAAAAGCTTTCAAATTATGATTTCTTGCATTAGAAAAATGCTTTAGCACTAAATTTCTTTTTCTATGCAGAATTTGGACTGGGCCTTAAAGATGATTTGTTCCTTATAAAATTCTAAGCAACTTTGCTTTTAGGACCTTCTCCTAATTCGGCTCAGTTTAGGAGTTATAGAGCATCCAAGTTTTAAAACCAAACTTCATTAGTTTAAACCCTAGTGGGACCCCCTGTCATCCCCTCTCTTCTCCCCCGCGCGCGCGCCGCTCCCTCCGCGCCGGCAGAAATCGCCTCGCCGCCGCGAGACCGCCTCGCCGGCCGGCCAAACCACCGACTTCGCCGCCCATGGTTTGCGCAGCAAGCGCCACGTCGCCCCATGCACCCCGTCCTCGCCCGCCGCGTGTCGCGCGATGCCTGACGCCGCCGCGCCGGTCGGGAGCTCCTCCCCGACGAAAACCGGCCAGGTGCAATGCACCTGCACCCTCCCGCTCTCTTGCATCCTCTCCACTCCGCGCTCGTGCTCTGCACGCTCACTCACTCGCTCACTCTCTCGCTCACAAGCTCGCCAGCCACTCCACCATCTTCTCCAGTTCGCCCAAACCGCCATTTGCCGCCGAACTCCGGCGAGCAATTTCTCGCTCCACCGTTCACCGCTGTCCAATTCCTCTCGCCAGTCTCTCCGCCCTGATCTCCTCTTTCACCGGCAAGGGTTGGTTTTCCCTCTTTTCCTCTCTGGCCGCCGGAACAGCGGATGCCATCCTCAAGCTTCCGCCATGGCCGCCGCCGTGACCTTCACGTGAACCGGCCATCTCCGGCCAAACCACCCCAATCCGAACCCAGTTCTTACCTTCCCAACCTCCATAGTAGCTTAGGGTCAGATGGAGACCTCTCTCGTGCCTTGAGTTCGCCGGATCAGGGGCCAGTCGCGCCGTGTCCGCCGTGGACCGCCGCCGCGCATGGCGCCGAGCAATGCCGAGGATGCCGAGGCCCGAAAGTTGCTCCAATAGGTCGCTTAGGACATGCTTGGGCTAGTATTAGTCTCGCCGAGTCTCAAGCTCGCCGGGAAGAGCTTCGCCGCCGAGCCGCAGAGCCGCCACTCCGCCATGGCAGCCGTCGAGCTTGCTCCGGTATCCCTCTGGCTCGGCAAGTCAGTCAGTCGTGTTCGTCTCGCAAACCCGCGTCTAGTGGTAGCCTCGACGTCGCCAAAAGCCTCGCCGCCGGTGAGCTAGGGCCGGTCAACAGCGACGGTGCCAAAGTCCGTCGTTGACCGCCGAGCCTGGCCTCGCGCGGTAACGTGCCGAGCCTGGCCTCGGTAACTTGGTCGCCTGTCTAGTGGGCCTCGACCGCAGAGAAGGAGTGAGTACGAGAGAAAAAGGGAAGTCTGTGTGCAGTGAGGCTCGGGATAGCCGGGTGTGCCGAGCGTTTGCCTCAGGCCTCGGCTGAGTCAAGTTGGGTGTCCGTAGGGTTTTAGGTCAAGTTTTCTTTTAAATAAGTTTTGCAGAATTTATGTAAAGGCTTCAAAAATTCCTACAAGGCTCATTTTAAGTCTAAATCCTATGAAACAAATTTTGTTGTGTTCAGCATTATTAGATCTATCTTTGAAAAATGTTAAATGCATTATTGGTGATATTTTTATGTGTAGATTTATTTAAGTTAGAAAAGTGCTGTTAACTTGAAAAATGCATAACTAATTATGTATAAGTTAGAAAAATGTGATTCCAGTTTGGATAAGTTGTTGTAAGTGTGTAGTTTTAGAGAAAAATATAATATGAGGATGTTCTGTGAATTAATTTGGCAGTAGCTTTAAAATTGGTTAAATGCTGTTTTCTTGTGAATTTTGTAGTAATTAAAATATGTAGAATATGAACTTGGTAAATTTTGCTGACTGCTCTTGTGCTAAGAAGTTCAGAAGAAAATTATGAAACCTGTTGTTTGACACTTTGTGATAGGATGTGTAGTTCAAAGCACCTTTTCATGATAAAATTTGTCTTTTTCATAGAGAATGGAGTTTAAGTCCAAATGGGATAAAATTTGGACCAGGGACTAGATTACATATTGTTAACTTCCAGTAATTTCTGTAGAATTTTCTGAAGCTATCTAGGTTGGGTTGCTGTTATAGGCTAGTTTAATTAGATTTATTTCAGCAAGTAATTAGAGGGTAATAAACTCATTAAGTATACTTTAATGTGGTGACAACATAGCTTAACAAGTTGAAAATGGGAGAGTAAGCAGTTGAGTAGCAGTAGATGACATGTGCTTATCTCCTGGAATGCCTTGTTCCATGTTGCATCCCGCATGCATTCGCGTTATTTACTCATGTTATGCATCATGCAGGATCGGTAGTGGAAGTTCAGGATCTGTCACCCGAGGAGCAGTACCAGGAGGAGACGCCGGAAGAGAAAGTCCCAGGAGGAGACGTTGAAGAGCTGCCGGAGTGCCGCGATCACCGCCCTTCGGACTTTGAGCAAGGCAAGCCCCGGAGCATTCTAACTCCTACGGTTTGCAAATGCTTTACAATTAACCTAATGATGGATGTTGCATTAGGTTATAGGAATTGATTGCTACCGTTGATGCATTATTACTTATCCTTGTCCACCTGCAATATATCTTGATATCCCTGTTTAGGTCTAGGCTCGTTATATGCTTAGCCCTGCTTAGACCGGTAAAAGTCGGGTGATTTCCTGTCTCCCGCAATAGGTGGATACTGATCATGTTTAGCCTGTGCTATCTTGAGATAACCATGTGATAATTAATCTGAGACGGAGGCGGGATGTAAGAGCAGCAGGACATAGGTTCTGTGTGCTAGTAGTCTCCCGTCTGTGTCGCCTAGGACCCATTCGGGAATGTAACTTCAGTCAAATTGAACGCGTCGATCACTTAACGGAGTAGGTCTGAGTACCTCCCGCGAAGCCGAGTAAGGTTATTCGAGCCGGTGATGGAGATGTTGACGCCTAACACCCAGGGCCTCAGCTGTACCGTGGGCAACTATTCTGATCAACCTGGCATGGTCCGAGGGCAGGCAGGGCCTGATCGACCTGGCATGACCGTGGGCAGTTATAGATTGAGCGACCTGGCACTGAGATAACCCCCGGTGTAGAAGGGCCCATGGCCGTCCCGCGCATTGTGTTCTCGAATCTCCTGACTGGTAGCTTACGACTGCCGTAGCCGGAATGTGCCGGGCAAGTGTGAGACATTTTATCCCCAGCTGGGTAGGAATCGATTATAATCGCCATCGCTCCTGGACAGTGAGCATTTGACTTTAGATCATCTCCCGTAGAACTTATGGAACTAAAATGGTTATGGAATCTGAAAGGCTATTGATGAAATAGTCACTCTTGATTGATTAATTAGCAAGTGCTTGTTTAGTACAGGTGCAAATCTAGTAAGGTAGAGTTAATGACTAAAAGCAATTGCCAACATCTGAAACTGAGTTTTAGTACTAAAGCTTTCATGCAAAGGAGTATGTACAGCCAACCCCACTTATATAGCCTACATGATCCTTGGTGTCTCATTATTTCTGGTTTTGTCGGGTAAGTCTAGCTGAGTACCTTCTCGTACTCAGGGTTTATTTCCCTTGTTGTTGCAGATGGCCAGTGCTTTTATGGCTACTGCGAGAACTGCTTGTACCCGGTAATGGGTGATGACTAGACCAAGGGCGTGGTCAACACTTATCTCATCCATTGCCTTTGTGGACCCGGTCAACTGATGGCACCGTATTTATGAACAATCCAAACTTATGTTTTAAAGACTATGTTGCTTCCGCTACTACTATCAAAACTATGGTTTGTAATATTATTTCGTACTCCGATGTAATTTCAACTTTATGCAACTATGATGTAACCCGTGAGCATATTCGTGGAACAAGTACGATCTTGGCTGGATGTCGTTGAATGATTTGAAATCCTTCGAGATTTCCGGACTACCGGGTTTGTACGAGCTTAAGTACTCGATGATTTCTGTGAGAGCAGAGGTTTTCAGTGCTTAATCTGGTGCAAATTGGTCGGTTCTGTTACAGTAGCAATCACCATGGACAGGAAAACGTGGTCCACTGGGAAAGAAGCGCTCACCCCGATACTCCAAACGCGGTGGGGGAAAGCGCTCAACAAAACCTCCGCCACGGGGTCCGTAGCCTGCAAAAGCAGGACCCCGTCGGGCACGCTCTCTACGAGGCCTAGGCCTAGCAACTTGAGGCATTGCGCCTCTAGACCTAGCATCTCTCCTCGGAGCTCTCTGCTGCCTAGGCCTGGGGACTTGAGGTTCTGGACCTCTGGGCCTAGCGACTCTCCTCTGGACATTCGGCACATGCACACCATGGAAAGGGTGGTACATGTCCGGGTTGTCCATCTCTAGAGCACGGCGTGCCTCTCTCTTGCGCCGAAAACAGAACTCGCTCAAGTGTCCATCTCTCCCACAGAAATCACAATGATACCTGACCGCGCGCAAAGGGGGTTGTTGGTACACATGACTGTGGGTGTGGATCACTTTGCCCTTCTGTGGCAACTCCTCCTGGATGGGTGGCATTGTGTCAAGCTTATTCTTGAGGTGGTTTGGCTTGGGTGCCCAGACTTGGTTCTTGGGTGGAGCACGTGGAGGTTCCTCAAACACCTCATCCTTGGTGGTAGGCTTCGCAGGCTCTTTGGGTGGAAGCTTGGCAAGTTTGGGAGTAGTGGTGGAGTTGGGCTTCTCACTAGGATTCAGACCACTCGACTCTCCAATCTTCCCAAAAGCAGAAAGATCAACACCCTGAGCAAGACCTACACCAGAACCTCTAGCAGCTCGCTTAAATTGGGAGATCATCATCCCGAGCTGCGGCTCACTACAAGAGACCCATGACAAGATGGTCCGAAGGTATGTGTTTTCCTCCTCGGTTTGCATCTTGCCATGCTTGACATTGGCAATCTCCTTCTCCAAGCCCTCACACAAAGCACACCTCGTGACACGAGTGCTATCCGAGCTGGCCTTCTCTAAAGACTCAATCTTGGCATTCTTCTCTGCCAACTCGGATTGCAAGACAGGACAAATCTTGCAAGCACCCAACAGCTGCGGCCTAGCACGGAGCTCATCCACCTCTCCAACCAACGCAGCATACTTACCTATCAAAGTGAGAAGATCAGTCATGTGCGTGGTGCACGACTCACACTCAACCTCCTCTGACATGACCACGGTGGACTTGGCAAACTCAAGCTCCCTCACCTTGTCCTCCCACTTCTGCCTAAACTCCTTGCGCTCTCTAGCGGCACACCTAAGCAACTTGTCCTGACTAAGGAGCACGGCAGTAAGCTTCTCAATCTCGGCAGAGAGATCGTCGTAGGTGACGGTTACCTGGGAGGTGTCGTCGTCGTCGTCCCGAGTGGTGTGCTCCAGCTTGCCGTCGACCTCATCACCAAGCGCCATGGTGCAGAAGCCATCGTCGTCGGTGAAGAAGCAGAGACCGTTCAGCTTGTCCTCGATCCTCTTCTTCTTCTCGGACTCGTCGTCACTTGAGGAAGCGGAGTCGTCATCCGAGCCGTCGACGTCGCTGAGCGTGGCGAAGAACGCACGCTGCTCAGCCTGGGCCTTGTTGGCGGTTCTTATCGACATATTTATCCCGCCAACATAGTCCACATAAAAGGAGAAAAGCATGTATTTTACTCATATATACATTTATTGCTAACCAAGTTCCACATGTAGTGCAAAGTTATGTTTTACAGATCATAAACATGCATACAGGTGGATAACAACCAAAAAGGCGCAATCCAACACGCCGAAATGCGCAAAATGAACAAGAACACAATCACCTCTTGAGCTACACACTTGGGCACTACCTCTTCTTAGTTTTTCCTTGTTCTTGTGCTAGAGAGAGAGCTAGGCAAAGCTATCAAGGAGGGCTTGGCTCCTTGGAGAGATATTGGGTATGAATAAGATAGATCTGATCTCCAAAGCCCTGTCTTCATTCTTTCGATACAGTTCTTCATATGAACTAGAGTATAGTTCTTGTCCTAGTACTTTGGTATATGACTTAGATCATAGGTCTTATATCATGTTGCTAGTATATGAACTTAGGAATAGTTCTTGTGGAATTAGTATAATATACATTCTAGTGTATAGTTCTTATAATCTATTGCTGCCCTAGGGTTAGTGATATGTTATATGAACTAGAGCTAAGTGTGTATTGTATTATTCTCACATAGAACATTAGTCTAATTGCTTCATGCTTGTTATATGATTAGAAATGAGCTTATGTCAAGGGTGGCGGTTTATCATGTTCTTCTGAGTAGGCTCAGGCTTCTTACCTGTCGATCCGTAGGGTCGGGGACCCGGGGGAGTCTGAGTGGGTTCTATGCATGCAAGCATGGTGCTTGGATGTAGAGGCCGGGTAATTGCATGGTCTTAGTCCACGGTAGTGGGGATGGCGGCAGGTGGTGACAGCCCTGTCCGTCCTTTGCATTCCCCCACGTTCGGCTAGGGTGTAGGAGTCTAAATTGTTACGAGAGGTTGCTGGCAGACCAGTACTCGCGTAATCTCCCGATCCATCTGAAGCATGAGATTAGTTCTATGTCATATGATTGCATGATTAACTTGTTCTATGAATGACTTGTATCTAGACCATGCCTGCTCTATTAGGTTATTCAATTATTCTTTTATTCATTTATTCTTTTAGTCTCTTTTTACTCTTTGCCCTTTTGCCATGCTCAAGATTGTGTTTCTCCACTATTCAAATCATCACTGTTTATCACCTGTTATGACAATTGATCCATTATTGCTATCATGGTATTTGGTACTATATTTATCCTAGAACTTGATACATACAAAGCCTTCCTTGAGCGAACCAATAAATCACGATACTCTGTATATCTCCGGGTGAAATGCTACATGATAATTCCGTGCACTTGCGGACCTAAACTCCAAACCTACGAACTATCGTATAGATGCATGCTTAACACTGTTGCTGGAAACGCGCCATTCTAAGCAACTTGTTAAGAGACATCGAACAGACACTTCTAGCGCTGTTGCTGGGAATAGATCTTCGGGTCCATTTCTATGCCAATATCCGGCGCCGTTGCCATGGATGGATTGCAAAGTCCATTCTCAGTGACGACGTTAGTAAGTGTCAACGTGCATTTCTGGCGCTGTTGCCGGGGATGGATCGTAAGGTCCATTCTTAGTAATAACGTTAAGAAATGCCAACAGGCCTTCTCCAAGTACTTCTTCTTGATGTACTCCTTGTCGAAGCCGCCCCTCCGCTTATGCCTTGCGGGGACGTACTTCTCCTTGCGCTTGCCGGAGTCGTACTTGTGCCCATGATCGCCCTTCCCCGAATGCTTGTTCTTCTTGGGGCAGTTGGCGATGAAGTGGTCGGGGTCGCCACACTCATAGCATCCTGAGCGTCCTCCACTGCGGCTACGGTTCATGCGGTTGTTGTGGAACCGCGTGAACCGGTTGGCGAGCATTGCCAACTCGTCATCCCCCAATGACTCAAGCTGGTCCTCTGTGACAGAAAAGAGTGAAGAAAGTGCAAAGCCAGCAGAGGGGTTAGCAGAAGAGCCAGAAACCAAAGTCATAGTCGGGCCAGAAGGATTCGCATAAGAAGCCCTCGACATGGCATCAATCTCACTGGACTTGAGCTTACTGAAGAGCTCGTCGCATGTGAGGGTCTCATAGTTAGGCGATTCGATGATCGCCTGGACCTTTGAGTCCCACACCGACCGATCAAGAATGTGCAAAAGCTTCAAAGCTCTCTCATGATCGTCGAAAGGCAACTGCTCCTTGTTAGCCCTCATCCTGTTGACAATCACCTGAAAGCGAGCGAATAAACTTTCTATGCTCTCGCCAGGCTGATGTCGAAAGTTCTCATACTCTCTCTTGAACGACTCGTAGAGTCGGGTTTTGACTTGAGAGGTGCCCTCATGAAAGCGCATGAGGGTGGCCCAAATCTCCCGAGCCGTAGAGAGATGAGAAACGCGATCAAACTCTCCCATGCTCAAACACGAAAAGAGAGCATTACGGGCTCGGCTATTGGCATCGTGTTCATCGATCTGAAGCTGAGTGACACGAGCAGCCAAGACCACGTAATCGGCAGAGTTGGAAATATCCCAAATGGAAGCACCCAAACTCTGCATATAGGCCGACATGCGTATCTTCCTATACGCATAGTTCGTCCCATCGAAAAACGGCGGTTTGCCCACGCCGCGATCCATGTCGCCTTCTGTGGATCTGGAACCGGCTAAGGTGAAAGATCCTTAACCCGCTCTGATACCAATTGAAGGACCGAGAAGCAACCAGAAAGCGACCAGAGGGGGGTGAATGGGAGCTTCAAAATTTCCTTTCGGAAACTAGTAGCCACTGTCCCGAGAATCACCCCAAAAGACAAACCCTAGAGCTTGCTAATGTCCACGACCCTAGATGTAGGGTGGATGCTTCCAAGAAGCACAGCGGGACACTACACAACTATAGAAAGCCAACGCAAAAGACGGAAACCAAATCCGAGATCGCATGATCGAACGGCGAACGAAACTGCGCGAAACAGCTTGGACCGGACTCTGACTGCGTCCGATCAATCACCACCGGACGCGTCCGGTCACAAGAAAATGGTTCTGGAACCTTACTGTTCCTGACCGGACTCACGAGCAGGGAGCGTCCGATCAACAACAGTGTGTCCGGTCAAAAGACGACAAGCTCAATGAACAGTAGAACCTATGCGTCTGGTCAGTGTTCAAACCGAGCGTCCGGTCAGGTCACGAGATCAACACACCGAGCGTTCAACGACCGGACTCTCTGCCCGTGCGTCCGGTCATCTCGACCAAGCGTCCGGTCACCCCGATACAGTGCTGTTCGTCCACCGATTCAACTCGATCAAACCCAAAACAAATCCTCTAGGGATCAAACTTGGTGAGAGGAGTCAAAAAGAGTATAGTGAGCTATCCCTAAGAGATCATGGCTCGAACCTATCTCCAAACCGATGACTCGAAGAATTTCGGGGGAAGGGAGAAAAACTTGACCCGAAACAAAAATCGATCGATCTCCTAGACCGTGAGGTTAGAGGAGAATTCCTTCGGTGGAAAGAAGTGCCTCACGATCTAGAACAACTTGGTTCAAACGGTTTTGCAAAAGACGAACCGAGCAAAGAGATCAAGCGATGGGAAAATCGTGGAGAAAAAGGATTCCGCGAAGAACACGAATGAAACGCGAATCACAACCACGATCTTGCAGCCAAAGCGCAAACACACGCTATGACAAGGAGGTTACGGCCTCCTTTCCTCAATATCAACAATACACAGAGGTGAGTCTCTCTGCGGATCTCAGCAAGCTACAGCAGGGGATGGGAGAGCAGGAAACCCTAAGTGCGAAAGAGCAAATGAGATGGCTAAAACTGAGATAGGGGGAGGAGGGTGTCTCCCCGACTACTTATCCTAATTCTAGTCTAAGTACAATTCCTACTCTACCCCTCTCTATTCTAATTACAGAGCGAACCAGCTAAACCCTAGGGTTATTCTGGACCAACTCGAGTGGTAGGTGTATCCGACGGCCACGCCCGCACAACTCGTCCGCGTTGCCTCCACGCAACCTTCCGATTGCCGCCACGTGCCGCCCTCGCTCTGCACCCTCGGTTTTGCGGCCCAAACCGGGAAACCAGCCTTTTCCAGCTATCCCCCGGTTTTGAGGCCCAAACCGGGAAACCAGCCTCCAAGTCCAACGCCTGAGTTTTGTGGCCCAAACTCAGAAACCCGCAGCGCCCAGGTTTTGAGACCCAAACCTGGAAACCGTCCTCAGCCCAAGTTTTGTGGCCAAACTCGGAAACCCTTAGCACCCAGGTTTTGAGGCCCAAACCTGGAAACCGTCCACCCGATGGTTTTTCCCTGGCTCTACCACCAAACCGAAGCTGTAGAGGGGATGCACCGCCCGTGCACCCCGTCCACCGACACGTGTCCCCAGGTCCTCCACCCGAGCAACACCGTGCCGCACAGGTCTTCACTTTGTCGCTGTCCCAGGCTGCCAGCCACCACAGCTGATCCTCAGGCACTCTAGTCCCTCAGTCCAAGCCTCACGTCCGCCCTTCACCGCTCGGTTCATCGGCATGGCACGTCCGCCACACGGCACGCCCATCCTTAACCGCACCCGGTCCGTCGGCACGACCCGTCTCAACTTGACCTTCACCTTGCCCTCGATCACTGTCTCCGTGCTCGACACCTGCACAACACAAGCCAAAGACCGTGCGATCAAACCCGTTGACAATCACTCATCACTCAGAGACTCGGCATACACCCATGTATCCGCATTTGCTATGCTTTTGGGTCATTTGGTCGAGTTCTCTCCACCCCTTTCTTCCTTCATTCTATTTCCATCATGATTTGTGTGTGTAGTTGACAATGCACTCATCAAGGGGGAGATTGCGGATACATGGGTGTATGCCGAGTCTCGAGTGATGAGTCATTGTCAACGGGTTTGATCGCAGGTTCTTTGGCTTGTGTTGTGCAGGTGTCGAGCACGGATACAGTGATCAGAGGCAAGGTGAAGGTCAAGTAGAGACGTGTCGTGCCGATGGACCGAGAGTGGCGAAGGGCGGACGTGAGGCTTGGACTGAGGCACCGGTGGCCTGAGGATCAGCTATGGTGGCTGACAGCCTGGGACAGCGATGAGCGAAGACTTGACACGGTGTTGCCTGGGTCGAGGACCTAGGGACACGTGTCGGTGGACGGGGTGCACGGGCGGTGCATCCCCTCTACATCGTCGGTTTGGTGGTAGAGCTAGAGAAAAACCATCGGGTGGACGGTTTCCAGGTTTGTGCCACAAAACCTGGGCGTGCTGCGGGTTTCCGAGTTTGGGCCACAAAACTCGGGGACAGTTTCCAGGTTTGGGCCACAAAACCTGGGCGTGCTGCGGGTTTCTGAGTTTGGGCCACAAAACTCGGGCTGAGGACGGATTCCAGGTTTGGGCCTCAAAACCTGGGCGCTGGCGGGTTTCCTGGTTTCGGCCTCAAAACTAGGGGATGGACTTGGAGGCTGGTTTTCCGGTTTGGGCCTCAAAACCCGGGGTTGGTTGTGAAGGCTGGTTTCCCAGTTTGGGCCAGAAAACCGGCGGCAGAGTCCGTGAAAAGGACGCAGAGTGGTGGCGGCATGTGGCGGCAATCAGTGAGGTTGCGTCGAGGCAACGCTACCTATTGTGCGGGCGTGGCCGTCGGATAACCACCTACCACGAGTTGGTCCAGAATAACCTTAGGGTTTAGCTGGTTCGCTCTGTAAGTAGTTAGGGGTAGAGTGGGAATTAGGAATAGTTAGAATTAGGATAAGTAGGGGGAGACACCCACTTCCCCATCGATCTCAGTCATTTGCTCTTTGCTTCTAGGGTTTCCTGCTCTCCCAGTCCCCTGCTGTAGCTAGCTGAGATCCGCAGACAACCATACCTCTGTGTACTGGAGATTTTGAGGAAGTGAGGCCGTTACCTCACTGTTGTAGCGTGTGGTAGCCACACAGTTGCAGATCGATGACTTGATTCGTGTTTTGTTCGTGTTCTTCGCGTTCTTCGTTTCTCCGCGATTTTCCTGTCACTCAATCTCCCTCTCTACTATGTCTTTGCGAAATCCGTTTGAATCAACTTGTTCTTTATAGTGAGGAGATCATTTCCACCGAAGGAATTTATCTAACTCCTCACGAACAAGTAGATCGGGTTGATTTCATTTTCGTGGCGTTTTTTCGTTCTTAATCTTCCCCTTTCGATTTCCTGGTGATTGAATCGATTTGAGCGGATGATTTCTTGGGGATAGTCTTCTAACTACCCCATGATCATCTTCTCCATGTTTGGGAACGTGGGATTTTGATTTGGATCGAATTTGGAGAGATTTGGGGAAAAGGCGACTGAAATCGCCCTCTCTGCACGTTCGCGGACAGTCCGCGGTTTGACCGGCGGACAGTCCGCGCGTTGGGACTCAGCCAAGCAGTGGCTGTGTGTCTCGGTGAACAGTGCCGAAGTTTGACCGGCGGACAGTCCGCCGTTGGTTTTCGCGGACAGTCCGGGAACTGTCCAGGCGACATCAGCAGCAGTGCGGTTTTGCTCTTTTGGCCGGCGCACAGTCCGCGACCTGAGCCCGGACAGTCCGTGATCGTACCGGCGGATAGTCCGAGATCCTGCTGTAGCCTCCGGCTTATTGCGTTTGCTCTCCCGACTTGTTCGCTTGGTTTCCAGACTTCTCGTTTGGCCCTAGAGTTGACCAAGGAACCTCTCTAGGTATCTTTGCTACTTGTTAGCATTGGTATTTGGAGATTTCTCGATGTAGCCGTCTATCTACGCTCGAGACTTGGTTTTTGAGGGGTCGTACTCGTGTCGGTGCTTTCGGGGTTTGGTTCGCTATCACTTTGTGGTGCCTCGCTATGATCCTAGGTATCATCCACCCTCTTCCAAGGGTCGTGGGCATCACGGTTTCGGTCGTAGCTTTCGGGGGTTGATTTTGGGACATTAGGCCAAAGTTTCGAGAGAAATTTCTTGAGCTCCCATTCACCCCCCCTCTGGTCGCCTTGCTATTGCATTCTCGGTCCTTCAAAAAGTATCTCAAGTGATGAAACAGAGCACACCATTGCAAAGGCCTCGTCGAGACGATCGAAACGGACATATGATTTGCTATATTTGGAGTCCCGGAGCGAGAGTCCCCGATGGATACGACTTGGAAGATCCTAGAACATTCCGGAACATTCCAGAAGACACGAGAAGGCGACCCATGGAAGGTGGGACCCACCTGTCATAGAGACAGACCGGTCGGTCTCCCTCCTGGGCTGACCGGTCTACTACAGGGCCCAAGTTCGTCCCCCTTCGCGTGACGCACTCCAACCGACTTCTCCAACACATTTTGGCCCATTTAGGCCCAAGTGCATATAACGAAGGATTTAGTCCCACATCACTTGCCCAAGGTGGAGGGGAGGCAAGGAGCCCCTATATAATAAACCCAGGACCCCCCTGAGGCTACACACCATCATCATCTGGGAGTCTTTGTAGAGGCGTCCCTTGAAAGGACAACCTCTCCTCCCTAGAGAATTAGGTATTGATTTTCCAATGTAATAGCTTAGCTTTAGTCGGGAGTTAGGGAGAGCGGAGCTGCACTTCAGTTCCGGAGGAGTCTTCAGAGTTTTGGTATGTCTTGTATCTTTTCTTTGTAAGACTTATGCTATAATATATTTATCTTCTCTATTTACTTTATGCTTTATTATATGATTAGTATAGTTGTAATATCTTGGCATGGGATCTTCGCTCGTATTGAGTGCTCTAGTTATTCATGGTAATTAGAGTAGTAATCGATAGATTAGACATGGTGTTTAGTCTATAGGTTACCTGAGGTTGCGCTCCCACGGAATAGTTGTGGTAGCCCCAGGGGTGACAGCTCTGTTAGGCCTTCGTAGTCCACCACGTTCGGATTGATGTTTCATAGAGCTTTTGGCAGCCTTCTCCCAACTACCTTTTTCCCAGTCTTCTTCGAGAGTTGGAAAGGACCTGCTGCTACAAAGTGCCAATGTTTATGACTGCTATATCTTTTCATCTTTCACTACTAGAGAATAGGCCTTTGGACGATTTGCAAAATCAGCTTTAGTCATGGAAAATTTTGCGCCCGGGACTAGAAAGGTCTTTAGCCCCGGTTGGTAACACCAACCGGGGCTAAAGTTCCCCAGCCCAACGGCTCATTTGTCAGAGGGACCTTTAGTCCCGGTTGGTTTTACCAACCGGGGCTAAAGACCGGCCTTTAGCCCCGGTTGGTAACACCACCCGGGACTAAAGGTTTTGCCCCGGTTGGTGTATCCAGCCGGGGCTAAATGTAGGCATCTTTAGCCCCGGTTGGTAACACCAACCGGGACTAAAAGGTTTTGTCCCGATTGGTGTATCCAGCCGGGGCTAAATGCCAACATTTAGCCCCGGCTGGGAATAAGGACCGGGGCTAAATGTCCCTCCCTATATTTGAACTGTTCTTCCACCTCCAGCCGTGCCCGAGCTCTTCATTTTTTTTGATTCAGTCACTTGCTTGCTTGTTTGCTGTCTTCTCCAGTGATTTTTGTTTGTTAACACATCTCCGGCGATTGATTTATTTCATCACATCTACACCGCCATCGACTTCTTGAAAGGTTACTAGCTTAAGTTTTTTATTTTTGTAGATATTTTGAGTTCATTGACTTGATAGTTCAAATTATTACTCTAAAAACAAAATATGACCGTTTAATTAGTTTATTTCAATCTTTTAGAGAAATAGAGATCATTTAAATCATTTGTTGATAAAAAATAGAAATATATAATACTTTAGTTTACAAAATGTGACCGGTTTAATTAGTTTTTTTTTTTGAGAAATAGAGATGAGTTAAATCATTTGTTTACAAAAATTAGAAATATATAATACTTTAGTTTACAAAATGTGACCGGCTTAATTAGTTTATTTTATTATTTTGGAGAAATAGAGATCAGTTAAATTATTTGTTTACAAAAATTAAAAATATATAATACTTTAGTTTACAAAATGTGACTGGTTTAATTAGTTTATTTTATTATTTTTGAGAAATAGAGATCAGTTAAATTATTTGTTTACAGAAATTAAAAATATATAATACTTTAGTTTACAAAATGCAGAAGGATGTCTGCTTGGTATGTTGTTTTCGTGGGCACCAAGCCAGGTATTTACACCAGCTGGGCTGAGTGCAGTCAGTATGTCCTCAAAGTTAAGGGAGCTGTGCATAAAAAGTACAAGTCTTTTGAGGAACCTTCTGCAGCTCTAGAGGCTTTCAACTCAAGAATCAACTCAATTCCTACTGCACCTACCCCTACCTTACCTTCCTATCAGGTTGGAGTGGCAGGCAGTCCATCTTGTTGGACTGTGATGTGGGAAAAATGTGCAGGTGTTGTTAGTTGCTTTGGTTGTGGCCAAGTGGATTAGGCTGCACTGTTATCTTGATGTAATAATTAATTAGACAAGTTCAACTGCTACTATTTTTATGCCACCAGTGATTCTTTCTAAATTTCATGCCAGTCATTTTATAATTTCATTTGTTTATAAGAATGAGAGATATAATTATGTGATATGTCATATAATGCAGACGATGACACGTCACTGGATGTACAATGCCGATCGTCGCTCAAAAGAGTTCATTGATGGCGTGCATTATTTTTTAAGAGTGGCCGAGGCAAACAAGCGTAATGGTTTTATGTGCTGCCCATGTGCCCTTTGTAATAATTCGAAGGAATATTCTAGCTCAAGGAGTCTTCACTCACACTTGTTCAAGTCGGGTTTCATGCCAAACTATAGTTGTTGGACGAAGCATGGAGAAACTGGGATTATGATGGAAGAAGGTGAAGAAGAACAATTGGACCCTGACGATGACATTATTGCTCAATACGGTGACTTTGGTGATACTGCAATGGGGGAAGGTGAAGAAGAGGCAAGTGCAGAAGACACACTTGCTGAAGATGATGCTCTTGGTGATGTCATTCGTGATGCACAAGGAGATTGCGAAAGTGAAAAGGAGAAGGCTAAGTTTGACTGTATGCTAGAGGATCACAGGAAATTACTATACCCGTCTGCTGCAGATGGACAAAAAAAGTTGGGTACAACACTTGAGTTGCTACAATGGAAGGCACAAAATAGTGTATCTGATAAGGCATTTGGACAATTATTGAAAATTATAAAACAAAAGATGCTTCCGAAACCTAACGAACTGCCCGCCACTACGTACGAAGCAAAACAAGTCGTCTGTCCTTTGGGTTTAGAAATCCAGAAGATACATGCATGTCCTAATGACTGCATCCTGTATCGTGGCAAGGAATACGAGAATTTGGATGAATGCCCTGTATGTAACGCGTCACGATATAAGATCAGGCGAGATGACCCTGGCGATGTTGAGGGTGAAGAACGTCCCTGGAAGAAAATTCCTGCCAAGGTTATGTGGTACGCTCCTATAATACCACGCCTGAAACGTCTGTTCAGAAACAAGGACCATGCAAAGTTGGTGCGATGGCACAAAGAAGACCGTAAGGTAGACAACATGTTGAGACACCCTGCTGATGGGTCCCAGTGGAGAGCAATAGACAGAGAATTCCCGGAATTTGCAAAAGACGCTAGAAACTTAAGGTTTGCTTTAAGTACGGACGGAATGAATCCTTGTGGGGAACAAAGCAGTAGTCATAGCACGTGGCCTGTTACTCTATGTATCTACAACCTTCCTCCATGGTTATGCATGAAGCGGAAGTTCATTATGATGCCAGTGCTCATCCAAGGCCCGAGGCAACCTGGCAACGACATCGATGTCTACCTAAGGCCATTAGTTGAGGAACTACTACTTTTATGGAGTAAATCAGGTGTACGCGTGTGGGATGATTACAAACAGGAACACTTTGACCTGCGAGCATTATTGTTCGTAACCATCAATGATTGGCCTGCTCTAAGTAATCTTTCAGGACAGACAAACAAGGGATATAATGCATGCACACATTGTGGAAGAAGAAGTCAATATTTTGGGAGCTACCCTATTGGCATGTACTAGAGGTCCGCCACGCGATCGACGTGATGCACCCGACAAAGAATCTTTGTGTCAACCTTCTAGGATTCATGGGTGTGTATGGGAAGTCTAAGGATACACTTGAAGCACGACAAGAGTTGCAGCGCATGAAAGAACGAGACAACCTACATCCAAAGAAGACAGATGATGGACGCCATTACTTAAGACCTGCTAGCTACACTCTTAGCAATGAAGAGAAGGAAATCATGTTTGAATGCCTCAACAGCATCAAGGTCCCATCTGGATTCTCCTCCAATATAAAGGGAATAATAAATATGCAAGACAAGAAATTCCTAAACTTAAAGTCGCATGACTGCCACGTGCTTATGACGCAATTGCTACCGGTTGCTTTAAGAGGAATTCTACCTCCACATGTACGCCTGGCCACTGTGAAGCTATGTGCATTCCTTAATGCAATTTCTCAGAAGGCAATTAATCCACTAGAACTGGCTACTGTACAGAATGATGTGGTTCAATGCCTTGTGAGCTTTGAGTTGGTGTTTCGTCCATCCTTCTTTAATATCATGACACACCTCCTAGTTCACCTGGTCAAGGAGATTCATATTCTCGGTCCTGTGTTTCTACACAACATGTTCCCCTTTGAGAGGTTTATGGGAGTACTAAAAAATATGTTCACCAACGTGCTCGGCCAGAAGGAAGCATCGCCAAGGGCTACGGGACAGAGGAGGTCATTGAGTTCTGTGTTGACTTCATTCCTAACCTTGACTCGATTGGTGTTCCTGAATCGCGGCACGAGGGGAGGCTGTGTGGAAAGGGGACACTAGGGAAGAAAACATATATCGGTACGGGGAACGATTATTTCAATAAAGCGCACTACACAGTTCTTCAAAACTCAACCGTGGTGGATCCATATATCGAGGTACACAAGGAGTTCCTACGATCCCAATTTCCAGAGAAGAATGAAGTTTGGATAACACGTGAGCACATGAATACTTTTAGAACTTGGTTGCGAAAGGAATGTCTGGGTAATAACAATATTGATGAGCAACTATATTTGTTGGCTAGGCAACCATCGTGGCACATCGTCATGTACAAAGGGTATGAGATAAATGGAAATACATTTTACACCATTGCCCAAGATAAAAAGAGCACGAACCCAAACAGTGGTGTTCGCGTAGATGCCACAGACCCAAATGGGAAGAGGCAAACATATTATGGCCGTATAGAGGAGATTTGGGAACTAGACTACGCACCTAATTTTAAAGTCCCTTTGTTTCGATGCCAATGGGTCAAGACGACCGGAGGCGGAGTAACAGTTGACAAGGAGTATGGAGTGACAACAGTGGATTTCAACAATATTGGATACAAAGATGAACCATTCGTCCTTGCTGCTGATGTGAATCAGGTGTTCTACGTGAAAGACATGTCTACAAAGCCCAGGAGAGGGAAAAATGATGATAAATCAACCAAAGAGCCGAAACGCCACATAGTTCTTTCAGGAAGAAGAAACATCGTGGGAATTGAGGACAAGTCAGACATGTCAGAAGATTATGAAAGGGATGACCGGATACCACCCTTCAGTGTGAGCAAGGACCAAAGCATCCTGCTAAATGCTGAGGAGGCTCCATGGTTACGACATGATCATAACCAAGGGACATACGTCAAGAAGAAGATCACCAGTGTACCCGCTTGATATATAGTGATGTTTTAACCAATATTATGTATTAGATTTTTTGTGTAATTAATAATGATTATGGATAGTCATGGTTCATTGATGTCGGTGTCGAAATGACTTGATTTATTTTTGGCAAGCATATGAGCCCAAATTGATGCCTCACAAGAGGCGCTAGATTTTTCTGATCATTATTTTAATTATTATATTTTTCTCTATGCCGAATGAGATAAAAGCCGGTGAATTACACCTCCGGCCCTCTGCGGTTTTTCATCAACCTCCACAACGTTCTTCTTCGTAGGCCATTCAAGATCCCGTGTAAAAGTTTGGCACCATTCTGGATTATTTTGGTGGTAGGCCCAGTTGACCCTATAATTATTGGGTGACGGTGCGCGGTAATTCAATTAAACTATCTCCGAAAAATCACAAACTTGTTGGTTGCCTCACCCGTGCCACGTGACAGCCTAAGAAAAAGTTTGAGACCAATACGACACAGAAACGTATATGAACTACACAAATTTATCTTTTTAAATTAAACTGCAATTTAACAGTGAATTTCGCTATCGTGTATTTGGACAATGAAAGATAAACAACCCAAAATTTAACGTTCAGATAATGCAAAAATAATCTTCCTATCGAGAACCAGTTGTTTCAGATATTTAAATTTAACATTATATTTTTGCATTAACAAAATATGAATTATTATTTACATTTATATTCATTATTATAAGAAAAGAAAAGAATTTATGTTACAAATTTTTCTACTATACAATAAGGTAAAAGCAAATACAACTGTCATTTTTAAGTAATTTTATACCTAATATTTAATTTACTATGCAATTAACAAATATTACAGCATATTAATATAGTCAAAACCTAATACAAAACCCAAAATACAGACGGGAAAAAAACCTTTAGTCCCGGGCGGTAGAACCACCCGTAAGGTAGCTAATACAAAAACCAGAATAGAAAAAGCCCAAAACACTGGTGGGAAAAAAAGCTTTAGTCCCGGGCGGTGGCACCACCCGGGACTAAAGGTGCCTTTAGTCCCGGGGCGTAAGCCCGCCCGGGAATAAAGGTCCAAGCCTTTAGTCCCGGGCGGGCTTACGCCCCGGGACTAAAGGTCTTTTAGTCCCGGGTGGTGCCACGGCCCGGGACTAAAGGTTCCCCGCGTATATAGGGCACAGTGCCCTCCTTCTTCCTTAGATCGACGTCAGACCGCCCACAGCGCCGCCGCTTCCCTCGTCATCTCCGATCGAGTGTCGCGCCGCCGTTGTCCCGCCGCATCCCTCGCCGACGTCCGCCTCGCCGTCGTCCTCTCGCGCGGCCGCGCCGACGCCTCCTCTTCTCTCCCTCGCCGGCCCTCGCCGGCCTCGGCGGCCACCTGACTCGGCGGCCACGCACGCCTCGTCCTCTCACGCCGCCGGTGAGGAGGCCGGGCGCGGTCGCGCCGCCGTGCTCAGTGCGTGCGTTGTGTGTGTGCGTGTGTGCATGTTGTGTGCAGTGCGTGTGTGTGCAGTGCGTGTGTGTGCACTGTGTGTGTGCGTGTGTGTGCACTGTGTGTATGAATGATTATAGAAAATGAATATATATACATATATATTTAGAGAATATCAGAAAATGTTATTAATGCATCGCAGTGTATATATGTTTATAGAAAAATGAATATATATTTATATAAATATATAGTTATATAAATCATTTTTAGAAAATCGTGTTTTTTAATCTAACAAAAAATATGTGACATGTAGATAAAAAGAGATTGGTCGCGTTGACCTCGCCGCCGTCCGCCGTCATCTTCACCGCAACGTCATCCTCGTCGTCGTCCGTCGTCGTGCTCACCTCCTCACCGCAACGTCATCCTCGTCGTCGTCCGTCGTCGTCCTCTCCTCAACGGTGTGTCCCTTGTGATGGAGAAAGAATAATCAATTAGATATGTTTATGTCGTGTATATGTTTTTACGAATGTGTATGGAATAATGACTTAGCATAATCAATTAGATATATTTATGTCGTGTATATGTTTTTACGAATGTGTATGGAATAATCACCTAACCCAAAACCCCGAACCCTAAACCCTAACCCCTAAACCCTAACCGCTAACCCCTAACCCCTAACCCCTAACCCTTAACCCCTAACCGCTAACCCCTAACCCCTAACCCCTAACCCTAAACCCTAACCGCTAACCCCTAACCCCTAACCCCTAAACCCAAAACCCTAAACCCTTAACCCCCCATGGTCTTTATCCTCCATGGTCTGTATGAATATACGTTATTTGCAAAAATATGGTGTTTATTATCCTCCATGTTATTCGCAGAAATGGCCGACCCAGTTGACAACATGGAGGAGCAAATGTACGAATTAATCAACAGCGCCGCTAACCCAGATGTAGCAGGTGACGATAACAATAATCAAGAAGTAGATGACGGCAGTCAATACTTTATCGATTATGAAGAAATTATGCAAGAAAATACTGGCGAGGTATACCTACAATCTCTATGAGCACATAAAATTCTAATCAATTTGTAAATGTATTTATAATCTACTGTTCCTACATACGTAGCCCTCTGGATCGACAACGACTACCGGGAAGAGTAGGACCGTACGAGGTCCGAAGAAGCCGTTGGATGGCCGATACATTATCTCAGAATTCAACGAGAAAACAGGCCAAGTGCTTGGAGAACATGCACAGAAATTCGTTAACCACTGTGGGTCTCTCGTAAGCGATAAGATCCCGATCAATGCTCGTGAATGGAAGGAAAAGAGAAGTGCTCCTCATATAAGTTTTGTCTCTGATCGTGATAAGGAACTGGTTTGGCAAGATGTCCTTGCACATTTCACGCTTGAAACAGAAGATAGAAATTTGAAGGCAAGAGTTCGGGATTGGGCTATGAAGAAAATGGCAACACTATTCCAGGGCTGGAAGAAGAAATTGTACAACACATTTATCAAGAAGGACCTAACTCCGGATTTTAACAGCAAGGCCTACGTCAAGTTGAGGCCTTTTTGGGATGAGTTTGTAGAATTCAAGAAATCAGAAGAGGGTGAGGCACGTGTCAGAATGAACCAACAGAATGCCCGACAAAAACAATCTGCATTTAGCAGTGAGTTCCCTGCAAAGGCAATCTGCATCAGAGCCAGGAGTCAACACCAGCACCCCTGGTGATCAGTTGAAAAGCAGTTGCGCTTCCACGGAGGTGCCAACGATTCAAGGTGACGCAGGGCTGCGCTTCCCCGTGGATGACATCACTGATCCTCTCACGACCTGTGAGCTGCACATTCCACAGGGGAATGACACAATAATGGTGGCTATTGGTGTCGTATCTCCTATTGACCCTACGAAGACACCAAGATGCCATGGGGCATTGGTACCACCTGGTTATGCTAGTGTCTCGGTGGATAGAGTATTGAAAGGGCATAGCAATGTGACTCTTGACATTGAAGGAGGTGATGGTGAGAAGACTTTAGGAGAAGCGGAGAAGGCATTCATATGTTGGCGTAAGCGCTATATCATTATTCCTGGGGCATCACCTCCTCCTCCTCCTCAGCAAACTAACCCTAGGTGCAGATGAAAGTCAATGAAACATTTTTTCACTAGTTATGTATTGACTTAATTAAATAATTGTTTACTCATACTATGTTGTTTTCACAGCAGGACCTCTCCGCACCAAAGTCCAATTATCCATTCACCACATAGTCATCATAGTGCTGCGGGCGATGCAGTGAAAGACATAGCTGCATCCCCACCGGCTCCATCCCCTCCACGATCGGCTCCATCCCCTCCACGACCGGCTCCATCTCCACCACGGGCTCCATCCCCGCCACCGGCCCCATCTCCTCCACCACGGGCTCCATCCCCGCCACCGACCCCATCTCCTCCACCACGGGCTCCATCCCCGCCACCGGCCCCATCTCCTCCACCACGGGCTTCCCCGCCACTGGCCCCATCAAAGAAGAGGCCAGCCACAAAAATGAAGGCATCGGCCCCACCGCCACCAAAGAAGAAAGCCTCTGCAGAAAGACATCAAGCTGTTCCTCAGAAGACGAAACTTCCCTATGATATGACTGATGAGGAAACAAATGCTGCAGCGAAAGCAGATTTGGACAAATTTTGGGCGGACGTCGAGGCTAAACAAAAAGCAAAGAAAAACCCAGAGAAGCCGTACCTTTTTGTACGTCCTGATATGCTCAGGAAAAAGGTGGATGCTCATCAGAAAAAAGTGCGTGATTCTCGTAAGAAATCGCCACCATCAGACTATGACCGCACTATGACCATGTCACTTGAGGAGGCAAAGCAGAAACAGAAGAGAGCAAGCAACGGTGTCCCACAGCTCGGGGAACAATCGAAACAATCAGTGCCCCCACTTGTTGTGAATGAATATGGTTCTAACTTGAAAGCGCTAGAACAACTTGAGGTGAATCCTGAGCATCTTGATGCATTTTTCGCAGAAACTGGTCTAACCTTGTCACAAATGCTCCGTGAAGCACCCATTGAAACTGCTCCGCAAGTTGATCAGTGGAAGAAGAATTATGTATATGGCCAGAGTCTATACAACCCTACGGCCCTCACAGAACTTGGCACTCAAATGTACTTGTTAAACCAGTGGTACATGGCAGCGTGTACCAAAAAAGCGGATGATTGGATATGCGTCAGAATTAGAGACCATCATTACTTCCATGGTGATGACATTATACTTATCCAATTCAATGAGTTACAGCAGCTATGCCACCTGGATGCTCTAGACAAATCTCTAGTCAGCCTCTTCTGTTTGTAAGTGATCCTTCGTTTTAATTATCTCACTCTAGCATATGTATATGTAAATGTAATTATGCTAACACTAGCTAGCGTGCCTATATACATATGCAGAAACATGATGAGAGACCTCGCACGTAGAAATGACAAGGAGGTTGGTTTCATTGATCCATATATCGTATTCTCGGTCCCAAAGAAAGATCCCGCCTATGATATATGGAGAAATGAAACAGGGAGGAATCTCCGAAGGTTCTTGGTGAACCAAAAGAACAAAAGATATATACTCTTCCCATACAACTTTAGGTGGGTGTTGTTATCATGTGCATATTTATTTTTACTTACTCAATTTCTATGATATATGTTGACTATATAAGCAAATTAATGCAGCTATCACTGGATATTGATCGTCTTCGATCTCTCCGAAAGTCAATTGATAGTCTATGACTCGTTGAGAAAACCACTGGGAGATTATCAAGATATCATAGACATTATCCAGGGGTAACTTTCGATCTCTAAATATTGATTTCTACACTTTAAATCTGCAATAGTTAATTACGATCCAATATTATATTGTGCAAGGTTTGGGCTTGGTTCGTTCCGAAACACCGTCCGGATTTGAAGGCGACACTTCCTCGTCCTATCCAATTGCAAGTAAGTAGTACTATCTCCCCGCGTCTTTACCACTGTAGCATGCTTTCATCACACGCGCGAGATGATGAGAGTAATATCTTTTTACATCGTGCAGTGGGTTCTACGGCAACCACCAGGGAACAATTTGTGTGGGTACTATGTTTGCGAGTTTCTCTCGGTGTATGCCAAAACAACTCCTCTAGAGAGACAGAAGGAGCTATGGTTGAACAACCAGGTGTTGGACATGGTGCGCCTGAAAGGAATTCAAGAGACAATCGCAGGAGTTCTTAATGACCGTGTCCTCAAAGCCGGCACCGAGTTCTACTATAACCCGGAAGAACCAATATTGAAACCAAACCAAGACGACCATTTGTATGACATTTAAGTGACGGTCAATATTTGTGTTGTAAATACCAAGGATGCATGGATAATGCTGTAAATTTTATGTGCATAAAAATATTATACACATAATATGTATAGCTAGCCCATATATATATAGTTTCATATTTTATGTGTGTAATTATAAATTTTATGTGTATATATATGTGGACACATACATTAGCAGCGAAGAATACATATTAGAAATCCTAATGTAATATATTAGCATCGAAGAAAACGTATTAGAAAACCTAATGTAATTGAAAAACTGAAAACAATAGCCAATTGAAAAGAAAAAAGAAAAGAAAAAGAAAAAAGAAAAAAAGTCTTTAGCCCCGGTTGGTAATACCAACCGGGACTAAAGAGGCCAGTCTTTAGTCCCGGTTGGTATTACCAACCGGGGCTAAAGGTCCCCTCTTTAGTCCCGGTTGGTATTACCAACCGGGGCTAAAGGTCCCCCCTTTAGCCCCGGGGCCGGGAACCGGGGCTAAAGGTCGGGCCTTTAGTCCCGATTCCTTAGCCCCGGCTCCATGCCCGGGGGTAAAGGCCATTTTCGACCGGGGCTAAAGGCCCGTTCTCCAGTAGTGTTTGTTGCTTTAGAACACAAGTAATAGAGAAGTATATAGGAACCTTGATCTCTCCCGTTGTCCTCCCACTATAGTTATCTAGTTATCATTGAATTATCCTTTATGTGCATCATTTATTATCATATCATATATCATTCACTCCTGCTTTAGTAAAATAAGTACTCTGAGTTAGTAGATGCATGATAGTGAGTTATCAGATTCTTGACCCTAGCTTCCCTGTGGTAAAATATAAATAACGATCCTGGAATACTCCCAGTAAAATGCTACAATGGTGTTCTATGCGCTTGCGGAATCTTTCATATTCTATTTGCACTAACAAACATCAACACCGGCCCAACACTGGTACACTTCCCGTTTTACTCACCCCAGTGTTGGACCGTATGCTCACCCTATGTCTTTTTATTGATGTAGGTAAAACGGTTGGAGGACATTTGGTTGGTGGATTCCGGGTGCTCAAGGCATATGACCAGAAACGCCAAGTGGTTCTCCAGTCTTAGTCCAGTTGCCGGAAAGGAGTTTATCACCTTCGGCGACAATAGCAAAGGTAAAGTGTTGTCTCGTGGGTCGGTGCGAGTTAATGAGCACTTTCTGTTGCGTGATGTTGCTCTTGTGTCTAACTTGCATTTTAATCTTCTTTCTGTTTTGCAACTCTTTGATGATGACTCAGGGCAATCTTGTGTGTTTGATTTCGCCCTTTGGGAAAGTCTTTCGTGCGAATTTCTCGGAGTCGTTTGGAATTTCCCGTTGTCTTTTGGCTGGACCTTCCTCCTCTGATCTTTGTAAGTGGCATAGGAGACTTGGTCACCTGAGCTTCTACTTGCTTGCAAGGCTTAGTTCACTTGGCTTAATCCGAGGATTGCTCAAGTTGTGCATGGAGAAGGATCTTGTTTGCCATTCTTGTAGACATGGGAAAATGGTAGCCGCTCCCCACCATCCTGTGAATCAAGTTATGACCAAGCACCCTAGAGAGCTTTTACACATGGACCTTGTCGGTCCGGCTCGGGTGAGCTCGGTTGGGGGAAGTGGTATGTGCTTGTTGTCGTTGACAATTTTTCGAGATATTCGTGGGTTTTCTTTTTAGCTGAGAAAACTGAGACTTTTGTTTTTACTCGCAATCTGATTTTGCGACTTCAGAACGAGTTCCCTAAGAACTCGATGAGAGCTATTCATAGCGATAATGGTTCCAAGTTTAAAAACTCAGATTTTGAGAAGTTTTGTAACTCTTTGGGTTTAGAGCATCAGTTTTCTTCCCCCTACACACCGCCACAAAATGGTGTTGTAGAGAGGAAAAATCGGACCCTTGTGGAGATGGCCAGGACGATGCTCGATGAGCATAGGACTCCTAGGTGATATTGGGCCGAGGCTATAAACACTGCATGCTACATTTCCAATCGCATTTTTCTCCGTGCTTTCTTGAAGAAGACTTCTTATGAACTGCGATTTGGGAAGCAACCCAAAGTGAGTTATTTTAGAGTTTTTGGTTGCCACTGTTTTATACTCAAGAAAGGCAACTTGGACAAGTTTGAGTCTCGCTCTTCTGACGTTGTATTTTTGGGTTATGGTAATCATACTCATGCATATCGTGTACTTAACCTTGATACTAACAGAGTCATGGAGACATCCGATGTCACCTTCGATGAGACTGTGCTTTGTTCTTCTTTTAGTTTTGAGCGTGCAGGTGATCATGAGATTGGAGAACCTCTTTTTCATGATGAGGAAGGTGCTGAAGGGATTGATGATCCAACACTTCCTCCACCTGCGGTGCCGATTGGGTCTACTTCGACCATGACTGCACGCGGCCCTGACCCTTCTTCTTCTACAACATGGGGGCCGTTTGATCGACCACCTCGGGCTGTACCACTTGTACCCGAGGAGGCACCAGCTGTTGTTGAGGGGAGGTCACTTCAGCAATGGAGGCGCCATGACACATTCAGCGCCAACACCCTCCTCAACAGATGATCGACGACATCCACAAACGCGTCACTCGGTCTAGGTCACAACAAATCTCTCACTTTGCTCATTCTGCTTTTGTTGCTGATTTTGAACCCCGAGACGTTGGACATGCTTTATCTGATCCGGATTGGGTCAATGCCATGCATGAGGAGCTTGAAAAATTTGAAAGAAATTGGGTTTGGGTTCTTCTTCCTCTTCCTCCTAAGTGTCACCCTATTGGGACAAAATGGGTCTTCATCCAAAGGTTTGGAGGCAATAGTCAGAAGGAGGGGATAGACTATGAGGAGACTTTTGCTCCTATAGCTCGTTTGGAGGCAATTAGGATCCTCTTGGCTTTTGCTGCATCCAAAGGTTTCAAACTTTTTCAAATGGATGTCAAGAGTGCCTTCCTATATGGCTACATAGAAGAAGAGGTGTATGTGAAACAAACCCTCGGTTTTGAAAATCCCAAGTTTCCAAACCATGTTTTTAAACTTCACAAAGCTTTGTATGGCTTGAAACAAGCCCCTAGAGCCTGGTATGATAGGTTGAAAACCTTTTTGCTTGCTAAGGGTTTTAAAATGGGATGTGTAGATAAAACGCTTCTTCTCCTCAAGTAAGGCAATGACACTCTCTTGGTTTAGATTTACGTGGATGATATGATTTTCGGTGGATCTTCTCACACTTTGGTTGCCAAGTTTGCAGATACTATGAGCAGGGAATTTGAGATGGGCATGATGGGCGAGTTGACGTTTTTCCTCGGGTTGCAAATCAAGCAATCCCGAGAGGGGACGTTCGTGAAATAGGGCAACTACACCAAGGACATATTGAAGAAGTTCGATATGGGTGAGGTCAAGCCTCTTCCAACACCCATGTCGACCACGATGGCCCTGGATGCGGACAAGGATGGAGAAGCTGTGGACCAGAAGGAGAACCGAAGTATGGTCGGGTCGCTGTTGTACCTAACGGCGACACGCCCAGACATTCAGTTCGCGGTGTGTCTTTGCGCACGCTTTCTGGCGTCGCAACGCACTTCTCACCGTTAGGCGGTCAAGCGCATTATGAGGTACTCATGTTTCACACCTGAGTTCAGGATTTGGTATTCTGCTTCTTCTACCCTCTCCCTTTGTGGTTACTCGGATGCTGATTTTGCTGGTTGCCGACTTGAGCGCAAGTCCACTTCTGGGACTTGTCAGTTTTTGGGTTCTTCCATTGTTTGTTGGTCTTCTCACAAGTAGTCTAGTGTCGCTCTGTCTACCACAGAGGCTGAATATGTTGCTGCGGCTAACTGCTGCTCCAAGTTGTTGTGGATGAGGGCCACTTGCGTGATTTTGGTCTGAGTTTTTCTCGAGTTCCATTCCTTTGTGATAGCACGAGTGCGATTAGCGTTGCTAAGAACCCTGTGCTGCATTCTAAGACCAAACACATTGATGTGCGCTTTCATTTCTTGTGAGACCACTATGAGAAGGGTGATATCGACCTTCACCATGTCGATACTCATCTTCAGTTGGCAGATATTTTCACCAAGCCTTTGGACCAATCAACCTTTGCCAGGTTGAGAGGTGAGCTTGGTGTGTGTTTCCCCTTTTAGTTGGGGGAAACATTTTGGTTATTTTATCATAGACTGACTTCTTTTATTTCTAGCTTTCGCATTTCATCATTTTTGCATCTTTCTCTTCTCGAGCTTCATGTCTATAATCTGTAGAATGAATCTATTCTCTAATTAGTGTATGCTCTAATGATATATGATGATGCATGTAGCTTAGGCTCTTTTTGATCACTGATACATGTTGTGAGCTGAGCTACTTTTCAGAACTGTGAATATGCATAATTCAACATAACAATTGAAACATGTTCACCATTGAGTTTGGCAACTAGCATGTGTAGAAGATGTTGAAGTTACTTGTGCTTTTCATACATGCTAGGTTGTTATGTGTCTAGTTCTGAGACCTTCACTTGCTTGGTTTGTTCATATTCTATTAAAATTTGATCCAAGACTAAGTGAATTGTAAAGATCGAGATGGGATTACATGACAGCACATCACGATATCGAGACTGTTTCTCATTGCACTTTCATTTAAACTTGAGCCGTGTAGTGTAAGACCGAAAGCGTTGCTTCAAGCTTCTGATTGCTTATGCATAGGCTTAGCTCGGTTGAAAAGTTAGGCAATGTCAATTTTTCAACCTCTCGCAATCACATGTTGAATATTTGAACTTGTGAAATCACCGCTGCAACTCCGATAAAATTTGAAAACACAAGTCTATGTTTCATTCTATAGCATGATGATTGAACTTTGCTATTGGTAGTTCACCTTTCATACATGTTTAGCACTTGTGTAATTTCCTGTCTATACATGTTTGGTGCTATTTTGATGGTGAAACCCTTTTCTGAATGGCTTAAAACTGCTCACTTTGCTCATATGTTCCTATTTCGTATTATGTGATCAGTTTGAGCCTATCCTTGCATTTATGCTTGTTGTTGAATCATTGGATCAGCACTCTTTAGAGCATCTATTCCTTCTATCGGCTATAAACCTGAAGCTGCTAACCTGCATTTGTGACTCATATGCATTTTGCCTTGTTGTGTGCATTTTCAACTAAGGGGGAGAAATTTTGACAAATCATGTCCCTAGATGTATGCACTATTGAAGGGGGAGTTCATGTTCAGGGGAGCTTGCTCATTTGATGAGTTTTCTAGCTTGTGAGGTTTTTCACTTGGTTTGGAGCGGTTTTGCTAGTTGTGTTGAGCCATTGCCTCTTTCTGGAGGAACTAGCTTGTTTTTGCTTTCCTTGCTCCGACTTTCTTGCTAGCGGTGTTGATCCTGTTCTACCTCTTCTTGTGGGCTAGCTTTGCTTTGCTTGGTTGCGTCGAGCCGTTACCCATGTCTTTGGGAACCAAGTTGTCTCGCTCACTCCATTCGACTTCTGTTGGCTTTGATTCGCTTCTGGTCGTTTGGTTGAGTTCGCTTCCTCCTTTCTTCTTCTATCTTCATATGATTTGTGTTGGTAGTTGACAATGCGCTCATCAAGGGGGAGATTGCGGATACATGGGTGTATGCCAGATCCTGAGATGATGAGTGATTGTCAACTGGTATGATGCGCATGTTCTTTGGCTTGTGTTGAGCTCGGATACGGTGATCAAGGGCAAGGTGAAGGTCAAGTAGGGACGTGCCGTGCCGATGGACCCGGAGCGGTGAAGGGCGGACGTGAGGCTTGGACTGACGGACCGGTGGCTTGAGGATCGGTCGTGGTGGCTGACAACCTGGGACAGCGATAAGTGAACACGTGTGTGGACGGGGTGCACGGGCGGTGCATCCCCTTTACGGCATCGGTTTGGTGGTTGAGCCACAAAAAAACCACCGAGTGGACGGTTTCCAGGTTTGGGCCTGAAAACCTGGGCGCTGGCTGGTTTCTGAGTTTGGGCCACAAAACAGAGGCGACGGACGACAGGTTTCCTGGTTTCGGCCTCAAAACCGGGGGATGGCCCAGGTTTCCCGGTTTTGGCCTCAAAATCGTGGGAGGTCCGTGAAAAGGACAAGCGGCGCCTGGGTGAGGAAGTCCATCCTGTCACTAGTTGAATAAGGCTACAAGTTAGCCAAAGTCCATCCTGTCACTAGTTGACTTGCGTGAACTTGGGTGAGGAAGTTTTTGTGGTGTCTCGCTGTGTTCCTAGGGAACATCCACCCACTCTCTTGGGTCGTGGACATCACGAGTTTCAGTTTTGTTCTGGGGGTTGATTTTCTGGAATAGAGGCCTCATCATTTCTAAAGAAATTTGAAGCTCCCATTCACCCTCCTCTGGTCGCGTTGGGTAGCTTTCTTGGTCCTTCAGACGCAAGCCTCAGGATGCCACCACGTGCCGTCCTGACGACCGCCGCACCTTCCTCATGGATAGCTTTGCCACCGCGCCAGCCTCTCCATGCCGCCACACGTCGACCGTCCTTTTTGCGGACCTCCCCTCGGTTTTGAGGCTGAAACCGAGAAACCTGTCCTCCGACTGAGTTTTCTAGCCCAAACTCAGAAACCCGCGAGCCCAGGTTTTGAGGCCCAAACCTAGAAACCGTCCTCGCTGAGATTTGAGGCCCAAACTCAGAAACCCGCCACCCTGAGTTTTGTGGCCCAAACTCGGAAACCGTCGAGGGTAGTTTTTCGAGGCTCAACTACTAAACCCGCGCCGTAGACTGGATGTGCTTCGCACACCCCGAGTTCCAGCACCGATGCTGGAGCATGTCCAGCCTCCACGCCAAACATAGTTCATTCGCCTTCCTTCTTGGCCTCCCGCCAAGTGTCACGATGCCATCACCTTCCTCCCGACTCCGCCGATGCATCACACATCCCCATGTGCTCTTGCTTGCTGATGCCACGTGCCAGCTACCAAAGCTGGTCCTCAGGTCTCCCGGTCCGTCAGTCTAAGCCTCACGTCCGTCCTTCACCGCTCCCGGTCCGTCGGCATGGCACGTCTCTACTTGACCTTCACCTCACCGTCGACCACTATCTCTGAGCTCCACACCTGCACATCAACACAACAAAGAGACGTGTTGCCCGTTGACCGATCACTCATCACTTCAGGAAGGGAACCACAAGGGCACATATCAACCTTGTGTTCGCAATCTTGTGACAGAACCGACCAATTTATACCAGATTAAGCACCAAAACCTCTGCTTTTGCAAAGATCATCATGTACTTAAGCTCGTACAAACCCGGTACTTCGGAAATCTCAAAGGATTTCAAATCATGAAACATCAGCCAAGATCGTAATAGTTCCGTGAACATGTTCACAATTTACACACAGTTTCCACGTAGTTCAAATACATCGGAGTACGAAACAATATTACAAACCATAGTTTGAAAACAGTAGCGGAAGCAACATAGTTTGAACATAAGTTTGGATGGTTCTCAATACGGTGCCATCAGCCTGATTAGGTCCACAAAAAGCATCAAGTAAGATAAGAAGCGACCAAGCCCATGGTCTAGTCATCTCCCGTAACCGGGTACATGCAGTTCTCACAGTAGCCAAAGAAGCACTGGCCATCTGCAACAACAAGGGAATAAAACTCTGAGTACAAGAAGGTACTCAGCTATAGACTTAACCGTCATAAACCAGAAATAATGAGACACCAAGGATCATGTAAGCTATATGTGGGGTTGTCTACGTACACCATTGCATGAAGCTCTTTTGTAAATAAACTTAACTTAGGTGCTGGCAGTCACTTTTAATAATTAGTTCTACCTTACTAGATTTGCACCTGAACTATAACAAGCACTTGACTAATTAATCAAGCAAGAGTGACTATCTCATCAATAGCCCTTCAGATTTCATACCATAACCATCTTTAGTTCCATAAGTTCTACGGGTAGTGATCTAAAGTCAATTACTCACTGTCCAGGAGTGATGGCGATTATAATTGATTCCTACCCAGCTGGGGATAAAATGTCTCACACTCGCCCGGCACATCCGGCTACGACAGTCGTAAGCTGCCACTCAGGAAATTCGAGAACACGATTCGCGGGACGGCCATGGGCCCTTCTACACCGAGGGTTATCTCAGTGCCAGGTCGCTCAAGCTATAGCTGCCCACGGTTATGCTAGGTCGACCAGGCCCTGCCTGTCCTCAGACCATGCCAGGTTGCTCAGAATAGTTGCCCATGGTACAGCTGAGGCCCTGGGTGTTAGGCGTCAACATCTCCATCTCAGCTCGAATAACCTTACTCGGCTTCACGGGAGGCACCCACACCTACTCCGTTAAGTGATTGACACGTTCAATTTGACTAAAGGGACACTTCCCGAAATGGGTCCTATGCGACACAGGAGGAAGACTACTAATACATAGAACCCATGTCCTGCTGCTCCTACATCCCGCCCGGTCTCAGATTAATTATCACATGGTTATCTCCATGATAGCACTAGGCTAGACATGATTAGTATCCACCTACATGTCGGGGACAGGAAATCATCCGACTTTTACTGGTCTAGGCAAGACTAAGCATATACGAACTTAAATCTAACAGGGATATTCAGATAATATTTGCAGTGGACAAGGTACAGTAATAATGCATCAACGGTAGCAATCAATTCCTATAACCTAATGCAACAATCACTATCAGGTTAGTTTGTAAACCATTTGCAAACCATAGGAGTTAAATGCTTCGGGGCTTTGCCTTTCTCAAAGTCAGACGGATGGTGGCCGCGGCACTCGGGCAGTTCTTCGGCGTCGACCCCTCCGGTCTCCTCGGGCACTGTCTCCTCCTGACTCAGCTCTTCCTACTGCGGTAGGTTCTGAGTCTCTTCTGCCGATCCTATATGATGCATAATATGCATAAGTAGGATGAATGCACATAGAATACATATGGGTTGCAACAGATTTAACAATAATTCAGGAGATAAGCACATGTCATCTATTTCGTTTTCTTCAACAAGGTAGTCAACATCATTCAAAGATTTTGAAAGACATTAACATTAGCAACCATTAACTTTCCCAATTAGCCAAATAAGGTGCTTAATCATTACAGCACCACCTACTTATTTATTTTATTTACCATTTACTTGCCCAAATAATCTTATTTAAACATGCTTATAACAGCAACCTATCACAAATAGTTTCAGATAAATCTACAAAAATTACTCTAGGCTAACAACATGTAATTCAAACGAGTGTTAAATTTTCAAGTTGTTTGGACTTAAGCACCACCCTCTATGAAAAAGACAAATAACATGATGAAAAGGTTCTTTGAACTACACATCCTAGCAGAAAGTGTCAAGCATCTAATTTCACATATTTCCTCTGAACTTCTTAGCACATGAGCAGTCTACAAAAATTATCAGGTTCATATTCATTATATTCTAATTACTAAAAATTATACAAGAAAACAATATTTAGCCATTTTAATTGGTACTGCCAATAAATTCCACAGAGCATCTTCATATTACATTTTTCCCATAAACTACTCATCTACACAAACCTAACAAATTTGGAACCACATTTTTCCGAGCTACACAAAATTAGTTATGCATTTTCTAATCTAACATCAAAATCCTAAATTAATTTAAACTGCATACAGAAATATCATAAAATATGCATTTAATATTTTTAACAAGTAGCCTTATTCAGTCTTATCATAACAAAATTTGTTTCACAATATTTGGATTTAAAATGAGCCTGGTATGAATTTTGAAGCCTTTAAACCCTTTTCTGCAAAACTGATTTAAAAGAAATCCAACCTAAAACGCTATGGACATCCGGCTTCATGCACCCGCAGACACAGGGCAAAACGCTAAACGCACCCGGCTAACCCAAGCGCTAGCGTACCCAGACATTCCCCCTTCTCTCCTTTACCCACTACCAGCGCGTCTCGCAGGTCAGGCGACCCCACGCCACCCAGTCAACGGGCCCACGCGTCATAGGTTTCGTCGGAGTTGACCAGAGCTAGCTCGCCGGCGGCAAGGTTTCCGGCACAACTATCTACCCTGCCAGCTTCGCCTTCGCGAGACGGACATGGTCGGCTAGGTCTCCCGGCCAGAGGCTCACCAGAGCAAGCTCGACAGCGGTCATGGCAGAGCGGCGGCGATGCGCTACGGTGGCGAGGCCTTGCCCGGCTGTTCCGAGGCTCGGCGACGCGAGTGCTAACTCAAGCAAACCCTAAGCGACCTACCAGGACAACCATCGAGCGATGCCGACCTTGGCGTTGCCCGGTGCCACGCACGGCGTCGGTCCACAGCGGACGTGGCCGTGGCACAACTAGGTTCCGGCCGAAACACGGTGGGGGAGAGATCTCTATCTAACCCTAAGCAACTATGGTGGTAGAGGAGGCAAGAACAGGGCTTGGTTAGAGGTAGCAGGGCCGGAGATGGCCGGACCACGCAATGGTCATGGGGGCGGCCATGGCGAGAACCCGAGATTGGCACTCGGCGTTCCGCCGGCTAGAGAGAAGAAGAGGAGAAACCAACCCGTGCTGGTCAGAGAGGGGGTTAGGGCGGAGAGGCTGGCGGAAGGAATCGGGCGGCGTCGCTTCGAGCAGTGAGCAATCGCTCGCCGGAGATCGGCGGGCGGCGGCGGCGTTTGCGAACTGGAGAGGATGGAGCAGTGGGAGGCGAGCGAGTGAGTGAGCGAGTGAGTGATCAGTCGGTTGCAAGCGCGAGCGGGAGAGGAGGCAAAGCCAATGCATCGCGCGGATGCAATGCACCTGGCCACTTCCCGTCGTGTCGGCCCGACCGAGCGCGATGGCGGCCAGGCATCGGCGGCCACGCGGCGACGGCGCAGAGAGGGGACAGGGAGTCCCTGTCGGCTTGGCGAAAACCACGGGCGCGACAAGCGGCGGTTTGGGCGGCGGCAGCAGCGGTTTTGCTGGCGTACGGCTTGCGGGCAAGCGGCGGCGCGCTGAGGAGGGAGAAAGAGGGGCTGACAGGTGGGTCCCATGAAGTTTAAACAAAAGAGGTTTTTGCTAAAATTTTTCCTACCCAATAACTCCCAACATATACCGTATTAGGCAAAGGTCCTAAAAGCAAAGTTGCTTAGAAATTTGCAAGGAACAATTCATCTTTAAGGCTCAAATCCAAATTCTGCTTAGAAAAAGAATTTTACTCCAGCCCATTTTTCTAATGCAAGAAATAATATTTAAAAAAAATTTTCTGAAAAAGTGCTTTGAAGCAAAGTTGTTCCTTTCCTCAAGATCTACATCTTTGGTTCAAGGCACTTGATCAAAAACATAAAGCAAATCATAGCTATACTAGAAGCAAGGCAAAGACTTTAAATAACATTAACACAAATGCACATGAAAGGTTGAGATGCCATGCTCATGCTCTGTTAAGTTATGCATTTAGGGTTGCTTAAGACCTAGGGTGTTACAGCCCTCTCCCCCTTAAGGAAATCTCGTCCCGAGATTTGAGTTACTAACCATTTTTCGTAAAATTGTGGGTACACCACCTTTAGATAATCGTCCGTTTCCCAAGTAGCATCCCGATCGTCCTGTTCACTCCAAGATACCTTGTATTGCTTAACTATTCTTCCGCGAGTTGCTCTTTCTTTTTCGTCGAGAACTCGATGCGGTTGTACGGAGTAAGTAAGATCGGATTGCATCTTGATATTGGCTAGTTGCGCTTCTTTCTCGGGTACTCGAGGACACTTCTTCAGCTGTGACACATGGAATACAGGGAATATAGCTTTCAAATGTTCGGGCAGTTGCATATGATAAGCTACTTCTCCCCTCCTTTCCATGATTCTATAGGGCCCCACAAACCTCGGTGCTAACTTTCTTTTAACTCCAAAGCGCTTAACTCCTTTCATGGGTGAAACTTTTAGGTAGACGTAGTCACCGACATTGAACTCAAGCGGCCTTCTACGTTTATCGGCATAGCCTTTTTTGTCGAGACTATGCAGCTGCCATTTGCTGCTGAATGATTCAAACTTGTTCTTCTACTTCTTTGACGAAATCTATTCCATAGTACCGATGTTCCCCCGGTTCAACCCAATTTATCGGCGTTCTGCATCTTCTACCATACAGGGCTTCAAAAGGCGCCATCTGTATACTCTCTTGATAACTGTTGTTGTAAGCGAACTCTGCTAAAGGAAACCATTTCTCCCAAGAACCTTTTGCTGATATTACACAGGCTCTTAACATGTATTCCAACACTTGGTTCACTCTTTTTGTTTGTCCTGACGTCTGTGGATGATAGGCCGAACTTCGGATTAACTCCGTCCCTGGCTCCTTCTGTAGTTTTTCCCAAAATGGTGCAGTGAACTATGATCCTCGATCTGAAACTATGATCTTTGGTACACCATGGAGTCGGACAATCTGACTTAAATAGATCTCTGCATAGTCTGGTGCTTTATAGTTGGTCTTGACTGGAATGAAATGTGTTGTCTTGGTAAGACAATCCACAATTACCCAAATCGAGTCGTTTCCTTCCTGAGTGGTAGGCAAACCGGTGATAAAATCCATGCTCACTTCTTCCCACTTCCACTCGGGTATAGATAGTGGTTGAAACATTCTAGCTTGTTTTAGGTGAATAGCTTTCACCCGACAACATGTGTCACACCTAGCCACATAAGCAGCAATTTCCTTCTTCATCTTAGTCCACCAAAATCTTGGACACAAATCTTGATACATTTTAGTACTACCAGGATGAATAAATATATTGGACAAATGCGCTTCGTCCATAATCCGATTTCTGAGTTCTCTATCCTTGGCTACCACTAGGCGCTGGTCAAACCATAGAACTCCGCTGTCATCAACTCGAAAATGCTTAACTGGTTCAGTTGCAGCTTTTAGCTTCTCCTTGATGTGATAAATTCCCTTAACGGTTTTCTGCCTCTCTAAGATCTGATCAACCAACGTGCTGTGTAACTCAAGGTCGTGTAGCACTGCAGTATGCGACAAACTGATCTCATCTTCTGGTAGTAACTTCAAAGTATTACAGTGCGATTTCCGACTCAAAGCATCGGCTACGACATTCGCTTTACCAGGATGACAGTGAATCTACAGATTCTAATCTTTAATCAATTCCAGCCATCTTCTCTGCCTCATAATCAATTCCGATTGAGTGAAAATATACTTGAGACTTTTATGATCTGTATACATATTACAAACGTTGCCGAGTAAATAATGTCTCCAGATCTTCAGAGCATGTACAACTGCAGCTAATTCTAAATCATGTGTGTTGACGCTCACTAATGCTCATAATTAACCATGAACTATTGCATAAAATGACACTAAATGAATCACAAAGCATAGTTGTAGGGTTTGAAACTAACAAGTTACACGAGTTTTGGTGCTCTCACTTGTTTTGTAGGACATCCATGTTTTTGCCATATAAAAGTATCTCAAGTGATGAATTACAGTGCATCATTGCAAAGAGCTCGTCGAGACGATCGAAACAGACATATCATTTCCTATATTCGGAGTCCCGGATGAAAAGATATTAATTTTGCAACGAAATCTGCAAAAGAAGGATCTAGAAGACACCACGAGGCGGGCCACCACGTGGGCCCACTGGGCCAGACCGACCGGTCCCACCCCGGGACCGATCGGTCGGCCACAGAGGCTGTTTCGCCTCTGCCTTCTGGAACCTTCTTCCACCGCCTCGTAGGATGCATCTCCACCGTCCCTGAAGTCGGTTTGATCCAAGGGCTCACGTTCCACGCTCTGGGTTATAAAACCAGACCCAGACCCCCCTCTTCAGGCATCTCCATCTTCATTATTCATCTCCAAATCAGAAACTAGGGTTTCAATTAGAAGTAGAGGTCCCTCTGGATGAATCTCTTCTAGTTCATCTAGAATTAGATCTAGTTCTAGTTCTAGTTGTCTAGTTCATCTAGTTGTAATTAAAGATCGGATTAGAGAGAGGAGGAGAGAGCTGAGGAGGAGCCGGATGTGTCGGATCTTACACGACATTGTATTGGTGCAGCATCTAGTTCGTCTTCAAGTAATCTCCAGGTTCTTCATTTACCATTTCCAAGTATTATATCTAATTTCAGTTCTTGCTTTATTTTATTTACTGGATCTCCGCTCGTATCGAGTGCTCTAATTATTCATGGTAATTAGAGTAGTAAGCATTAGTGTAGACGTGGTGTCTAGACTAGGGTTTACCTGAGTTTGCACCCAGCCCCACGGATAGTTGTGGTAGCCCCAGGTGGTGACAGCCCTGACGGCCGACGTAGTCCACCACGTTCGGGTTGGTGTTTGTAGGACCATAGTCAGAGCGTCCTAGCCCCTTTCTCATCCCTTTCTGTGGCTAGTGTTCTGATGTCCCGAAGTAAGTAAAGTTTAGTAAGCCTTTAATTAGATAGACCTGCTTAGAAAACCCTAAATCTCTCTCTATCCATTTTACCATTCTTTTCTTGGACAACTTGCCCCTTGATTAGTACACTTCACGTTCCCCGTGGAAATCGATACCCTGGAATACTCTCGGGTGAAAGCTACATCGGTATCTGTGCACTTGCGGATTCTTCTGTGTGCGTTTAAAATACCCAACAACCTTTTTGGCACCGTTGCCGGGGAACGGCAGCTGTTCTAGTTTCGAACCAAGTCGTCTGTGTTTCTTTTCTTTTACCACATTTTTCTCTTACCACCACCTTTACCTCACGACCACACTTCTTACCACATGAATTCCACTCCTATCTATATATACTCCGCTCCAAAGGGCGAATTGTTGGAGCCACCACCATCATCACATCCTATTCTTACTGATGGCTACCAATTTCGTCCCGGCTTTATAGCCATGGTTCGGGAGCAACCCTTCTCTGGGCTAGAAGACGAGAATCCTTACACCCACCTTCGTGAATTTGAGCAATTGTGTTCTTGCTTGTCTATTGCTGGCATGACACAAGAGACCATTAAATGGAAATTGTTTTGGAAGAGCGAAACAGTGGTATGCTCATAACGTAAGAGGAGTAGATGAACATTGGGATGAACCTCGAGACAAAATTTGTCTTGCTTTCTTCCCTATTTCTTGAATCACTGCCCTTCGAATAGAAATTCTTACCTTTCAACAAAAAGAGAAGGAGTCTATAGGAGCAGCTTGGGCTAGATTTATGAGCCTTGTCAACACTGGCCCTAATCTCTCTTTGTCTGAAGACGTTATTTTAAAAAAAATTCATTATGGTCTTAGCAAAGAAGCTGCCCTATTTCTTGATACCTCTTCGGGAGGATGATTCACTCATAAAACTGTTAGTGAAGGGAAAACCAACCTTGAGAAAATCCTTGAAAACACCCCATACACTGGCATTTATGATGAATTCCCTGAAGAAGAAGTCGAGCCCAACCCCGAACCAAAAGATGAACCTATAGAGGAGGCACAAGTAACCGAATTAGAAACTTCCATAGATCATTCTCATAATTTGGTCATCAAAAACCCTCCTAATAAGGAAACACAAACCCAGCTAACGGATGATGAATCGTCACCTTTAGAGCTTCCCTTCCAATTCGAGGAAGATATCTTTGAAGATTATGGAAACACTTCGAATTCTCCTATTCAAGCAAGACCTCGGGCGCATACCACTCCTCCTGACCCACATGAAGAGCCAGTTTCCACTGAACACATCAAAAGCCTCTCATCGGTCATGAGTTATGAGTGGTTGAATGAAATAGAGTTATCTCCAGAGGTAGCACGTGTTACCACTCCTTCCACCATTCATTTGTGCCAAATTAGAGGGCATGTTATGTCAGTCTACTACAATCCTTCCATCGGAATAAACTTTATTTCGAAGGCTTTGGCCGACATTCTTTTTCCCGACGCAACCTTAACCCCATCACGAAAACTTTTACAAAGCTCATCAGGATCTATTCTTGAAAGTTTTGGGGTCTTAAGGGTTGTTCCTATCACTATGAATGACTCTGGGATTTGTTTAGATTTTCATATTTATGACACCCCAGATATTCCTCTTCTGATTGGCAGACCAATCATGAGGCTTTTACAAAAGGAACAACAAGGATGTTTAGGCTTTAAGTTTGGGGAATCCACTATAAGTGTTCCACTTGCTCGTTCTATAAACACTATGGTAGAACCCGAGCCTGAGCAAGACTCCATTGAGGAGGTCTTAAATGCATCCTTGGAAGAGATGGCTCAACCAACCTTCGATGATGAACACTTTGTTCAAGAAGAGGAAGAATTAGCAGAGCCTATCAAGCTAGACAAATACAAGGAGCGTCCACCTCCCTCAATAGAGCTAAAACCTCTCCCTCCAGGCCTAAAATATGTCTTTCTTCATAATAATCAAGAAACTCTAGTGATCATTAGTGACAAACTCACAAACGATGAAACCCAAAAGCTTGTCACCGTTTTAGAAAGACATAAACCCGCTATAGGCTACTCACTCGAAGACCTCAAGGGCTTCAGTCCTGCTCTTTGCACTCATCGCATCTCTACTGATCCTAATTGCACACCTTCAAGGGAGCCACAACGGAGACTTAACAACGCTATGCGAGAGGTTGTTAAGAAAGAGGTCCTCAAACTTTTGCACGCTGGGATTATTTATCCTGTGCCACATAGTGAGTGGGTTAGCCCTGTCCAAGTAGTGCCAAAGAAGGGAGGTATGACAGTCATTAGGAATGAGAAGAACGAACTCATCCCTCAATGAACTGTCACTGGGTGGCGGATGTGCATTGACTACCGGAAACTAAACAAGGCCACTAAGAAGGACCACTTTCCTTTACCATTAATCGACGAGATGTTAGAACGTCTCGCGAATCATTCCTTCTTTTGTTTCCTTGATGGATATTCCGGGTATCATCAAATCCCAATCCACCCTGATGACCAAAGTAAGACTACATTCACATGCCCATATGGAACTTATGCATACCGACGGATGTCATTTGGGTTATGCAATGCTCCAGCTTCTTTCCAACGGTGCATGATGTCTATCTTCTCTGACATGATCGAGAAAATAATGGAGGTATTCATGGATGATTTTACTATCTATGGAAAAACCTTCGATGAATGTTTGGAGAATTTAGATAAAGTCTTACAAAGGTGTGAAGAAAAGCACTTAGTCCTGAACTGAGAGAAATGCCATTTTATGGTTCAGGAAGGAATAGTGCTAGGACATAGGGTGTCCGAACATGGGATAGAAGTGGATAAAGCAAAGATCGAAGTTATCGAACAACTTCCACCTCCCATGAATGTGAAGGGAATCCGAAGCTTTCTGGGACATGCAGGGTTTTATAGGCGATTCATTAAAGACTTTTCTCAAATTGCTAGACCCCTAACTAGTCTCCTAGCTAAGGATACGCCCTTCATCTTTAATGATGAGTGCCATGTAGCCTTTCAAATCCTTAAAAAGGCACTCATCTCGGCTCTAATTATTCAACCACCTGATTGGAAGCTTCCATTCGAGATCATGTGTGACGCTAGCGACTTTGCAGTTGGGGCCGTTTTGGGCCAAACCAAGGATAAGAAGCACTATGCTATATCCTACGCTAGCAAAACCTTATCTGGACCACAGCTCAACTATGCTACATGTTGACGCTGGTTATCTATCATAATTAAGGGATAAATAAATATGAAAAGGGCAAGAATTTGATCACCAACAAAGGTTTAGGGTTTCAACTGATAATATTCCATGAGTTTTGGTGAGTTATGATTCTGCAGGGACTAAACCAGGAAATCAGCACGAATGCTTCCCATAGAAGGAAACCGACGGGAGATAGCAGGAGACTCCAAAGGACGCAAGAAGACACCAGGAGGTCAACCACCGCGAGCGGCCGACTGGTGGGACGGACCGGTCCGACCAGGAGACCGATCGGTCGCCCCCTGGGCCCGCTGGGTTCCGTCCTCTGCAAGGTATCTCCACCGACCTTTAGGATGCATCTCGGCCGTACCTTGAGTCCGTTTGATCCAAGGGCCACGGTTCATCGCCCAGGGCTATATAAACAGCCCCTGACCCCCTCTTCAGAAATCAATCAGGGTTTGATCATTAGACATCATCCATCAGAGCTTCAGAAGGAGATCAATCGGAAGCCCTAGAACTTCATCTACCTAGATTAGTAGATAGACTAGGATTAGAGGAGGCAAGCTTCGCTTGGATTCCTGACCTAATCACGAGAAGGCTCGGTAAACCCAAGATCTTCTCTCTTGTATTAACATTATGGATATATTTTATAATTGCTCTTCTAGTTCATCATTGTTCTTCATTGCTTATGTTCTAGTTCATCGTCTAGTTCATGTTCATCGTTTAGTTCATAATCTTGTTCTAGTTCATGTTCTAGTTCGTACTTTAGTTCTTCTCGATGATCTAATTCACCTCATTGTTCATCATCGTGTTCTAGATAGCAATACGATTTATATGATTAAGACATCAATGATTATATTCTTAGTTATAATGCTTATAGCCTGCTTTGATTATATATTTGGCATACATAGTTCATCTTTATGTTTATACTGAAGGACCGAGAAAGCACTAGCAAGGCGACCAGAGGGGGGGTGAATGGGAGCTCAAAAATTTCCTTCAGAAACTTTGGCCAAATGTCCCAAAATCAACCCCAAGAGATGGCGACCGAAACCGTGATGCTCACGACCCTTGGAAGAGGGTGGATGATCCCTAAGATCACAGCGGAGCACCACCAAGAAGAAGCAAACCAAACTCCAAAAGTTCCGGCTCGAACACAACCCCAAAAACCAAGTCCCGAACGTAGATAGACGGCTACGTCGAGAAACTCTTAAATACCTATGCTAACAAGTAGCAAAGATACCTAGAGAGGTTCCTTGGTCAACTACAGGGCCAAACGAGAAGTCCGGAAATCAAGCGAACAAGCCGGGAGAGCAAACGCACTAAATCTGAAGACTCAGGCGATTCCCGGACTGTCCGGACCCCCAGTCCCGGACTGTCCGCGGTAGGGGCGGACTGTCCGCCAAGCGGTCCCGGACTATCCGCAGGCAGAAACACCAAAATCGCAAGGTTGCTGAACCCTTGCTGGACGAGTCCCGGACTGTCCGCCAATCACAACGGTGGACTGTCCGCCGGTCAATGAACAGTGACCGGGCCGAGGAACTCAGCCACTGAACAGGCTGCTCCCCTGAAGCCCGGACTGTCCGCCGGTCAAGACCGCGGACTTTCCGCGACCTTGCAGAGAGGGCGATTTTGATCGCCTTCTCTCCAAATCTCTCCAAAACCGATCCAACACAAAATCCCAAGTTCCCAAACTTGGAGAAGATGATCACAGGGTAGTTAGGAGACTATCCCCAAGAAATCATCGGCTCAAATCAACCAAATCACCGGGAAATCAAAAGGGAAGGTGGATGAACGGAAAAAGCGCCACGAAAACGAAATCAACTCAATCTACTTGCTCGTAGGGAGATAGATGAATTCCTTCGGTGGAAATGATCTCCTTTCAAATACGAACAAGTTGATTCTAACGGATTTCGCAAAGACGCACGGGAGAGAGAGATTGAGTGACAGGAAAATCATGAAGAAATGAAGAACGCGAAGAACACGAATCAAGGCATCGATCTGCACTGCAATCGTGAGATTACGGTCTCACTTCCTCACAATCAACAGTACACAGAGGCAAGTCTCTCTGCGGATCTCAGCTAGCTACAGCAGGGAATGGGAGAGCAGGAAACCCTAAGTGCGAAAGAGCAAATGACTGAGATAGATGGGAGGAGGGTGTCTCCCTACTACTTATCCTAATTCTAACCTAAGTCTAATTCCTACTCTACCCCTCTCTATTCTAATTACAGAGCGAGCCAGTCAAACCCTAGGGTTATTCTGGACCAACTCGGTGGTAGGTGTATCCGACGGCCACGCCCGCTCGACTCGAAGCGTTGCCTCGACACAACCTCCAGATCGCCGCCACGTGCCGCCCTCGCTCTGCACCCCCGGTTTTGTGGCCCAAACCGGGAAACCAGCCTTTTCCAGCCAACCCCCGGTTTTGAGGCCCAAACCGGGAAACCAGCCCACCAGCATCTGAGTTTTGAGGCCAAACTCAGCAAACCCTCAGCCCTCAGAGCCCAGGTTTTGAGGCCCAAACCTGGAAACCGTCCTCAGCCCGAGTTTTGTGGCCAAACTCGGAAACCCTCAGCCCGAGTTTTGTGGCCAAACTCGGAAACCGTCCACGCCCAGGTTTTGAGGCCCAAACCTGGAAACCGTCCATCTGATGGTTTTTCTCTGGCTCTACCACCAAACCGACGTCGTAGAGGGATGCACCTCCCGTGCACCCCGTGCACCGACACGTGTCCCTGAGTCCATGACTCAGGCAACACATGACCGCACTTCTTCACTTGTCATCGTCACAGGCTGCCAGCCACCACAGCTGATCCTCGGGCCTCTGGTCCCTTAGTCCAAGCCTCACGTCCGCCCTTCGCCACTCTCGGTCCATCGGCATGGCACGTCTCTACTTGACCTTCACCTCGCCTTCGATCACTGCATCCGGGCTCGACACCTGCACAACACAAGCCAAAGAACATGCGCATCATACCAGTTGACAATCACTCATCACTAAGAGACCCGGCATACACCCATGTATCCGCATATACTCATGTTCGTATAGTGCTCATCTTAATGTACAACGGGTGGGTGATAGATGCTGTGTAGGCGTGGTGCCTATACATTATTTATCTGCAAATGCGTCCTATGTTCCGGATAGAGTGGTAGATCGCGGGTGTGACAGACCTGTTGAGTCCTCTGTATTCCACCTCCCGAATATAGTGTTCAGTATGGCTCAGTTAACTCATGGTTTAAGGGTTACTTTGTTTGACACTTTTACTATGGAGTTGCCTCTTGATTATAAATATGATGTGACCTAGCCAACGATTGCCCAATATAATTGCACTAATCAATGTATGCTATGACTTGTAATTAGAATAACTTAGGAATGTTTCTCATTAATATATGTTCTAATCATCACTTGCTGGGTAGTACTGTTCTAAGTTTATCCTTGATTGATCTGATCTATGTTATTCTTTATCAATTATTTATCATATCATTTATTCTATAACCTGATTCCTGTTTGAAGTAATTAGTGTGTTATCAGTCTTATTATAAGTGTGCCATATTAAATGCTGTTAAGTCCTTGCAATGCCATCATATCTTGAATTGATTAGACTCTAGGATAAATATAAATAACGATACCTGAGACTAGCTTGGGTGAAATGCTTCTACAGCGGGTATGTTTATCTGTGCGCTTGCGGGTAAATATCTATCTTTAAATCTTGTGCCCTGATATATTTGCATTGCTAGCTTCATGTTGGGGATGACAACTTAACGTTAAGTGGAGTTAGTAGTGTCCCGTACACTCTTTAGTGCTTTCACTAGTTTATTAGTTTATGTGGCTCTCTTCTTAGAGTGATTCCATTAAGGAGTGTCAACAAGCATTTCTAGCGCCATTGCCGGGGAACACATCAATTAAATTAGGGATGGTACCTAGGGTTAATTATTAATATCTTTATGAACACTGATAGGACACTGCATTAGCAGCATTTAGAACGGTAGCTAGAACATATCATTTTACTTACACACATGTGATAATGCACTGATTATTTACTTTTGCTCAAACAGACTTACCCTGGCTTTGTTTATATTTTATATCTTATGCAGGGTGATGTATGACTGGTTTCCAGCTCCCGATAACTACATTGAGGATCCTGAAGCTTTACTAAGGAAAACTAGACGCAAACTTAAGAGACCCTCAGCACCACTACCAGAAGTTAGCCAAATAAGAAGAAGCTTAACACCAGTGTTGGACACCATGGCCGACAAGACACTCCGCGAGTTCTCTGCACCAACCATTGCGAACATTAGGACTGGACCAACAGTCAATGTGGGAGACAACGGATTTGAACTCAAGCCAGCCTTGATCAACATGGTGCAAGCTAATCAGTTTTGCGGAAAGCCACATGAAGACGCAAGCGCTCATCTCCAACACTTTCTAGAGATTTGTAGCACTTTCACCATCAAAGGAGTCGAAAGGGACGCCATTCTACTTCGCTTGTTCCCATTCTCACTCTTGGGGAAAGCAAAACAATGGTTCTACACCAACAAAGATAAAAACACCTCGTGGGCGATCTGTTCAACTGCCTTCCTAGCAAAGTTCTTTCCAGTGGGCAAGACGAATGCCCTCCGTGCCAAGATTTCAACTTTTCAGCAACAACATGAAGAATCAATCCCAGAAGCTTGGGAACACTTTCAAGACTACATGTCAGAATGCCCTCACCATGGGATGGAGAATTGGCTACTCATGCAGACCTTCTACCACGAGCTCACTTCAAGTACCCGTGAGAATGTGGATGCCGCTGCTGGAGGATCATTCTTATCACTCACGATCAACAATGCAACTACACTCATAGAGAAGATGGCCTCTAACCAAGGTTGGAACGAGGAACGCTCTCAGCCACGCAAGAGGGGAGGAATACATCAACTAAAGGAAGTAGACATGTTGTCTGCCAAACATGACCTACTCATGAAAAAGTTCGATGAACACACTCCCAAGAGAGAAGACGTCAAACAAATCTACGAATCTCGCATGACATGTGAAGAGTGTGGAGGCACTGGTCATTCAGGGAGCAACTGCCCTGAAATTCAAGAGGATGCAAAGTACATCAACAACAACACCAACTATCGTCCTCAACAAACTCAAGGATGGAACCAGCAATCAAGGCCTAATTACTCAGGTAACTACCAAGGTAATACTTTTAATCAACCACCTTTGAGAGAGATGATATCCAATCAAAATAAAATTATTGATAATATGTCTAAGAAGATAGCCTCCAATGATAAACTGCTTGAAAATATTAATACGAGAATGGATACCTTTACTTCTGCTATAAAGAATCAACATGGCTTTAATAAAATGATAGAATCTCAGTTATCTCAGTTAGCAGCTTCAGTCCCTATGGCTGAAAAAGGTAAGATTCTAGGAAATCCAAAAGAGCTAGAAACTGCAAATCTTGTAGACATCTTTGATGCAGGACACCTCATACCTAGACCTTCAAGAGAATGGATGGATGACTCCATCGCCCCAAAGAAAGGAGATCCAGGAAGACCTGTGATTCCAATTCATATTGGACCTCACAGTTTTGAAGAAGCAGTCTGTGACCTTGGAGCAAGCATCAACATTATGCCAAGGGTAATATACGAACAAATACATGGTGCACCTCTATTATATACAACTATGTGTTTGCAGCTCGCAGATCAGACACTGTGCTACCCATTAGGAATTCTAGAAGATATCTGTGTACGAGTGGGACGCTCGTATGTGTGTGCAGACTTTATGATCATTGAAACATGTGGAGACGAAAGAGGACCCATCATTCTTGGACGCCCGTTCCTAAGCTCAACGAAAGCCATCATCTCACGGACAGCGCCAAGATCTGTTTCACAATCACAGGCAACAAAGAAAGATTCAGTTTCAAGAGACGTACACTCACTACCAAAGTCCACCCTCAGATGCCCTACGAAGATGCAAACATCATATCATCAAAGAAGAAGAATAGGAACAGAAGGAGGAAGAACAAGGCTACACAACCACATCAAGACACAGTATGGATGGTCAACTCTGTCCAAATAGAACACGACCACCTTCTTGCATCACCATACCTCGCCAAAAGGGATGACCCAGGCGTACCCACAATCGATTGCAAGATCGAAGGAAGTACATTCCACAAGACGTTCTGCGACATCGCCTCAAGTGTCAATATAATGTCTAAGGTAACATATGAGCACTTATATAAAAATAGACCTATGTATCAAACATATGTGCAGCTACAGATGGCGGACCAAACTTATCAATTTCCGGAGGGAATAGTAAAGGACATGATGATCCAAATTAAAGACCACTATGTTCCCACCGACTTCTTAGTACTAGACATGGGAAAGGAAAACGACATTCACATCATCCTAGGAAGACCCTTCCTCAACACCACTGGCGCCATCATCTACATGAGATCTGGAGAGATCCACTTCCAGTTCTTCAAAGAGAAGGTACGTTGTTATTTCAATAGTTATGCCACTAATGTACAAGAAAAGAAGAACCACTCAAGGTGGAGACGCCGCACATCCCAACGCAACAAGAATCGACGAATCAAGGATGGATGGGCTGAAGAAATGAAGATATCCTATTAAAGGAAACGAAGGACGAAGAAGTAAAGGAGACAAGACCACCAGTTAAACAAGTATGGAAAAAGAAAGAGAATTCTACTGACGTGCAATCATCGAGGTCCTCCTCAAGATCTGCTGATACACCCAAGGAAGAATAAAGAGCGTACAAGGAGTCTTGTTCGATAGACTATAAACGTCGAATCCTCGCCGGAAGGTAACTCGGTAGTTATCCATATTCATTAGCATCAAATTCATCATTGCATAATTAAGCATGAGCATTTTACTATTAGTATCATATTTACTTCTTAGCATTTATATCTGCATTAAAAATATATATATATATATATATATATATGGAAACTCTAAGCCCCATGAGACTAGTATACTTTCTGTGGAGGCACAAAAATAAACTATACATTTGCATTGCATATAAAATCTAAAAAGAGATACTATGTAACTCTGCTGAACTCTGCTTAGTGGAAAGGAAGAATATAAATAATCTTAAGAGCTTTAAGACAACTAGACAATTGGAGAAATATTTATCACTAACACTTAATCAAGTTCCACTAGTTGTGTTGTCTATCTTTGAATTCAGCAGGAAGAGAAGAAGAGAAGGACTCAAGAAACCACTAACGGTCTACTTGTCTTCTGGAGGAAAAGAATACATCAAGATCCAGTTTGGGGGAGAGCACCCTCAGTATCACGATAAGTATCACAATTTTTTCTTTTACTATTAAGTTCAATTTAGATCAGGTCAATGAATATAGAAACCCCTAAAAAGATGAATAACTATTACAAAACAAAATAAAGATATTATATAATAAATAAATGTCTAGGTGGATACAAACTTAATTTTGCTCATGATGAACAATTGCTCTGCCTTTACTAAATACCTACTATTCAAATTTTGTTGAGTTTTAGACAAAGCTGTTCTGAATGAACTCTGAACCTAAAACATGTGGATGGCAAATGCTTAATCCAAAGTCTAGATAATTGTGAGATATGATATAAAAGGTTTGAGCTGCTGTTTATCTAATTCCTAGAGACACTAGAGTTCGGGAGATTTACACTTTAAAAAGATTAAACACATGATGAGATCCTGTATGTCATAACATGAATTCCTACCTAGAGCCATTAATATGATTTTAAGATAAGGCTACTTGCTTTGTTATAAGTTTTTAGTTATGGTTGAGAAATTTATCATGCTCTAGATATCAAGAATATTTTATTAAAAGATTCACTCTTTAGAAGTAGTATTGTGTTAGAGGCATGGGCTATGCAAAAATATGATAAGGAGGAAATAAAAAGGGACAAGTGTCCGACTACCTCAAAGAAAAAAAAAGAGAAGAAAGAAAAAGAGTTATGATAAAAGTATGAGAAAAGACTGATAGCCCATGGTCCCTCTAATTACAATATGCCAGCAAGAGATGACAAATTTCAAGTGTTCTAAAGTCTTGATCTATGAGTATGACATCTTTCTTCCTAAACTTTGAACTTTGACATGGTAAGATATGCTTTCTACTTCTTAAAGCTCCATATATATATATCCATAGAAGGAAGGAAAATGCATCAGTGAGGAATCATAAAATATAAAAGAGCGATTTAAGAGTGTCATACAGTAAAATCTTTGATCTTTATTTTTGAAAATATATAAAAACTCCAGAATGAAGGTTGATCAAAGAGTTAGAGATACAGTGCTTAACTTGATTGTTCTATCTCTCAATTGTTTAAGGACTCAGGTGAAGGCAAAAGCTCCAAAGTTAAAGGTAATATGAGAAAGTCAGAATAGTTAACTCTGAACAAAGGGAAGTTTTTCGTTCAAACATATGAACCCTTAAAAGTATGAAGCCATAGTAGCAGTTCCTGATTCATCATAAATATTTGCTAAGGGACTAGCAAAAGGTAAGCTTGGGGGAGTTGTTGACGCTGGTTATCTATCATAATTAAGGGATAAATAAATATGAAAAGGGCAAGAATGTGATCACCAAGAAAGGTTTAGGGTTTCAACTAACAATATTCCACGAGTTTTGGTGAGTTATGATTCTGCAGGGACTAAACTAGGAAATCAGCACCGAAAGCTTCCCATAGAAGGAAACCGACGGGAGATAACGCAACCGCCACGTAAGGATTATTCTAGAAGACTCTAGAGGACGCAACAAGACACCAGGAGGTCGAGCACTGCGAGAGGCCGACTGGTGGGACCGACCGGTCCCACTAGGAGACCAACCGGTCGCCCCCTGGGCCCGCTGGGTTCCGTCCTCTACAAGCTATCTCCACCGACCTTTAGGATGCATCTCGGCCGTACCTTGAGTCGGTTTGATCCAAGGGTCACGGTTCATCGCCCAGGGCTATATAAACAGCTCCTTACCCCCCTCTTCAGAAATCAATCATGGTTTGATCATTAGACATCATCAATCAGAGCTTCAGAAGGAGATCAATCGGAAGCCCTAGAACTTCATCTACCTAGATTAGTTGATAGAATAGGATTAGAGGAGGCAAGCTTCGCTTGGATTCCTGACCTAATCACGAGAAGGCTCGGTAAACCCAAGATCTTCTCTCTTGTATTAACATTATGGATCTATTTCATAATTGCTCTTTTAGTTCATCATTGTTCTTCATTGCTTATGTTCTAGTTCATCGTCTAGTTCATGTTCATCGTCTAGTTCATCATCTAGTTCGTAATGTTGTTCTAGTTCATGTTCTAGTTCGTACTTTAGTTCTTCTCAATGATCTAATTCACCTCATTGTTCATCTTCGTGTTCTAGATAGCAATACAATTGATATGATTAAGACATCAATGATTATATTCTTAGTTATAATGCTTATAGTCTGCTTTGATTATATATTTGGCATAGATAGTTCATCTTTATGTTTATACTCATGTTCGTATAGCGCTCATCCTAAAGTACAACGGGTGGGTGATAGATGCTGTGTAGGTGTGGTGCCTATACATTATTTATCTACGAATGCATCCTATGTTCCGGATAGAGTGGTAGATCGTGGGTGTGACAAACCTGTTGAGTCCTCTGTATTCCACCTCCCGAATATAGTGTTCAGTATGGCTCAGTTAACTCATGGTTTAAGGGTTACTTTGTTTGACACTTTTATTATGGAGTTGCCTCTTGATTATAAATATGATGTGACCTAGCCAATGATTGCCCAATATAATTGCACAAATCAATGTATGCTATGACTTGTAATTAGAATAACTTAGGAATGTTTCTCATTAATATCTGTTCTAATCATCACTTGCTAGGTAGTACTGTTCTAAGTTTATCCTTGATTGATCTGATCTCTGTTATTCTTTATCAATTATTTATCATATCATTTATTCTGTAACCTAATTCCTGTTTGAAGTAATTAGTGTGTTATCAGTCTTATTATAAGTGTGCCATATTAAATGTTGTTAAGTCCTTGCAATGCAATCATATCTTGAATTGATTAGTCTCTAGGCTAAATATAAATAACGATACCTGAGACTAGTTTGGGTGAAATGCTTCTACAGCGGGTATGTTTATCTGTGCGCTTGCGGGTAAATATCTATCTTTAAATCCTGTGCCCTGATATATTTGCATTGCTAGCTTCATGTTGGGGATGACAACTTAACGTTATGTGGTGTTAGTAGTGTCCCGTACACTCTTTAGTGCTTTCACTAGTTTATTAGTTTATGTGGCCCTCTTTTTAGAGTGATTCCATTAAGGAGTGTCAACACTACAACAGAAAAAGAGTTGTTGGTTGTTGTCTTTGCTATAGACAAGTTTATATCTTACTTAGTGGGGGAAAAGGTAATTATCTACACCAATCATGCAGCTCTTAAGTACCTCCTCACTAAGAAAGATGCTAAGCCTCGGTTAATCCGATGGATTCTTCTACTCCAAGAGTTTGACATAGAAATAAGAGATAAAAAGGGAGTAGAGAACTCGGTAGCTGACCACTTGTCTAGGCTTCAGTATAAGGAAACACATGAGCTACCCATCAATGACTACCTAAGGGACGATACCCAGCTCAAGGTAACAACCTCCGATCCATGGTACGCAGACATCATGAACTTTATAGTGAAAGGCTATGTCCCACCTGGTGCGAACAAAAGAAAATGGATCTATGATAGTCGCTCGCACCTATGGGATGAGCCATATCTTTTTCGAGTCTGCGCTGATGGATTGTTGAGAAGGTGTGTTCCTATGGCTGAGGCTACTCAAATTATGGAAAGATGTCATGCCTTGCCATATGGAGGACACTATGGAGCATTCCGGACACATGCCGAGATCTGGCAAAGTGGTTTCTTCTGGCCAACGATGTATCAAGATACAAAGGAGTTTGTTAGGAGATGCTACAGGTGCCAGAAACATGGGAATATCAACACCCGAGATGCAATGCCTCTCACAAACAATCTTCAAATTGAACTCTTTGATGTGTGGGGGATTGATTTCATGGGGCCATTTCCTATGTCCGGGAATTGCGAGTATATCTTGGTAGCTGTAGACTATGTGTCCAAATGGGTAGAAGCAATACCGTGCAGAAATGCTGATTTGAAACATGCCAAGAGAATGTTCCATGAAGTAATATTTCCTCGATTTGGTACACCCCGGATGGTCATAAGTGATGGAGGGTCACACTTCATAGATAAGGTCTTCTAGAAGTACCTAGCGGATCATGCAATTCGTCACAACATTGCTACAGCATACCATCCCCAAACTAGCGGTCAAGCAGAAACATCTAACAAAGAAATCAAGAATATTCTACAAAAGACCGTTGATGAAATGGGGAAGGGATGGAAGGACAAACTCCCTGATGCTCTCTGGGCATATCGAACTGCATACAAAACAACCATAGGCATGTCACCTTATCAGCTTGTATATGGGAAAACATGTCATCTACCTGTTGAGCTTGAGTTCAAAGCTCACTGGGCCATGAAACGATGGAACATGGACTTTGAAGCTGCAGGGACAAAAAGAAAGATGCAACTCTTAGAGCTAGAAGAATGGCGTCAAAAAGCTTACCATAGTGCCAAGATCTACAAAGAGAGAACAAAGAGATGGCATGATAAGAGAATCAAGCATAAAGAGTTTAAGCCCGGGGATAAGGTTCTGCTGTTCAATTCAAGAGTTAAGCTCTTTGGGCATGGAAAACTTCGGAGTAAGTGGAAAGGACCTTTTAAGGTTGTCGACACTTCAACTCATGGAGCCATTACCATCGAAGATGATATAGGTAACACATTTAAGGTAAATGGCCAACGCTTAAAAGTTTATCTTGAACCTGAAAATGTGGAAAAAGAAGTAGACTTGATTGAATTCTTGCAATTTAATGATCCTATCTAAAATCAATCATCCTAATAACTCTAGACAACCAATGCTTATAAGCCTAACATCTAATTGGTTTCACAAGTTTTGTTGTCTATTTGAGTTTCACAGGATTTGAGAGGGTAAGACAAGCTGACAAGCAAGTGGATATTCCATCCACTGTCGGAACACTGTTTCCACAACCATCAACATCAATCAAAACTCCGACAGAGGAAACACATTTCCACCGCCAGTCCGTTACATGGCAAGATTGAACGACTATGATAACACTTAGCTTGGGGGAAAGCACCCCCGTGTATCCAGGTAAGTATCCTTATCCTCTTAAATTTTCTTTCTATACATAAATAAAATAAAATAAAATAAATGTGGGCACATGAAAGCTCACCATTAATTAAAAAATAAAAAAAAATGGGCACATGAAGGCTCAACGTTATTAAGGGAACCAGCTTGGGGGAGGCACACCCCCGTTATCTTCATAATCCAGGTATGTCTTATTCACTATCTTAGTTATTTATAATAAGTGTGTGTTAGGTTAAATAAATAGTGTGTTAAGTTTGCTTAGTATGTTTTAAGAAGTTAATAATAATAAAAGAAGAACTCTCTCTAATCTTTTATATGGAAATGATGAATAGTTGCTCTATCTAATTTCTTTCAAGTACCTAGCCTTCAAAGCATGAGTTCTCCTAATTAATAATGATGCTTAAAATGAAATTAAATGCATGGGTGGCAAATGCTTGATCCAGAGTTTAGGTAATTGATATGACATGTGATGATCTCACCTACTACTATCTTGTTCTAAACAACACTAGAGTTCTCGAGATTTCTCAATATAAATAAGACTAATAATTGCATTGAGTTAAATTAATCTTTGTTGAACCTATGAGAAGTTATCATGCTATTGAATTGAGATCACTTACACATTCCATCCATTTTCCTCATAAATGCTCATGATTATCTGTTCCTATCCTCTCAAAAGTTTGTTGGAAGCATGTGGCTATTGAAAAAAAAAAGAAAAAAATCTGAGGAAATAAAAAGGGACAAGTGTCTGAAACCTCAAAAAGAAATAGATCCCGAGGAATAAAAAGGGACAAGTATCCGGAACCTCAAAAAAATGATGAAAAAAATGAATATCAGAAAAAAAATGGGCATGTGCCCGTCAGTAGAATTAGCCTGAAAGCCATGTGTCTCTGATAGACAGAAGAGAGTGATATATTTAAAAGAGCATCCTATTGACGCAAAATTGGTTCACCACGCCTCACACACAGCAAGCCGAAAAAGCTGGCTTCAATCGGGTGCCCGGAGTGTGTTGAATCCGGAGACGTGCCAGTCGGTTTGACCTCAAAACCAACAAGAGATAAAACTGTGAGAATACCAATGGAACATGTCAGGTGAGACCAGACAGTTCCATATGTATGGCTTTGAAAGCCAATCACGACGGCACACAGCTATAGAAGCTGTCTGTCAGAGCATGTTTTGTAGAGTCATTCGGCTAGTATGAAAACAGAGCATGTAAAGCATATCAACTGCCGAATGCACATGTAAAGGGAGACATGCTTGCACAAATAAAAGGTGTCATTACAACATTGTAAACAGGTAACTTGCAAATATAAATCTATTTATACAACACATGCATAGATTAATCCGACTAGTCTGTCGCACGTCTAGCCTTCATAAACCCGTCAAGCATAAACTCAAGCGAAGCTAATCCACCACATGATACCACTTGCCATAAGTCTACACCACTTCTTATAATTAGATTAATCCACCGCATGATACAATCTACTTATAACAAGCTAAAAGCATGTATGTATTTAAACAGATCTATAAAGCTCATTACTCGTGTAAGCTTAACCAAGATCAGCAAATTAGCCGAGTTGGGGTCCATGTGGAAGGAACAAACAAGCAAGCACGATCGGACAAATCTAAAAACCTGCATCTGCCGCACGATACCTAGTCTTATCAAAGTCTAATCGTAACTAACATGCAAGAACCCGCAACATGTAACAATCTAGATTGGATGTTGATTCGGCCATCATGATCTTATAATTAACGAAAGAAAAACACAAGCAAACTTGTGAAACAGGGCCGAACAAAGATCAATCTGGATTGGGCAAAAGAGTGTTACAAGAATTAAATAATAAAACACATGACACATGATAACTTAATGAATCTATCAGATATGCCAAATCTAATAGAGCCAATAACTATTTTCACCCATGACTTAATCCGCCGCACGATACAAGGCATAAGCAAAAACCTCCCGTCATAAGCTTAAATCCTCCGCACGATACTAAGCTTAACGAACGAGACTACTTGCATCATATCTAAATCCACCGCATGATACTAGACAAGATAACAAGGTTGCCGGTACTTACGGAGGTCGACGGATCGATGATTCCTCTCAAAGAACTCGACGACACGACTAAGGACTCGAAGATGTCACGGGGCCGGTTTGTATTGATATGGTTGTGAACACTTCTTACAATGGCCGAAGGTTTATATTTATACCCCGGGCTAATAAGAGTCCTGAAGGGACTTGTCATCTAAACAAAAGGAAAATATCAAAATACATGGACTTTATCTTCCCTTACGTAAAGACCTTGCTAATAAAGCTTCCTCCTAGTTTATTGGGTTTGCACACGTGATTGGTTTGGACTCCTCCTGGTGTGTCACATGCAAAGTAATCCAACGCCTGTACTAATATTTTATTTCTTTATTCCATATCTTTTTCTCTGTACGCGTACACCGATTAATCAGGCAAACACTTGACTTTGCCTTAGGACTCCACCAATATGTACTACAGCTCTGTTGGCTCCATCGGCTTCATCAGCTAATCTCCTTCAGTTGGACATGCCATCTTCTCGGAAGATTTTGCTGGTCAAAATCCGGTGTCAACACAGGCCCCCCTAGTTTGGAGTATGAATTTTCATGCTTCGAACTATTTTCATTTGATGTTATCCTCTTTCTAAGTTGATGTCTTCTGACCTCTGCATGAGCTCCATACCGATTACCTTCTATCGACCAGATTTCCTGACTTTATAATCACAATCGGTCACCTGTATAACTTGATATTCTCGACTGGCTGCCAACAGATTGATTGACTTGGACTGTAGATTCAACATCAGTAGTAGTCTTTACTATAATCGGCCCTCTCAGTAGCCAATGAAATATTTCTTGGGAATTACCAACTGATTATCTATAACATATCAATGTTTCTTCCAAGAAGCCGAGGAACTCACTGGCAACAATAGCGTGATCTCACCGAATTTCCACAATTTTTCTGTAAAACAATAAACCTCCAATGCATGTGGAAATAGGTTAACAGTAATTGCGTATATGTATAAATATAATAGTTGTCCATTTTGTTGATCGGAAGATGTGCATGTTGACTATATGTCAATAGTATCACATTTATAACTAAGATTTGTCTTAAACTTGAATAAAACGGTATTCTAGCTATCCTTCTTTCTCTTCAACCATGGGGCTTTTAGCTTCGACTAAATCTGTCAGTAAACCGCAAAATAAAACAAAAACAGAATTGCTTATCCTTTATTCTTTGAACACTCTTCTTCTGGAGTTTTTATATTCTTTTCGGTTTCGGCGAACACTTGTTCGTCATTTTTATTTCCGAGTATGAAAGATATCACACAATATTGCAAAGTCAAAAATTTGGACTATAAGGAGATACAAGTCATATACTTAGATCAAGAAGTGCGAGCAAAGATTTTTATTCTTTTACATATCATTCTTTCTTAGTCATTTTAAAATATATGAGGCTACTGGACCTTTGGTCATCTTTTATTTTATCTGGCGATCACGTGACCGTCACTTTTCTAACTCAGTTTTGGCGGACACGTGCCCGTCATTTTTATTTCTGAGTTTTTTTTCTTTTAGATCAAAAATAGCCTCATATACTTTAATCAAAGAAAGAGTGCATGCACAAGATATTATTAATTATATTGTGAATCTTGATCTTGGGAATATGACTATAATATCACTAGAAGTCTCACCAGTTTGACAAAGCTCAATATGACATTTAAGAAAATTTTATTTTATGAATTCTCCAGAATTAAAGTATCTCTTAGAATAATGTTATAGCAAACTCCATTCTCATTCATATTTTACGATCACTTTTAGACAAAGCTCAAACTTCATGCGACCCACAAGTTTCAAAGATTTCCAGATAAATATTATAAACACTAAACTCAAATTTAGAGAAATCAAAGCTATAAATTAGACACGGGTAAAACATAAAACAGATTATCTATTAACAATAGATAAGCTAGAACATTATTTATATCACATATGATTATTATTCTCAAGACATTAATTTATCATAGAGATGCAACATCATAAGTTTCGCACTTTTAATATTTTTAATTCTAAACTTCAACATTGTTTGAAAAGTAAAGGTAGAGTCACACAAACCAACGTTGAAGATGGAGTCAATGGAAGTCATTCATCTTGTCCTTCTTCATGATGAATCACTCGAGATATTGCATAATGCATATGCGTGGCGAGTCCAAATCTCCATCAATAGAAAATTTTTGCTTAGCTGATGATCGGCTATCTATCTCATCTTTCTCAATTCTGAGCCTGATCAACTCAACATACTCCGTGACTCTTCTTGCCGAATAATAACAACTCGTGGTCCCCAGCCGATCCCTGTATATCTATCTTTGGAGCCAATCCTATTCTCGAACGACCAATATTTAGACAATCACGCCCCATTATGAACGAGCTTGACTAACAAGCTAATAGGATATGCTCAACCAATAGAGTAAAATTTTATCCATCGGCTATGAACTTAACACGTTGTTTTCCGATTGGTCACCATATCAACGTTTTAGCCGATGGAAGTGAGGGAGCAAGAGTTCCATTTGCTTTTTGGTTTATCAATCCGGCACTCATATTTGGGATACCAAAAATACTCGCTTCGTTCAGCTAATCTGAGTAGGACTTGTATGTTCTTTTAATAAACAAATGTGAACACTGTTTCAGTTGTGGCTAGTTCAATCTGCTTTTGGCCGCTGCACAGAATACCATGTATTGACTGGTAGCTTTCTAAAACACTCGCACATGATCGGCGAGTGGTAACTCGAAAATGCCACACATAAAGATCGACTGATTGTTCTCCAAGAACAATATGCATGCATTGAGGAGAGGGCCTAGTGCTTTGAACCTCAAGGTTGATAGCCGATTTCAGCTTTAGAATTGCCGATCTCCATGTAATAAGCAACACCATTACCAAACATGCAGCCATATAAAAGTACAATGCTCAAAATCCTAGTAGATTAACCTTGCATGTGTGTACGTAGAAGTGAGACTGCAACTTTATCGGCTCTATGTAGCCGATTAGCATCATGTTCATGGTATGCTTAGATTCTTATAGTACACAGATATTGTAACTTGTGACCTCTTAGCTCCTTAATAATTTCTATATTGAATATTGTCCGAGAACTTTGACCTTGACCACATCGGCTATTATTATAAGTCTGATACTTTCAAAAGCCGATGCATTTAATTGATCTACTGATCAACTCGATGTAACAATATATTTTCAATATAGCCAATATACTTCCAACTAGCAATATTGGCTTGTCTTCATGTATTCATCGACTTCAATTACATATCATGTAGCGGGTGCTGCTATCCCTTCCAGCTTCAATAGTACATCCTAAATTTAAATCCTCTAAATTTTCACAACAACAATATGTGTACCATAGGTAGCTGACAAATGGTACATTGTATACACAAGGTTCACCACCGGCTGTTTTTCTTATCCAAAGCTGATGTGCCGAATTATCTTTTCCTTTTGATCACTTGTACATAGACAAAGTAACCACCAGAACCATCTCATCCAATTCCACACATGCATGTGATCGGCTTGTGACTATCTTGAATAGCCGATTCAAATAAACGAATAAGCCCATTTACGGCGCAGCTGTTATTCAGCGTTCTAGTTTCTAGGCTTCCAATTAGGAGATCAACTTGATGTGTTGAAACCGATGTCAGTAGGAAAAATATCATCATAATCTTATATTGGAAGATCATTGGCTAAGTGTAAAATATTGTTGTGACTTTTCTTGGCCGATCCTTGTTGATGAAATATAAACCAATAGACATCTGACTCCTGATCAAACGATTGTGGTCCCACCGGCGTGCCAAAAAGTGTGTTGACGCAAAATTGGTTCGTCGCGCCTCACACAGCAAGCCGAAAAAGCTGGCTTCAATCGGGTGCCCGGAGTGTGTTGAATCCGGAGACGTGCTAGTCGGTTTGACCTGAAAACCAACAAGGGATAAAACTGTGAGAATACCAAAGGAACATGTCAGGTGAGACCAGACAGTTCCATATGTACGGCTTTGAAAGCCAATCACGACGGCACACAGCTATAGAAGCTGTCTGTCAGAGCATGTTTTGTAGAGTCATTCGGCTAGTATGAAAACAGAGCATGTAAAGCATATCAACTACCGAATGCACATGTAAAGGGAGACATGCTTGCACAAATAAAAGGTGTCATTACAACATTGTAAACAGGTAACTTTCAAATATAAATCTATTTAAACAACACATGCATAGTTTAATCCGACTAGCCTGCCGCACGTCTAGCCTTCATAAACCCGTCAAGGATAAACTCAAGCGAAGCTAGTCCACCGCATGATACCAATTGCCATAAATATACACCACTTCTTATAATTAGATTAATCCACCGCATGATACAATCTACTTATAACAAGCTAAAAGCATGTATGTATTTAAACAGATCTATAAAGCTCATTACTCGTGTAAGCTTAACCAAGATCGGCAAATTAGCCGAGTTGGGGTCCATGAGGAAGGAACAAACAAGCAAGCACGATCGGACAAATCTAAAAACCTGCATCTGCCGCACGATACCTAGTCTTATCAAAGTCTAATCATAACTAACATGCATGAACCCGCAACATGTAACAATCTAGATTGGATGTTGATTCGGCCATCATGATCTTATAATTAACGAAAGAAAAACACAAGCAAACTTGTGAAACAGGGCCGAACAAAGATCAATCTGGATTGGGCAAAAGAGTGTTACAAGAATTAAATAATAAAACACATAACACATGATAACTTAATGAATCTATCAGATATGCCAAATCTAATAGAGCCGATAACTATTTTCACCCATGACTTAATCCGCCGCACGATACAAGGCATAAGCAAAAACCTTCCGTCATAAGCTTAAATCCGCCGCACGATACTAAGCTTAACGAACGAGACTACTTGCATCATATCTTAATCCACCGCATGATACTACACATGATAACAAGGTTGCCGGTACTTACGGAGGTCGACGGATCGATGATTCCTCTCGAACAACTCGACGACACGACTAAGGACTCGAAGATGGCACGAGGCCGGTTTGTATTGATATGGTTGTGAACACTTTTTACAATGCCCGAAGGTTTATATTTATACCCCGGGCAAATAAGAGTCCTGAAGGGACTTGTCATCTAAACAAAAGAAAAATATTAAAATACATGGACTTATCTTCCCTTACGTAAAGACCTTGCTAATAAAGCTTCCTCCTAGTTTATCGGGTTTGCACACGTGATTGGTTTGGACTCCTCCTGGTGTGTCACATGCAAAGTAATCCAACACTTGTACTAATATTTTATTTCTTTATTCCATATCTTTTTCTCTGTACGCATAGACCGATTAATCAGGCGAACACTTGACTTTGCCTTAGGACTCCACCAATACGTACTACAGCTCTGTTGGCTCCATCGGCTTCATCAGCTAATCTCCTTCAGTTGGACATGCCATCTTCTTGGAAGATTTTGCTGGTCAAAATCCGGTGCCAACACATCCGACTCCATTTTCCCTACACATGCACTTCTCTATTCAATGGTGTGGTTGACTTTCTCTTTGGATCCATTGTTTAATTTGACAACATATGTTTTTAAGCTTTTGAAAATTCATAAAAACTCCGGGATAAAGGTGAAGTGAAAGAACTAGAGACATAGTGCTTGGTTTGATCGTTCTATCTTTCAATTACTCATGATTCAAGGTAAAGTACTAAGCCCCATGATGAATAATATGATATCTTTTCGAGATCTTTTGTTTGAATGCTTGTGTATTTGTTGGAAGTGAAGATATAGTAGCAACTCTTGATCTACTTTTGGGTTTGACTTTGCTAAGGGACCAGCTAAGGGTAAGCTTGGGGGAACTTGCTGACGCTCACTAATGCTCATAATTAACCATCAACTATTGCATAAAATGACACTAAATGAATCACAAAGCATAGTTGTAGGGTTTGAAACTAACAAGTTCCACGAGTTTTGGTGCTCTCACTTGTTTTGTTGGACATCCAAGTTTTTTCCATATAAAAGCATCTCAAGTGCTGAATTGGAGTGCATCATTGCGAAGAGCTCGTCGAGACGATCGAAACGGACATATCATTTGCTATATTCGGAGTCCCGAATGAAAAGATATTAATTTCGCAACGAAATCTTCAAAAGAAGGATCTAGAAGACACCACGAGGTGGGCCACCACGTGGGCCCACTGGGCCAGACCGACCGGTCCCACCCTGGGACCGACCGGTTGGCCACAGAGGCCGTTTCGCCTCCGCCTTCTGGAACCTTCTTCCACCGCCTCCTAGGATGCATCTCCACCGTCCCTGAAGTCGGTTTGATCCAAGGGCTCACGTTCCACGCTCCGGGCTATAAAACCAGACCCAGACCCCCCTCTTCAGGCATCTGCATCTTCATTATTCATCTTCAATTCAGAAACTAGGGTTTCAATTAGAAGTAGAGGTCCCTCTAGATGAATCTCTTCTAGTTCATCTAGAATTAGATCTAGTTCTAGTTCTAGTTGTCTAGTTCATCTAGTTGTAATTAGAGATCGGATTAGAGAGAGGAGGATAGAGCTGAGGAGGAGCCGGATCTGTCGGATCTTCCTCGACATTGTATTGGTGCAGCATCTAGTTCTTCTTTAAGTAATCTCCAGGTTCTTCATTTACTATTTCCAAGTATTATATCTAATTTCAGTTCTTGCTTTATTTTATTTACTGGATCTCCACTCGTATCGAGTGCTCTAATTATTCGAGGTAATTAGAGTAGTAATCGTTAGTGTAGACGTGGTGTCTAGACTAGGGTTTACCTGAGTTTGCACCCAGCCCCACGGATAGTTGTGGTAGCCCCAGGTGGTGATAGCCCTGACGGCCGACGTAGTCCACCACGTTCGGGTTGGTGTTTGTAGGACCGTAGTCAGAGCTTCCTAGCCCCTTTCTCATCCCTTTTTGTGGCTAGTGTTCTGATGTCCCGAAGTAAGTAAAGTTCAGTAAGCCTTTCATTAGATAGACCTGCTTAGAAAACCCTAAATCTATTTCTAACCATTTTACCATTCTTTTCTTGGACGACTTGCCCCATGATTAGTACACTTCACGTTCCCCGTGGAAATCGATACCCTGGAATACTCTCGGGTAAAAGCTACATCGGTATCCGTGCGCTTGTGGATTCTTCTGTATGCGTTTAAAATACCCAACAATGTGTAGGATAATTCACTTCATGTTTCCGCAATTGGCGAGATGCATAAGCAATTACTCTTCCTTCTTGCATAAGAACACAACCTAAACCAACTTTCGATGCATCACAAAAGACATCAAAGGGCTTCTCGATATCCGGTTGAGCTAAAACAGGAGCAGTGGTCAACAGCTTCCGCAAAGGTACGGAAAGCAGTTTCACACTCCTCTGTCCATTCAAACTTCTAGTTCTTTTCCAACAAGCTTGTCATAGGTTTTGCAATCTTCGAGAAATCATGAATAAATCGGCGATAGTACCTGCTAAGCCCAAGAAACTCTGAATCTCTCCAACCGACGTAGGAGCCTTCCATTCCATTACTTCCTGTACTTTGCTGGGGTCAACTGAGATTCCCTCCTCGGATAGGATATGACCAAGGAAAGACACTTTCTGCATCCAAAACTCACACTTGCTAAACTTAGCATAGAGCTGAATGCTCTGCATGGTCTTCTGAGTTTTCTGAATAGACCAAAATATCATCAATAAACACTACCAAAAACTTGGGAATATGACTATAATCTCACTAGAAGTCTCAACAGTTTGACAAAGCTCAATATGACATTTAAGAAAATTTTATTTTATGAATTCTCCAGAATTAAAGTAACTCTTAGAATAATGTTATAGCAAACTCCATTCTCATTCATATTTTACGATCACTTTTAGACAAATCTTAAACTTCATGCGACCCACAAGTTTCAAAGATTTCCAGATAAATATTATAACCACTAAACTCAAATTTAGAGAAATCAAAGCTATAAATTAGACTTGGGTAAAACATAAAACAAATTATCTATTAACAATAGATAAGCTAGAACATTATTTATATCACATATGATTATTATTCTCAAGACATTAATTTATCATAGAGATGCAACATCATAAGTTTCGCCCTTTTAATATTTTTAATTCTAAGCTTCAACATTGTTTGAAAAGTAAAAGTAGAGTCACACAAACCACCGTTGAAGATGAAAGAGTCAATGGAAGTCATTCATCTTGTCCTTCTTCATGATGAATCACTCGAGATATTGCATAATGCATATGCGTGGTGAGTCCAAATCTCCATCAATAGAAAATTTTTGCTTAGCTGATGATCGGCTATCTATCTCGTCTTTCTCAATTCTGAGCCTGATCAACCCAACATACTCCGTGACTCTTCTTGCCGAATAATAACAACTCGTGGCCCCTAGCCGATCCCCGTATATCTATCTTGTCACATGCCAAAATTTCTGATTTTGGGCTGTGAATAGAAAATACTAAATAAAATTTATGATTTCAATATTTGTATAAAATTTACTAAGTTTAGTTGAGCTAGTGCAAATATAGTCATAGGAAAATATGAATTTCAAAATTTTTGCTAAAGTAATTTGACGGTTTATGCTTGATGTGATGGTTGCTTGTTGTTTTGTCTTGTGTTGCGAGTAAGTAAAGTTTTCCAAAACACGTTTAGTAAGTCGTTTATCTTTCTCCGTCTTGTCCATGTCTTTTCCTATAACCAAATTCTTTGTTTCCTAGCTCAACCTTTCTGTTGGAATCTCCCAAAAAAATATTTTTTCTTCTACTTCAAATCATTCCTTGGTGCTCATCATTCATCATCGTATCTCCAAAATCCCCCCGAGAAGTTTTTCTAGCTTTTTCGGGCACTTTTTCTTATTTTTCTGGGGGTATAAAGACTACCACATCGCTAGTTGATGTAGAGGTAAAGACTACCACATCGCTAGTTGATGTAGAGGTAAAGACTTTTCCTTCTCATATAACCGCACCAACCCCTTGACCAAAGCACATCAAATCCACCATAAGGGGAGCCTCTAGTTTGGGACCTAAGGTGATAAATTTCTTTCGCCTGGTTTCGCTTCTCGTCATCGTCCCTGCCGTCGTCGTCATCATCAAGAACTCCGACCAGTGACCACCGCAGCTCCTTCCAGGCCGAAACAGATCCGCATCGGGCCCTTCTCCTTCGGTCGGGCACCAGGCAGGTGGCTTGCATCCTCACGGTGCGTCGTAGCCATCGGCCGGCCCCCTGACCGATCGGACCAGGCCGATCCCCTCTCTCCAAGCGCTTGCAGCAACCTCAGGAGTTCACGTACGTGAGGAGCAGGAAACGACCGAGCTGAGGACGTTGGTAATTACGTTTTTCCGTTAATCCTTAATCATCCATGGTTTATTCATTTTAGATTCGTTTCAATTCTGTTTTAGTCCGTTTTAACTACGTTAGATTCGTCTTATTAAGATCTATCTAATTGTGTTACTCTTCATACTGTTCTCTACAGTTAAAATTTAAGCTAGACCTAATCTAGTAATTAGTACCTTTTAATCTTGATTAAAACATAACTTTCATGTTATAGTTCTAATTAGCGTGATTTTCGTGTTTATGTGTTCATAGTGAGACGTAGATTGGTTTTCAAAACTGCTTATCTTATTCTTATGATTAGTGTACTGTTCTAATTATAATCTTTGCATGATACTTAAATTTTAATCTAAATAATTAATTTAGTTAATGTTTATTTAGTAGCTTTTAATTAAAAGTAATCTAGGGTTTCTACTCTGCTTGTTCATATAATATCATTAATATAGATAATCGTTGATATTAATATGTTTTTAATTATAAATTTGCTTGGTTTAAATACGCACCATATATACCTTGTTTAGATGCTCTATTTTACGTATATTTCTTTTGTGCAATAAAGTTTAACTTGGTTAAATAAATATGACATATGTTATCAAATAAAATATTAGTATCAACACTAATTCTATGCTTAGTTTAATTTTGAAACATAAATGTTTTCACTAGATTAAGTCCCAAGACCTTTATCTTTCAAGTTAAATATTTAATTGGCTTGACTCATATGTGATCACATGTAAAATATGACTAGACTAATCTGATCTTGAAATTAAAATATGTTTTTATCTGATTTAAGTTAATATCTTTTTATTTAACTAAAATAAAATAAGCTTGTGGTTGTTACTTTTATAATATAAAACTCTTCGTAGTCATATCTTTTTAACGATAGTTCCGTTACCGGCGTCTAGCGACCGTAGTATCTAGCTTTTCTTCAGTGCAATGTTCTCTCTTGTATGGTGTATTGTTCTTAGTTCTCTCTTTTCGTGTGCTTGTATGTTTGTCTATGTGTGGTGTTTGCTACGAGTAGACGGAACCGTTTGTGTATTCTGAAGATCAGAAGAGAATGACCGAAAGCTAATGCTGTGAAGTTTAAACAAGTGTTACAGCCAAGTATAGCATGGGACCATCCTTGTTACCTATTCACCGTAATCACTTAATTCATATTGCATGTGTCTAATTTGTATACCGTTAAGGTTTACCTAGTTCTGGTTATCCATTACCTTGTCACCTGTGGGATGTCATGCATTTGGATAGTATATTGCTAGTGCTCAACTTAAACCGACATGATCTGATCAGTGATTCATGATTAAAGACTAATGATTAATGATTTATGACTTATACAAAGATGATTAAAACTTGCCTATCTGTCAGCAAAAGCTGGGACATACAGTACAACCATGAGGGTTATATGGCTCTGACCTGACCTTAGATCAGTATGAGGACCTTTTCTAGCTTGTTAGTGGTTACGCGAAAGGGCGCATATGGCGCTTGACGAGCTGGATTTAGGGCGGCTTCTTTCCCCTTGCCTGCGTGCCGCAAGGTTGAGAGACCCTTCTTCCCCTTGCCTTAAGACCTAGCGGCCCTAACATGTTAGACGAACCTTTGAAAGGCTTCGCGGTGAACCCAGCCATGCACCTTGGCAGTGTGATATGGGACTAGCTATCCCTGGCAAACGGGGATCACTACTCATCGGGTAAAGTGTACAACCTCTGCAGAGTGTAAAACTGATATATCAGCCGTGCTCACGGTTACGAGCGGCCCGGAAAACTCACAGAAAAGCTGGTTAAATGGTTAACTAATGTTTAATACTGGATATGAGAATGTTATCATGATGATGATGAAATTATTGTGATCATATGTTTTATCTGGGTTTAAGCATAACATACGTTTACTTAATGCTAAAATTCTGCCAATTAAAAGCTGAATGCAGTTAAACCAGTGTCAGCCTTTTTGAGCCTCATGAACCCCTCATGAACCCCAAGTTATATTTGCTGAGTACGATATGTGCTCACTCTTGTTATTTCCCAACACCTCCAGCCATTGGTAGAAGCTACTCAGAGGATGGAACATGGTTTAAGTTACTATGGAGTGCTAGGCGTATGTACCCCAGTTAGTCGTCCCTGTGAAGAATAAAGTCTGAAGAGAAGATTAGTATTCGTTCTGCTATACTCCGATTAGATGTAAGTGTTAATATAGTTATGTTTATGTTATATATAACATTGTTTCTGATATTCTTTATTCTGTTGCTGTATGTGTGGACTTCCTGGGTACACATATGGTGAGCCTGGTTTTGTTTTTAAAACCGGGTGTGACATATCTTTGGAGCCAATCCTATTCTCGAACGACCAATATTTAGACAATCATGCCCCATTATAAACGAGCTTGACTAACAAGCTAATAGGATATGCTCAACCAACAAAGTAAAATTTTATCCATCGGCTATGAACTTAACACGTTGTTTTCCGATTGGTCACCATATCAACATTTTAGCCGATGGAGGTGAGGGAGCAAGAGTGCAATTTGCTTTTTGGTTTTTCAATCCGACACTCATATTTGGGATACCAAAAATACTCGCTTCGTTCAGCTAATCTGAGTAGGACTTGTATGTTCTTTTAATAAACAAAAGTGAACATTGTTTCGGTTGTGGCTAGTTCAATCCGCTTTCGGCCGCTGCACAGAATACCTTGTAACGACTGGTAGCTTTCTAAAACACTCGCACATGATCGGCGAGTGGTAACTCGAAAATGCCACACATAAAGATCAACTGATTGTTCTCCAAGAACAATATGCATGCATTGAGGAGAGGGCCTAGTGCTTTGAACCTCAAGGTTGATAGCCGATTTCAGCTTTAGAATTGCCGATCTCCATGTAATAAGCAACACCATTACCAAACATGCAGCCATATAAAAGTACAATGCTCAAAATCCCAGTAGATTAACCTTGCATGTGTGTACGTAGAAGTGAGATTGCAACATTAACGGCTCTATGTAGCCGATTAGCATCATGTTCATGGTATGCTTAGATTCTTATAGTACACAGATACTATAACTTGTGACCTCTTAGCTCCTTAATAATTTCTATATTGAATATTGTCCAGGAACTTTGACCTTGACCACATCGGCTATTATTATAAGTCTGATACTTTCAAAAGCCGATGCATTTAATTGATCTACTAATCAACTCGATGTAACAATATATTTTCAATATAGACAATATACTTCCAACTAGCAATATTGGCTTGTCTTCAAGTGTTCATCGACTTCAATTACATATCATGTAGCGGGTGCTGCTATCCCTTCCAGCTTCAACAGTACATGTCAGATGAGACTAGACAGTTCCATATGTACGGCTTTAAAAGCCAATCACGATGGCACACAGCTATAGAAGCTATCTGTCAGAGCATGTTTTGTAGAGTCATTCGGCTAGTATGAAAACAGAGCATGTAAAGCATATCAACTGCCGAATGCACATGTAAAGGGAGACATGCTTGCACAAATAAAAGGTGTCATTACAACATTGTAAACAGGTAACTTGCAAATATAAATCTATTTAAACAACACATGCATAGATTAATCCGACTAGTCTGCCGCACATCTAGCCTTCATAAACCCGTCAAGCATAAACTCAAGTGAAGATAATCCACCGCATGATACAATCTACTTATAACAAGCTAAAAGCATGTATTTATTTAAACAGATCTATAAAGCTCATTACTCGTGTAAGCTTAACCAAGATCGGCAAATTAGCCGAGTTAGGGTCCATGAGGAAGGAACAAACAAGCAAGCACGATCGGACAAATCTAAAAACATGCATGTGCCGCATGATACCTAGTCTTATCAAGGTCTAATCGTAACTAACATGCATGAACCCGCAACATGTAACAATCTAGATTGGATGTTGATTCAGCCATCATGATCTTATAATTAACGAAACAAAAACACAAGCAAACTTGTGAAACAGGGCCGAACAAAGATCAATCTGGATTGGGCAAAAGAGTGTAACAAGAATTAAATAATAAAACACATAACACATGATAACTTAACGAATCTATCAGATCTGCCAAATCTAATAGAGCCGATAACTATTTTCACCGATGACTTAATCCGCCACACGATACATGGCATAAGCAAAAACCCCCCGTCATAAGCTTAAATCCACTGCACGATACTAAGCTTAACGAACGAGACTACTTGCATCATATCTAAATCCACCGCATGATACTAGACATGATAACAAGGTTGCCGATACTTACGGAGGTCGACGGATCGATGATTCCTCTCGAAGAACTCGACGACACGACTAAGGACTCGAAGATGGCACGGGGCCGGTTTGTATTGATATGGTTGTGAACACTTCTTACAATGGTCGAAAGTTTATATTTATACCCCGGGCTAATAAGAGTCCTGAAGGGACTTGTCATCTAAACAAAAGGAAAATATTAAAATACATGGACTTTATCTTCCCTTACGTAAAGACCTTGCTAATAAAGCTTCCTCCTAGTTTATCGGGTTTGCACACGTGATTGGTTTGGACTCCTCCTGGTGTGTCACATGCAAAGTAATCCAACGCCTGTACTAATATTTTATTTATTTATTCCATATCTTTTTCTCTGTACGCGTAGACCGATTAATTAGGCGAACACTTGACTTTGCCTTAGGACTCCACCAATACGTACTACAGCTCTATGGCTCCATCGGCTTCACCAGCTAATCTCCTTCAGTTGGACATGCCGTCTTCTCGGAAGATTTTGCTGGTCAAAATACGGTGTCAACACATCTGACTCCATTTTCCCTACACATGCACTTCTCGATTCAGTAGTGTGGTTGACTTTCTCTTTGGATCCATTGTTTAATTTGACAACATATGTTTTTAAGCTTTTGAAAATTCATAAAAACTCCGGGATAAAGGTGAAGTGAAAGAACTGGAGACATAGTGCTTGGTTTGATCGTTCTATCTTTCAATTACTCATGATTCAAGGTAATGTACTAAGCCCCATGATGAATAATATGATATCTTTTCGAGAACTTTTGTTTGAATGCTTGTGTATTTGTTGGAAGTGAAGATATAGTAGCAACTCCTGATCCACTTTTGGGTTTGACTAGCAAAGGGTAAGCTTGGGGGAACTTGTTGATGCTCACTAATGCTCATAATTAACCATCAACTATTGCATAAAATGACACTAAATGAATCACAAATCATAGTTGTAGGGTTTGAAACTAACAAGTTCCACGAGTTTTGGTGCTCTCACTTGTTTTGTAAGACATCCATGTTTTTGCCATATAAAAGCATCTCAAGTGATGAATTGGAGTGCATCATTGCGAAGAGCTCGTCGAGACGATAGAAACGGACATATCATTTGCTATATTCGGAGTCCCGGATGAAAAGATATTAATTTCGCAACGAAATCTGCAAAAGAAGGATCTAGAAGACACCACGAGGCGGGCCACCACGTGGGCCTACTGGGCCAGACCGACTGGTCCCACCCTAGGACCGACCGGTCGGCCACAGAGGCCGTTTCGCCTCCGCCTTCTGGAACCTTCTTCTACCGCCTCCTAGGATTCATCTCCACCGTCCGTGAAGTCGGTTTGATCCAAGGGCTCACGTTCCACGCTACGGGCTATAAAACCAGACCTAGACCCCCCTCTTCAGGCATCTCCATCTTCATTATTCATCTCCAATTTAGAAACTAGGGTTTCAATTAGAAGTTGTCGGGGGAACGCCAAAGGGGTACCCCCAATCAATGCAAAACGAATAAGAGACCTGCCTGGCCCACCAGGCATCTCGTCCGAGCCCTCCGAGCCAGGCCTCGGGCGAGCGCTCGTTCTCCGTCTCGCCCGAGCCCTCCGAGCCAGGCCTCGGGCGAACGCTCGCTCTCCGTCACGCCCGAGCCCTCCAAGCTAGGCCTCGGGCAAACGCTCGTTCTCCGTCTCGCCCGAGCCCTCCGAGCCAGGCCTCGGGCGAATGCTCGCTCTCCGTCTCGCCCGAGCCCTCCAAGCCAGGCCTCGGGCAAACGCTCGCTCTCCGTCTCGCCCGAGCCCTCCGAGCCAGGCCTCGGGCGAACGCTCACTCTCCGTCTCGCCCGAGCCCTCCAAGCCAGGCCTCGGGCAAACGCTCATTCTCCGTCTCGCCCGAGCCCTCCGAGCCAGGCCTCGGGCGAACGCTCGCTCTACGTCTCGCCCGAGCCCTCCAAGCCAAGCCTCGGGCAAACGCTCGTTCTCCGTCTCGCTCGAGCCCTCCGAGCCAGGCCTCGGGCGAACGCTCGCTCTCCGTCTCGCCCGAGCCCTCTGAGCCAGGCCTCAGGCGAACGCTCGCTCTCCGTCTCGCCCGAGCCCTCCGAGCCAGGCCTCGGGCAAACGCTCGTTCTCTGTCTCGCCCGAGGCCTCCGAGCCAGGCCTCGGGCGAACGCTCGCTCTCCGTCTCGCCCGAGCCCTCTGAGCCAGGCCTCGGGCGAACGCTCGCTCTCCGTCTCACCCGAGCCCTCCGAGCCAGGCCTCGGGGGAAAGGTCGTTCTCCGTCTCGCCCGAGCCCTCCGCGTCAGGACTCGGGCGAGCGCTCCGTCGCCCCTCGAGGCCTACGACGCCAGCCCATCTCCAGGGAGCCCAGGGCTGCCAAAGCCTTACAACCCGCCTCATGGCAAGCTACCCCTCGAGCCCTGGCATAGAGGCCTCGAGCCCTGCGTCGCTCCTCGAGACCCCACACGGGGACCTCGAGCCTCTCTGGCACGACAGCCTACCCCTCGAGACGCTCCACGCCTCCCTCGAGCGGCACGGACACCGGCAGCTAGCCCCATACCACGCATTCAATGCATTCACCAACTCCGCTCACATCATCTGGTACACAACACGTGCCATAGTGACCGGAGCCAGAGTCAAACCTCGTTTTCACCATAAGCATGGGCTAAAGGGCGCCAGTACAGCACTGTTCGGCCATACCCCGCACTGTAGCACCCTCGAGCCACCTCTCGAGGCCTGGGATCCCGCTGTACGCCCAGGCGTTCCGGGACTCGCCCATACCTGCGGAGGCTCAAGCACCCCATAGGCGCCACCTCGAGGCCGGCTCCGCGCCACTCGAGCCCTAACAGCTCTCTTGTCATTGGAGGACAGGTACCCCAAGACCCGGAGGGATCCCGACGCGTCCTGTACGTGCCGGAGTGAGCGCTGTACGGTTTCCACATCGCCACGCCCTCACGTCCGCGCCCGGGATGGAGGCCACGCTCCAAGTACGCTTCAACAGCGACGCCCACGTTGGCTACAGCGACTTCGACAAGACAAAGTTCCTACTCTTCGCCATACCGAGCGCTGTACATATCAATCCTGTGTAACCCTGGCCTCCTCTTGTTCTATAAAAGGGGACGCCAGGGCCCTTCACACGGGAGGCTGAGGGGAGAGTAGGACACAACTCCTCGGGACGAACACGTTAGAACACACATACACCCACACACTCAAGTCCGGACTCCGGTCCACGCTCACCGAGCTTGTATTCGCCCCTATACAAGCACTTAGGTGCAAGTAATACAAGAACCTCCTCCCCCGCTGGACGTAGGGCCTTCTTTGCCCGAACCAGGATAAATCCTTGTGTCCTCTTGCATCACCATCCAGGAAGAGAGCACGCGATCATATTACTCGTTGGTGTCATACCGCCGGGTTCGAAACACCGACAGTTGGCGCGCCAGGTAGGGGCCTTCGCGTGTCCGAGTCGATTTCTCGTTGTTTCCTGGATGACTTCTTCCACTCCTTCGTTCTCTGCTGGTGCCGTCGTCTGGTTCGGGAACCTTGAGTTCCTGGCCACCGGCAGCGGCAACGTGCTGACCCTGCTCTCCACGGAGGGCCCGAGCGGAGGGCGTGTCACGCCGCCCCGCGCGGGACGCGTGGCGCGTCGCCACTTCGTGAGCGGCGCCATCGTCACCATCGTCGCCAGGCACAGGCGGTGCCCGCGGCGTACGCCTACTTCCCCGCGGCCGGCGTAGAGTCCCCGAGGGGAATCCTGCCCGACGCGCGGCCGGAAACTTCCAGGGCGCGTGCGCGCTCTCCCGGCGAGTTCACGTTCGTCACGCGCACGGACCAGGGGCCTGGCCAGAGGCCCCCGAGCCACGCTCCGTCGGCACCACCTGGCTTCATCCCGCACGGGTTGCGCCGCGCTCGGCGCCAGCGGTTCCCTTCGGCCTCAACACCTCCGCAGCTGTCTTCGCCCACCACCTCGACGAGCGCCGTCAGGACCGGGCGGTGGCGGACCGGGAGGAGCGTCCAGGTGTGCTTCTACGAGCCATCGTCGACCTGGAGATCGTCTACCCCGCGCACGTCGACCGCGGCTTCACACAAGTCGTCGAACCACCCCGGCGAACCACTATCGGAGAGTGGTACCGTGAGCTGCAGTCCCAGCACGAGCCAAGGCGCGACGCCGACGACAACGACGATGAAGAAGTGCTCATGGGCACCCGCCGCAGACGAGCAGGCCAAGTTGGCACCCACGCACGGCGCCGTCCCACCAGATGTCTTCTCGAGGGACACTTTCGAGCCATCCGTCAAGATCGGCCCGGGGGCTGGCCCTTCGACGCCACCCCTCGAGCCGGGCACGGAGACTCGACGGCCCCTCGACGCCACCCCTCGAGACGGACATAGGGGCTGGCCCCACGACGCCGCCCCTCGAGACGGACATAGGGGCTCAACCTTCGGCGCCACCCCTCGAGCTGGGCACGGAGACTCGACGACACCTCGACCTTTGACGCCACCCCTCGAGCCGGGCACGGAGACTCGACGGCCCCTCGATGCCACCCCTCGAGACGGACATAGGGGCTGGCCCCTCGACGCCGCCCCTCGAGATAGACATAGGGGCTCAACCTTCGGCGCCACCCTTCGAGCTGGGCACGGAGACTCGACGGCACCTCGACCTTCGACGCCACCCCTCGAGCCGGGCACGGAGACTCGATGGCACCTCGACCTTCGGCGCCATCCCTCGAGTCGGACATGGGCCTCCACCTTCGGCGCCACCCCTCGAGCCTGACGCGGAGACTCGGCCTTCAGCGCCGCACATCGACTGGAGGACGCCCTCCCTCGACTGCCTGTGAGCCCTGCAACGGTCAAGGAAGGATCCTGGCGAGCGCGTGGAACATATCTCAGCTACGTCACTCCTACCCCTAAAAGCCTCGAGGCCTCGTTCATTTTGTCGCTTTGTATACAGACGTCGAAAGTGAATGAACGATCTCGTGCATCATCATCCTTTTTACTTAGCAACTTAAGGTAGCCTCGACCCTGCCTTCCCAGGGTCGAGCCTCCCTCGGGGCCTGTCAGGGGGCCTCCCCCCAGACTCCGGAAAAGGCGTGCTTTTCTTTTCAAAAATTCGACCCTCATCTCGATTCGCATCTCGAGCGCACTAGCAACGTCTAAACCCTTAAAATGCCTCGAGTCTCCAAGAGGCGGGGGGCATCGACGTAGACGGCCACCCACGCCCCAGGGCTACGGTACCCTACCTACGCCTCCCCTCAAGGAACTCACGATGCATGTCAAAGGAACACAGACTAAGCCGGTAAAAGCTCGAGCTCGCGATAAGAGGGATGATCGAATAAATTTGAAAAGAAAATAGCTTCTTTAAATAAATAAGTCATACGCATATGGCTGGCCTCGACGGCCCATAAGTTATGACATGAATCTTTACAAGGGCCCCGATGCCCAATTTTGGCATGCAGGCCTCGGTTTGGTACTCCTCCTCAAGGTCTTGTGCCGCGAGCTCAGCCTCGACGTCTGAGCCAGGAGAAGGAGGGCCACCTACACCACCGTCCGTATCAGGAGGCAGCACGGCCTCATCGACAAACCGGCGCCGTCTCCCACGATGGCGAAAAGGTAGCCGCATACCTTTAATGTGCCAATCTAACCGCGTTTCGAGCCGGTTGACAGGTACACACGACAACTACCGGGGCCCTCCGCGGCCGCCGCTCCGACTTCCTGTCCATCGCCCTGGCGCCACGATCTCCATTCCCTGATGGTTTCTGCCTAAAAAGGCGCGCCCAACGGGCAGAAGGTAAGAACGGGCCCCGGCCCTAAGTCTCGAAGCAGCGAAGGCTGGCCCTCGAAAAGGGTTCGACAGCCGGCTTCGAGCACCCGAGTCAGGGACACCAAGGGGCGCCATTCGCGGCATCACTCGAGCGCCAAGCCCTCGAGGCCCCTCACGTGTATCCAAGGCGGGGAGCTCAATGTGCAGTGAGATCCCCTCGGAGGGAGGCATCGAGCCACCGGGTCCTATCGAATGGACCCGACACTCCTGCAGACTGAGCACCCATGCTTTATGAGATCGCCTCCGGGCCACAGTCGACCCCTATCGAACGGGGCACAAGCTCTCACTTGGATTCCCCGTTACCAGCTCACCGGGAACCTCGATACTCGCCCACTCGGGGTAGTACGAGGCATCCCCCCTCGCATCCGATCGAAAGGATTCGCAGGATGACAAGCCATGGCAATTGGCGTGCCGGACAGCTCGAGGAGCCGGCCAGTCGGTTCAGCCTGGCACCCCTCGACGAAAGAGGGTCTAAAAACTCGGACAGTTACGACTAATCTCTTTTCTTTGTGTGAACATGAGATTTTCAGGCCTCGGGCGAACGGTCGTCCTCCGTCTCGCCTGAGCCCTCAAAGCCAAGCCTCGGATGAACGCTCGTTCTCCGTCTCGCCCGAGCCCTCCGAGCCAAGCCTCGGACGGAGTCTCCCACGACAAAGGAAAGGTAACCGCAAACATTTAATGTGACTACCTAACCGCATCTCGAGCCTGTTGACAGGTACACACGGCGCCACGATCTCCGCTCCCTGATGATTTCTGCCTAAAAAGGCGCGCCCAATGGGCAGAAGGTTTCCAAGCGACGGAGGCTTCTTCAGGAAGGCAAGAACGGGCCCCGGCCCTAAGTCTCGAAGCAGCGAAGGCTGGCCCTCGAAGAGGGTTCGACAGCCGGCTTTGAGCACCCGAGTCAGGGACACCAAGGGGCGCCGTTCGCGGCATCACTCAAGAGCCAAGCCCTCGAGGACCCTCACATGTATCCAAGGCGGGGAGCTTGACATGCAGTCAGATCCCTTCGGAGGGAGGCATCGAGCCACCGGGTCCTATCGAATGAACCCGGCACTCCTGCAGACTGAGCACCCATGCTTTATGAGACCGCCTCTGAGCCACGGTCGACCCCTGTCGAACAGGGCACGAGCTCTCACTTGGATTTCCCGTTACCAGCTCACCGGGAACCTCGATACACGCCCGCTCGTGGTAGTACGAGGCATCCCCCCTCGCATCCGATCGAAAGGACTCGCGGGATGACAAGCCAGGGCAATCGGCGTGCCGGACGGCTCGAAGAGCCGGCCGGTCGGTTCAGCCTAGCACCCATCAACGAAAGAGGGTCTAAAAACTCAGGGGCTCGACACCCCCGAACCTAAAAATCGCAACCAACACAGCCAAGCCCTCGAAACCCAAATCAAGAGCCCCTGCTCGAGTGCAAGCACTCAAACAAGGGCTCGGGGGCTACTGTCGGGGGAACGCCAAAGGGGTACCCCCAATCAATGCAAAACGAATAAGAGACCTGCCTGGCCCACCAGGCGTCTCGCTCGAGCCCTCCGAGCCAGGCCTTGGGCGAGCGCTCGTTCTCCGTCTCGCCCGAGCCCTCCGAGCCAGGCCTCGGGCGAACGCTCGCTCTCCCTCACGCCCGAGCCCTCCAAGCCAGGCCTCAGGCAAACGCTCGTTCTCCGTCTTGCCCGAGCCCTCCGAGCCAGGCCTCGGGCGAACGCTCGCTCTCCGTCTCGCCCGAGCCCTCCAAGCCAGGCCTCGGGCAAACGCTCGTTCTCCATCTCGCCCGAGACCTCCGAGCCAGGCCACGGGCGAACGCTCGCTCTCCGTCTCGCCCGAGCCCTCCGAGCCAGGCCTCGGGCGAACGCTTGTTCTCCGTCTCGCCCGAGCCCTCCGAGCCAAGCCTCGGGCGAACGCTCGCTCTCCGTCTCGCCCGAGCCCTCTGAGCCAGGCCTCGGGCGAACGCTCGCTCTCCGTCTCGCCCGAGCCCTCCGAGCCAGGCCTCGGGCGAAAGGTCGTTCTCCGTCCCGCCCGAGCCCTCTGCGTCAGGACTCGGGCGAGCGCTCCGTCGCCCCTCAAGTTCTACGACGCCGGCCCATCCCCAGGGAGCCCAGGGCTGCCGAAGCCTTACAACCCGCCTCATGGCAAGCTACCCCTCGAGCCCTGGCACAGAGGCCTCGAGCCCTGCGTCGCTCCTCGAGACCCCACACGGGGACCTCGAGCCTCTCTGGCACGACAGCCTACCCCTCGAGACGCTCCACGCCTCCCTCGAGCGGCACGGACACCGGCAGCTAGCCCCATACCACGCATTCAATGCATTCACCAACTCCGGTCACATCCTCTGGTACACAGCATGTGCCACAGTGACCGGAGCCAGAGTCAGATCTCGTTTTCACCATAAGCATGGGCTAAAGGGCGCCAGTACAGCACTGTTCGGCCATACCCCGCACTGTAGCACCCTCAAGCCACCTCTCGAGGCCTGGGATCCCACTGTACGCCCAGGCGTTCCGGGACTCGCCCATACCTGCGGAGGCTCAAGCCCCCCGTAGGCGCCACCTCGAGGCCGGCTCCGCGCCACTCGAGCCCTAACAGCTCTCTTGTCATTGGAGGACAGGTACCCCAAGACCCGGAGGGATCCCGCCGTGTCCTGTACGTGCCGGAGTGAGCGCTGTACGGTTTCCACATCGCCACGCCCTCACGTCCGCGCCCGGGATGGAGGCCACGCTCCAAGTACGCTTCAACAGCGACACCCACGTTGGCTACAGCGACTTCGACAAGACAGAGTTCCTACTCTTCGCCATACTGAGCGCTGTACATATCAATCCTGTGTAACCCTGGCCTCCTCTTGTTCTATAAAAGGGGACGCCAGGGCCCTTCACACGGGAGGCTGAGGGGAGAGTAGGACACAACTCCTCGGGACAAACACGTTAGAACACACATACACCCACACACTCAAGTCTGAACTCTGGTCCACGCTCACCGAGCTTGTATTCGCCCCTGTACAAGCACTTAGGTGCAAGTAATACAAGAACCTCCTCCCTCGCTGGACGTAGGGCCTTCTTTGCCCGAACCAGGATAAATCCTTGTGTCATCTTGCATCACCATCCAGGAAGAGAGCACGTGATCATATTACTTGTTGGTGTCATACCCCCGTGTTCGAAACACCGACAGAAGTAGAGGTCCCTCTAGATGAATCTCTTCTAGTTCGTCTAGAATTAGATCTAGTTCTAGTTCTAGTTGTCTTGTTCATCTAGTTGTAATTAGAGATCAGATTAAAGAGAGGAGGAGAGAGCTGAGGAGGAGCCGGATCTGTCGGATCTTCCTCGACATTGTATTGGTGCAGCATCTAGTTTGTCTTCAAGTAATCTCCAGGTTCTTCATTTACTATTTCCAAGTATTATATCTAATTTCAGTTCTTGCTTTATTTTATTTACTGGATCTCCGCTCGTATCGAGTGCTCTAATTATTCGATGTAATTAGAGTAGTAAGCGTTAGTGTAGACGTGGTGTCTAGACTAGGGTTTACCTGAGTTTGCACCTAGCCCCACGGATAGTTGTGGTAGCCCCAGGTGGTGACAGCCCTGATGGCCGACGTAGTCCACCACGTTCGGGTTGGTGTTTGTAGGACCGTAGTCAGAGCTTCCTAGCCCCTTTCTCATCCCTTTCTGTGGCTAGTGTTCTGATGTCCCGAAGTAAGTAAAGTTCAGTAAGCCTTTAATTAGATAGACCTGCTTAGAAAACCCTAAATCCCTCTCTATCCATTTTACCATTCTTTTCTTGGACGACTTGCCCCTTGATTAGTACACTTCACGTTCCCCGTGGAAATCGATACCCTGGAATACTCTCGGGTGAAAGCTACATCGGTATCCGTGCGCTTGCGGATTCTTCTGTATGCGTTTAAAATACCCAACAATGTGTAGGATAATTCACTTCATGTTTCCGCAATTGGCAAGATGCATAAGCAATTACTCTGCCTTCTTGCATAAGAACACAACCTAAACCAACTTTCGATCACAAAAGACATCAAAGGGCTTCTCGATATCCGGTTGAGCTAAAACAGGAGCAGTGGTCAACAACTTCCACAAGGTACGGAAAGCGGTTTCACACTCCTCTGTCCATTCAAACTTCTGGTTCTTTCGCAACAAGCTTGTCATAGGTTTTGCAATCTTAGAGAAATCAGGAATAAATCGGCGATAGTACCTGCTAAGCGCAAGAAACTCTGAATCTCTCCAACCGACGTAGGAGCCTTCCATTCCATTACTTCCTGTAGTTTTCTGGGGTCAACTGAGATTCCCTCCTCGGATAGGATATGACCAAGAAAAGGCACTTTCTGCATCCAAAACTCACACTTGCTAAACTTAGCATAGAGCTGAATGCTCTGCATGGTCTTCTGGGTTTTCTGAATAGACCAAAATATCATCAATAAGCACTACCAAAAACTTATCTAGCTCTGGCATGAACACCGAGTTCCTCAAACTCATGAAGTAGGCTAGGGCATTTGTCAATCCAAAGGACATGACAAGGTACTCATACAATCCATATCTGGTTGAGAATGCGGTCTTTGGAATATCCTGTGGCCTAATTCTGATCTGATGATAACCCGATCTCAAATCGATCTTGGAAAACACCTTAGCACTAGATAACTGGTCAAACAGAATGTCTATCCGCGGTAATGGATATTTGTTCTTGACCGTCGTGGCATTGAGCGGACTATTATCCACACACATGCGCAGTGACTTATCCTTCTTCTTAACAAAAAAAGCTGGGCAACCCCATTCTGACACACTAGGCTGAATAAACCCCTTTTTCTAAGAGTTCCTTGATTTGGGTTTTGAGTTCTGCTAGTTCATTGGGCGGCATACGATACGGTCTTCTAGAGATTGGTGCAGCCCCTGGTAACAACTCAATTGCAAATTCCACGGCTCTTTTGGGCGGTAATCCTGGTAACTCATCCGGGATAACATCTAGAAATTCTCGGACAACTGGAATTTTGGAAAGATCTTCTATAGCAAGAGTGCAAGATAGGTCAACAAAATCAGCACCTCGACGAAGAGATATGCGAAGTTTGTTACCCATCCGACCATGGGATAAGGTAAGCGTCCGACTAGCAGTGTCTAACACCGCACTCCACATAGTCATCCAACTCATACCTAAGACTACATCCATGCTTAGTCCAGGTAAAACTACTAAATTAGGTCCAGACTTGTGCCCTCCAATCTCGATGGTTGCATTACAAACCATCTGTCTAGATAACACGCTACTCCTAACGGAGCTCACGCGAAACCCATAATCCATTTCAGACATTTCTTGGTTATGCTTTTGTGCAAATGCTTTGCTCATAAAAGAATGCGATGATCCGTTATCAAACAAAACAACTGCGGGATGATGGTACCAAGACACATACCAGCAGTCACGGGCTCTCCTGCACGAGCTTCTTCGACAGTCATGTTATGCAGGCGTGCGGGGTAGCTGGCCTGCTGCCTCTTCCGGTGCGGGCAATACCTTGCGAAATGCCCTTCTTGGTTGCAATTGATGCATGGCCCACGATCTAGAGGCTTGCTTCCGGTTGAGCTGCCTTGACCCCCTCGAACTTGAGTCGCTGCTATCTTGTACGGCCGTTGATTACGCTGAGCTTGCTGCTGACCTTTCTTCTGGGGTGGCCTGAAACGAGCTCCAGGCGCTAGTGGTCGGTACTGGGAACGCTATGCCGGTGGTCCCCAACGCTGGGAAGGTCCAGATTCCATGGTCCTCTTTCAGGCCTTGCCCACTGCATGCTTGTTGTTGTGGTTCTCTTGAATCAGACAGTCACTAATGAAGTCATTGAAAATGGTGCGAGATGAAGTTCCCACCGAATTGCCCATCTTGGTATTCAGCCCTCTCTTGAAACTAGCAATCTTCTTAGCTTCGGTGTTTATGAACTCCGGGGCATAACGAGATAAGGAATTGAACACGTGGTGGTACTCTGTAACTGATCGGGTTCCCTGCGTCAAGCTCATAAACTCTGCCACCATCATCTGGGTCAAGCCTGGCGGAATATAATGTCCTCAAACAGCCCGTGAGAACATCCCCCAAGTGATGGGTACACGGGCAGGATAGGTGGTACGGTGATGTCCCCACCAAATCCCGGCCAGTCCTTGCAGCTGATGTGCAGCATACTCTGCCTTAAGTTCCTTCGTAAGCTTGAGCAGCCAAAACTTTTGCTCCATGGTATGAAGCCATTCCTCCGCTTCCAGAGGTTTGGTAGCTTCCTTGAAGATGGGTTGTTTCGTATCCAGGAAATCCTTGAAAGAGCTATACTGATTTGGCTCCAGGCGCTGATTGCCATGTGCTAAATTTTCCCACAGTAGCGCTTCGATATTTCGCTGGCTCCCCAAAAACTGAGCAAAGAGTTGCTTGGGAGTGGCCGGTGGAGGAGGTGGTGGATTGCGGTTGTCTCTGTTATCGTCGTTACCACCACTACCGCCAGCTCCACTACTAGTCATCGTCATCTGCATATATTGATAACAAGTGATCATTAGGTGATGTTGCAATCATTGTAGAGAACGATAAACCATGCCAACTGAATTTATTCGGAAAACAAATTTGCCAAACAATTACAGAGGCACAATAAATTCCAATCCACATCGCAGCATCCCAAAATAAATCACTCATCGCATATCATGCAAAAGTCAACATAACATCCATGGATGCCCATACATATGGGACTTTTCAAAGGTCTTGCGCCACATGCACATATAGGTTCACAACACAACCTTACATCATCCCATGATAACCACAAAAGCTCAAGCGCAAAGGACATGTGACAAAAGATCACCAAGCGCTAAAGAACTATCTAGCCTACTCTCGATCGGCACCATCTGTGGCAGAACCTCCCATTAATGTGGCCCACCTGCACACGTCACCGTCTCCCCGAGCCCTAATGACTGTGCACATGTACCACATCACTGGAAAGATCTGTCGGGTGTCCCCGAGAGAACCCCGAATTATCCACGAACCACAGGATCATCATCATGAAGGTTGGAATAATTACAACATTACAACATTTGTTACAAAATACCATCGGAGTGCGGAAGCAAGATAGATAACCTTTACAAAACATGAAGATGTTACTTTTTACATAAATGTAACCGGTATTGCGGAAGCAGAATAGTATTACAGAACCACACTTAGCCGGAGTACCTAAGTTGGAGAAGAAGAACAACCAGATCATGTCAAGCCCACTGACATGATCATGATCAACATCACCTATTAAAGAAACCTGCAACAGGGGTTAACAAACCCTGAGTACGGTCGATACTCAGCAAGACTTACCCGTCAACAGAAAAGACTTCAGGGTCATGCTGTTTTGGGTAGGCTCAACAGTGCTTTTCATTTGCATAAAAGCTTACTAAAAGTAAAACCTATTTTTAAGTTTTAATTCAAGTGTGAACTAACCAAAGATTCTCAAACCTTCACATTCTAAAATTCTCCTTTCATAAACATCCCATTCTTTACTACGGTGCGGGACAGTGGATTGAGGCTCCATATCCGAGGAAACACGGCGATTCGAATCGATTAAACCCAGCTGGGGATTCAGTACCACACGACATATGTAGAATTTAATCTTGCATATATCAACCCTATCTATAGATCCTCCCATACAAGAACGGGTTCGCGCCACCCGAGAGTACAGTACACCTCGAACCCGACTATCTCATAGCCCCGAGGGTACACGCTACTCCCGCCATCTTTCCACTCCCAGTGCGCGATTAGCCGTTCTCAAGAATCGGAATAGCTATAGACGAGGCTTACGACCGCATGTGGGCTGTACTCAAAGGTCTCAATCACAGCGGTCCAACAACGATACAGTCCTAAGTTGAGTAACCTTACAACAAGACTCCACTCTTGTTGTAAGTTGCTATCATTATCATGTTGTCTCGTGATTCATTATTCTCATAGCATAGCCATCATTTTGAAAAGCATCTACTATAATAAAGTAGTAAAGCTTGGCTAAGCATACTAAACATTTTCATAAACAGGTATCCAGGTATAAAATATTGATAACAAGGTTGGTCATGCATCAACAGGTTTAAAGCATTTATTTGATAAACATTTCATGCATCAGTTTATCGAGAGTAAGTGTAATTGTAAATCCAAGGAAATGGTTAAATGAACCGGGGCTTGCCTTTGTTGCAGGGAAAATAAGATCCAAGAAGAATCCACACAAGTTAGTTCCTTTGCTGATATGAAGTCATGTCTTCTCGACGAAGCTTGTCCAACAAGGATCTCCTTCCGAGGCTTGTTCGACAAGGGTGATCACCAACGCTTGATCAACACGACTAAAACACTCTCGTATACTACACGTAAATAAATGATGAATGCTTTAGCATGATGCCATGGAATGCATGCTAAGGTGCAGGACAATTCCAATGCATAACAAAGATAAACACAAGATAAGAAAATTGAGTACAACTTTCCTTCGCGGTAAAGTTGCAAACCAACAAAACCAACTTGCACTTACCACTACGGTTTCTACTAAACACACATCTTTAGGTGGATTAACTAAGATGACTAAGGTTTATCAACATATCAACCAAGCCATGGAATAACAAAGGAAAATATACCCCATGGTCTTCTCTCATGGATCAAGTCCATGTTCTCACATGTATGCAAGATCAAAGCATATTATCACATGCAGGCGATAACAAGTTTATTATTTAACTCACAACTTAGTTCTACACGGCCAACCAACATTATTAAGCACAAACCATCACTTATCAAACAAAGGTTCATTAGGGTAACCAAGGTTAACCCTAATCACCCACCAAACACTTTAATTAACTAACAAAGTTTTATTAACCACCCTTTATTAAATTAATTATTGAAAATAAGGTTTAATTAAAGTTTGTCAATTTAAACTCAAACTTTTAGGGACGGTTGATTATAAAAAACTATAGTTGCAAAACAAATTTCATAATTTTTGGATAATTATCTTGGCCTATACAATTAATCTAAGATATATAATTATTTATCTATTAAACAAAGCATAAAAGGAGAATTAAATTTATTTTCACCAAATGACTTCAAAATTTTTGTGAAGCTTAGTCATATGATGCAAACAGTAGCAAAAAGGATCTCATGATTTTTGGACATATAAATAAGTCTATAGAAATTATCAAAGACCCATTTATTAATTAAAAGACATATTTAAATTATATACAAAAATAATCCAAACATCAGGGTTCATATTTTTCATGGATAGAGCACATCACAAGGAACACAACAAAATTTATCTCAAAACTTTTGGAGCACACATGAATTAGTTATGCATTAAACAAGAATCAGCACAATTAAACATTTCTGGAAAAGATTAAGGACCTGGGAAACTTTTCTTACCTGCCCTTACCTTACCCTCTCTCTCTGGCTCGCGGGCCCGGTCAACAACCCCGACCAAAGCCATGGCTCGGCCTTGACCATGGCGATGGCCGGCTCTGACCGACCGGCATCGCCGGCGGTGACCCTCCCCGGCGATAGAACTTGCACCGGCGGACTTGCCACGACCCCTCACATCGCTTTAGAGGGTTGGGTAAGCAGGTTTGGGCTCGCGGACGGCCCAGCGCCGGCCATGGCGGCTTGGCGGTGTCTTTGCGGCGGCGCGAACTGGTACTGCGGCGGCGTTCCGACGCGACGGTGGCGGTAGCAACCAAAACAATAGGCCGACCACAACCCTCGAATCGAAACGAAGCCAACGCACTCAACGGTGAGGTGAGAGGTGCACTGCAGGTGCCTGGCCACGGCGAGGCGGAGCTCGCGGCCATGGCAGACCGCGGCGGCGGCGGTGTGGCGGTGCAGAGCACCAGCCGTGCCCTGTTTCCCCCCCTTTTCCCGATTACTGTAGCGCAGAGAAGATTTCTATTTTCTTTCCCCTATTCTCCCAAAACGGCTGAACAACAGAGAAAACTCCCAACATGAAAGTTGTTCCAAAAATTAGGATCTACAACTTTCATTTAAGGAGCACACCCAAAATCTGCCTAGATTTTGAAATCACATTTTGAATTTGAAATGCATTCAAACTCTGATTCAAAATTACTTTTGAATTTTCTGAACAACTTCAAATTTTACCAATATAAAAGTTGTTACTTATAAAATTATCTACAACTTTGTTTTTGGTCCCATATCAAAATTATGCTTAATTTTTGAACTACATAAAAAGGGGTAAAACTAGGTTTAGATATTGATTTTCAATTTAAAACTAAATCAAACTTGTTTTCCAAATTACTTCAGATTTTCTTTAGTGACTTGAAAATCTATCTTAATAAAAGTTGTTTATTTTAATCCTCTCTACAACTTTGATTCAAGGACCAAAGTCTAATTCTTTTCAGTTTTTGAAATCTAGTTTTGGGGTCAAATTTATGATTTGAAAGATTTCAACTTTATTCAAACTTTTATACAGAAACTTTGAAAACTTTAAATACCAAAGTTGTTCCTCTCAACAAGAGCTACAACTTTGCTTTCGAAATCATTTTGAAATTTGACATACTTTTTGACTTATAGAAAAGGGAATAAAAAGGACATTTAAAACTAGGGTTTTCTAATTGTCATATCATGTGACTCCTAACAACCCATTCAAACAACATACAACACTCATGTCAAACATGTAAAACATCACAAATATGCCTTAAACAAGAAATGCTTTATGCCATGATGCCCGATGATTATGCATACTATCCACTTAATTAGGGTTTTAATTTCCGCTTAACACCAGGGGTGTTACACCTTCCCCCTTAAAGAAATCTCGTCCCGAGATTTAAGAAGCACTTAAAGACTGGGGTTGAGTAATGGAAAAGGAAATGTGTCACACTTGTTTACTCACAAGGAGTTCACAAGGCAACTGGGTTGGGTTCAGGATTACAACCGAGAACAGAACACGGTTGCTAGTGGCAAGGTAAAGAACATTTGAGTGGAACAAGGAAAACTATCAAGAGTCAAGAGAGAGAGTACATTGGTTGCGGGCTATAATGGATCATAACTGTAGACCTCGGTACCTGCGCGCACCCAGTGGAAACTAGTGTGATCCGGACACACGAGATTCCCTAGGTTCCGACGCGGCACCGTGGTCACCAATCATGGCACCACAATAGAGCACAACTTCTATAACTCTCATCTCATAAAGAGGGAGATTATAACCAAAAGCAAGGGTTGATTATAACTACAAGGAAAGTGGCTTTGAACTCCCTTTTGGGCGTCCAGAAATGAAAGCACTTTAACGGTGGACTAGAAAGAATCATGATTATAGACCTGGATATTAGCGAGCTCCCGGCAGCAACGCCTTATGGTGACCATCCATAGGTTACTCCAGGTTCCCACGCTTTTATCCGGTCCACAGATCAGGGTCCTTTCAAAGAACACAATTTTAGTAACTTTCAACCACCATTCGTCGTTTTCACGACATCAAACAACTGGTATGTGCCAATTCAAGGCATGGCACACACATCTAGGAAGAACCAAAGATTTACCCTGATTCTGACTTTATGTGGTAGAGTATATGAAAGATATCCAAAAGTTCCCAAGGATCAGAACTTATGGAACAGAATCCAGGGACGATCAACTATCGGGGATCATAGCTGCTTTTAGAATTTAGAGAAGAAGCACATTTTATCATTATGCATGATATGATATATGCTCGTCCTATACAACCTCTCACTGCCAGGAGATCTCTGTCTCCACCTGTTAGTTAGGTATAGGGCTATACTTTACACTTTAGCTTCATTGACTTGATGTAGGTGTGGAATAGCTTTCCCGTCGCGTTTTGGCGAGATGGTTGACTCTCCATTGACCTTCAATATAAAGGTGGACATCTTCTTGATACCTTTTGTTGAAGTTACCAGTAGAGTCTTCACGAAATCTTTCAGCAAGCAAGAAACTTAGGGAAGGATCATTTTTAACTTGTTACTTCCAAAAACTTTTAGATTAAGAAATCATTGTGAAGTTTTTTTTTTTTTTTTTGAATGTAATGTTGTAACCAGTCTTCCCTTGATGACAATCCTGCTCCGATACCACTCTGTGGCAGAACCTCCCATTAATGTGGCCCACCTGCACACGTCACCGTCTCCCCGAGCCCTAATGACTGTGCACATGTACCACATCACTGGAAAGATCTGTCGGGTGTCCCCGAGAGAACCCCGAATTATCCACGAACCACAGGATCATCATCATGAAGGTTGGAATAATTACAACATTACAACATTTGTTACAAAATACCATCGGAGTGCGGAAGCAAGATAGATAACCTTTACAAAACATGAAGATGTTACTTTTTACATAAATGTAACCGGTATTGCGGAAGCAGAATAGTATTACAGAACCACACTTAGGCGGAGTACCTAAGTTGGAGAAGAAGAACAACCAGATCATGTCAAGCCCACTGACATGATCATGATCAACATCACCTATTAAAGAAACCTGCAACAGGGGTTAACAAACCCTGAGTACGGTCGATACTCAGCAAGACTTACCCGTCAACAGAAAAGACTTCAGGGTCATGCTGTTTTGGGTAGGCTCAACAGTGCTTTTCATTTGCATAAAAGCTTACTAAAAGTAAAACCTATTTTTAAGTTTTAATTCAAGTGTGAACTAACCAAAGATTCTCAAACCTTCACATTCTAAAATTCTCCTTTCATAAACATCCCATTCTTTACTACGGTGCGGGACAGTGGATTGAGGCTCCATATCCGAGGAAACACGGCGATTCGAATCGATTAAACCCAGCTGGGGATTCAGTACCACACGACATATGTAGAATTTAATCTTGCATATATCAACCCTATCTATAGATCCTCCCATACAAGAACGGGTTCGCGCCACCCGAGAGTACAGTACACCTCGAACCCGACTATCTCATAGCCCCGAGGGTACACGCTACTCCCGCCATCTTTCCACTCCCAGTGCGCGATTAGCCGTTCTCAAGAATCGGAATAGCTATAGACGAGGCTTACGACCGCATGTGGGCTGTACTCAAAGGTCTCAATCACAGCGGTCCAACAACGATACAGTCCTAAGTTGAGTAACCTTACAACAAGACTCCACTCTTGTTGTAAGTTGCTATCATTATCATGTTGTCTCGTGATTCATTATTCTCATAGCATAGCCATCATTTTGAAAAGCATCTACTATAATAAAGTAGTAAAGCTTGGCTAAGCATACTAAACATTTTCATAAACAGGTATCCAGGTATAAAATATTGATAACAAGGTTGGTCATGCATCAACAGGTTTAAAGCATTTATTTGATAAACATTTCATGCATCAGTTTATCGAGAGTAAGTGTAATTGTAAATCCAAGGAAATGGTTAAATGAACCGGGGCTTGCCTTTGTTGCAGGGAAAATAAGATCCAAGAAGAATCCACACAAGTTAGTTCCTTTGCTGATATGAAGTCAAGTCTTCTCGACGAAGCTTGTCCAACAAGGATCTCCTTCCGAGGCTTGTTCGACAAGGGTGATCACCAACGCTTGATCAACACGACTAAAACACTCTCGTATACTACACGTAAATAAATGATGAATGCCAAAGAAGACAAACTATCAAGAATAGAGAGGCCAATCACGAAGAAGAAGCTATCGACATTGTCCCAGAAAAGAAAGAACAAAACAAATCTTAAGACAGTGAGCCACAGGAAGTGAAGACTCAAACCAAGAAAGTATGGAAGAAAATGTCTGCACCTAAGAGGTACAATCTATAACAACTTTCTAAACGTCTGACATACCTTGGGAGGTCTGAACCAAGGAAATGTCCGGTTCGTCGGACCTAAATATCCGAACCTTCGCCAAAAGGTAAAAATCGGTAGTTATCTTTATATTTACTTTGCTGCATATTTCTCATATTTAATTCTTAGTCATTTATTGCATCATCATATTGAATCATTGCATCATCATATTTAATTCACAAACATTTCTGCATTGCATTAGAAAAGAAAATAAAAATATTATATTTGTTACACTACATCATAAACCATGAAGCCCCATGTGAATAATTCTATGGTGTGTACAATCCCACAGGAATGTTCATCGTGGTGGCATAAAAATAATAAAAATAAATATGCATGCATTCATCTTGTTGTACTTTCTCTTGCATCATAAAAATATAAAATATAAAATACAAAAATATCAAGAAAGAGATCTCACTAAAATTCTAGACAGCTAAGGCTTGAGTGGCCAACCACTAATGCTTAATCTGTTTCACAAGTTTTGTTGTCTATTTGAGTCTCACAGGATTTGAAAGGCCAAGAAAAGTTGACGAGCAAGTAAATGCTCCATCCACTGTTGGAGCACTATCTCAACAAACATCAAACAAAGCTCTAATCGAGGAAGGACATATCCACTGCCAGTCTGCTACATTGCAAGATCGAACGACTACGTCAACATTCAGCTTGGGGGAAGGCACCCCCATGTATCTACGAGACAAAAATATATGGGCACATGAAGGCTCAACGCTATTAAGGGAACCAACTTGGGGGAGACACACCCCCGTTATCTTCGCGATTCAGGTATGACTTATTTATTACTACTACTACTACTATTATTAGCTTTTATCTTAAAGTGTGTTAGATTAAATAAATAAAATAGTATGACTAGTTTGTTTTAAGAAGTTGATGACCAAAGAAGAATCCTCTCTCTCTAATCTATTGCATGGAAATGATAAATAGTTGCTCTATCTAATTTCTTTCAAGTACCTAGCCTTCAAAGCATGAGTTCTCCTCATAATGCCTAAAAATAGAATTAAATACAAGGATGGCAAATACTTGACCTAAGGTCTAGGTAATTGGGATATGACATGTGATGATCTGAGCTGCTATTATCTTGTTCTAATCAACACTAAAGTTCCGGAGATTTCGAAATATAAACATGACTAATAATTGCATTGAGTTAGATTAAGCTTTGTGACCCTGTGAGATGTTATCTTGCCATTGAATTGAGATCACTTACACATTTCATCCATCTTCCGCATAAATGCTCATAATTATCTGTTGCTATACTCTCTGAAGTTTGTTGGAAGCATGTGGCTATCATTTAAAAATGAGAAAAAAAAGAGAGAGATCCGAGGAAATAAAAAGGGACAAGTGTCCGAAACCTCAAAAAGATAGACCCCGAGGAAATAAAAAGGGACAAGTGTCCGGAACCTCGAAAAAAAGAAAAAAAATTGTTAGAAAAAAATGGGCACGTGCCCGACAGTGGAATTAGCCTGATAGCCATATGTCTCTGATAGACAGAAGAGAGTGAATATTCAAAACAACATCCGACTCCATACACATGCACTTCTTGATTCAATGGTTGGTTGACTTTCTCTTTGGATCCATTGTTTAATTTGACAACATATGTATTAATGCTTTTGAAAAATTAATTAAAACTCCGGGATAAAGGTGAAGTGAAAGAACTAGAGACAAAGTGCTTGATTTGATCGTTCAATCTCTCAATTATTCAAGATCTAAGGTAAGAGTAATAAGCCCCATGAAGAATAAACATGATATGTTTCGGAGAATTTTTGTTTAACAGCAGGTGTACTTGTTGGAAGTGAAGATATTGTAGCAACTCCTAATCCACTTTTGGGTTTGACTTTGCTAAGGGACTAGCAAAGGGTAAGCTTGGGGGAATTGTTGACGCTGGTTATCTATCAAAATTAAAGGATAAATAAATATGAAAAAGGGCATGAATTTAATGACCAACAAAGGTTTAGGGTTTCAACTGACAATATTCCACGAGTTTTGGTGAGTTATGATTCTGCAGGGACTAAACCAGGAAATCGGCACCGATAGCTTCCCATAGAAGGAAACCGTCGGGAGATAACGCAACCGCCACGTCGGGATACTTCTAGAAGACTCCAGAGAACACATAGAGACACCAAGAGAAAGGGCACCGCGGTCCACCTCCAGGTAGGACCGACCGGTCCCCTGGGCTCACCGGTCGGTCTCCCCCTGGGCCCGCTGGCTTCCGTCTTCTGCAAGCTTCCTCCACCGACCTCTAGGATGCATCTCAGCCGTACCTTAAGTCGGTTTGATCCAACGACCGCGGTTGATCCCTCAGGGCTATATAAGCAGCCCCAGACCCCCCCTCTCCAGGCATCTCCCTCTTCATTATTCATCTCCACATAAGAAATTAGGGTTCTAATGTAGAAGTAGAGGTCCCTCTAGATGAATCTCTTCTAGTTCATCTAGTTGTAATCAAGAGTTAGCTTTCAAGTAGAAGACTAGATACCCCTCTAGTAGGATTAGAACCTAGTCTTATTCTAGAACTAGAAGAGAGAGAGAGAGAGGAAGAGATCAAGTGGAAGCTCCGGCCTGTCGGATCAACTTCTTCATCTTGTACCTATGGATTCAAGTTCTTCATCGACTTGCTTCAACGATTGTTTCGGTAATCAACATCTATATTTAAGTTTGAGCCATTGTTCTTATTGTTCTTAAGGTTTATGACTCTCTTTTGAGTACTTTAATTCTAGTCGCTCTAGAGTTGGAGTAGATGGATAGTATAAGCGTAGTGATTAGACTTGATAGCTCATATTTACCTCCTATAACGCCGGTAGTAGTGGTAGTTCGCAAGGGTGACTCTTATAGCCTTGTTGATTCTTCTATAGTCCACTTACCCATGTGTAGGCTCGGTAGGATTATACATTTGCATAAAAGAATCATACTCTGTTGTGACCTTTTATGGCAACTTCCCCATTAAGAATAATAAACATATCACTCTTAAGTTGGATTTAGATAACCTTAGTGATCCCCTCTATACTTTTAGTTTCTCTGTCCTTGTTAGTTACTCAGGGGTTATACACTTGAGACTCATCGCTATCCGTTCCTTTGGGTTCGATATTAAAACTCGGTTACTCCGGTGAAGTGCTACATCGGTAGATTTTATCTATGCGCATGCAGATAAAGTAGAGTGTGCATTAATTTATACCAACAACTGTCTTAGGTGCATACCCGATATACACGTAAGTAGTATATGCACCCACCAAATATAATACTCCCCAATTAAGTACCTTCACATATACTTGTGTAATACAGGTATACGTTCCAATACCAATCTAGCTCTCCCCTAGACCAACGTTTGTTTGGTCATGCTCTCATAACTCACTTATTACCTTGGCGTAGAGGTAAATTGATCCATACATTACTATTCCGAAGAATAACAGAATTTAACATGATGCATTACCCCCAAGTCAGTACTTAAATAGCCACCTATGATTCTACTGGGCATAAAGACTTGATCACTGGCACACCTTAGTTTTTATCCTTAAGATTTTCAGATCCTATTATAGCTATAAGTTTTGGCAAATACAATTCTTATTGGAATATACTGGTTTTCAACTACACTTATGAAAAGTATCGCTAAACTATGCTCCGATGCCAGCTGTGACAGAACCGACCAATTTATACCAGATTAAGCACCGAAACCTCTGCTTTCGCAAAGATCATCATGTACTTAAGCTCGTACAAACCCGGTAGTCCAGAAATCTCAAAGGATTTCAAATCATTCAACATCAGCCAAGATCATAATAGTTCAGTGAACATGTTCACAAGTTACACACAGTTTCCACGTAGTTCAAATACATCGGAGTACGAAACAATATTACAAACAATAGATTGAAAACAGTAGCGGAAGCAACATAGTTTGAACATAAGTTCGGATGGTTCTCAATACGGTGCCATCAGCCTGATCAGGTCCACAAAAGCATCAGGTAAGATAAGAAGCGACCATGCCCATGGTCTAGTCTTCTCCCGTAACCGGGTACAGGCAGTTCTCATAGTAGCCAAAGAAGCACTGGCCATCTGCGACAACAAGGGAATAAACCCCTGTGTAAAAGAAGGTACTCAGCTAGACTTACCCGTCATAAACCAAAAATAATGAGACACCAAGGATCATGTAGGCTATATGTGGGGTTGGCTACGTACACCATTGCATGAAGCTCTTTTGTAAATAAACTAAACTTAGGTGCTGGCAGTCACTTTTAATAATTAGTTCTACCTTACTAGTTTTGCACCTGAACTATAACAAGCACTTGACTAATTAATAAAGCAAGAGTGACTATCTCATCAATAGCCCTTCAGATTTCATACCATAACCATCTTTAGTTCCATAAGTTCTACGGGTAGTGATCTAAAGTCAATTACTCACTGTCCAGGAGCGATGGCGATTATAATCGATTCCTACCCAGCTGGGGATAAAATATCTCACACTCGCCCAGCACATCCGGCTACGACAGTCGTAAGCTGCCACTCAGGAAATTCGAGAACACGATTCGCGGGACGGCCATGGGCCCTTCTACACCGGGGTTTATCTCAGTGCTAGGTCGCTCAAGCTATAGCTGCCCACGGTAATGCCAGGTCGATCAGGCTCGGCCTGCCCTCGGACCATGCCAGGTTGCTCAGAATAGTTGCCCACGGTACAACTGAGGCCCTGGGTGTTAGGCGTCAACATCTCCATCACCGGCTCGAATAACCTTACTCGGCTTCACCGGGAGGCACCCACACGTACTCCGTTAAGTGATTGACGCGATCAATTTGACTGAAGGGACACTTCCCGAAACGGGTCCTATGCGACACAGGCGGAAGACTACTAGCACACAGAACCCATGTCCTACTGCTCCTACATCCCGCCCGGTCTCAGATTAATTATCACATGGTTATCTCCATGATAGCACTAGGCTAGTCATGATCAGTATCCACCTACATGCGGGGGACAAGAAATCATCCAACTTTTACCGGTCTAAGCAAGACTAAGCATATACGAACTTAAATCTAACAGGGATATTCAGATAATATTTGTAGTGGACAAGGTACGGTAATAATGCATCAACATTGGCAATCAATTCCTATAACCTAATGCAACAATCACTATCAGGTTAGTTTGTAAACCATTTGCAAACCATAGGAGTTAAATGCTCCGGGGCTTGCCTTTCTCGAAGTCAGACGAACGGTGGTCGCGGCACTGGGGCAGTTCTTCGGCGTCGACCCCTCCGGTCTCCTCGGGCACTGTCTCCTGACTCAGCTCTTCCTGCTGCGGTAGGTTCTGAGTCTCTTGTGCCGATCTTGTATGATGCATAATATGCATAAGTAGAATGAATGCACATAGACTGCATATGGGTTGCAACAGATTTAACAATAATTCAGGAGATAAGCACATGTCATCTACTTCGTTTTCTTCAACAAGGTAGTCAACATCATTCAAAGATTTTGAAAGACTTTAACATCAGCAACCATTAACTTTCCCAATTAGCCAAATAAGATGCTTAATCATCACAACACCACCTACTTATATATTTTATTTACCATTTACTTACTTGCCCAAATAATCTTATTTAAATATGCTTATAACAACAACCTATCACAAACAGTTTCAGATAAATCTACAAAAATTACTCTAGGCTAACAACATGTAATTCAACCCACTTGTTGAAGCAAAACGTGACACCTCGCGCCAAGCACACAGCAAGCCGAAAAGCTGGCTTCAATCGGGTGCCCGGAATGTGCTGAATCCGGAGACGTGCCAGTCGGTTGGACCTGAAAACCAACAAGGGAAAAACTGTGAGAATACGTTTGGAACATGCCAGATAAAACCAGACAGTTCTATATGTACGGCTTTGAAAGCCAATCACGACGACACACAGCTGTAGAAGCTGTCTGTCAGAGCATGTTTATAAAATCATTCGGCTAGTATGAGAACAGAGTATATAAAGCATATTAACTGCCGAATACATATGTAAAGAAACACATGCTTGAACAAATTAAAGATATTATAAACAGGTAACATGCAAATATAGATCTATTCAAATAACACATGCATAGGCTAATCCAACTAATCCGTCGCTCGTTTAGTCTTCATAAACCGGTCAGGTATAAACTCAAGCAAAGCTAATCCACCGCATGATACCACTTGCTATAAGTCTACACCACTTCTTATAATTAGATTAATCCACCGCATGATACAATCTAATTATAACAAGCTAAAAGCATGCATATATTTGAACAGATCTATAAAGGCTCATTACTCGTGTAAGCTTAACCAAAATCGGCAAACCAGCCGAATTGGGGTCCATGAAGAAGGAACAAACAAGCAAGCATGATTAAACTAATCTAAAACCTGCATCTGCCGCGCGACACCTAGTTTCATCAAAGCCTAAGCATGATTGACATGCATGGACCCACAACATGTGACAGTCTAGATTGAGAGTTGATTCGGCCATCATGATCTTATGATTCAAAGAGAGCACAAGCAAACTCGTGCGACAAGGCCGAACAAAGATCAATCTAGATTGGGCAAAAGAGTGTTACAATAATTTTATAAATAAAACATATAACACATGACAACTTAATGAATCTATTGGATCTGCCAAATCTAATAGAGACGATAACTATTTTTACTCATCACTTAATCCACCGCACGATACAATGCATAAGCAAAAACTTCCCGTCATAAGCTTAAATCCGTCGCACGATACTAGGCTTAACATACGAGACTACTTGCATCATATCTAAATCCACCGCATGATACTAGACATGATAGCAAGGTTGCCGGTACTTACGGAGGTCGACGGATCGATGATTCCTCTCGAAGAACTCGACGACACGACTAAGGACTCGAAGGTGGCACGGGGCCGGTTTGTATTGATATGGTTGTGTACAATTTTACAATGGTCGAGGGCTTATATTTACATCGTGGACAAAACATGAGTCCTAAACAATTACGACTCATACAACGAAATTTGGAAAGATACAAATCCTACTTCTATTCTTCTTCGGCGTCCTTTATCGCCACGTGTCTTCCGTGCAGGCCGACTTTTACCTGCCATATGTTGGTAGTTCTTAGCTTCACTAAAGATAGAGCTAGGCAACTATCCCCGGTAACGACCCAGAAATGCTCGTTGACACTAGCCAACGTCGTTACTTGGAGCAGACTATGGAATCTATTCCAGGCAACGGTGTCAGAAGTGCTTGAAGCAAGTCTGGTCACTATACCTAAAGGAGTGAAGCTAAAGCAGCTATCTACTAATGCCAAGCGGGGTTGTCAATCCCGACACTAGTAGGAGCTAACTAGAGAGGTTGTAATCTACCAGGAGGAGATTCTGCAAGCGCACAGAACTATCGTAGTAGCACTTCGCCTGGGAGTACCAGGTGTCGATTTATTTGATCCCAAGGGAAGGCTAGGGTGGTGTTTGAGTCGAGTCAAGGAAGGGATGAGAGTCGAAGACAAGAGAAAGGAGAAAAGGGGAGAAGGGAAGAGAGGGGACGGAAGGCTAGAAAGAGTATATGGGTGGGTAGGTAAGGATGAAATGGATGGCTAAGGTAAGGTGGATGGATAGGTAGATAAAGGGAATAGGATAACTAAGGGTAACTAAAGATAACTAACTACTAACTAATAACTACTCCTAGATAACCACAAAGCAAGATAACTACGAAGCAAGATAGTTACGAAGCAAGGCAGGCAAAAGTCAATAAAGAAACTAAGTTGAGTATAGTTTTATTCCTATCTTACCAAGAATCAAGGCGCACTAGCCTTTACCACTGACTTAGGTTGAATGCTAGCACAACGAGCCTTACTGTTAAACTAGGCCAACTACGTGGTGGAATTCAAGGCGCACAAGGCTGTCACCACCTGCTTGCTACCACAGCTATCCGGGGGTCCAGCCGTATCTGAAGGTAAGTCTATAACTAAGCACCACGCTTAACTATATTCTAACTATCTCTATCCTAGCTTTGAATAGAGACACCCTTGTGGACGTCAGAGCAAATACTTGACTTAATAAGATAAACACTAAACTAACTAAGCAACCTATTAGCAAAGATCAAACACTAAGCTCACTAGAGATTAACTACTATGGCTAAGTGAATTGATTTGTAGGATAGCTAGGCACTCAAGCAATCAATGAAGTATACCTCTCAATACTGATAAGTAGAATAAAGTAATACTTGAAATGATGAAATAGAATATAGTAAAGTGCTTGAGTAACAAGAGCAAAACCTAAACTGGAGATGAAGGAAGACTCTTCCCAGCTCCAGGACCGATCACTCGCACGCCTCTACTCTTGAGCTAAGCCCTGAGCAGCGCTCCCGCGAGGGCAAAGATGCCTTGCTCTACTAGCTACCTACTTGCCTAAGCTCTCTGAGCTTCTAACCTAACTCTCACTTGCTTCTCTTGCTTTGTGTGTTGCTTGGTGTGGTATATGAATGAAGTGATGCCTCAGGGGGTATTTATAGCCTTGTGGAGTGAAGGGGGTACTTATAGGGGGCAGCCAGCCGACCTAGGGCTAACCCTAGTGGCGGGCGCCAGCCCTAGGTGGCGGCCGCCACCCCCCATCACCGTTGGATGCACCGCCTTTGCTTCAACAGCATCCAGGAGCTCTAGAGAGGCGGTGGTTAGGTCGGTTGCATGTCCAGGTAACTGCCATCCGGCCTTGATCCACGCCATTCCATCCTGAGCCGTCCGATGCCACTGACCTAGAGACCAAGGGCCAAGATTTGTCCTTGGGATGGTCACACGGATCAGTGACGTGGCAAAGAGGGAGAGTTGGGCCTCTCCATGTGGCGGGCGACACATATGGGTGGCGGGCGCCACCTCTGGTTGGCGGGCGCCACCCCACTCGAGCCCAAATGGGTCCTGGTGAGTGGGCTTGTGTCCTGGTGGGTCTATTCTCCAAATTTGGTCCAAATTCCTGCATTCAAATAAAATTCTATGGACATGTGGAATTTGGTTATTTTGAAACCTATTTGACTACTTTTCATGCCTTTTTTGTGAATTTTAGGGTAAAATGTTGATGGTAAAACAGGTGTTTAAGGACCATCAACAAGCTCCCCCAAGCTAACCTGTTGCTCGTCCTCGAGCAACAATGCGGTTTAAGCTTTGAGCATAAAATGTATAGCAACATAAGATGTATGCAAGTGCACATTGCATAGTGAGAAATAACTTAGCATATATCATTAATCATAGCATTGTGGGGCTTATAGCTTTTCACTTCAAACATGCAAGAGTGAAATAAATTAGTAGATAGGAAACTTTTATCTTGCTTAGGTTTGACTAGGATTTTGTTTGGAGGTTTTTCAAGGTTTTCAAAAGATAACAACTTGCTTAAGTCCTCCAAGATTCACTCAATCACTCAATGGTGTTTAAATCCTCAGTTAGGCCAAAATGTAGCCTCTCCTATTTCTATAGAATGATATGTGGAGTTATAGGTAGGCTAAGAATCATGAGCAAATTGCCTGATGTTTATTGCTAAGCTAGACACTCAGATCATAAGGAGCAGCAAATCATAAAAATTGATCAAGATGTGCATGTGTGGTTATGTGGAAGTGTATAGAGAGATATTTCATAATCCTTCCTAGTTAATTTCTGGGGTCTAGAGCTAATGATAATTCTCTCTCTCTCTTCTTCTTTTTTTGAATACATAGTGAGTAGACAAAAGATGTGTCCTCACATTTTCTTAGGACATAGTCCTCTCTTGAGCTACATTGCTCATTTTTTTTCTTAGGACATAGTCCTTTATTGAGCTACTTTGCTCACTTTTTTTTATCTCTCTCTCTCTTTTTTTAGCTCTAGATTTTTCCCAGATATCTATAGGAAAGGATTTTTGAAATGAGTAGGGAAAGGGAGAGAAATGCTTATTCCCAGTGTAGGAATAGCATAAGGCTAGCAATGGGACGTTTGGCAAGGTATTGCATATCTCCAGTGTAGAGAATGAGTAATTTATTTGGTGGTTGCAAACTTCCAAGGTGGAAAGTAGGCAATTTATGGTGGGTGTGTGAATCTTGATTCAAAAGATATGATAAGCTTCTCTACTAAGATCTATGAGGTCTAACAAAGCTCAACACAGACAAAGCTCTTTGTGGTTTTGACTAACAAATATTTGGCTGGTGGTGGGATGGGATAAAATCTAGGAGGAACTTTTAGCAAGGTTTTTTTTTATAATTTTTAAAAGAAATCCTCCAGATTATGTCCTAATTTCACCTTAGCAAGTTTAAAGAATTACTCCATTTCTTACTAACTTTACTCACTAAGCATGATTTCAGTTTAAGCATGTGCAACCCACAAAAGCTACAACTTAGATAAGACCAGTTATTCAAACCATAACAATAGCATTTGCATGACATATTTCAAATCTTATTCAGGTTTCAACTTGTTTAAGCGGATTTTATCAATTTTATTCATGGAATGGTTATTTAGGCAAGCATGTGACATTCAAAAGATATAGAATTTAAGAACTGAATGTAAAGTGTAGGCTTGAGACATACCTTATCGGAGCGGGAGTCTCCCCCAAGCTGGCTTCCTGCTTGGTGAAAGATCTTCTTCTTCTCAGTCGGAGCTCTTGTTCTCATTTTATTAAAAAGGGAAACTATCTAATGTTGTGAAAAGGGAAACTATCCTATTATGATATTTTATTGTTCTAACTAAGTTCACATATACCTATGCATATAACTAATGATAACTGATTTTTTTTTAGTTTCATGCATGACATATGTTATTTATTCGAAAAAGGGAAAATTGAAGGGAAAAATTAAAAATAAAACCATACCTTAGGTCCATGGAATTTCATCCTTATCAGGTGGGTCTTCTTCTTCCTTGGGCACTTTTTCTCTCAGTACTTCATCAGGTTCTTCTTCTTTTGGCACCTCTCCTTTGTTATGTGAATTACACAACTCAGGAGGAGGTGGTTCTTTCTTTATGTTCCACCTTGTTCTTGGGCGCCTCTTCTTGGTACGAACAGGTTTTGCTACCTGCATGTTAGCGGCATATGCGGGACTACGGGAAAAGGAGAATATTTCCTTCCTTCCTCCTAATGTCATTTGCATTTTACCACTTCCCTCATATATGCAACCATCAACAGTGTTCAGGAAGGGTCTACCTAAGATTAGAGGCACATCTTTCCTATTTCCCGTATCTAGTATTATGAAATCAGCATGAACATAGGAACCTCTAATATGAACAGGTGAATCATTAACTATTCTTTCTACATAGCAAGGGGATTGATCAGCTAGCACAACATAGGCAGATGTGGATGTCATGGGTGGAAAGAACGAGTTTTCATAGAAATCTTTAGATAAAATGTTCACACTCGATCCTAAATCACACATGGCATTTTTAAAGACTTCACCAAAGATTGAGCATCTAATTATGGGACTACCAGGATCACCCTTTTTAATAGTCATGGTTTGATCTTCATATTTTATTTCAACCATATTAGCAGTTTCCATGTCAGGTTTAGCAGGAATTTTGCCAGTTTCAAAAGATGGTATGATAGCAGCAAGTTGAGCTAATTGGGTTTCTAACATCTTATTAAAGCTTAATTGATTTTTCAGAGCAGATGAGAAATCTTCCAATTTAGCATTTATATTCTCAAGGGTTTTATCATTCGACATTAATTTCTTATTCAAGAAATTAGTAGTTCTACCTTGTGAGTAAACTAAATTTTTCAAGAATGAGAGACTATCAGAATTATGAAAATTAGAGCGGGGGAATGAATTGTTACCTTGAGAGTTTGCAGGCTGATTCCATCCTTGATTCTGTTGACGGAAACCTTTATTGTTGTTGAGGAAGTTCAAATCTTCATGTAGCTCGGGGCAGTGGCTCCTAGAATGTCCAGTTTCTCCACAGACTTCACAAGTCATGTAGGATTCCAGAGATTGGACACTCTCTTGTTGGTTCATCTTCTCACTGTTGTCCAGCTTCTTTGCCAGCAGGTCCATCTTGGCCACGATCATGTCGGCCTCCTTAAGGGAATGCATACCTCGCTTACAGGGCTGTAGTCTTTCGTCATTCCATCCTTGGTTCGACACCATCTTCTCTATGAGATCCTTAGCATCTGCAACATTCAGAGAAAAGAATGCACCGCCAGCGGCGGCATCCAAATGGCTTCTAGAGAGAGGGGTTAGGCCATGGTAGAAGTTCTGGATCAATAGCCAGTCCTCCATACCGTGGTGTGGACAAGCAGCGACATACTCTTGCAACCTCTCCCAAGCCTCGGGAATAGATTCCTTGGCTTGTTGCGTAAAGCTAGAGTTTTTGTTGCACAGAGCATTTGTCTTGCCCATAGGAAAGGATTTGGCGAGAAAAGCATTGGAACACTTGTCCCATGTGTCTACAGCGTTGCGATCGGTATAGAACCATTGCTTCACTTTTCCTAGCAAAGAGAAAGGAAAGAGACGAAGACGGATGGCTTCTTGGGTTATCCCCTTAATGGTGAAGGTGCCGCGAATCTCCAAAAATTGTTGGAGGTGAGCATTGGCATCCTCATGAGCCTTGCCACAGAACGGGCTAGCTTGGACCATCGTGATCAGAGCCGGTTTCAACTCAAAATTGAGGTTGGCATCGATCACGTCTGGTACTATCGCTACATTAGCGGCAGAAGGAGTAGAAAATTCACGAATGGTCTTGTTGGCCATCGTGAAGATAGAACGAGATAAGAAAGAAAGAAGTTGAAGAAGATGAAGGAAAAAGATAAGAAGGACTAAAGAAAGAAAGAATGGGGTAAGATGGGATTCGCTAAGCGGGAGCTTAAGCGAAGATAAATTCGACACAGACTCAACCGATACACCGATTGCCTTCCCCGGCAACGGCACCAGAAATGCTTGTTGGTAGTTCTTAGCTTCAATAAAGATAGAGCTAGGCAACTATCCCCGGTAAAGGCCCAGAAATGCTCGTTGACACTAGCCAACGTCGTTACTAGGAGCAGACTATGGAATCTATTCCAGGCAACTGTGTCAGAAGTCTGGTCACTATACCTAAAGGAGTGAAGCTAAAGCAGCTATCTACTAATGCCAAGCGGGGTTGTCAATCCCGACACTAGTAGGAGCTAACTAGAGAGGTTGCAATCTACCAGGTGGAGATTCTGCAAGCGCACAGAACTATCGTAGTAGCACTTCGCCTGGGAGTACCAGGTGTCGATTTATTTGATCCCAAGGGAAGGCTAGGGTGGTGTATGAGTCGAGTCAAGGAAGGGATGAGAGTCGAAGAAAAGAGAAAGGAGAAAAGGGGAGAAGGGAAGAGAGGGGACGGAAGGCTAGAAAGAGTATATGGGTGGGTAGGTAAGGATGAAATGGATGGCTAAGGTAAGGTAGATGGATAGGTAGATAAAGGGAATAGGATAACTAAGGGTAACTAAAGATAACTAACTACTAACTAATAACTACTCCTAGATAACCACAAAGCAAGATAACTACGAAGCAAGATAGTTACGAAGCAAGGCAGGCAAAAGTCAATAAAGCAACTAAGTTGAGTATAGTTTTATTCCTATCTTATCTAGAATCGAGGCGTACTAGCCTTTACCACTGACTTAGGTTGAACGCTAGCACAACGAGCCTTACTGTTAAACTGGGCCAACTACGTGGTGGAATTCAAGGAGCATAGGGCTATCACCACCTGCTTGCCACCACAACTATCCGGGGGTCCAGCCGTATCTGAAGGTAAGTCTATAACTAAGCACCACGCTTAACTATATTCTAACTATCTCTATCCTAGCTTTGAATAGAGACACCCTTGCGGACGTCAGAGCAAATACTTGTCTTAATAAGATAAACACTAAACTAACTAAGCAACCTATTGGCAAAGATCAAACACTAAGCTCACTAGAGATTAACTACTATGGCTAAGTGAATTGATCTGTAGGATAGCTAGGCACTCAAGCAATCAATCAAGTATACCTCTCAATACTGATAAGTAGAATAAAGTAATACTTGAAATGATGAAATAGAGTATAGTAAAGTGCTTGAGTAACAAGAGCAAAACCAAAACTAGAGATGAAGGAAGACTCTTCCCAGCTCTAGGACCGATCACTCGCACGCCTCTACTCTTGAGCTAAGCCCTGAGCAGCGCTCCTGCGAGGGCAAAGATGCCTTGCTCTACTAGCTACCTACTTGCCTAAGCTCCCTGAGCTTCTAACCTAACTCTCACTTGCTTCTCTTGCTTTGTGTGTTGCTTGGTGTGGTATATGAATGAAGTGATGCCTCAGGGGGTATTTATAGCCTTGTGGAGTGAAGGGGGTACTTATAGGGGGCAGCCAGCCGACCTAGGGCTAACCCTAGTGGCGGGCGCCAGCCCTAGGTGGCGGCCGCCACCCCCCATCACTGTTGGATGCACTGCCTTTGCTTCAACGGCATCCAGGAGCTCCAGAGAGGCGGGGGTTAGGTCAGTTGCATGTCCAGGTAACCGCCATCCGGCCTTGATCCACGCCATTCCATCCTGAGCCATCCGATGCCACTGACCTAGTGACCAAGGGCCAAGATTTGTCCTTGGGACGGTCACACGGATCAGTGACGTGGCAAAGGGTGAGAGTTGGGCCTCTCCATGTGGCGGGCGCCACATATGGGTGGCGGGCAACACCTCTGTTTGGCGGGCGCCACCCCACTCGGGCCCAAATGGGTCCTGGTGAGTGGGCTTGTCTTCTGGTGGGTCCATTCTCCAAATTTGGTCCAAATTCCTGCATTCAAATAAAATTCTTTGGACATGTGGAATTTGGTTAGTTTGAAACCTATTTGACTACATTTCATGCCTTTTTGGTGAATTTTAGTGTAAAATGTTGATGGTAAAACAGGTGTTTAAGGACCATCCACACCATATTCATATTGCCGAATGGAGTCATCGCCTCGTAAAACAGCCAACCGCATAGACGTTTGCCGAAGACTCTGAAGGCTAACCATCCGCTTGGTCGCTCGCCGAATCCCCTTTTCACTATCGATTGGGCCTACCTGTCATAAGCTTGTGCATGCAAAAATCTGGTGTTAACACCACTGTTAAATTTTCAAGTACAAATAACATGATGAAAAGGTGCTTTGAACTACACATCCTAGAAGAAAGTGTCAAGCATCCAATTTCACATTTTTCCTCTGAACTTCATAGCGCAAGAGCAGTCTACAAAAATTATCAGATTCATATTCCTTATATTTTAATTACTAAAAATTATACAAGAAAATAACATTTGACCATTTTAATTGCTACTGCCAATAAATTCCACAAAGCATCTTCATATTACATTTTTCCCAGAAACTACACATCTACACAAACATAACAAAACTAGAATCATATTTTTCCGAGCTACACAGAACTAGTTATGCATTTTCTAATCTAACAGCAAAATCCTAAATTAATTTAAACTGCATACAGAAATATCACAAAATATGCATTTAATATTTTTAACAAGTAGCCTTATTCAATCTTATCACAACAAAATTTGTTTCACAGCATTTGGACATAAAATGAGCCTGGTATGAATTTTGATGCCTTTAAACCCTTTTCTGCAAAACTAATTTAAAAGAAACGCGACCTAAAAGCTACGGACACCCGGCTTCATGCAGCCGCAGACACAGGGCAAAACGCTAAACGCACTCGGCTAACCCGAGCGCTAGCGTACCCAGACTTTCCCCCTTCTCTCCTTCACCCACTGCCAGCGGGTCCCACAGGTCAGGCGACCCCACGCCACCCAGTCAACGGGCCCACGCGTCATAGGCAGTGCACAGTCGCCGGCGGCGAGGTTTCCGGCGCAACCATCTACCCTGCTAGCTTCGTCTTCGCGAGGCGGACATGGTTGGCTATGTCTCCCGGCCAGAGGCTCACCGGAGCAAGCTCGACGGCGGTCATGGCAGAGCGGTGGCGCTGCGCTACGGCAGCGAGGCCATGCCCGGCTATTCCGAGGCTCGGCGACGTGAGCGCTAGCTCAAGCAAACCCTAAGCGACCTACCGGGGCAACCATCGAGCCATGCCGACCTTGGCATTGCCCGGTGCCACGCACGGCGGCGGTCTACGGTGGACGTGGCCGTGGCACAACTAGGTTTCGGCCGAAACATGGTGGGAGAGAGATCTCTATCTAACCCTAAGCATCTATGGTGGTAGAGGAGGAGAGAACAGGGCTTGGTTAGAGGTAGCTGGGCCGGAGATGGCCGGACCACGCAAGGGTCGTTGCGGCGGCCATGGCGAGAACCGAGATTGGCACTCGGCGTTCCGCCGGCTAGAGAGAAGAAGAGGTGAAACCAACCCGTGCTGGTGAGAGAGTGGGTTAGGGCGGAGAGGTTGGCGGAAGGAATCGGGCGGCGTCGCTTCGAGCAGTGAGCAATCGCTCGCTGGAGTTCGGTGGGCAGCGGCGGCGTTTGCAAACTGGAGAAGATGGAGCAGTGGGAGGCGAGCGAGTGAGTGAGAATGCACCTGGCCACTTCCCGTCGGGTCGGCCCGACCATGTGCGACGGTGGCCAGGCATCGGCGGCCACACGGCGACGGCGCAGAGAGGGGACAGGGAGTCCCTATCGGCTTGGCGAAAACCACGGGCGTGGCAAGCGGCGGTTTGGGCAGCGGCAGCAGCTGTTTCGTCGGTGTATGGCTTGCGGGCAAGCGGCGGTGCGCGGAGGAGGGAGAAAGAGGGGCTGACAGGTGGGTCCCACGAAGTTTAAACAAAAGAGGTTTTTCCTACCCCATAACTCCCAACCTAAACCGAATTAGGCAAAGGTCCTAAAAGCAAAGTTGCTTAGAAATTTGCAAGGAACAATTCATCTTTAAGGCTCAAGTCCAAATTCTGCTTAGAAAAAGAATTTTACTCCTAGCCCATTTTTCTAATGCAAGAAATAATATTTGAAAGATTTTTTTCTTCTGAAAAAGTGCTTTTAAGCAATGTTGTTCCTTTCCTCAATATCTACAACTTTGGTTCAAGGCACGTGATCAAAAACAGAAAGCAAATCATAGCTATACTAGAAGCAAGGCAAAGACTTTAAATAACATTCACACAAATGCACATGAAAGGATGAGATGCCATGCTCAGGCTATGTCAAGTTATGCATTTGGGGTTGCTTAACACCTAGGGTGTTACAAATCTCCCCCTTGATGAGTGCATCGTCAACTCATAGTAACCGTAATTAAAATAAAAAGAAAGAAGAAGTAGATAGAAGGAGAAAACTCACTCAAGATGTCCAAAAGCCAAGAGAAAGGCCGAAAAAGAACAAATCGAGATAAGAAAAGCTTGGTCCCCAAAGACATGGGCAACGGTTCGACACAACCAAGCAAGGGATCCGAGCAACAACTCATCAAAGAGCAAATCTCGATCACAACAGAGCGAAAAACTTGGTTCCCAAAGACATGGCAACGGCCCGACGCAACCAAGTCAAGATCAAGCTAGTCCTCAAGAAGAGGCAGAAAGGGCTCAGCACCACTAGTTGAACGCTTGATACCAAATGAAGACTACATAAAAGGCAACTACTGCTAGTCCCTGAAGATAGAGGCACAGAGGCTCAACACAACTAGCAGTAAGCTTGATACCAAGCAAGAAGCACCAAAAAATGGTGAAAACAGCTAGTCCCTCAAGACAGAGGCACAAAGGCTCGACACAACCAGCTGAATGATCGATAGCAAAAGAACACCGACACGGAGCAAAGCAGAAAAGCTCCCCCTCACTAAAAGAACTCCCCTCAGCAAGTGAAGCATCAATTGCAAATTGTCACTACATCAAGACACACTTCCCCTTGGAAAAAATCTCCCCCTTGGGGGCAATTTGCAATTAAAAGAGAAGGGAAAAGAGCCCAATTAAGCGAAACGGAGCTAGGCCATGCCTATCGGAGTCAAGCAAATGCACATGAGTCAAAAAATGCATCTTAGCAGCTTCAGGTATATAATCGATAGAGTAAAAGAATGCTCTATAGAGTGCTGATCCGACTACAAAGCAACAAGCAAATGTGCTAGCAAAGGCTCAAACTGATCACCAAATACAAAGTCTAAAAGCATAAGCCAAGTGAACAGTTTTAAGCCGTTCAGAAAGGAGTTTCACCATCAAACTAGCACTAAACATGTATAGACAGGAAGTCAAACAAGTGCTAAACATGTATACAAGGTGAACTACCCCTAGCATAGTTCAAACATCATGCTATTGAATGAAACATAGACTTGTGTTTTCAGATTTTATCGGAGAATTTTAGCAAGGGGCTACACAGAAAGGGTAAGAACAGCTCGGTTCAAACCCAGTATTGAATCGATCTCAAACAAATCAAAAGCGGCTTCGATCAAACTCCTCCCAGGTGTTCCTCAATGTGTTGGGGTGCTAATCCTAAGAAATCATCACACCAAACCAAGTCAATCAAGAGAAATTCGAGTGTTCCTCAACGTGTTGGGGTGCTAATCCTAAAAAATCGTCGCACCAAACCAAGTCAATCAAGAGAAATTCGAGTATCACCGAAAAAGGGGGAAGAACGAAGAACGAACGTGAATCGACCCAATCTATCGACTCGTGAGGTTAAAAAAGAAATCCTTCGGTGGAAAGAAGGAGCTCACGACCAAGAACGAACTAATTCAAGTGGAATAAAAAATCATCTCGCGGAGAGGGAGAATGAGGCAAAACTCCGGGAGATGAAAAATCAAAACGCGAAGAACACGAACACAAAACGCGAATCAATTTCAATTCCGGCCAAAACTCCTCCACACGAGGAGACAACGAGATTACGATCTCGTTTCCTCAAAAGATCCAAATACACAGAGGTATGATTCCCATCTCTGCGGATCACAAGCCGCGAGGTATGATTGGAACCTAAGCGGGGGCTAGAGCGAGAGAGACAGGTGAGGAAACAAATGTTGCAAGGATAGATAGAGAGGAGGGGTGCCTCTCTTATTTATAGCCTAAAACAATAATCCCCTTCTGCCCCTAGATACAAGAGCGAAGCGGCCAACCCTAGGGGTATCCCGGTCCAACTCTGCTGGTAGTTGATCCGACGGCCACGCGCCTTCCTCATCCTTAGCTTAACCTCGACGCAAGCCTCAGGATGCCGCCACGTGCCATCCTGTCGACCGTCGTGCCTTCCTCGTGGATAGCTTCGCCGTCGCGCCAGCCTCTCCATGCCGCCACGCGTCGACCGTCCTTTTTGCGGACCTCACCCCCGGTTTTGAGGCTGAAATCGGGAAACCTGTCCTCCGGCTGAGTTTTGTGGCCCAAACTCAGAAACCCGCGAGCCCAGATTTTGAGGCCCAAACTTGGAAACCATCCTCGCCGAGTTTTGAGGCCCAATCTCGGAAACCGTCGAGGGTAGTTTTTCGAGGCTCAACTACCAAACCTGCGCCGTACACAGGATGTGGTTCGCACACCCCGAGTTCTAGCACCGTTGCCAGAGCATGTCCATCCTCCACGCCAGGCACACTGCATTCGCCTTCCTTCTTGGCCTCCCGCCAAGTGTCATGACGCCATCACCTTCCTCCCGACTCGGCCGATGCATCGCACATCCCTATGTGCTCTTGCTTGCCAATGCCACGTGCCAGCTACCACAGCTGGTCCTCGGGTCTCCCGGTCCGTTAGTCCAAGCCTCACGTCTGCCCTTCACCGCTCCCGGTCCGTCGACACGACATGTCTCTACTTGACCTTCACCTCACCTTCAACCATTGTCTCCGAGCTCCACACCTGCACATAAACACAGCCAAGAGACATGTTGCCCATTGACCGCTCACTCATCACTTCAGGAAGGGAACCACAAGGGCACATATGAACCTTGTGTTCGCAAGATCATGGCTCGAACCTATCTCCAAATCGGTGAATCAAGAAAGATTGGGAGGAAAGAGGAGAGGAACACGATCCGAACTGAAAATTGATCGATCTAGTTGTATGTGATGATCAAAACAAATTCCTTTGGTAGAAGTGAAACCCTCACGATCAAGAACAAGTAGTAACAAACGGAATTGAAAATGAACAACCGTAGAGAGAGATCGATCGACGGGAAAAATGTGGAGAAAAGGTGAACGCGAAGAACAACTCAAGAACACAAATCACCACCATGATTTCTAGCCGAAAATCATCCCCACGAGGAGACAACGGGAATCTGGTCCTATTTCCGCAAAATTCAAATACACAGAGGTATGATTAAGTCATCTCTTCGGATCTCAGTAGCTACAGCAGGGAATGGGAAGAAGGAAACCCCAGAATGAAAATAGCAATGGCTGAGATGGTCTGGAGGGAGGGGTGGCCTCTCCTTATATAACCTAATACAATTATTCCCCTTCTATCCTTATAGCTAATGAGGGAGCAGGCTAACCCTAAGGGTATTTCTGACCAACTCAGAGTGTAGTCGATCCGATGGCCACGCCCGCACATTGGGTAGCTTCGCATCGACGCGACCTCACCAGATGCCACCACGTGTCGTGACTCGCCGTTCATCCTTTTCACGGACCTCCCCCCAGTTTTGAGGTAGAAACCGGGAAACCAGTCGTCCATCAGTTGAGTTTTGTGGCCCAAACTCAGAAACCCCCCACAGCCCAGGTTTTGTGGCCCAAACCTGGAAACCGCCCTCAGCCTGAGTTTTGTGGCCCAAACTCGGAAACCGGCCGCACCCAGGTTTTGAGGCCCAAACCTGGAAACCGTCCACTCGGTGGTTTTTCTGTTGCTCAACCACCAAACCGAAGCCGTAGAGGGATGCACCGCCCGTGCACCCCGTCCACCCGCAAGTCTTCACTTGTCGGTGTCCTAGGCTGTCAGCTACCACGGCTGATCCTCAGGCCACCGGTCCATCAGTCCAAGCCTCACGTCCACCCTTTACTGCTCCGGGTCCATCGGCACGGCACGTCTCTACTTGACCTTCACCTTGCCTTCGATCACCGTCTCTGAGCTCGACACCTGCACAACACAAGCCAAAGAACATGCGCATCATACCAGTTGACAATCACTCATCATCTTAAGATCCGGCATACACCCATGTATCCGCATGGGCAATCCTTGGATTAGGCCAAGTGAGCTAAGCCTTGCAAGCAAGTCAAAACTCAAGTGACCAAGTCTCCTATGCCACTTCCACAAATCAGAAGAAGGACCAGCCACCAAACATCTAGAAGAGCCGAAAGAGCGAGAAAAATTGGCTCGGAAAACACGACCAAAGGGGACGATCCAACAAACGAGATCTCCTCGAGAATCTAAAACTCTACTAACGCCGGTCTTAAAACGCACTTCAAAACCATCCTCAAGAAGTTGCAAAACAGAAAGCAAATTGAAGTGTAAATTTGAAACCAAAGCAACATCCTTGAGAACAAAGTTCTCGTTAAGTTGAATTGTCCCACAAGAAACAACCTTACCTCTACCACTATCCCCGAATGTGACATACTCCTTATGGATGACAGGGTCTAGGCTGGAGAACCACTCTTTGCTTCCGATCATGTGGCGCGAACACCCAGAATCCATGAGCCACATGTTCTCCAACCGAAGTTCCGGCATTAACAAAAAGGATACTGAGCGTATGGCACAACACTAGGGTTAGTATACTGATAAGGATACCAGTGTTGTGTCATAGGCCCAGAAAATGTGTTAGAAGGCACACCAAACTTTCCTCGTCCCATGGGTGGATAGAATCACCACCAAACTGAAAGGGTGGACCACTATGGAATGGAAAACCTCCAAACTAACCTCCTCGTCCCATTTGAGGGTAGTGATCACCACCAAGTTGAAATGGTGGTCCACTATGGGACGGTGCAGCAAAGCCTCTTATACCCGGCTCACGATCGTATTGACGATGACGGGAACCGCGACGGGCAAGACCACGACCCTGTGGTCTAGCTGCCTGAGGCCTAGCTACCTGAGGGGGTGCACCTCCAGGCCTAGCCCTCTGCCTCTGAACTCCCTGACCTTGCACACCATGGAGAGGATGGTGCCCGGCCTGGTTGTTCAGCTCTAACACCCTCCTAGCGTCTCTCTTCCTCCAAAAGCAAAACTCAGCTAGGTGACCCTCGCGGTGACAATACTCACACTCGATCCTCACCACTCTCTCGGGTTGTTGGTTCCTATGGTTGCAGGGGTCGTTCACTCTCGCTGGTTGTTTGCCTCTCGGAAGGGGATCACTAGAGACGTCAAGAAGGGTGTCAAGTGTGTTACAATGATGGTTAGGTTTGGGAACCCACACTTGCTTGCGAGGTGGAGCCTTGGGAGGTTCATCAAGGATGCCATCCTTGGTGACAGGCTTCAAAGTCTCAGGTGGGGTGATCTTGGTAAGCTTAGGGATAGCGAATGGTTTCTCACTCGTGTTCACTCCGCTAAACTCACCGATCTTGCTAAAAGAACTAGTGCCCTCCCCACCTGAAGCATAGCCTACTCCCAAACTGCCAGTTCCCCTCTTGAACTGACTGATCATCATGCCCAACTGGGCCTCACTGCATGACACCCAACTCAGGATGGACCAAAGGTATGTGTTTTCCTCCTCGGTTTGCATCTTGTAATGCCGACAGTTGGCAATCTCAAGCTCCATCCCCATGCATCGCTCACACGGAGCGGAAATGGTGCTAAATGAGCTGGCCTTCAGGGCTTCACCAAACTTGGCACTAACTTCTGCCAACTCAGTTCGCAAGCCTGGAAAGGACTTGCACGCACCCAGCAAAGAAGGCCTCGCCTTCACTTCCTCCAGCTCCTTCTTCAGGGAGAGACACTCTTTACAATCACCCACCTAGTCAAGCCTACTCTTCAGCTCATCATACACCTCAATCAAAGAGGCATACTTGGTTTGCAGGGTGGTCAAGTTTGTCATGTGCATCATGCACTCATCACACTCCTCCTCATCAGTCACCTTCACCATGGACCTAGCACTCTCAAGCTCCTAAAGCGCCTCGCCTAGCTTGGACTTAAACTTGTTGCGCTCTCTAGCGGCACGCTTAAGCTGTTTATCCTAAGCGAGAACTATCGCAGCCAAGGAATCTCGCTCGCCAGAAAGACGCTCGACGATAGAAGAAGTCGATACCTCAAATGCGTCATCATCATCATCGTTGGTGTCGGCGTGCTTATCCTGGCACTTGCGGTCCTCCTCGTCCAAGGCCATGGTGCAGAAGCCATCGGTGGAGTTGCCGAAGAAGTAGAGTCCGTTCATGCGTTCCTCCATCTTATGCTCGGACTCATAATCACTGGAGTTGCCATCGGAGCTTCTCTCGACGTCGCTGAGGGAGGCGATGAAGGCACGCGCCTACGTCATATGAGCTCGAGATCCTTCTTGCGGTAGCCCGCCTTGGTCTTCTTCTTCCCGGCGTTGTACTCGTGCTTGTCCTTGCGCCTGGAGTTGTTGTTCTTGCCAGGGAAGCTCTTGTCTCGCTTGGGGTAGCTCGCGACAAAGTGATCGGGGTCGCCACACCCGTAGCAGCCCTCACGTGCGGCACCATGCCGGCGATTCAAGCGGTTGTTGTGAAACCGCGAGAACCGGCTGATGATGAGGGTGTGCTCGTCATCGCCCAACACCTCCACCTGCTCGTCTGTCACTAAAAGCAAAGAAGGCAAAGCAAATGAAGTAGGTGAAGTGTCAGCGGAAAGAGTCGATCCACCCCTGCCTGAGACCAAAGCCATGGAATGAGAAGATGGGTTCTTCAGCTTGGCCTGAGTCAGGTGATCGATCTCGGTGGACTTGAGCTTGTTGAACAGCTTGTCCACGGTGAGGGTGTCATAGCTTGGCAACTCTATGATGGTCGACACATTCTCCTCCCATACCTTCTGATCTAGGGCATATAGCAACTTGAGTGCCCTCTTATGATCATCATAAGCTAGGTTGGCCCGATTGGCACGCATCTTATTCACAATCGTTTGGAAACAAGCAAACATAGCGTCAATCATTTCTCCCTCCAACTGAGTGAAATTCTCGTACTCGCGCTTGTACGTCTCGAAGAGTCTGGTCTTGACCTGAACAGTCCCCTCGTCATAGCTCTGAAGCTTCACCCAGATCTCTCGTGTCGTCTCAAGCTCGGAGACATGCTCAAACTCAGGAAGGGAGATGTTGGCCAAAAGCGTGTTACGGGCCTTAGCGTTCACGTTGTTGTTGACGTTTGTTAACGCAAATAGAATATGAAAGATTCCGAAAGCGCACAGAACATCATTGTAGCATTTTACTGGGAGTATTCCAGGATTGTTATTTATATTTTACCACAGGGCAGCAAGGGTCAAGAATCTAATAACTCACTATCATGCATCTACTAACTTAGAGTACTAATTAGACTGAAGCAGGAGTAAATGATAAATGATCTGATAATGAATGAAAGCACAATAAAGAGAATTTAATGATAAATGTATAGATAACTATAGTGAGAGAACAACGGGAGAGATCAAGGTTCCTACGTACTTCTCTATTACTTGGGTTCTAAGGTAACAAAGATGAAAAGATATAGCAGTCATAAACATTGGCACTTTGGAGCAGCAGGTCCTTTCCAACTCTCGAAGAAGACTGGGAAAAAGGTAGTTGGGAGAAGGCTGCCAAAAGCTCTACGAAACATCAATCCGAACGTGGTGGACTACGAAGGCCTAACAGAGCTGTCACCCCTGGGGCTACCTCAACTATTCAGTGGGATTGAGTGCAACCTCAAGTAACCTATAGACTACACACCATGTCTAATCTATCGATTACTACTCTAATTATGGCTTATAACTAGAGCACTCAATACAAACAAAGATCCCATGCCAAGATATAACAACTATACTAATCATATAATAAAGCATAAAGTAAATAGAGAAGATAAATATATTAAAGCATAAGTCTTACAAGGAAAAGATACAAAGACATACCAAAACTCTAAAGACTCCTCCAGAACCGGAGCGCAGCTCCGCTCTCCCTAACTCCTGACTAGAGCTAAGCTATTACATTGGAAAATCTAAACTAAATTACATAGAGAGGAGAGGTTGTCCTTCGAGGGACGCCTCTACAAATACTCCCTAATCATGTTGTCTTTCCTCAGGGGGGTCCTGGGTTTATTATATAGGTGCTCCTGGCCTCCCCTCCACCTTGGGCAAGCGATGTGGGACTAAATCCTTCCGCATATGCACATGGGCCTTAATGGGCCAAAACGCATTGGAGAGGTCGGTTGGAGTGCGCCACGCGAAGGGGGACAAGATTGGGCCCAATACCTAACCGGTCGGTCCAGGGAGGAGACCGGTCGGTCTACCTCTATGACAGGTGGGCCCCTCCTTCCGTAGGTCGCCTTCTCGTGTCTTCTGGAATGTTCTAGAATCTTCCAAGTCGTATCCATCGAGGACTCTCACTCCGGGACTCTAAATATAGCAAATCATATGTCTGTTTCGATCGTCTCGATGAGGTCTTTGCAATGGTGTGCTCTGTTTCATCAGTTAAGATACTTTTATATGGTAAAAACATGGATGTCCTATAAAACAAGTGAGAGCACCAAAACTCGTGGAACCTGTTAGTTTTAAACCCTACAACTATGCTTTGTGATTCATTTAGTGTCATTTCATGCAATAGTTGATGGTTAATTATGAGCATTAGTGAGCGTCAACAAGTTCCCCTAAGCTTAACCTTTGCTAGTCCCTTAGCAAAGTCAAACTCAACAATGGATCAGAAGCTGCTGCAATATCTACACTTCTAACCAGTACACATGCATCCAAACAAAAGTTCTCATTTAGATTAGAAAAAAATATCATATTATTCATCATGGGGCTTAGTACTTTTTACCTTGAATCTTGAGTAATTGAAAGATAGAACGATCAAATCAAGCACTATGTCTCTAGCCCTTTTTACCTTGACTTTCTCTAGCATATGTTTTTATGAATTTTCAAAAAGCTTAAAAACATATGCTGCCAAATTAAACAATGGATCAAAAGAGAAAGTCAACCATACCATTGAATCGAGAAGTGCATGTGTATAGAAAATGGAGGCGGATGCTCTTTTGAATATATCACTCTCTTTTGTCTATTAGAAACACATGGCTATCAGGCTAATTCTACTGTCGGGCACATGCCCATTTTTCTGATATTCATATTTTTTTCTATTCTTACTTTTTTTCTTTTTTTGAGGTTCCGGACACTTGTCCCTTTTTATTTCCTCGGGATCTATCTTTTTGAGGTTTCGGGCACTTGTCCCTTTTAATTTCCTCTGATTTTTTTCTTTTTAATAGCCATATGCTTCCAACAAACTTTTGATAGGATAGGAACAGATAATCCTGAGCATTTATGTGGAGGAAGGATGAAATGTGTAAGTGATCTCAATTCAATAGTATGATAGCTTCTCACAGGGTCGACAGAGCTTAATTTAACTCAACGCAATTATTTGTCATATTAATATTGGAAACTCTCCAGAACTCTAGTGTTGTTTTAAAACAAGATAACAGTAGCTCAGATCATCACATGTCATATCTGTCAATTACCTAGACTCTGGATCAAGCATTTACTACCCACATATTTAATTTCATATTAAGGCATCATTAATTTTTAAACTTAAGAGAACTCATGCTTGAAGGCTAGATACTAGAAAGAAATACAATAGAGCAACTATTCATCATTTCCATTTTAAGAAATTAGAGAGAGAGTTCTTCAGATTTGACATGCTTTATTTATTTAATCTAACACAAACTATAACCTATTACTAAAAAAATGTTTAAGATAGTAGTATGACATACCTGAATCACTAAGATAACGGGGGTGCACCTCCCCCAAGCTCGATGTTGTTGTAATAGTGTTGAGCCTTCATGTGCTTATATTTTTTTTCTATTTTGAATTTATTTATAGAAAGAAAAACTTCAGAGGATAAAGATACTTACCTGGATACACGGGGGTGCTTTCCCCCAAGCTGAATGTTGACGTAATCGTTCAATCTTGCAATCTAGCGGACTGGCGGTGAAAATGTTCTTCCTCTATTGAAGCATTGATTGATGTTGATGGTTGTTGAAATAGTGCTCCCACAATGGATTGAACATCCACTTGCTCGTCAACTTTTCTTGGTCTTTAATCCTGTGAAACTCAAATAGACAACAACACTTGTGGAACAAATTAAGCATTAGTGGTTGGCCACTCAAGTCTTAGTTGTCCAGAATTTCAGTAAGATCTCTTTCTCAATATTTTTGTATTTTGATATTTTTTATGATGCAAGAGAAAATGCAGCAGGATGAATTTATGCATATTTATTTTTGTTTTTATGCCACCACGGTGAATATTTCATGTGGGTTTTTACACACCACAGAATTATTCACATGGGGCTTTAGGTTTTATGATGCAGTGCAGTAAGTAAAATATATTTATTTTCTTTTTTTATGCAATGCTAATGCAGAAAAGTAAATATGGTTATGGAGAGATAATGATGAAAACTAAACATGCAAAAATATAAACTAATGCAGAAAAGATAAATATAGATAACTACCGATTTTACCTTTCGGCGAGGGTTCAACGTTTTAAGTCCTCTGAACATGACTTCTCACTATGTTCATTCCTGAGGTGCATCAATTGATCTCGATATGTAGACCTTGATAACTACACCTCTTGATATGGTGTCACTCATGTTCTTTGTTCGCCCAGCAATTTGAAGTGAAACATTGATTGTGGAAGCTGGCAGCATCTTGCTCAGTGTGCATGTTCTTGTATATCCAGGACCTTCACTCTGTAGAATTTGGGAATTGACAAACCCCTCCATGTTTTGCTCAAGAGTGTGTCCTTCTCATAAAGACACTGTAGAGATCAAGTGCATAGGCTTTGTTGGTGGAAAAACACCTTCATTCCTCTCTAACCTTAGACACATTGCACAAGATAAACTTGTTGTTTATGTGTTCTATTCAATCATAACATGAGTGATAAGATCAGAAGATGAGCATGAAAGTAGCATCTTCAAAATATTTAACAGATCATATTACTTAACCCAACGAAGGATAATCTATGTATAGTGTGTCGATCTTTTCATGATTATGATATATCATCTTCCAAAGGTTAGATGCACAACATTTTAGCTCATATAGTGAGATAATGAGATTCAAGAGAGTAAAGCCATGAATAAAGAGTAAAGAACTGAACATGTTGAGTTGATTAGGTTGGATAAAGTGAGGTGCAACTTAAACATGTTTGGTTCTTTATTTATGCGCATACCAGAATTAAAGAGAAACTTTTAAAGTGATGGTCACTTACCTTGAAATGTTACTTTATCATTAAAGAGTGATTGTGTCAAACCATCTTTTGGAAGCTTCTCTTGTCTAGCTGGTTGTTGTTCATGAGTGGCTTGTCATCTATTGCTTATCTCACAGTGGGCCTGATGAGTCTTGCTCTCAACATGTTCAGATGATGGAGACTTTGTCAGCTATTCTCTTGATTTGTAGGTTCAGGTACTATCTCTCCATGTCTAAATTCTTGCAGTGCAGTGGCTTCATCCTTCATGATGTCCCTCTCAATTCCTGGCAGTTGGTTCTTCCTTTGTCGGCTGAGTCAACGTCTTCTCTTGGTTTCCTTCGGCTGCTCATAAATGGTGTAGTTGTTGATGAAGCAGCAATCCTTTTGATCGAAGATCCAAAAGTGGATGTCTCTAACTTTGGTGGTGTTCAAGAATGTTCTTCCAAGAATGAGTGATGGATCAATTTTTTCTGTGGCTGGGGCAGCGCTTCTAGTGGCTTGTACTAATCAAGTGGCGAGAGGAGGTCAAAGTGCTTGAAGCTGGATTTCTTCTTCCTACCCTTGATCGTGAAGCAATCTGGACAACAGAATCGTGTCTCCCTCAAGCTAGCTTGTGAAGTAGGTGGATATTTCTTCAACAACATGTTTATGAGTTGAAATTGTAGACCTTGTTGTTGTTGAAGTTGTTCCACCTCATCCCCAAAACTAGCTTTTGTGTTGCAATGATTAGAAGTGAGGAGAACTTCCACTGCTTGTCTTCATAGTGAATCACCAACCGACTTCCTTCGGACGACTCATAGATGTTATAATATAGTGGCATATCGTCACCCTGATATTTGTTGTTGGTGTCGGTGTTGATGTCTTTGACAATGCTGAGTGTAGGCATAGATTGACCCATACGGGGTGAGTTGCATCCTATTCGTCATCAGTGTCCTGGCTTAGGCCTTGGGATGGCTCAAAGCTTGGTTGCCTTAGACATCACTAGTGACTTGTCCGATGATGAGTTTTGTCTATTCACGGGTTGGGTTTTAGATCTTTAAGTTCACACCATGAACAAGCAAATCTCATCTCCTAAAAATGTTAATGGACATATAGCCGAAGGATTGTACTGAATATGAAACATGGGTTGTTATCCACTACTTATGTGTTATTCATCCATGCTAATGAAATAGATGGTTTTAGGATTACTTTAGCATAGACTAGTGTTTTATGTGTTGGCTGCATATTAACATGGTTCAAGGCAAAATATTACTTGCAATAGAAGATAGACTTAAATAAACTTTAATACTTACAGTTCTTTCATCCATGATGAATGAGCTGAGTCTTCTTTATGCAGTTCATCGTATGCCTTGCTTCATCTCTGTTGTGAATTCATCTCTAGACTTTCCCAAAGTGTATTTAGAGTTCTTGGTAGGGGTTAGTCCAACAAAATAACCAGTATCTACTCTAGCACTTTTTAGTTCAATACTCAAACTAGACTCCATGTCTTATTTGATTAAGGTAGACTATTTAACCTAAGCACCACGCTTAATTTAAAAGCCTATGGAAGTATGATCAGTACTTCCAACCAAAACTTACTAGCATCGACAAAGGTAGCATGAAGGCATAAAATAGATTTATTCCGATAGAGATGAAAAAGTTGATCATCGCAAAGAATACTTTATTTTTTTTATTATATATTTAATTAATTTTTTAGATGCAGATGACATGAATGCATGCATGAACTTGATATGAGAAAGAGAACTAAATGGATTGGATGAATGATTAAGTGTAAACATACAGTGGTATGAAAAATTTAAAAGATAACTACTCATAAGTTTAAAGTCCATGAGCAGACTGTCTCACCTTGATCATACTTACCATGACTCACAACTGAGGAAGGATTTGTGAGTGGCGTAGCGTAAACATCCGTCCATGGTATGGGAGTTGAATTGTTGTGACGACGACCTTTTCTCAATCTACACATGGTTAGAATAGATAATATATATGTATACACAAACCTCTGAGATGGCAGGGTTCCAGGATTAATGATGGATCTTGAATGTTCAGGCACCTTGGGTTCTTCATTCTTGTGGAAGCTCGCCATAAGGTCGAAACATCGTCTGATGTCCTGTCTATTCCACACTCAACAGAACAAGGGGTAATCCTACTAAAGCTAGTGGTACACTAAATTAGCAGACATCAAGATCATTATCAAAAAATCTTTACACCAATTGCTTCCCCGGCAATGGCGCCAAAAATGCTTGTTGACGTTTGTTAACGCAAATAGAATATGAAAGATTTCGCAAGCGCACAGAACATCATTGTAGCATTTTACTAGGAGTATTCCAGGATTGTTATTTATATTTTACCACAGGGAACCAAGGGTCAAGAATCTAATAACTCACTATCATGCATCTACTAACTCAGAGTACTAGTTAGACTGAAGCAGGAGTAAATGATAAATGATGTGATAATGAATGAAAGCACAATAAAAAGAATTTAATGATAAATGTATAGATAACTATAGTGGGAGGACAACAGGAGAGATCAAGGTTCCTACGTACTTCTCTATTACTTGGGTTCTAAGGTAACAAAGATGAAAAGATATAGCAGTCATAAAAAATGGCACTTTGGAGCAGCAGGTCCTTTCCAACTTTCGAAGAAGACTGGGAAAAGGTAGTTGGGAGAAGGCTACCAAAAGCTCTACGAAACATCAATCCGAACGTGGTGGACTACGAAGGCCTAACAGAGCTGTCACCCCTGGGGATACCACAACTATTCTTTGGGATTGAGCGCAACCTCAGGTAACCTATAGACTAAACACCATGTCTAATCTATCGATTACTACTCTAATTATGGCCTATAACTAGAGCACTCAATACGAACAAAGATCCCATGCCAAGATATAACAACTATACTTATCATATAATAAAGCATAAAGTAAATAGAGAAGATAAATATATTAAAGCATTAGTCTTACAAAGAAAAGATACAAAGACATACCAAAACTCTAAATACTCCTTCGGAACCGAAGCGCAGTTTCGCTCTCCCTAACTCCCGACTAGAGCTAAGCTATTACATTGGAAAATCTAAACCTAATTACATAGAGAGGAGAGGTTGTCCTTCGAGGGACGCCTCTACAAATACTCCCTAATGATGTTGTCTTGCCCCAGGGGGTCCTGGGTTTATTATATATGGGCTAATAGCCTCCCCTCCACCTCGGGCAAGCGATGTGGGACTAAATCCTTCGCCATATGCACATGGGCCTTAATGGGCCAAAACGCATTGGAGAGGTCGGTTGGAGTGCGCCACGCGAAGGGGGACTAGATTGGGCCCAATACCTGAACGGTCGGTCCAGGGAGGAGACCGATCGGTTTGCCTCTATGACAGGTGGGCCCCTCCTTCGATGGGTCGCCTTCTCATGTCTTCTGGAATGATCTAGAATCTTCCAAGTCGTATCCATCGAGGACTCTCGCTCCGGGACTGCAAATATAGCAAATCATATGTCTGTTTTGATCGTCTCGATGAGGTCTTCGCAATGGTGTGCTCTGTTTCATCACTTGAGATACTTTATATGTTAAAAACATGGATGTCCTACAAAACAAGTGAGAGCACCAAAACTCATGGAACCAGTTAGTTTCAAACCCTACAACTATGCTTTGTGATTCATTTAGTATCATTTCATGCAATAGTTGATGGTTAATTATGTGCATTAGTGAGCATCAACAGTTGTGCTGGTCAATCTGGATCTGACCCATGCGAGCCGCAAGAACCTCGTACTCAGCGTTCTCACATATCTCCCAGATGGAAGAGTCAATGCTGCTGAGATAGGCACGCATCCAAATCTTCCAATTGGGATAGTTCGTCCCATCAAAAAAGGGAGCTTTGTCGTTCCCTCGATCCATGTCGCCCTTAGGATCCGAAACCGATTAAGGTAGGGAAGTTTCCTTAACCGGCCCAATACCAATTGAAGGACCAAATTGGGGACCAGAGGGGGGGTGAATGGGAGCCTCAAATTTCTTCTTGAGAAATTATGACCCTTGTCCTAGAAAATCACCCCAAAAAGCAAAGTCTCAAACGACTAGCAAGTTCATGACCTACAAGTAGGTGGATACCCTAGGAGATGTCCTAGTGGTATAGCGGAACTACCGGAGAAAACTGAAAACCAAACGCCAAAGCCACAGAAGAAACTGCGGATGAAAACAAGCAGATCAACATTGACCGGACTCACTGGTGCGTCCGATCAGCAGGGACCGGACGTGTCCGGTCAGGAAAATTCCCTTCTAGGACCTATCTGTTCACGACCAGACTCTGCACCAGGGAGCGTCCGGTCAAGATGAACTGAGCGTCTGGTCATAGCATGATTCTGTGAACAGTGTCAGCTGCCCGTCCGGTCAAGCAAACTCAATGTGTCCGGTCGATTTGCAGTCAGCGTCCGGTCACTATGCGTGAACTGGTCAGCACAAGTGTTCAAAGACCGAACTCTTAGTTGGTGCGTCCGATCGCTACGAGGCAGCGTCCGGTCACCCTGACTTAGTGAGCTAAGGCTCGTCCGCCAATTTGACTCGATCTCCCTCAAATCGAAAGCACTAAGGCTCAACCTTGGTGAGGGGAGTCACAAGGAGTTTAGTGAGCTACTCCTTGGAGATCATGGCTCGAACCTAATTCCAAATCGGTGAATCAAAGAAATCCGGGGCAAAGGAACAAGAACTCAAACCGAAACAAAAATCACCCAATGTGTGTGCTCGAGAGATTAGGAAGCAATTCTTTCGGTGGAAAGATGACACTCGCGATCTAACACAAAGTGGTTCAAACGAAATCGAAAACCATCTCTCAGAGAGGGAGAACGGGGCAAATCTCCGAGAAGGCAAAAACCAAAACGCGAAGAACATAACACCAAAACGCGAATTGATCACGATTTCAGCCGGAACTCATCCCCACGAGGAGACAACGGGATTACGGTCTCGTTTCCTTAAAATCACAAGTACACAGAGGTATTGTCTTGCTCTCTGCGGATCACAACTAGCAGGTGGAAGAAAACATAGCGAAGGCTAAGAGAATGAAATGCTTCAAGGATAGAATGAGAGGAGGGGCCGCCTCTCTATTTATAGCCTGATACACTTATTCCCTTCTACCCCTAGATACATAGAGTGAATAGGCTAACACTAGGGGTATTCGGGTCCAGCTCCGCCAAGTCTTGATCCGACGGCCACGCGCCTTCCTCACGCTTCGCTTCGCCTCAATGCAAGCTCTAGGATGTCGCCACGTGCCGTCCCGTCGACCGCCACGCCTTCCTCACCAATAGCTTTGCCGCAACGCAAGCCTCTCGGTGCCGCCACACATTGACCGTTCCTTTTGGAACCTCACCTCGGTTTTGAGGCTGAAACCGGGAAACCAGTGTCCTCGGCTGAGTTTTGTGGCCCAAACTCAGAAACCCTCTAGCCTAGGTTTTGAGGCCCAAACCTAGAAAACTGTCCACCCTGAGTTTTGAGGCCCAAACTCGAAAACCCGCCACCCCGAGTTTTGAGGCCCAATCTCGGAAACCGTCGAGGGTAGTTTTTTGAGGCTCAACTACCAAACCCGTGTCGTAGACGGAGTGTGGTTCACACACCCCGACCACCGGCACCGATGCCGATGCATGTCCAGCCTCCAAGCCGGGCACAACGCCTTCGCCTTCCTCCTTGACTCGGCCGACGGCACTTGCGCCGCACACAAGCCCGTGTACGATCTCCCGCCAAGTGTCATGACAACATCGTCTTCCTCTCGACTCGCCCGATGCACCGCACATCCCCATTTGCTCTTGCTCGCCGATGCCACGTGCCAGCTACCACAGCTGGTCCTTCGGCCTCCCTGTCTGTCGGTCCAGGCCTCACGTCCACCCTTCACCGCTCCCAGTCCATTGGCATGTTCCGTCTCTACTTGACCTTCACCTCGCCATCGACCACTGTCTCCGAGCTCCACACCTGCACATCAACACATCCAAGAGACACATTGTTGGGTATTTTAAACGCACATAGAAAAATCCACAAGTGCACGGATACCGATGTAGCTTTCACCCGAGAGTATTCCAGGGTATCGAATTCCACAGGGAACATGAAGCGTACTAGAAGAATTAAGAACGTCCAAGAAAAGAATGGTCATGTGGGTAGAGAGAGATTTTAGGGTTTTCTAAGCAGGTCTATCTAATAAAGGCTCACTATACTTTACTTACTTTGGAGCAGCAGGTCCTTTCCAACTTCGAGAAAGATTGGGAAGAAGGTAGTTGGGGGAGGCTGCAAAAGTCTAGGGAACACCAACCCTAACGTGGTGGATTACAAAGACCTGATAGAGCTGTCACGCTCTGGGGTACCAAAAACTATAAAAACTCATTGGAAAACCTAAAACAGACCCGTGTCTACACTAATGCTTACTACTCTAATTATGTACGATAACTAGAGCACTCGATACGAGAGGAGATCCAGTAAATAGAATAAAGCAAGAAATGAAATTAAATAGAATACTTAAAAATAGATAATGAAGAACCTAGAGATTACTTGAAGACGAACTAGATGTTGCACAATATAATGTTGAGGAAGATTATAACTAGATGCTCCTCCACATCTCTCTCCTTCTCCTCTCTCTAATCCAATCTCGAATTACAACTAGATGAACTAGACAACTAGAACTAGAACTAGAACTATAAGTATAACTAGAAGAACTAGAACTAGATCTAATTCTAGATGAACTAGAAGAGATTCATCTAGAGGGACCTCTACTTCTACTTGAAACCCTAGTTTCTGATGTGGAGATGAATAATGAAGATGGAGATGTCTCCCCAGGGGGGGGTCTGGGTCTGGTTTTACAGCCCGGAGCGTGGAACGTGAGCCCTTGGATCAAACCGACTTAAACAACGATTGAGATGCAAACCCTAAGGCGGTAGGAAGCCGTCCATCGAAGCAGAGCCCAAATGGACTTTGAAGTGGGCCGGACGGCCCAGGGAGGAGGCCGGCCGGCCTCTGCCTATGACAGGTGGGTCCCGCCATCGGTGAATCATCTTCTCGTGTCTTCTAGAGTCTTCTAGTGTTGGTTTTGATGTGGAATTGATATATTTTGACTCCGGACTCCAAATAGGGCAAACCATATGTCCGTTTTGATCGTCTCGACAACCTCTTCACAATGGTGCACTCTAAATCATCATTTGAGATACTTTTATTCTATGTAAAATTGGATATACCTGCAAGATGATTGACAACAACACAACTCGTGGAACTTGTTAGAATCAAACCCTACAACTATGCTATATGTTTCATTTCATGTTAATTCATGCAATAGTTGATGGTATAATATTGACTATAAGGACCATCAACGAGTTCCCCCAAGCTTACCGTTTGCTAGTCCCTTAGGAAAGTCAAACTTAACAATGGATCAGGAGTTGCTGCAATATTTTCACTTCCAACATGTACACATCCATTCAAACAAAAGTTCTCATATGGATTAGAAAAAAGTATCATATTATTCATCATGGGGCATAGTACCTTACCTTGAATCTTGAGTAATTGAAAGATAGAACGATAAAATCAAGCACTATGTCTCTTGCTCTTTCACTTCACCATTATCCCGGAGTTTTTATGAATTTTCGAGAAGCTTAAAAACATATGTTGTCAAATTAAACAATGGATCCAAAGAGAAAGTCAACCACACCATTGAATTGAGAAGTGCATGCGTATGGAAAATGGAGTCGGATGCTCTTTTGAATATATCACTCTCTTCTGCTTATCAAAGACACATGGCTATCACGCTAATTCTATTGTTGGGCACGTGCCCATTCTTTCTGATATTCATCATTTTTTCTCTTTTTTCGAGGTTCCGGACACTTGTCCCATTTTATTTCCTCTGGATCTATCTTTTTGAGGTTTCGGACACTTGTCCCTTTTTATTTCCTCGGATTTTTTTTCAATAGCCCCATGCTTCCAACAAATTTTTGAGAGGATAACAACAGATAATCATGAGCATTTATGCGGAAGATGGATGAAATGTGTAAGTGATCTCAATTCAATAGCATGATAACTTCTCATAGGGTCAACAAAGCTTAATTTAACTCAATGCAATTATTAGTCATCCTAATATTGGAAACTCTCCGCAACTCTAGTGTTGTGTTAGAACAACATAACAGTAGCTCAAATCATCACATATCATATCCGTCAAATACCCAGACCTTAGATCAAGTTTTTGCCACCCATGCATTTAATTTCATTTTAAGGCATCATTATTTAATTAGGAGAACTCATGCTTTGAAGACTAGGTACTTTAAAGAAATTAGATAGAGCAACTATTCATCATTTTCATATAATAGATTAGAGAGAGAGTTCTTCTTTTACTATTAACTTCTTAAAACAATCTAAGCAAACTTAACACACTATTTATTTAACCTAGCACAATATTTATTTAACCTAGCGCACACTTATTATAAATAACTAAGATAGTGAATAAGACATACCTGGATTACGAAGATAACGGGGTGCGTCCCCCCAAGTCGGTTCCCTTAATAGTGTTGAGCCTTCATGTGCCCATATTTTTTTTGTTCTTTTTAATTATTGGTGAGCCTTCATGTGCCCACATTTTTTTTGCATTTTGAATTTATTTATAAAAACACTTAATAGGATAAAAATACTTACCTGGATACACGGGGGTGCTTTCCCCCAAGCTGAATGTTGACGTAGTCGTTAGATCTTGGAATGTAGCGGACTAGCGGTGAAAATGTCCTTCATCTATCAGAGCATTAAATGATGTTAATGGTTGTTGAAATAGTGCTCCACTAGTGAATGGAACATAAAGATGCCTGTCAGCTTTTATTGGTCTTTCAAATCCTGGGAAACTCAAATAGACAACAAAACTTGTGGAACAGATTAAGCGTTAGTGGTTGGCCACTCAAGTCTTAGTTGTGCAGAATTTCAGTAAGATCTTTTTCTCAATATTTTTGTATTTTAACATTTTCTTTGATGCAATGATAGTCTAATAATATGAATGCATTTTATTTTTATTTTTACGCCACCACAGTAAATATTTCATATGGTTTTTTACACGCCACAAAATTATTCACATGGGGCTTTAAGTTTTATGATGAAGTGCAAAAAGTAAATTATTTTTATTTTCTTTCTTATGCAACGCTAATGTAGAAAAGTAAATATGCTATGGAGAGATGATGATGGAAAGTAAACATGCAAAAAGAGAAAACTAATGTAGAAAAGATAAATATGGATAACTACTGATTTTACCTTTCGGCGAGGGTTCAATGTTTTAAGTCCTCTGAACAGGACTTCTCACCATGTTCTTTCCAGAGGTGCATCATTTGATCTCAATATGTAGACCTTGATAACTTCATCTCTTGATATGGTGTCACCCATGTTCTTCGTTCGCCCAGCAATTTGAAGTGAAGCATTAGTTGTGGATGCCGGCAGCATCTCGCTTAGTGCACATATTCTTGTAGATCCAAGACCTTCACTCTATAGAATGTGGGAGTTGACAACCTCCTCCGTGTTTTGCTCAAGAGTGTATCTTTCTCATAAAGACAAGGTAGAGATCAAGTGCATAGGCTCTGTTGGTGAAAAAACACCACCAAAACCAAAAGTTTTTTTTCATTCCTCTCTAACCTTAGGCACATTGCACAAGATAAACTTGTTGTTTATGTGTTCTATTAAATCTTAAAATGAGTGATAGGATCAGAGGATGAGCATGAAAGTAGGATCTTAAAATATTTAACAGATCAGATTGTTTAACCTAAGGAAGGATAATATATGCATAAAGTGTCGATCTTTTCATGATTGTGATATATCATCTCCCAAAGGTTGGATGCATAATATTTTAGCTCATTTGGTTAAGCTAGTGACATTCAAGAGAGTAAAGCTAAGAAAAAAGAGTAAAGAACTGAACATGTTGAGTTGTTTAGGTTGGATTAAGTGAGGTGCAACTTAAACAAGTTTGGTTCTTTATGTATGTGCATACCAGAATCAAAGAGAAGCTTTTAAAGTGATGGTCACTTACCTTGAAATGTTGCTTTATCATTGAAGAGTGATTGTGTCGAACCACCTTGTGGAAGCTTCTCTTGTCTAGCTGGTTGTTGTTCATGAATAGCTTGTCTTCTCTTGCCTATCTCACAGTGGGCCAGCTGAGTCTTGTTCTCAACAGGTCCAGACGATGGAGAATTTGTCTTCTAGTGGCCCAGCTCAGACTTCTTCACCAACTTCCATGGAGTGAGTGCTTTGATTGTAGGTATTGTTTTGTGGCACTCATCTTCTATCTTATTCTATGGATCTCTTTTCTCCATGATTAGTGAGTTATGTCTCCCTTGTGCAAGTTGTTGAAGTTCATGTGTCTCTTGACTTCCAGTGTGAGTTCATCTCAAGACTTTCCCAAATTGATATTGAAAGTTTTCCTGCAGGGGTTAGTCCAACAAAATATCCAACATCTACTATAGCATACTATCGGCTCAAAAACCAACCTAGACACCACGTCTAATTTGATTTAAGAGGACATTTTAACCTAAGCATGCTTAAATTAAAAGGCCTTTGAAAGCAAGAACACCACTCCTAAACTAGGCACCATGCTTCATTTAAGAGATGTATGAAAGTACTTCAAACCTAAACATACACTATAACAAATGAGGGTAGCATTAAAGCATTAAAGAAATTTACTCAAATGGTGATGAGAGAGCATGATTAGTGTATAGCATATGAGCATGACTTAAAGGTAGGGGCAACCAACATAGCAACATGGCAAGAGTTGTTCTTACAAAGTGTATCCCGAAGCTTGGATTTTGCAAAAATCAAGATTGGATGACTGTAATTCAATGTTGCATGATGATTGGTTGGGCATACCTTATGTTTGTCATTCCTTCAAACATTTTTGTTCTAGATCTGCAAAGGTTAGTGACAAGAATACCCGAAGGAATATTTTAACAATTATATTCGTATACTCATTACGCAAAGGTATGAAGCTGGACACTGATCTAAAAAGTGCTTGTTTTAGGACACTGAGCATGTCCTGGGGAAACCTTCAAGATGTGATTTGGTGAAGTGATTCCCCTCTAATACCAACTTAAGAGCACTACGAGATCTACAAAATTTGTGATAGACACATGCATCTACAACCAACCTTTTGAAGTTTTTGTAAACAGAATGTGTGAGGGGGTTGAAAATCTCGAGTGTGGCAATGTTAGACAAACCAATTGAATCAGGAGATTGTTGGCGGTCCTTAACTCATACTTTATAACTATCAAGACTCGCATAAAACCAACACTAATCATAGACTTAGGGCTTACAACTAATTATTTCCACAAGTTTTGGTGTTTGGTCATTTGCAGGAGGGTATCTACGTAAACGACTACATTCGGCTTCAGCATATGGAAAATACCACATGTAAATGTATCTGATATGAGCCCAAGGGGGAATAGACCCAATACCAGGCAAATCAGAGCCCTGTCGAGAGGGTAAAAAGGCCAAGACCCAAATCAAATGAACTCCAAATGAGCCCAAACTTTGCAGGACCCATCTAGAGGCCCAAAAGAGGCAACCCTCAAAAGATGGACCAATTTGGGCCAGCTACGGGTGCGACCACACCCCTGGTGCAGCCGCACTATGAGTGAGGCGGTTCTCGGCCATCTTTGGCAGGGGAACTCCCCCCACCATGATGATGTCGGTTACGGTGTTGCCCGTCCAGGTTCGCTGCATCTTGAAGGCGGTTTGGTCTTTCCATGCGGAGAGATGAGGCTCTCCACCCCTCCAAGGCACCTCAACTATAAAATGAGGCCTCCACCCTCCTCACAAATCATCCAAGAGCTCACCAACATACATATCTCAAGAGGGATCCATGGAAGAAGGAGTAGTGCCACACTTATCATAGCTCTAGTAGCTATATAGAATAGGGAGCGAGTGAGGTCTGAGCGGGAGAAGTGCTGGAGTTGTCGGCTTCCTCCACGAGTGTACTCATCGTGCTTGTACACTAAGCGGTTGGAACACCGAAATCGCTGGAATATTCTTGTTTGTACCTCTACGATCATGCATACTACTTAAGTATAAGGTTTCGTGTTCATCTTGGTTCTAAAGTTCTTATTGTGTTTAAGCTTTCGCTAACTTAGTCAGCGGGATCGGCCGTTCACCTTCGGGTGGGTGCTCTAGTAAGAGGGTGCAAGCCCTAGCTACCGCTAGAAGTAGTGGCACTTAGCGTAAACATGGTGTTTAGGCTATGTGTTCACAGTTTGGTTGCCTAGGTCTCCACGGTTGAGGAGGTAGGCGGCAGGTGGTGACAGGCCTGTCCATCCTTCGTAATCCACCCACGTTCGAGATTCCAGGTAGAGTTGTATCGACATTGGTTCGAAAACCAACATTACCTGTTGACCGAAGTAGGATTTGCTAGCTAAGCTTATATCACATAAGGACTAGTTCCCTAGAAGAACCTTGCTACCCGTGTTACCCTTCTCCGTGTCTTATCTGGGAGGACTAGACCAAGAGACAATAGCACACCGTTCCCTATGGAAAATACGATACCCTGAATATTTTCGGGTGAAGTGCTACAGCGGTACTTCCGTGCGCTTGCAAACTTTTCTGCTTACGCTAAGAAATACCAACAAGCATTTTTGGTGCGGTTGCCGGGGAACGGTTGTCGCCTTTAGTCTCCGAACGTAGTTCGCCCATTTATCTTTGTTTTATCTTTCTTTTCTTTATTTTCACCTATGGAACAAAACCCTATTCAAAACCTGTCCGCTCCATGGGCCGAGTTCCTTGAGCCACCACAATCATCAAAGCCAATCGCAGCTTCCAACTATGAACTCCGCCCTGGCTTTGTAGCCATGGTTCATGAACAGCCCTTCTCAGGGTACGATCATGAAAACCCCTACCCCCATTTACGGGAGTTTGAGTTACTCTGTGCGTGCCTGACAATTGCAAGCATGTCACAAGAAACATTACGTTGGAAGTTATTTCCGTTCTCTCTTTCTGAGAGTGCGAAACAATGGTACAACAATACCGTAGTAAAAGTTAACGAAGATTGGAAGGAACTGCGGAACACATTCTGTCTCGCGTTTTTCCCCATATCTCACATTCTACACCTACGACAAGAGTTACTCAACTTCCAACAAAAAGAGAAGGAGTCGTTAGGTGCAGCCTGGGAGAGATTTACAATTCTTTCAAAATCAGGCCCAGACTTGTCTCTACCCGACCACGTGTTGTTACAACATTTCTGGTCAGGGCTGAACAAGGAGTCTGCCCTACAACTAGACATTTCAACTGGAGGATCGTTGATGTGCAAAACCCCAAGGGAAGGAGAAGCTCTGCTAGATCTTATTCTAGAAAAGACTCTCCTTCCCCTCCAAATGGAAAGTGAACCACAACATGAGGAGGTCTCTTCGGCTAAGGCCGAGATTGAGATTCAAACTCAGAGTCCCTCATCGCTAACGAAAGATCCAAAGGAAGTCTAACTTCCTTCAGATTTTCTGTTATTCGAGGAAGATTACCCTGACAATCATGTAAATCCCTCAAAGCATGCACGCTAGAAGAAGCCACCAGTTTCCACCACTCGTCTTGAACCTCTAGAAACCCATCATACAGAGGAGTCACTACCTGTTATAAATAGCGATCGGGTGGAACGAGCGGAACCCTTTTCGGAAGAAATTCAGATCAGTCCCTCTTGTTCGATCATCCACACTAAAATTAGCGAAGGCTGGGTAGAAGTGTTTTATAATCCAACTATTGGGTCGAACTTCATGTCCGCATCTTTTGCGAACATGATCGTTCACGAGTCCTTCGCCCCAACAAACAAGCACTTAATGCTAGATTCAAGGACAAGCGTGAATAGTCTAGGCATCCTTCACAACATAGCATTTAAACTTGATAATGTCAAGTTGATGCTAGACTTTTACGTCTTTGACATTTAAGACTTTGATGTCTTGATCGGGCTTCCCCTTCAAAAACATTCGGACGAACCACCAAAACTGGGGAATTTGCTGTCATTACAAAGAGAAAACTCTTCCATACCAAAAGTAGCCAAAAATTCCATGGCTGAACCCCTCTCTTATACAAACGAGCCCGAAACGGTAATGTCGGTGCAACCCATAGAGATCCCTGAATCATTCTTGGAAAATGAAACTAAATTTTTCATCCAAAACCAGGACGAATTAGGAGAAACTCTTGACCTTCCCGATGAGGAAGCTCCGACACATCCTTGTGTGTATTCCTGTGAATTTGAGGATGATCTTTTTAGTGATGTTGATATGTGGAATTCTCTTGAGCTCCCAATTCAACATCCTCATACACCTCACTTGAACATCAAGAACACATCAAGGATGAGACCTTAAACGAACCCATGGAGGGAGGGCCAATTGAAAGCCCAAGTTTGGTTTTGGATAATTGATGAAACCCATTGGACTAACCTTTGTCATTAAGTGTTTGATTAGCAAAAGGTGGTCCATGGCTCAAGTGAAGCATGATGATGGACATGTGATGCAATGATCAAGTGATTGGTCGTAAGATGGTCCATATCTTCACTAGAAGAAAAGAAGAAAGAGGAAAATAAAAGAGCTCAAGGCAAAGGTATAACCAATAGGCTCTTTTGTTTTTGGCACTCAAGACACCATAGAGGGTGTGAGTGTATTTAGGATAGATAGCCGTACTATCAAGAGGAGAAATTCATAGTATACGGTTATCAAGTTGCCTCTAGTTGCATTTGCATATGTCATAACTAAAATGAGGCGATAAATCCTTTGAAAAATGTTTTGAAAATGCTAACACACTTGCACAAGGTGGTGTACACTTGGTGGTGTTAGCACATTTGCAAAGGAGAAGTTGTTGGAGTAGTTTTGGATCAACACAGGGAAGAAAATGAAGTTTTCTGTGTATGGTCGGTGGTACCGACCAGGATGGTCGGTGGTACCGCCCATAGTGCTGTGCGTGCAGCCTTCTTGTGTTTGGGGCGTTTTTGGCCTGGCGGGTGGTACCGCTATAGCTCGGTACTACCGCCGGCGGTGGTACCGACCGGGGGTCGGTGGTACCGTGGCCATGAGGCGTTTTGCAGAGCTCTGTGTGTTTTTGAAAATGGCCTACCGGTAGTACCGCCATAACCTCGGTAGTACCGCGCCCGGTGCTACCGACCAAGGCCGGTGGTTGGCTTGTTTGCAGAGCTCTCTGTGTGGGATGGAAATTGACCTGGCGGTGGTACCGCCAGGGCCGGTACCACCGGGCTCGGAAGTACCGACCAGGGGTCGGTAGTCCAAGGTTGAGGATGTTTTTGAATCCTCTGTGTAGATCCAAAAGTAGCCTGCCGGTAGTACCGCCATAGGGCCGGTACTACCGACCTCGGAGGTACCGACCAAGAGTCGGTGCTTCGCCTTAATCAGTGGGATGTGAGTAAACGGCTAGTTTGACTAAGCCGGTAGTACCGCCCAGGAGGGGTCGGTACTACCGACCGCGCAGAAAGGTGGGGATCGGGCCGCCGTCCTCCCTCCTCTATATATAGGTCGTGGCCGCGTTTGGGGAGATGCTTGCTGACTTTCTAACCTCTTGAATCCTCTTGAGCAAGATCTAATCCCTCCCTCCGATCTCTTTGATTGTTAGTGCGAATCCAAGTGAGATCGAGTGAAACCAAGAGCTTGCATTGTGATCTTGCATTCTAGAGGCATCTTGGTGATTGTTGCTGCGGATTTCTTTTTACTCTTGGCACTTGCCGGTGCCTAGACGGCTTGGTGGCAGCGGAGGAGGATCGGCACGAGTTGGTGATTGTTCGTGGCCATCCCAACGACTTTGTGAGGGGCTTGTACCTCCCCGGCGAAGAGCCAAAGGTAACTCCTAGTAAATTGCGCGTGTCATTGAGTTACCATTGCTTGGGGTAGGTTCTTGTGGCGCTCTTGTGGAGAGCTCGGTGTGTGATACCGATTAGCCACCGAACCACGAAGCCTTGGTCGACACAACGAGGACGTAGCGTGCCGGCAAGCACGTGAACCTCGGGGATAAATCTCGTGTTCATATTGTGTCCCTTGGTGATTGGCATTCCATTGTGATATCAATTATCTTCACTTGCCCGGTTCGGTAAAATCACACTACCACTCTCTTGTATTCCTTTGTTCATACTTGTTATAGAGTAACTTGTTTCCCTTGTTAATAATAGTAGTAGCTTTGCTAGTGTAGCTAGTTTAGTTTTGCTAGCTCTCTTGTGTAGCTCACTAGTTTAGTAAAGTAGTGACTTAGTCCTTGTGTGCCTTAGAGATCATAATTAACTAGACTTGCAAATAGGTGGCTTGCATTTGACATAGAGCTAGAGCAACCGCATTTATCGCTTTGTTATTGTCTAACAAATTGCTCTAGTGCTTTGTAGAATTTTAAATTAGGCTATTCACCCCCCCTCTAGCCAATTAGGACCTTTCAAGTGGTATCGGAGCCAAACACCGTTTGATTCAAAGGCTTAACAACCTACGGTGCAAATATGGCTCAAATTGTGTTCAACCATGTTGGGGGCAAACCACCGTACTTTGATGGGTCATCTTTTGATTATTGGAAGAGAAAGATGAAGATGTACCTTGGCTCCATCAATGATAGGGTGTGGGAGGTCACACAAGATGGTTATGTTATTGTCAATGAAGAAGACCCCACCCCTAGAGAGCGTGAAAGCAAGCAATGCAACACAATGGCGCTCAACACTATATACAATGGCATTGATCCAAAAGTGTTTGAGCAAATCAAAGATCTTGAGAAGGCAAATGAAGTATGGGCAAGACTAGAAGAAACATATGAGGGCACTTCAACGGTAAAAAGTGCCAAATTGTACATGCTCAAAGATAAGCTCACAAGCTTCAAGATGAAAGAGGATGAAACAATCCCGGAGATGTTCTATAGGCTCCAATGCATCATAAATGATCTCAAGAGTTTGGGAGAGAAAGTGAAGGATGAAGACTTCACCCACCGGTTCTTGAGTTGCTTGCCCAAGCGATTCAAGACATTGAGGACCATCATCATGAGAGGAGGATTGCAAAATGTGACACCAAATGAAGTCCTTGGTGATGTAATGACCGAAGATCAATACAATGATGGTGGTGATGATGAGGAGGTGAAGGAAGAGGAGAAGAAGAAGAGCTTGGCATTCAAAGCCACTTCTTCATCCAAGAGCAAGAGCAAGGGCAAGGCAAAGCTAGAATCAAGTGATAGTGAAGATGAAGATTCTAGTGATGATGATGAGGCCATGGCACTTCTAGTAAGGAAGTTTGGAAGATTCATGAAGAAGAAAGGCTATGGTGCAAGAAAGAGAAGGGACAACAACAAGAACAAGGGCTATGTGAGAAGATGCTATAAGTGCAAGAGTGAAGATCACATGATAGCCGATTGTCCTCAAAATAGTGACAATGATGATGAAGCAAAGAAGAAGAAGGACAAGAAGGAAAAGAAGGAGAAGAAGCTCTCTTTCACCAAGAAAAAGAAAGGTGGATCCTATGTTGTGACATGGGATAGTGATGCATCATCCGATAGTGATGATGAAGAGCACAACAAGATGAAGAAGAAGGCACTTGCAAGTATTGCTATCAACAAAAAGCCTTCTATCTTTGACACTCCATCTACATGCTTGATGGCAAGGCCATCCAAGGTACCTTCCTATGATGAGAGTGATGATGATGATGATGATAATGAAAATGAATACACTAATGAAGAACTTATGGACATGTTTGAGCAAGCTCATGTTTGCTTTGAGAAGAAGAGGAGGAGTGCAAGGAATTGCGCATGAAGGTTAGCTTCTTGAGCAATCTCTTGATGAGCTCAAGCTAACTCATGAGAGGCTAGAGGTAGCCCATGAGAAGCTTGATAAAGCTCACACTAGGCTTGAAGAAGCCCACTCCTCTCTCCTCACTCAAACCAAGATTGAGGACATTGCTCAAACATGTGACATAGGTATAACATGTGACTTAATCAATGAAACATTTTACACACCTATTGTCATTGCACCTCCCAATGCTTCATCTAGTTCATGCTCCACCGATGCATCTAACTCAAACATAAAAGATGGTTTTACTTGTGATGCATCATTAATAGTGGAAAATGAAACCTTAAAGAAAGAGGTGAATAAGCTCACTTGTGCCTTAGGCAAAGCCTATGGTGGAGATGCCCGCTTGCTTAAGTGCTTGGGTGGCCAAAGATTTTCCCATGAGAAAGAAGGGATTGGCTATACCCCCAAGAAGGGCAAGGCGGCCTTTGCTCCTCACAAGACTAGTTTTGTGAAGGGCAATGGACGCTATTGCATAAATTGCAAGCAATCCGGGCATACCGAGCATAATTGCTATAAAAAGAACCTAAACAAGAACAAACCAACAACCTTGGTAAATCAATTAAGTTTGATTCTTGTTATGTGCTTTACAAGGGTGTTAATAGTGTAAGAGCTAAGTTTGTTGGTACACCTAAGGAGGGCTCAAAGAAGAAAGCCATTTGGGTACCAAAGAGCTTAGTCACTAACCTTGGAGGACCCAACAAGATTTGGGTACCTAAACATTGAATCTTCTTGTAGGTCAATTACAAAGCCGGAGGAAGGCATTGGGTGCTTGATAGTGGGTGTACTCAACATATGACCGGGATTCTAGAATGTTCAACTCAATCAACACAAATGAAGAAACTTCAAAGTGGATAGCATCACATTTGGGGACAATAGTGAAGGCAAGGTCAAGGGACTTGGTAAGATTGCAATATCCAATGACTTGAGCATCTCAAATGTCTTGCTAGTAGAGAGCTTGAACTTCAACTTGCTCGGTCGGTAGCTCAAATATGTGATCTTGGTTTCAATTGCAACTTTGGTGTTGATAATGTGATGATCACTAGTAATGATGGAACCAACCTAGCATTCAAAGGATTTAGATATGGAAACCTATACTTAGTTGATTTTGATGCAAAGGAAACTCAATTGACAACATGCTTGATCACTAAGTCTAGTATGGGTTGGCTATGGCATAGAAGGCTTGGTCATGTTGGGATGAAGCAACTAAATAGATTGATCAAATATGACTTAGTTAAGGGCTTGAGAGATGTTGTGTTTGAGAAGGATAAACTTTGTAGCTCTTGTCAAGCCGGCAAACAAGTTGGAAATACTCACCCTATGAAAAGTGAAATGAGCACTACTAAAGCATTTGAGCTATTGCATATGGATTTATTTGGGCCAACTACATACACTAGCATTGGTGGCAATAAATATGGTTATGTGATTGTGGATGACTTCACTAGATACACATGGGTATCTTTCTTGGTGACAAAAGTGAAACATTTGCTACATTCAAATCTTTTGTCAAGAGAAGTCAAAATGAGTTTGAGACAACTATCAAGAAAGTGAGAAGTGACAATGGGAGTGAGTTCAAGAACACAAGAATTGAAGAGCTATGTGATGATTTTGGCATTAGGCATCAATTCTCGGCAAAGTACACTCCTCAATCAAATGGGATAGTTGAAAGAAAGAATAGAACCTTGATTGATATGGCAAGATCCATGCTTAGTGAATACAATGTGAGTCAATCCTTTTGGGCCGAAGCTATCAACACGGCTTGCTACTCTAGCAACCGACTATATTGCCATCCTATGTTGGAAATGACACCATATGAGCTATTGAATGGAAGAAAGCCCAATATTGCATACTTTAGAGTATTTGGTTGCAAGTGCTATATATTGAAGAAGGGCACAAGATTGAGCAAGTTTGACAAGAAATGTGATGAAGGGTTCCTACTTGGATATTCAACTACAAGCAAAGCATATAGAGTATGGAACTTGGCTAGTGGAACACTTGAAGAAGTTCATGATGTAGAATTTGATGAAACCAATGGATCTCAAGATGAAAATGAGAACTTAGATGATGTGAGAGGCACTCATTTGGTGAATGCAATGAAGAACATGGATGTTGGTGATATTAGGCCAAGAGAAGAGAAGTGATTGATGTTGAAGATGACAAAGAGCAAGTGGTCACCATCCCAAATGAGCAAGATAGTGATTCTCAAGTACAAAATCAACAAGTGGCTAGTTCATCATCTCCCAATGTGCAACAAGCGGATCAACCGAGTACAAGCAATGCACGAATCAAGTGCTTCAACCTTCAAGTATAGCAAGAGATCATCCCTTAGATTTGGTTATTGGTGGCATTCAAAGTGGTGTTCAAACAAGATCAAGATTGGCAATGTTTTGTGGGAACTATTCATTTGTGTCAACTATTGAACCAACCAAGATTGAAGAAGCTTTGAAGGATGTTGATTGGGTTAATGCCATGCATGAAGAGCTAAACAACTTCACAAGAAATGAAGTTTGGGAATTGGTTGAGAGGCCTAAGAGCTATAATGTTATTGGTACTAGATGGGTATTCCGCAACAAGCAAGATCAAGATGGCCTAGTGGTGAGAAACAAAGCAAGATTGGTAGCACAAGGTTACACTCAAATTGAAGGGCTTGACTTTGGAGAGACATATGCACCGGTTGCAAGATTGGAAGCAATTAGAATCCTATTAGCTTATGCTTGTGCTCATAACATCAAGCTATATCAAATGGATGTAAAGAGTGCATTTCTCAATGGCTACATCAATGAGTTGGTATATGTTGAGCAACCTCCCGGTTTTGAAGATGAAAAGAAGCCCAACCATGTCTACAAGTTGAGAAAAGCATTGTATGGCTTAAAGCAAGCTCCAAGGGCATGGTATGAAAGATTGAGGAATTTCCTTCTATCCAAAGGGTTCAAAATGGGAAAGGTTGACACCACTCTCTTCACCAAGAAGATAGGGAATGACTTGTTTGTGTTGCAAATCTATGTTGATGATATCATATTTGGCTCAACCAACCAAGATTTTTGTGAAGAGTTTGGAAATATGATGGCAAAAGAGTTTGAAATGTCCATGATTGGAGAGCTTAGTTACTTCCTTGGTCTTCAAATCAAGCAAATGAAGAATGGTACTTTGTGTGAGTCAAGGCAAGTACATCAAAGATATGCTCAAGAAGTTTGGTCTTAATGATGCAAAAGCTATTAGTACACCAATGGGAACAAATGGACACTTGGATGGTGATGCTAGTGGCAACATGGTGGATCAAAAGTTGTATCGGTCTATGATTGGAAGCTTACTCTATGTGACCGCTTCAAGGCCGGATGTCATGTTTAGTGTGTGCATGTGTGCAAGATTCCAAGCTTCTCCAAGAGAGAGTCATTTGAAGGCAACAAAGAGAATCTTGAGGTACTTGAAGGCTACACAAAATGTTGGGTTGTGGTACCCCAAAGGAGCAAACTTTGAATTAATTGGGTACTCCGATTCCGATTATGCGGGTTGCAAGGTTGATAGAAAGAGCACATCGGGCACATGTCAATTATTGGGAAGGTCACTTGTATCTTGGTCTTCAAAGAAACAAAATAGTGTGGCACTCTCTACCGCCGAAGCCGAATATATTAGTGCCGGTAGTTGTTGTGCACAACTCCTATGGATGAGGGCAACCTTGAAGGACTTTGGAATAAAATTCAAACAAGTGCCATTGCTATGTGACAATGAAAGTGCGGTGAAGCTCACAAACAACCCGGTGCAACATTCAAGAACCAAGCACATTGACATTAGGCACCACTTCATTAGAGATCATCAACAAAAGGGAGATATATCTATTGAGAGTGTTGGGACCGATGATCAACTTGCGGATATATTCACTAAGCCACTTGATGAGAAGAGGTTTTGCAAGCTAAGGAATGAGTTGAACATACTAGATTTCTCAAATATGTGTTGATAATGCACCCCACTTATATGACTTGCCTCTCCTCCAAGCCAAAGCAAAGGTATTATTGTTTGACATTTGCATCTCATACCTTGCTAAGGACTTGTTTAGAGCATCTAGGCATATCTAGTAGGTTTTGGACCTCATTCATTGAAAATCAAATGACTTTGATGTTGGTATGGTACCACTATTGCTTCTATGATTGTTATGATCTAGTGGTGGCATATGACATGTTTATGGGCTTGCAATCCTAGTGTTTGACTATAAACATGAGCATTGAAGTATATAACCGACATGAGTAAGATAACCATTGCAAGATGTGTGAAGAAGCTTACTCTAGAGCAAACCGTGCTATATATGGTATGCAATTGTTTATAGTTGAACCACAATTTGATCAATTTCTACTCCCATGCTTTACAAATGAAAAACTCACCTTTTGTGGTCATTGATGACAAAGGGGGGAAAAAATGGCATAAAAGATATGCAAAAAGGGAGAAGAAGTTGCACAATGAGAAAGATTTATGAAAAGAAAGGGATAAAATTTTTAAGCACACAAGTAGGGGGAGCAAGCCTATGAACTTGATTGAATGCATTTGCAATGTGCATCTTACATATGCTTGCTTGCATTGTCTTGCATTAGTTTGTGTTTTCAAGTAGTATCTCTCTTGTGTGTTGCTTGCTAGACTAGAACTTGAATGATGAAATGAAGTACTAGCATGCATAGGATAGAACTAGATTTTTGGAAATTTAACATTTTTGCCAATATTTGCTTAAAAGTTGGCTTACAAGTTGTATCTAGTTCATTATGGTGCTAAGGATGATCATGAGTTTTGCACTCCGATTGGTATCGCGCTTCAAAGGTCCATTCTTTAAACCTTAGTATCACAAGTTAGTAATTGCTCACCCAAAATTTTATATCCATGCATATGTGCCGAACCTCGAACCAAACTCTATAGCACATATGTAGGGGGAGCAAATACTACCTTGGTGTCTCAAATCTTTATCATAATATCTTGTATGAGGGTTGTCATCAATTACCAAAAAGGGGGAGATTGAAAGCCCAAGTTTGGTTTTGGATAATTGATGAAACCCATTGGACTAACCTTTGTCATTAAGTGTTGATTAGCAAAAGGTGGTCCATGGCTCAAGTGAAGCATGATGATGGACATGTGATGCAATGATCAAGTGATTGGTCGTAAGATGGTCCATATCTTCACTAGAAGAAAAGAAGAAAGAGGAAAATAAAAGAGCTCAAGGCAAAGGTATAACCAATAGGCTCTTTTGTTTTGGCACTCAAGACACCATAGAGGGTGTGAGTGTATTTAGGATAGATAGCCGTACTATCAAGAGGAGAAATTCATAGTATACGGTTATCAAGTTGCCTCTAGTTGCATTTGCATATGACATACTAAAATGAGGCGATAAATCCTTTGAAAAATGTTTTGAAAATGCTAACACACTTGCACAAGGTGGTTGTACACTTGGTGGTGTTAGCACATTTGCAAAGGAGAAGTTGTTGGAGTGTTTTGGATCAAACTAGATTGGAGAAATACAGAGATGAAATGAAGTTTTCTGTGTATGGTCGGTGGTACCGACCAGGGTGGTCGGTGGTACCGCCCATAGGTGCAGCGTGCAGCCTTCTCTGTGTTGGGGCGTTTTTTGGCTGGCGGTGGTACCGCTATAACTCGGTACTACCGCCGGCGGTGTACCGACCGGGGGTCGGTGGTACCGTGGCCATGAGGCGTTTTGCAGAGCTCTCTGTGTGTTTTTGAAAAGGCCTACGGTAGTACCGCCATACCTCGGTAGTACCGCGCCGGTGGTGCTACGACCCAAGGCCGGTGGTGCAAGTTTGCAGAACTCTCTGGTGGGATGGAATTGACCTGGCGGTGGTACCGCCATAGGGCCGGTACACCGGGCTCGGTAAGTACCGAGGGGTCGGAAGTTCCAAGGTCTGGAGGATGATTTTTGAATCCTCTGTGTAGATCAAAAGTAGCCTGCCGGTAGTACCGCCATAGGGCCGGTACTACGACCTCGGAGGTACCGACAAGAGTCGTGCTTCGCCTTAATCAGCGGGATGTGAGTAAACGGCTAGTTTGACTAAGCCGGTAGTACCGCCCAGGAGGGGTCGGTACTACCGACCGAGCGCAGAAAGGTGGGGGTCGGGCCGCCGCCCTCCCTCCTCTATATATAGGCCGTGGCCGCGTTTGGGAGATGCTTCTTGACTTTCTAACCTCTTGAACATCCTCTTGAGCAAGATCTAATCCCTCCCTCCGATCTCTTTGATTGTTAGTGCGAATCCAAGTGAGATCGAGGTGAAACCAAGAGCTTGCATTGTGATCTTGCATTCTAGAGGCATCTTGGTGATTGTTGCTGCGGATTTCTTTTTACTCTTGGCACTTGCCGGTGCCTAGACGGCTTGGTGGCAGCGGAGGAGGATCGGCACGAGTTGGTGATTGTTCGTGGCCATCCCAACGACTTTGTGAGGGGCTTGTACCTCCCGGCGAAGAGCCAAAGGTAACTCCTAGTAAATTGCGCGTGTCATTGAGTTACCATTGCTTGGGGTAGGTTCTTGTGGCGCTCTTGTGGAGAGCTCGGTGTGTGATACCGATTAGCCACCGAACCACGAAGCCTTGGTCGACACAACGAGGACGTAGCGTGCCGGCAAGCACGTGAACCTCGGGGATAATATCTGTGTTCATATTGTGTCCCTTGGTGATTGGCATTCCATTGTGATATCAATTATCTTCACTTGCCCGGTTCGGTAAAATCACACTACCACTCTCTTGTATTCCTTTGTTCATACTTGTTATAGAGTAACTTGTTTCCCTTGTTAATAATAGTAGTAGCTTTGTGTAGCTAGTGTTTAGTTTTGCTAGCTCTCTTGTGTAGCTCACTAGTTTAGTAAAGTAGTGACTTAGTCCTTGTGTGCCCTAGAGATCATAATTAACTAGACTTGCAAATAGGTGGCTTGCATTTGACATAGAGCTAGAGCAACCGCATTTATCGCTTTGTTATTGTCTAACAAATTGCTCTAGTGCTTTGTAGAATTTTAAATTAGGCTATCCCCCCCCCCCTCTAGCCAATTAGGACCTTTCACCAATCCCAATACGCTTATCAATTTTCTAAACTCTCTCCCCTTAAATAACAGAGACCTGAGCATGGAAGGTAACTTGCCTTCCTATCTCGCCAAATTATGCTCATTTGAAAGCACTCATGATCTGAAGCTTATACTCTAACATCTTTTGCAAAACCGACAACCCTCTCGTGTGACCCTCAAAGGTGTGGACCCAATCATTATTCGAAAGGGTGTTGTAGATTAGTTTTGTTTACCATAAATCTTGCAGAAAAATTTCATGGTAGGTAGCTTGTGTCATGAGTTTTGCAAGATCGGGTTGGAGTGATGAAGGTTGGTGTTGTAGGGGAGACCATCGCCACCCAACACAAAGACACGATTCAAAAGTTCCCAAGGTCAAGCTTAGTATCCTTAATCAAAGCACTACGGGAGATACCCGGGATTGGATTATCAAAGAAAAAATGTGTATTCTTTTCCAATAATTGCAAGATCATGTTGGCAGGCTAGAATGCACCCTAGGGTATTGTTGGTTCATAACCATTTCAGGTTGAACTAAGAAGAACAAGATACAGACGATGCACGACAACATGGAGCTACATAGACCATAAGACATTCTGATGTTTTGGAACACACTCGAAAGGAGACCCCAACTTGGCACACTTGACTTTTTTTCACAAAAAAGATCAAGTGTGGGGGAGGACGGTAAGAATGTCATGTTCCATCTACATCAAAGGATATGCTAGCTCAACTTGCTAAATAAAAAAAATATATATATAATAATAACACCATCTTTCTTCTCAATAAAAACAAGACCATGATATTTTGTTTTATGTACCTTCGGGTATTCGTGTTCACTAACCTTACAGGTTGAGAACAAGAAGATCGGGGAAATACACGCCAACAAACAGCATGAGAGCTACACTACTAATGGTGGAACACTGAGACCCTCATCATGTCACACTTAGACTTACAATCAAAAGTCCAAGTGTGGGGGGAGAGCTCAGGTTCCATCCGCCCCAAAAGGAAAAAAGCTCGTTCTTGTTGAGAATAAATCGTGGAAAGAAGAGAAGGAGCTAGGTGGCACCACATGGCCATCGCATACACCCATGTGCCTTCCAAAAAAAGAGTGAGTGAAGAAAAAAAAATATATATATGCGGACAAATTAAAAAAGAGAAAAAAAAAAAGAGAGAAGAGAGAGAAGAAAAAGAAGTTTGCAAAAAAGGGAAGATATATATTGAGACAGAACCGTCCAATTTATAAGAGCACAAGTGTGAAAACCTCTGCGGCGGAGCAGCTGAATTAGCGCACTTGAGCCCATATAAACCCGGTAGTCCGTGAAATACTGAGGGATTTCAAACTTTTCTAACATCTCAACCAAGATCGCATGGTCAAGCAAATACAAATCATGTCCACGGAGCTTTGCAGCGAAAATAATATTACAATATAGTTCGCAAATAATGATACAAGTTGAGTTCTACTTAATTTAGAAGAAAGACATAGCTTTGAAATGAATACCATAACATAGGTTGAAATAATTTGCTAGCTTGAGTGACATACTCCAACAATAGCATAAGAGAAGAAGTATGGAATTGCCGAGCCAACTGGCACTGGCCCTCACCTTTCGGTAGGCCTAACCTTCACCTGCAACATGGTGGGATAAACCCTGAGTACTCGAATGTACTCAGCTAGACTTAACCATCATAAACCAGAAATAAAGTGACACCAAGGAGTATGCAAGGCAGGAAGGTATAAGAGTGGAGCTGGTATGACACACATTTTTGCATAAAAGCATAAGTAATAAAGTACCTTATCTTTTACTTACTAGCTACAAGATTTAGATAGATAATTAACATATTCAACTACATTAGCACTTGTCTAAAACAATCATGAGTAGTGATTAAGCAATCACCACAATATAATAACAAGCAGATCAATTAGCTATTGCCACAGTGCCATTAACCGTTTCGTGTTCTTTACCTTCAGTATCAACACCGATCAGAGTTCAAGTCAAGTGCTCACTGTCCAGGAGCGATGGCGATTATAATCGATTCCTAACCAGCTGGTGATTTATTCCCCACACAAACCACACTCACTCGCTAAGGTGAGCTACAGATAACCACAACACAGTTCTAGGAAGCCGCAGACTCGACTGCCACCAACATACCGGAGGCAAGCCCGACGGCCAAGGAGTTGGACTTAACCACCATGTCCAGGGTCTTACTCTACGCGCCCCCGCGTCCCAATAGCCCCTTCATGGCTTCGACAGATGAGTGGGGTTCGAGAGCTGGCCTGGAACAATGAGCGGCTTCGTGGTCGGAACGAGTTATCCTTCGAGCGAAATGTGGGGCATGCGTTCAACATGACAAGAGGTCCGTCATAAGATGATACTGGTTTCCGAGCGACACGATAAGAAATACTGTAGTCTGATACTACAGGAATCTGTCGGTCTCCATATTCACAACACTCGGTTATTTCACATTTTGGCAATTTCCCGCTAAAAGATCAAGTAACCACCTATTGCCCGCGGGGTAACTTGAAGGTTGCCCGACTTCTACCGATGTAAGCATGGCTAAGCATATAAGTCGATCCTAGACCTAACAGGGTAACAAGGGTGTACATCTCAAGTAATCAAGGTAAGGAAGACTAATGCAACAATGGTTTTACACAATTCCTATAACTTAATGCAACAGTCATTATATTAACTCAATTGCATTTATAAAGAATGGTAGGAGACTTAGAATGCTCCGGTGCTTGCCTGGGAAACAACAATTAAGCTAGTGTTAGATAGCACCACTTCGGGATCATCACGGCTTCAGGAACTTGTGGGTTCGCCCAACACCTTCTTCGGGATGGCCACCCAACACCATCTTCGGGTTGAGCCTCATCACCACGTCCTTCACGATGTATCTACCGTTACCTAAATGAGATGTGCAATGCAAGCGTATAAATGCAAGGCAAACACTTATGAAACAAAACACAAGGCACAACACAAAGCATTACAAACTATTTCACATAAGCAACATCAAATAAAAGCAAGCAATTTAGGTCTATATACCAAATCTGGACAGCAGACAGTAGCCCACTAATTTAAACATAACTCGAGCTACAAAAATTCAAACAGGGCAAACTAAAACTTTCTGGAAAGCTAACAAGATTACCTACAACTTTGCTATACAACACAAGAGCTAATTCAGAGATTAACCTAGTCAAAAAACAGAGGCAAAGCAGCTCTGTCCACACTTGGGCAGATTCAGCCATCTATCTAAAACAGCAATATCTCAAGCTCTATATGTCCAATAAAGGAGTTCTTGAACTTTATAGAAAGCTTTAGTAAAAGAACTAAAACTTTGTTTTAAACATCTACAGGTGATTCTACAGTAATCTAACCCAATCAACACAAATAAGCAATCTGTCCAGACTTGGACAGATTCTGAATCTTAATTTCAAAACACATGTAACTCAAGTTCTAGACCACCAAAAAATAGTGATCCAAGACAATATAAAACGTTTATGAAAATCACTACAAATCTTCTATTAATATCAACACATGATTCACAAGTTAAATTAGCAAACAGTTCACTTTATCAGACCTGCACTGAAAACCTGCAAATCCTGACAGTGAACTCCTCCTAAAAACATAACTCCCAACCACTTGGCCTAAAATCATGAAATTTAGGACAAGCAAGATACGACAGTTATGTACAACTTTTGTACAGACCACGGCTACATAAAACATTATTATCATCATGAATTAATCACCATAACAGAAACTAACATGCAGCAGTCATTTCAGCAAAACTGGACATACACGCAGGAGCTAAGTAATTAAATCACAACTAGAGCTACACAACTCTAAATGACACCCAACAAGACATTCTGGAAATCTTATGAAATTTCTACAAATCATATTTAAACATCCCAGCATGATTCGCTAGTTGACATGGTGAAACAATTGCATTCACAGAATCTGATCTAGGCATAAACAGAGAGCAACCATTTCTGAAACTGAACTTTGCACAGCCATAACTCCTACTCTCTTTGACCAAAAAATCATGAAACTTAACACAAGCTTAGATATGTAAGTTATCTACGACTTTTATATAGACAAGTTTCACAGAACAACTTCATTTACATGGGGCAACTATTTAAGCCCTATAAACTGTCCAGAACATCCCAAAATGAACTATAGAGAGAAGATAATCTAAAACTCTATGCTTTGCATTAAAACATGGCCACAATAAAATTTCCCCAGCTACAACAATATCATATTAGGCAGTGGCATAGAACCATAATTGCCATTTTACTTGCAAACATTTATCACAAACCATTTTAATCATTTAACGAGCTGAGAACAAGATAATTCATAACTACTAATTATACATGCACCAAATATTCTGAAATTGTTATCGTAGCACACACATCAAATGACAAGACCTACCATAAAAATTTCACAGCAACTAAGCAATACAACAGCAGATATGATTTTCTCCTATTTAAACCTATTTAACACAAATCAATCATCACAGCAGAAACTTTTCCACTAACACAAATCATTTTATATATTCACTGGACAGAGATTTTCACAAGGATTCCAAAAAGTCCATATGTAATTTTTGGACAATCACACAATTTATCACGTAATTAAAAATTTGCATCCGATTTGCTAATTAATTAAAAACGTGAATAAAAGCAGATTATGCATCTGGAACCCCTGGATGTGCACAAATCAACCAAGGACTTGTTAGTAAATCTATGAGTCATGCAACTTGACATAAAAAACACCTACAAAAATATTTCAGCGTTAAAATCTACCCTTTTTCTTCTTTTTATGCAGGAACGAGAGAACGACGGAACCCGACCGGAAGGTCCAAGAGCTCATCGCTGGGGAGGCCGGGGCTCTGGTTAGGGGTTGGGTGCTGGGTGCTGGTGCCTGGCAGGGCGCTTCTGGCGTAGCTCGCCGCTTCTGCCCTGCGCTACTGCTGGCCGGCCGGCAGCCTGTTGCTGCCAGGCCGCGGCCTCTGGCCTCGCGCGGCTGGGAGTGGACCTCGGGGTCGCGACTCCCGGACAGGCGCGCAGAGAGGAGGGAGGGAAAAGGAAGAGAGCAAGAAGGAGGACGAAGAGCCAGGCGCCCACCAAGGGAAGGAGGTAGGGGCGCCATGGAGGGAGGAGGGCAGCAAGGTCGCTGCTTGCTGCCAGCCATGGCTGCTGCTCTGAATTTCCTCCATGGCTGAAGGCAGAAGAGAAGGGCGAGAGAATGGAGGCAGGAAGAGAGACCGAGTGGGGAGGACAGAAGGCATGGAAAGGACTTCGGTCCTTTTGACGGAGGGGAGGAAGGGGGCGCGCCCTGCGGAGACACGGCCTCGGGTGAAGAGCTCGCCAATTTTTCCCCAAAATTTCTTTCCCAAAATGCCAACTTTCCACAAACTTTTGGTCAAACTCCGAAATTGCGAATACTGCTCATACGGACTCCGATTTCGATGAAACTTATTTTGTTGTCGTCGTCTCGACGAGTACTCCGAGTTTCGTTAAAGGCACTCAGTCAAATTCCCAACGGTTTGCCTGATAACGACCGTCGACGACAGCTTCGCGGTGACCGAAATTTCAATTTTGCAATACAGCCTTAACTGATTTCTGGAACCTGAAAACTGCATTGTATCTCATCTTGCGAGCTCGTTTTCACCATTTTCGGCACCAATCTAGGTGTCAGCCATAAAACAAAAATTGTTCTTCTCGAACTGTGCTACAACTTTCGTTTCAGGCGCACTGACATGCGAACATCTGAGAACACTGTTCAATGCCAGTCAAAGCAATCACCCGGTGGTAGGATCCGAATTTGGGTTTCTCGTCAATCGGGATATTTTCTGGCCATCTGCTCAACATGGAACTTTTATAACTTTTGACCGTGAGTTTATATACAAATGATTGGGCATAACTGCAACACTTGGTTGAACCCAAATGATTTTCTTCAGTTAATCAGTCATTACCGGCAAAGCTGCGACTCGTCATTTCATGTGACTTTTTGATTCCAAACTTCACGAAACTTTTTCACCAGTTACTATAGACAGGAACTGAGGTGGATCATATGAAAAATCCATGTTTAGCATTAATACTGAATATTCATAATTTGGCAATCATTGTTATCTGGCTCTATTAATTATATCCCAAATAATTCAAACGAAGGTTCTTCCTCTGAAATCGATCCTGACACTTCGGTCATCAGTGACTACTCTTGATTTTAGTTCTTCGTCGTCAGTTAATATACCAGGTCTGTGCTCAACTGACGGCGAACACCTCGGGTGTTACATATGTATAAAAAAGGGAGGGTGGAAGAGAATGAAGAAGCAGAGTGGTTCCATTCCGTTACCACAAACGCCCGCAATCCACCTGACTTCGCCTAGATTGCTTCCATAAGCAAAAAAGGGTGTTCCTCTTCCTTGACCTTTGTTGGTAACATCAAGGCCCCTGGTCTATACACGTCATTTATGTGTATGACCTAAGCCTCGACACCTGCCTGAGTCCGACTTTCAAGCAACCGGTGCGGCAGCTTAAAAACTCATACAGATGCCGCAGCTAAACACTCACGTATGCAAAGGCAATAAATATTCACCAAATCCATTTACTCATGTTTGTCTCCTTAGTTCATTCATGATCATGCTTCCTTTGCTTATGTCATATGCTCGAGTTTGGGTGTATTCACACGTGCACATGTGGTATGCCCATAGGTCTTTTTAAATTAAGCATGGTGCTTAGGTTAAAATTACCTTCTTTAATCAAAGTTTAAAAATGGTGTTTAATTTTGGTTAATGACCTTTGAGCTACTTTCATAAACAATAGAAGTAATTCTTTTTGATGGACATATAGCAAGGCTAGATTTGTACTACATGTTTTACCTTAGCCTTGTTTGAGTTATTTTTCAAAGATGAAAAGTTTAGTGAATAAATAAAAAAATTCTTTTAAATAAAAACCCTCTCCCTCTCTTAAAAACCATGGCAACCCTTTTGATCCATGTTTTCTTGAGCCTTATGTCTTCAATTTTCTTTAAGCATGGATATTTTCTTTCTCGATGTTGCCATCAAATAATAATAATAAATAAATGCTCTCAAGTGCTCCAGCTAGTAGAGCCCTTGTTGTATTTCCATTCTTTGTTTCTTTGATTAAAAATAATAATAATAAAAAAGAGGTACAAGAATAAAGTGTCGGGGAGATCTCTCAAGTTCAACAACCACACGTTCGAGATCTCCACCCCCCAACATGTTGCACAAGCGTCGATCGCCTTGACGTACAGAAGGATAAGATAAAAAACAATCTTCATCAATCCTTCATCTTCAAACGACGGTATGTGCAACATACTCCACTCTAATAATGAGGCACATTCAACTTAAATTTCTAATCCTTGAAATGGCCTCAACCAAAATTGAATCCAACAAAGTTTTCCTCTATGATTATCCTTGTGCCAATTTCCACTTGCTTTTATATATATTCTTCGAACTAAAAAAAAGACAGGTACATAAGCAAGTGTGGGGGCGGCATTCCTCGATTCGTCACGCAGGTATGATAGTATTTCAATACAATTTCTTCACGTACCTGTCAGCTCCCTAAAATGAAAAGAAAAATGATTTATTATAAACACTACTTCTTCCGAATTAACAAACCCATGGACCATTCTATCTTTGTTTGAAGATTTGTTCACTTGTTATTTCGGGTGAATTCTTGCAAACTGTGAACAACTCTGTTTAGGGACCCCATTTTATCTAAGTAATTGGAGTATGAGATATAGTAGGATGTTTTGACACTTGCCATATTTTGCAAGGGTACTTGGGATTTACATTTTCAAAATATCAAAAAGCATGTTCCTCTATGATGCAATTTCCTACCAAAGCCATATGAATCATTTAGAATTATAAACACCCTACATTAATATGCTACTTCCTATCATGTTGAGCTTGGTCAAATTGTTGTGACTTATATTGAGATTCTTGTCATGCACCCATGATTCGAGATTCACGTACACGCCACATATTTCGCTAACTCTTACACTAAGAGTTACGCAAAACATGTCATCCATCAACCACAAATAAAGCTCTGTTCATTTGGTCGCACATCTCTCTCACAAAAATCCTTCAAGAAAAAAAGGGGGTACGAGCTATGCAAGAAGAAATACCCATGCCAATGCAGCATGAGATAAAAAAAATCCATGCCAAAGAGCATGTTAAAAAAAACGGGCAAGTGCACGCAGTAGAATTATGGGTATACTTAATACCCACCTGAAAAAAAGGAAAAAAAAAAGAGAAAAGAGATAGCCCATAGTCTCTAATATATTCCAAAAACAGAGAGATCTTGACACAAGAGCACACAAAGACCAAAAGATTCCACACACTTGCACATCTCGATCAAAGTGTATGACTTGCATCTCCATGTAGTTCGGTTTTTGACTTAGCAATACCATGTGTTGCATGTATACCATGCTTTTTATCCCTACCCAAAGCTCCACATATACCTTGTAGCAGGTAGGATGAAAAAGAAGGCATGAAAAAAGCCTTTGGTAATGATCCACTTACACATATATCTGAGTGGCTAGAGAGAATCATACGAGGAACAGCTGCTATCTTTGTTTTCAAAACATCATAAAAAGCCAAGTTTCTCTGAGCAGGGATGTGCAGGAAGATTTGAATCCACCATTATCCAATCACCCAAGATATTTTGGTAGGCACTTTGAATGTTCACAGGTGCGGGTGAAGCCTGAAATAACTCGTGTGCATGTTTTTCAATAAAGAACGATAAACCACCTTAGTCTGAGCTTTACTCGAGGACGAGCAAAGGGCTAAGTGTGGGGGGTTTCGTTGGCGGTTCTTAACACACATTTTATACCACCAACTTTTATCTAAAACCTGCACTCCTAGAACCAAAACTTAGAATTAGGACTTAAACAAACAACTTCCACAAGTTTTGGATATATCAATTGTCTTGCAGGAATTACACGTAAAACTACACTTGGGATGGACCAAAAGTGCATACCAAATTGAACATATCAAGGCCCAGCAATTCCGGCCCAAACGAATAAGAGAAATAGAGCTCAAAGCCCATCAATACTCCAAACCAGACCCAGCAACCTCGATGGACATGGCCCACACTACCTCAGGGACCCACCACAGCGAGCCGAGCGCGAGAGGGCCACCAGGGGTGCGCCCGCACCACCAGGTGCACCGGTCGCACCCAACTTTGGTCAGTGGCTCGTTACTGCCTTCCTCACGTCGGTTATCAAGGTCGTACATGTTCAAAGTACCCAGAAGGCGGTTCTTGCGGTCAGTTTGAGACTTTCCATGTGGGGAGAAGAGGATCGCCACGCCTCCAAGGCATCTCAACTATAAAAGAAGGGCCCCAAGAGCTTCTACAAAATCATTCCATTCATCATTCATCATTCATTCATTCTTTCATTAGTTGTACAGTAGTGTAGTTCCATTCCCACCTTGTGAAGGATTCATTCAAGAGAACAAGTAGTGCTACATTCTAGCTCTAGTAGCTACTTAGTAGAGGGAGTGAGTGAGTGCAAGTTGGAGAAGTGCCAGAGTTGTCGGCTACCTCCTCAAGTGTACATCTACACAAAGCGGAAGGAATACCGGAATCGCCGGTATGACTTCGCTTGTACCTCGACGAATCGCAATACTATTTGAAGTATTAAGATTCGTGTTTATCTTTGTATTCAAGTTCTTATCGTGTTCTAGCTTTTCGCTAACTTAGTTTGTTGGACTGATCGTTCACCCTCGTGTGGGTGCTCTAGTAAGAGGGTGCAAGACCTGATCGCCGCTACAGTAGTGGCCCTTAGCGTAAACGCGGTGTTTAGGCTATGTGGTTACAGGTAGGTTGCCTGGGTCTCCACGGTTGAGGAGGTAGGCGGCAGGTGGTGACAGCCCTGTTCGTCCTTCGTAATCCACCTACGTTGAGGATTCCAGGTAGAGCTGTATCGTCATAGGTTGGGAAACCAACTTCACCCGTTGACCAAAGCAAACTAAGTTAGTTGAGCCTGAGCACCTAAGGACTCGTTACCTAGAGAAACCTTGCTACCCTAAGTCGTCCTTCTTCTTACCTAAGCCGGGAGATCTAAACCCAAAGGCTACAGCACACTGTTCCCTGTGGAAAATACGATACCCTGAATACTTCTGGGTGAAGTGCTACAACAATACTTCCATGCGCTTGCAGACTTTTCTGCTTATGCTATAAAATACCAACAAGCATTTCTGGCGCCGTTGTCGGGGATAGATTCAAACCCTATCATTTGGTGGTTGCGCTAAGAAGTGTCAACAGATACGATATTAAAACCTCCGGGTGAAAGCTACAATGGTATCTGTGCGCTTGCGGATCTTTTTCTGTGTGCTCATATATACCAACCAACCACTTCTATGTGTTGCCGCTAGTGGTGACAGCCTAGCAATAGTGTGATGCTAAGAAGTGCCAACAGGTAGGAGTCTAAATTGCCCGGTGTATCCTACTTGCAGACCAGTGTTCCTGGGTCTTCTAATCCATCCAATACTTAACATTAACGTTAAGATGATTATGACATGAATGCTTGATTCATTAACATAACCTTGTTCAGATCCATGCTCCGTAGGATATTCTTTATTCTTTTATTCTTTCTTCTATCCCCGTAGAAGCTCCATTTATCTTAGGGATGTGTGTGTGATGATCCCACTATCCAAATTACCGTTTATCCTCCTGTTGACCGTAGATAACTCCTATTTTAATCCATCAACTAACCCCATAAATGACCCGCAATGATCCAAAGAGTGTAGCTATAGGGTTTGATTCTGAGTTCCACGAGTTGCGTTGTTCTCACTTGTTTTGCAGGATATTCAATATTTCATCATAAGAAAGTATCTCAAGTGAAGAATTAGAGCACACCATTATGACAAGCTCATCGAGATGATCAAAACGGACATATCACCTGCCATATTTGGAGCCCCGGAGCGAGAGACCTCGATGAATACATCTAGGAAGACTCTGGAACCCTCTAGAAGCATTATCCAAATAAAGATCGGGGGTGTAACAGACAAGATTCCATCAGCTTCAAAATACCAAATTTATCTAGGGACCAGACAGGAAGATGATGACAATGAATCCAACCACGCCACGACTCGTTGCGCAAACAAATCGAACAAGGACTCTAGGCGAACAAGGAAGGTACCAGAAGACTCCCAACTGAAGGGGGAGGCTGGCGGCGGCCAGGGGAGGCCGGCCGGCCTCAACCCTAGGCTGGCCGACCTAGGCCCACCTGGCAGCCAGCCAGCCTCCGTGCGACATGACCTAACCGACCTCTACTTTGTATCTTGACCGTTGTCATGGTCGGTTCGATCCGAGGGCTATAGTTCGTCCCATCAGTCTATAAAAGAAACCCCAGACCCCCTCCTAGAGGTATCTTTAGATCAATCTCAATCACCAGATCAATCATTTTGTTTAGAGGTAGCCTAGACAATCAAGAGCTCCACCATCCAAGGGTGTAGCTAGAATAGAATTAGAAGAGTCGAGGGAAGCTCGGATTCTGGATCTAGTCAAGAGGAGGCTAGGTAATTAGCCTTGTAACTTCTCTCTTATATCAACATTGTTCTTCTATTTGTCTAATTGTCTTCTAGTTCATCATCTTTGTGTTCTAATCGTGCTCTAGTTCATTTTCTAGTTCATCTCTGTGTTCTAATATAGTTCTAATTACCTTTCTAGTTCATCCTTGTGGTTCTAATCTACTTCTAATTGTTCATCTAGTTCTTTTTCATCTTCTAGTTCTTGTTCTAGTTGATACTTCTCATGACTTGTTACCATTTCATGTTCATAATTATAATGTTCATCGTCTACTTTGATTATATGTCTAGCATAGCTAGGTATCTTTATGTTTATGCACTTGTTCGTGTAGCGCTCATTCTGTTGATCGCGGGGTGAGTGGTCAACATTGTGTAAGCGTGGTGCTTATACGTTGTTTACCTGCGAATGCAATCTATATTCCGGGCCAGCAAGTGGTAGTTCGTGAGGGTGACTCTTATAGCCTCGTTGATTTCTCTGTAGCCCACTCCCCGAATATAGGCCAAGTAAGACCTGGTCACCCGGAGAGGATAAACTCTGGATCTGGTCCTCCATGCGTGATGTCTCCGGCATATAAATATAAGTTATTCAAACAATGATTGCTAAACATAATTCCACTAATTGATGTAGTCTATGACCTATAGTTAGAACCATATTAGGAAGTTAATTTGTCTCTTTCTAGTTCTAGTTATGATCTAACCTTGGATAGGAATGCTCTGTGGAACTCTTTTCGGTTTACGCTGCTCTATTTCATTTATCTTATTTATCATATATGATTGATTCCTGTGTTGAGTAGACCTAGTGGAACTCTTATCATAATCATACATGTGTGTGTTATAGTTTTTAGATGTTTATCTCCTACCACTCTCTTATGACTTAGAGGTGGAAGGCATAATGTAAATAATGTTACTTTGGAAACTCTCCTTGGTGAAATGCTATAGTGGATGTATTTTATCTATACACTTGCGGATAATCTCATTTCATATTTTATAAGGGCATGATCATAAATACAATCCACATCTCTAGTGTCGCTACTAGTGGTGGACAACCTAGCGTTAAAGGTAATGCTGTTTCGTCCAGTCCTGATGTAGGCAGTGGTTGGCGCAGAGAAATCAAGGAGAGTCTTGTCAGCCATGTCTTCTAACACTGGTGTTAAGCTTCTTGCCTGAGTGTCTTCGGTTAACGTGGTTGGAGATTTCCTGAGCTTGGCTTTGGCTTTTCTAATAAAAACTTCAGGATCATCAACGTAGTTTTCCGGTCGATCAAATCCAGTCATACATCACCATGCAATAAGATATTCAAGAAACAGACAAAAGACAGGGTGAGCCTGTTTGAGTGAAGATCAATAGTGTGTCTCCATTATCATAAACATGTGTGTAGAGTTTTTCCTAGGTATTCAACTTATATCCTATTATCTCCAGGTCTTCTCTAAGAAACTTACAACACTAGGTGAGATGGTTCCAACAATGGGATTTCCTTATTGGATTTTCCAAACAATGGGGGATGTGCTTTTGGAATTACACATGTGTTCCCCAGCAACGGCGCTAGAAATGCTTGTTGACATCTCTTAGCATCACTTCAGATAACGGCGCCAGAAATGTAGGTTGCACTAGAACCCACCATAACATCGAATAGCATCAAGCTCACGGCCCACACGAGAAGGTCGGTGGCTAGAGGTGGTGCCAGCATCAAGTCCCGTGGCGCGGACAGTCCGAGACTTGCAGTCCGGACAGTCCAGGATCCTGAAGCTTGTTTTTCTTCAGTGTAATCGCTCTCCTGGCTTTTCCACTTTGTTTCCGGACTTCTCGTTTGCTCCTAGAGTACACCAAGGAACCTTTCTAGCTATCTTTGTCACGTGTTGGCATAGGTATTTGGAAGAATTCCGAGCTAGCCGTCCATTTACGCTTTGGAGTTAGGTTTTTGGTTGCGAAATCAACTAGGTGTTGTGGAGTTTTGACTTGCTCTCTTTTGTGGTCCCTCGCTGTGATCCTAGGTATCATCCACCCTCATTCTGAGGGTCGTGGGCATCATGTTTGTACTCGAAGCATTTGGGGTGGATTTGTGGGAAAGAGGCCAAAGTTTTGAATGAAATTTTTAGGCTCCCATTCGCCCCCCCTTTGGTCGCCTTGGTATAGCGTTCTCGGTCCTTCAATTGGTATCGGAGCGGGTTAAGGATCTTCCACCTTAGCCGGTTCCAGATCCACAGAAGGCGACATGGATCGTGGCATGGGCAAACCACTGTTCTTCGATGGGACGAACTATACGTATTGGAAGATACGTATGTCGGCCTATCTTTAGAGTGTGAGTGCTTCAGTTTGAGAGATTTGCAACTCTACCGATTATGTGGTCCTGGCTGATCATGTTACTCAACAGCAGATCGATGAGCACGATTCCAATAGCTGAGCCTGTAATGCTCTTTTTTCGTGTTTGAGCATGACTAAGTTTGAGCATGGCTCGGGATATTTGGGCGACTCTCATGTGTTTTCATGAGGGAACCACTCAAGTCAAAACCCGAATCTACGAGTCGCATAAGCGTGAGTATGAGAACTTCCGACACATGCCTGGCGAGAGGATAGAGACTTTATTCACTCGCTTTCAGGTGATTGTCAATAGGATGAGGGCTAACAAAGAGCTTTTGCCGTACGACAATCATGAGAGAGCTCTCAAGCTACTTCATACTCTTGATCGGTCGGTGTGGGACTCCAAAGTTCAGGCGATCATCCAATCACCTAACTATGAGGCTCTCACTTGCGATGAGCTCTTCAGTAAGCTCAAGTCCAGTGAGATTGATGCCATGTTGAGGGCTTCTATGGCTTTGCTTTTTGGTTCTTCTGCTAACCCCTCATGAGGCTTTGCACTTTCTTCGCTTCTTTCTGTTACAGAGGAATAGCTGGAGTTCATGGGAGATGATGAGTTGGCCTTGCTTGCCAACCGGTTCTCGCAGTTCCACAACAACCGCATGAAACGTCGCCGTGGAGGAGGACGAGCTGGATGTTACGAGTGCGGCGACCCTGACCACTTCTTCGCCAACTGCCCAAAGAAGAACAAGCAAGATTTTGGCAAGGGTGATCAAGGCTACAAGTACAACTCCAGCAAGCGCAAGGAGAAGTACATCCCCGCCAAGAACAAGCGGAAGGGTGCCTTCAACAAGGATTACATCAAGAAGAAGTACCTGGAGAAATCCCAGGCCGAGCAGCGCGCTTTCTTCACCATGCTCAGTGATGTCGACAACTCAGACAATGACTCCATTGCGTCAAGCGACGATGAGTCCGAGAAGAAGAAGATCGAGGACAAGATGAACGACCTCTGCTTCTTCGCCGGCAATGAAGGCTTCTATACCATGGCCCTTGGCGATGAGGTTAACAGCGAGCTGGAGGAGAACCCTAGGAACAACGACGACAACGACGACGACTCCCAGGTATCTAAAACTCTCGATGAACTTTCTGCTAAAGTCAAGAAACTTACTGCTGCTCTTATTAGTCAATACAAGTTGCTAAAACTTGCTGCTAGAGAGAGAAAGGAGTTTAGGAAGAAGTGGAAGAATCTGGTGAAGGAGCTTGAGTTTGTCAAGTCCACCATTGTAGTCACCGAGGAGGATGAGTGTGAGATGTGCTCCAAGCATATGACTGACCTTCTCACTTTGAGGGGGAAGTATGTTGCTTTGGTTGGAGATGTGGATGAGCTTAGGGCTAGGACCACTTTGCTTGGTGCGTGCAAGTCTTGTGCAGGCATGCAATTTGAGTTGGCAGAGAAGAATGCCAAGATTGAGTCTTTTGAGAAGGCCAACTCAGGTAGCACTAGTGTGTCTAGGTGTGCTTTGTGTGAGGGTTTGGAGATGGAGATGGCAAATGTGAAGCATGACAAGATGCAAATTGAGGAAGAAAACACGTACCTTCGGACCATCTTGGCATGGGTTTCTAGTGGAGAGCCACAGCTTGGCATGATGATTGCCCAATTCAAGCGTGCTGCTAGAGGTCCAGGTGTTGGCTTTGCTCAGGGTATGGAGAGCGCTACCTCTTTTGGGAAGATGGGTGAGTCTAGTGGTCTTAAGCCGAGTGAGAAGCCCAATTCCACCACTACTCCCAAACTGACCAAGATTGTACCCAAAGAGCCTCTCAAGCCTAACACAAAAGATGGAGTGTTTGTGGAACCTCCAAGAGCTCCACCCAAGAAACAAACATGGGCTCCAAAACCAAACCACATGAGGAACAAGCTAGATACCATGCCACCAATCCAAGAGGAGCTCATGCCACAAAAGAACCAAGTGATCCACACCCAATACCGTGATGACCAACAACCCCCTATGAGAGCGGTGAGGTACCATTGTGAGCACACTTGAGGGAGTTTTGCTTTCGGCGCAAGAGAGAGGAGCGTCGTACAAAGGAGATGAACAACACTGACATGTACCATCCTTTCCATGATGTACATGTGTCGAATGTTCAAAGGAAAGCTGCTAGGCCTAGAGGTCAAATTCCTCAAGGTTCTAGGCCACAAGGAGGTTTTGCCCGGCGGGATCCTACTTTTGTAGGCTATGGACCCCGTGGCGGTGGCTTTGTTGTTGAGCGTGGTCCCACCGCGTTTTGGCTATTGCGGTCAGCGCTCTCCTCCTAGCGGACCATGTTTTCCTATGCATGGTGATCGCTTTCCCGTAGGTATGATAGGAATATTTTTTCTACTAATAGTTCTTTTGAGGAGCCAGGACAACACTGATGCACTTCCCATTTTACTCACCCCAGTGTTGGACCGTATGCTCACCCTATGTCTTTTTATTGATGTAGGTAAGTCGATTGGAGAACGTTTGGTTGGTGGATTCCGGATGCTCAAGGCACATGACCGGAAACTCCAAGTGGTTCTCCAGTCTTAGTCCAGTCACCGGCAAGGAGTTTATCACCTTCGGTGACATTAGTAAAGGTAAAGTCCTATCAAGTGGTTCTGTGCGAGTTAATGAGCATTTTGTGTTGCGTGATTTCCTCTTGTTTCAAACTTGAATTTTAACTTTCTTTCTGTTTCTCAACTCTTTGAGGATGACTATGAGATTCGTTTTAAGCCGAATCTTAGTTTTATTTTGGATCATTAGGGCAATCTTGTATGTTTGATTTCGCCCTTTGGGAAAGTCTTTCGTGTGAATTTCTCGCAGTATTTTGGCATTTCTCGTTGTCTTTTGGCTGGTTCCTCCTCCGATGTTTGGAAATGGCATAGGAGACTTGGTCATTTGAGCTTCGACTTGCTTGCAAGGCTTAGTTCACTTGGCTTAATTCAAGGATTGCCCAAATTACACATGGAGAAGGATTTTGTTTGCCATTCTTGTAGACATGGGAAAATGGTTGTCGCTCCCCATCATCCTGTGAATCAAGTTATGATCAAGCGCCCTGGAGAGCTTTTGCATATGGACCTTGTAGGTCAGGCTCGGGTGAGCTCGGTTGGTCGGAAGTGGTATGTGCTTGTTGTTGTTGATGACTTCTCGAGATATTCATGGGTTTTCTTTTTAGCTGAGAAAACTGAGACTTTCTCTTTTACTTGCAATCTGATTTTGCGTCTTCAGAACGAGTTCCCTAAGAACTCAATGAGAGCTATTCGTAGCGATAATGGTATCGAGTTTAAGAACTCAAGTTTTGAAAAGTTTTGTAATTCTTTGGGCTTAGAGCATCAGTTTCCTTCTCCCTACACACCGCCACAAAATGGTGTTGTAGAGAGGAAAAATTGGACCCTTGTTGAGATTGCTAGGACGATGCTCGATGAGCATAGGACTCCTAGGCGGTATTAGGCTGAGGCTATAAACATTGCGTGCTATATTTCCAATTGCATTTTTCTCTGTGCTTTCTTGAAGAAAACATCTTATGAGTTGCGTTTTGGGAGGCAACCCAAAGTGAGTTATTTTAGAGTGTTTGGTTGCTAGTGTTTTATACTTAAGAAAGGCAACTTGGACAAGTTTGAGTCTCGCTCTTCTGACGGTGTCTTTTTGGGTTATGGTAGTCATACTCGTGCATATCATGTACTTAACCTTGACACTAACCGAGTCATGGACACATCCGATTCACCTTCGACGAGACCATGCATTGTCCTTCTTCTAGATTTGAGCGTGCAGGTGATCACGAGGTTGGCGAAACACTTTTTGATGATGAGGAAGATGGAGCTGAACAGATGGATGATCCAGATCTTCCTCCACCTACTGTTCCTTTGGGATCGACTTCGACCATGACTGCTGCCCCGACCCATCTTGTTCCACTACATGGGGGTTGGTCGATCCACCACATCAGGGTTTGCCCGTGATACCTGAGGAGGCACCAGCTACTGTTGAGGGGGAGGTCACATCAGCTAGAGAGCCGCCACGACACATTCAGCGCCAACACCCTCCTCAACAGATGATCGACAACATCAACAAACACGTCACTCGGTCAAGGTCACAACAAATCTCTCACTTTGCTCATTCTTCATTTGTTGTTGATTTTGATCCCCGAGATGTTGGACACGCTTTGTCTGATCTAGATTGGGTCAATGCCATGTATGAGGAGTTAGAAAACTTTGAGAGAAATTGGGTTTGAGTTCTTGTTCCACCTCCTCCTAAGTGTCACCCTATTGGGACAAAATGGGTTTTCAAAAACAAACAAAGAGAGGATGGCCACATTGTGAGAAACAAGGATAGACTTGTAGCCCAGGGGTATAGTCAGAAGGAGGGGATAGACTATGAGGAGACTTTCGCTCCCGTAGCTCGCTTGGAAGTAATTAAGATCCTCTTGGGTTTTGCTGCATCCAAAGGTTTTAAACTTTTTCAAATGGATGTCAAGAGTGCCTTCTTAAACGACTACAAAGAAGAAGAGGTGTATGTGAAACAACCCCACGGTTTTGAAAATCCCAAGTTTCCAAACCATGTTTTTAAACTTCACAAACCTTTGTATGGTTTGAAACAAGCCCCTAGAGCCTGGTATGATAGGTTGAAAACTTTTTTGCTTGCTAAGGGTTTTAAAATGGGATGTCTTGATAAAACACTCTTTCTCCTTAAGCAAGGCAATGCCACTCTCTTGGTTCAGATTTATGTAGATGATATCATTTTCAGTGGTTCTTCTCATGCTTTGGTTGCCAAGTTTGCAGATACTATGAGCAGGGAATTTGAGATGAGCATGATTGGCGAGTTGACCTTCTTTCTCGGGTTGCAAATCAAGCAATCTCGAGAAGGGACATTCGTGCACCAGGGCAAGTACACTAAGGACATAGTGAAGAAGTTCGATATGGGTGAGGCCAGGCCTCTCCCAACACCCATGTCGACCACGACGGCCCTGGATGCAGACGAGGATGGAGAAGCCATGGACCAAAAGGAGTACCGGAGTATGATCGGATCGCTACTGTACCTGATGGTGACACGCCCGGACATTCAGTTCGCGGTGTGTCTTTGCGCATGATTTCAGTCGTTGCCGCGCACCTCTCATCGTCAGGCGGTCAAGCGCATTATGAGGTACCTTCATTTCACACCTGAGTTTGGGCTTTGGTATTCTGCTTCTTCTACTCTCTCGCTCTCTCTTTGCGGTTACTCAGATGCTGATTTTGCAGGTTGCCGACTTGATCGCAAGTCCACTTCTGGACTTGTCAGTTTTTTGGCTCTTCTCTTGTTTCTTGGTCTTCTCGCATGCAGTCTAGTATCGCCTAGTCTACCACAGAGGCTGAGTATGTTGCTGCGGCTAGCTGTTGTTCCTAGTTGTTGTGGACGATGGCCACTTTGCGTGATTTTGGTCTGAGTTTTTCTCGAGTACCCTTGCTTTGTAATAGCACGAGTGCGATTAGCGTTGCTAAGAACCCCGTGTTGCATTCTAAGACCAAACACATAGATGTGCACTTTCATTTTCTGCGAGACCATTATGAGAAGGGTGATATCGACCTTAGACATATTGATACTCATCATCAGTTGGCTGATATCTTTACCAAGCCTTTCGACCAATCAACCTTTGCTAGGTTGAGAGGTGATCTTGGTGTGTGTTTCCCATTTTAGATGTGGGATCACTTTGTTGTATCATATGATGTACAGTCTATGTTCTTTCATAGCTTTTCTGCATTTGCATGTGTATCATACTTGCATTTTGAGCTTCAATCATATCCTGTCTAGTGTGATACTATGCTCTGTTTTCACATGCTTGTATGATACTTAGTTTACGCAGGTTAAGGTCCTTATGATCATGTAACTTAACTTGATGAGCTAAGTATGATTTTGCAATGATAAACTTGTGTAATAACCGTCAAAACATAAAAACAGTTCACCATTTTCTTTGGCAACTAGTATGAGTAGATCTTGTCCTTTCCGAGCTTACTTTGCTATACTAGGTTGCTATGTCTCTGGCTTGGAGTTTAAATCGCGTCCATTGTATATACTCTAAAACGCTTAAATGCTAAAATCTGAAATCCAAGCTAAGAGATAAAAGATCGAGGCGGGATTGCACCACAACACCTCATTGTTTTGAGGCTGCTTCTCTCTTGGGATGAACTTGAGCAGTGTAGTGTATTACGAAAACCATTGCCTTAAGCTTCTGATAGTCTTTTGACTTAGGCTTCGCTTGGTTGAAAAGTATGGCATTGTGGTGCTTTCAACCCCTCGTAGTCACTTGACATATATAACTCTTGTGTAACTTGCTTAATTTCAATGAAATGAGCTGTATATGGCTTGCTGTTTTGACACTTGCTTTGAGGTAGTTCACCTGTGTGACTTGGTTAGCTCTAGTTGATGACATGTCTTCTTTCATACTAGATGCTATTTCTATGGTGAGCTTGATCTTGTGCTTAAACGTCAAATCTAAAACCGCTTTGCCATCTTTGGTGAGCTATATGATCATGATGAGCTTCTGCTTGCATTAGGGCCCTTTTCTTTTCACTTGTGCAAATTGAGCATTTTATCACTCTGGATAGCATATTTTTGAAGCTCTTGCATTTTGTTTGCTTTTGATGTGCATTATCAACTAGGGGGAGAAATTTGACAAATCATGGTTTAGTTATGTGCAGTATCTAAGGGGTAGTTTGTGTCTAGGGGGAGCTTGCTCGTTTTGTTTGTCGAGTTCTCATCTTGTGAGTTTTCAATCGGTTTGGAGCGGTTTTGCAGCTAGTGGTGTTGAGCCTTTGCCTCTTTCTGGAGGGACTACTTGGTTTACTCAGTTTTTGGCTACTTTTGCTCCGATCTTCTCGCTAGTGGTGTTGAGCCCATTTTGCCACTTCTTGAGTGCTAGCTTTGCTTTGCTTGGTTGCATCGAGCCGTTGCCCATGTCTTTGGGGACCAAGTTGTCTTGCTCATTCCAGTTGACCTTCTCTTGGTTTTGCTTTTCTTCTAGTCATTTGGATGAGATTGTTCTTCTTTCTTCTTTTCATTCTGCCTCATATGATTTGTGTTGGTAGTTGACAATGCACTCATCAAGGGGGAGATTGCGGATACATGGGTGTATTCTGGGTCTTGTGATGATGAGTGATTATCAACTAGTTTGATGCGCATGTTCTTTGGCTTGTGTTGGGCAGGTGTCGAGCTTGGAGACAGTGATCGAAGGCAAGGTGATGGTCCAGTAGAGACGAGTTGTGCCGATGGACCTTGAGCGGTGAAGGGCGAACGTGAGGCTTGGACTGACGGACCGGTGGCCTGAGGATTAGCTGTGGTTGCTGATAGCCTGGGACAGTGACAAGTGAAGACTTGCAGGTGGACGGGGTGCACGGGCGGTGCATCCCTCTGTGGCTTCGGTTTGGTGGTAGAGCCATAGAAAAACCACCGGTGGGATTGTGTCCAGGTTTGGGCCTCAAAACCTGGGTGCTGGCCGGTTTCCGAGTTTGGGCCTCAAAACTCGGGTTGAGGACGGTTTCACGGTTTGGGCCTCGAAACCTACGCACTGGCGGGTTTCTGAGTTTGGGCCACAAAACTCAGCTTGACGACAGGTTTCTCGGTTTCAGCCTCAAAACCGGAGGGAGGTCTAGGAAAATGGACGGTCGAGGAGTGGCGACACGTGGCGGCATCGGGTGATGTCGCGTCGAGGCGAAGCTATCAGTTGTGCGGACGTGGCCGTCGAATCAACATCTACCTCGAGCTGGTCCAGAATAGCCTTACGGTTTAGCTGGTTTGCTCTCTGTATTGCAGATACATGGGTGTATGCCGAATCTTGAGATGATGAGTGATTTTCAACTAGTTTGATGCGCATGTTCTTTGGCTTGTATTGTGCAGGTGTCGAGCTCGGAGACGGTGATTAAAGGCAAGGTGAAGGTCAAGTAGAGACGTGTCGTGCCGATGGACCCAGAGCGGTGAAGGACGGACGTGAGGCTTGGACTGACGGACCGGCAGCAGCCTCAAAACCGGAGGGAGGTCTAGGAAAATGGACAGTCGAGGAGTGGCGACACGTGGCGGCATCGGGTGATGTCGCGTTGAGGCGAAGCTATCAGTTGTGCGGACGTGGCCGCCGAATCAACATCTACCTCGAGCTGGTCCAGAATAGCCTTAGGGTTTAGCTGGTTTGCTCTCTGTATTGCGGATACATGGGTGTATGCCGAATCTTGAGATGATGAGTGATTTTCAACTAGTTTGATGCGCATGTTCTTTGGCTTGTATTGTGCAGGTGTCGAGCTCGGAGACGGTGATTGAAGGCAAGGTGAAGGTCAAGTAGAGACGTGTCGTGCCGATGGACCCAGAGCGGTGAAGGACGGACGTGAGGCTTGGACTGACGGACCGGCAGCCTGAGCATCAGCTGTGGTGGCTAACAGCCTGGCACAGCTGTGGCAGAACCGACCAATTTATACCAGATTAAGCACCGAAATCTTCACTTTCACAAGGATTATCATGTACTTACGCTCATACAAACCCGGTAGTCCAGAAATCTCGAAGGATTTCAAACATTTCAACATCAACCTAGGTCGCAATAGTTTAGCGTACATGTCCACAAGATACATTACATTTCGCACATAGCTTAAATCCATTGGAGTACGAGACAATATTACAAACCATAGTTTGAAACAGTAGCGGAAACAACATAGTTTTGAAACACAAGTTCAATTTGTTCATAATACTGTGCCATCAACCTGATCAGTCTAGCAAAAGCATTAGGAAAGGATAAGAGTGGACCATGCCCTTGGCCTAGTCATCACCTGTAACGGGCAGGCAGTTCTCACAGTATCCATAGAAGCACTGTCCATCTACAACAACAAGGGATAAAACCCTGAGTACAAGAAGGTACTCAGCTAGACTTACCCGTCATAAACCAGAAATAATGAGACTCCAAGGATTCATGTAGACTATATCTGGGGTTGGCTCAACATACCATTTCGCATGAAAGCTTTTTAATGAATGAAACATAATTTTAGGTGTTGGTAGTCCTTTTATAGTTGATCCTGATTAACTAGATTTGCACCTGATCTAGCACAAACACTTTACTACTTTAACCAAACAAGAGTGACTATTTCATCAGTAGACTTTTCCGGTTCAACATCATAACCATCTTAGTTCCATAAGTTACTACGGTAACACATGCCCAGTCAAGTTACTCACTGTCCAGGAGCGATGGCGATTATAATCGATTCCTACCCAGCTGGGGATGAAATGTCGCACACTCGCCCGATCACACCAGCGCTTGGTAGCCTTCGGCTGCCACTCAGGAAATTCGAGAACACAATGCGCGGGACGGCCATGGGCCCTTCTACACTAGGGGTGATCTAAATGTCAGGTCGCTCAAGCTATAACTGCCCACGGTCATGCCAGGTCAGTCAGGCCCCGCCTGTCCACAGACCATTCCAAGTTGCTCAGAATAGTTGCCCACGGTGCATCTGAGGCGCAGGGTGTTAGGCATCAACATCTCCTTCACTGGTTCGAATAACATTACTCATGAAGGACCGAAGATGCTAAAGCAAGGCGACCAGAGGGGGGGGGTGAATGGGAGCCTCAAAATTTCTTTCGAAATGTTTAGACCATTGTCCCAGAAAATCAACCCCAAGAGCAAAGCCGACACACGTGATGTCCGCGACCCAAGAGAATGGGTAGATGTTCCCTAGGAACACAGTGGGACACCCCAAAAGCTCCCTCGCCCAAATCCACGCGAGTCAACTAGTGACAAGATGGACTTTGGGTAACCTCAAACTCCCCTGAGCAACGCGAGGGGGATTCAGGCTATTTTGCAAAGCGGGAAGCCCAATTTCTGTAGAGCATGAAATCGGGAATCCAAAGCAAAAAGCGGATCTCAAATTGGAGCTCGAACGCAAAAGATACGGACGAAAACGTGCGCTGACAGTACTGACCGGACTCTGGCGGTGCGTCCGATCAGTATCAATCGGACGCGTCCAGTCAGGTCTGGGACCTTACTGCAAGCGACCGGACTCTAGCAGCACAGCGTCCGGTCAACACAAACCTAGCGTTCGGTCACTACTACTCGATGAACAGTAGTAGCAGCACGTCCGATCAAGCAAAGCAGACGCGTCTAGTCACACAAAATGCTCTCTGGAACTGACCGGACTTAGCACGTGGTGCATCCAGTCAATTCCCAGTCAGCGTCCGGTCACTGTGCATGAGCTGGTCAGCGCTAGTGTTCAAAGACCGGACTCTGAGTCGGTGCGTCCGGACGCTATGAGACAGCGTCCGGTCACCCCGACCAGCCCTCTGTTCGTCCACCGAATCGACCCGATCTCCCTCAAATCAAAAGGACTAGTGCTCAAATTTTGTGTGAGGGGTCACAAGGATGTTAGTGAGCTACTCCTAAGAGATCATGGCTCGAACCTAACTCTAAATCGTTGAATCGAAGAAAACGGGGAAGAACGGGCAAGAACTCGACCACAAAACTAAATTCGTCTGATCTGTGAATTCGTGAGGTATGAGAGAAATTCCTTTGGTAGAAAGAAGACACTCACGAAGCTCTAGGAGATGGTTCAAATGGATTTGCAAATCTTCCCTCGAAACAAGAAATCTCGTGAAGATCGAAAGAGGGGGAAAACGTGCAAACGCAAAGAACAAAATTGCAAGACAAATTAAAGCACAAATTTGATCCTTGGATTCAGTGGAATAGATGATTGATTAAGCACTCGGTGCTGGGCAAAAAGCCACTCCTAGCAACTCAAAGCTTGGATGCCAAAAAGCTCAAGAACAAGAGCCAACTCTCCTCTAACCCTAGCCTTCTCTCACAAGCACAAAATGAGAGAGACACCGTCCTAGGATGCCTACCCTAACCAGCCCCCTCTCATATATATAAGCGCACGTCCGATGACCAAAACGCCCTCACAGGAAGCACTCAACCCAAATACCCCCCAGGGGTAAAACTGTCCAACCCTAGCAGTTTTCATCCGACGGCCACGCGCCTTCTCATCCTTCGCTTCGCCTCGACGCAAGCTCTGGGATGCTGCCACGTGCCGTCACTGTGGACCACCGCGCCTTCCTCGTGGATAGATTCACCGCTGCGCCAGCCTCTCCACACCGCCACGCGTCGACCGTTTCGCATGGGAACCTTCACCCGGTTTTGAGGCCCAAACCGGTAAACCCGCCAGCCCAGGTTTTGAGGCCCAAACCTGGAAACCGTCCACCCTGAGTTTTGAGTCCCAAACTCGGAAACCCGCGAGCCCAGGTTTTGAGGCCCAAACCTGGAAACCATCCATCCCGAGTTTTGAGGCCCAAACTCGGAAACCGGCCACCCCGAGTTTTTGAGGCTCAAACTCGGAAACCATCGAGGGTAGCTTTTTGAGGCTGAGCTACGGAACCCGCACCGTAGACGGGATGTGGTTCGCACACCCCGACCACCGGCACCGATGCCGATGCATGTCCAGCCTCCACGCCGAGCACAACGCCTTCGCCTTCCTTCTTGACTCGGCCGACGGCACTTGCGCCGCACGCAAGCCCATGTCCGACCCCCCGCCAAGTGCCATGACGCCATCATGTTCCTCCGAACTCGGCTGATGCATCACACATCCCCATGTGCTCTCGCTCGCCGATGCCACGTGCCAGCTACCACAGCTGGTCCTCTGGCCCTCCGGTCCATCGGTCCAAGCCTCACGACCGCCCTTCACCGCTCTTGGTACATCGGCATGGCACGTCCGCCGCACGGCACGCCCATCCTTCACCGCTCCCGGTCTATCGGCACGACACGTCTCTACTTGACCTTCACCTCGCCATCGACCACTGTATCCGAGCTCCACACCTGCACATCAACACAGCCAAGAGACACATGTTGCACACGCACACCAACACAAGTAACACGCCACAACTCAATGCCACCAGTTAGTCATAAACATTAAGCACATAGCGAGATATAGACTAAACCAGGTAAAAGCCTCAAACCTTCCTCACAAAGTGAATCATTCATCATATATGTTCTCAACTCGGCTTCACGGGAGGTACTCCGACCTACTCCGCTAAGTGATTGATGCATTCAAAATGACTGAGGTGTGCCTTCGTCAGGTCCTAAGCAACACAGACGGGAGACTACTAGAACACATAACCCATGTCGTGCTGCTACTACATCCCGCCCGGTCTCAATTTAATTATCACATGGTTATCTCCATGATAGCACCAGGCTAGTCATGATCAGTGTCCACCTATATACGGGAGACAGGAGATCACCCGACTTTTACCGGTCTGAGTAGGGCTAAGCATATAACGAGCCTAGACCTAATAGGGATATCAAGATAATAATTGCGGTGGACAAGGATAAGTATGTAATGCATCAACAGTATCATTCAACTCCTATAACTTAATGCAACAATCATTATATTGACTCGATTGCATTTATAAAAGAACGGTAGGAGACTTAGAATGCTTCGGGGCTTGCAACTCTCGAAGTCAGATGGTCGATGGTCATGACACTCGGGCAAGTCCTCGACGTCGACTCCTTCTGTCTTCTCGAACTGGGTCTCCTCCGAACTCGGCTCCTCCTGCTGCAGCGAGTTCTGAGTCTCCTCTACCGATCTGGTATGATGCATAAACATGTATAAATAGAATGAATGCACATGGGATGCTTGTGATGCGACATGGGACAAGACAATTCGGGAGATAAACACATGTCATCTATTTCATTCTCATCAACAAGGTAGTCAACATCATCCAATTAACCCTTAACTACTTTGCTACTACCTCGCAATCTAATAATTCATTTAACCTTCCTAAACAGCCACTTAGGACACTTAAACATAACAACATTACTTAACTTATTCAACCTTACTTATTAACTACTTGCCTAACCAAACAATTTATTTAAACAAGCCTACAACAGCAACCTATAGTTAACAGATCCAGAAAAATCTACAAAAATTATTGTATGTTTATAGCATGGAATTTAGCTCACTGTACAAATTTCAAGTCTTTTGGACTTAAGCACTGTTCTCTATGAAAAAGACAAACAGCATGGTAAAAACGTGCTTTGAACTACCCATCATAGTAAAATTGTCAAACAACAGATTTCATATTTTTCTTCTTAACTTCTTAGCACAAGAGCGGTCTATAAAAATTACCAAACTCATATCATTCATATTCTATTTACTAAAAATCATAGAAGAAAATAGCATTTAAGCACTTTAACTGTTACTGCCAATATGTTTCATAGAACATACTCATATTATATTTTTCCTAGATACTATTCATCAACACAAACCTAACAAAACAAGAATCACATTTTTTTGAGCAATATACAATTTATTATGCATTAAACAAGGTATCATCCAAAACACAAATTAATTGCAACTGCATATAAAATTATCACAAACTGGACATATCATATTTTTTCTAGGTAGATTTCATCAAGACAAATCTAACAAAATTTATTTCACCTCATTTGGATCAGTGCAACTCCAGATATGAATCAAACAAGCCTTAAACACATTTCTGAAAAACATTTAACCAAAACAACTAAACCCTAAACGCTACGGACACCCAACTCTACTGCACCCATGCGGCTGACCACTAGGTCCCGCAGTCAAACTGACCCCACCTGTTATACTCACAGAACAGGGGAGGTCATTGACCATAGCGAAGCTCGCCGACGGTGAATCCTCCGGCGAAACCAACACCACCAACGGACTCCTCTCAACCTTCCGCGCCAACTGGTACCCCTTACTAGCCTAGCGCTGCAGCGGACGGAGCTCGCCGTCAGAAATGGTGGCCACAGCGGTGCGGCCTCACCACGCCGGCCAACTCCGGGCATCCCATGGCAAACCAACACTTGTTTCCCACTTTGGTGACCTCCACGAACCAAGCGCGAGGCTTGGAACCTAGGGTTTCCACCCCGAAAACCTGAGACCACACCATGCCACTCACGGCGGCCATGGCGGATGGCGGACGGCGGATGACGGCATACCACTGCCACTGAACCCTAATCAGCTAAACCATCACCCGCTACTCCATCCACGAGCTCTAGCGACTCACGAACATGGGCTAGGACGAACGGACAAGCAGGGGAAAGAGGTCGGCCATGGCGGACCGAGCTCGGCGATCATGGCGGCCATGGCGGGAGCTCAAGGCGAGAGCAGACAACGCAGGAGCTCAAGGCGAGGTCGGCTGGGTGGTTTGTGGAGTGAAGGCACAGCGAGACGGCGGGAACTCTCGGTTTCCCCTTTGTTCCTCCCGAGAGCCGGCGAGAGCAAGGAGGAGGCAAGGCAAAAGGGGGAAGGCGTCTAGCGGGGCGAAGGCGTGCAGGTGGGCTTTGTGCTCGCCACATCGCACGTGGACGCTGCTCGGCCGGCCAGCGCGAGCCACACGGCGTGCGATGCCCGACACGGTCGGCCACCCACGCGCGCGCGTTTGAACTGAATCGGCTGATTTAGTCGCCATCAGGCTGACTGACGACCAAACTTTGGGCACGATTATCTCCTAATCCATTCGATGAAACGCTAAACCACTTGTTCCATTGAGTAGAGCTACATGTAAATTAACACTTTGGTTATAGGCCCGAGCACTAGTTTGGCCTAGACATTGCTTGAGAAAGCTCCAAACTTCACTAGATGAAACTGGTTTGCAGTTTAAGACTTAGGAAAACTTTCGAAGTCTAAACTCACCTATTTATGCCTTGTGAGCCTCAAAACACCAAGTTAGACCCATTTTCATGAGTTGACCCAAAAACAACTTTTGTTCTACTCTAAATTCTACACACTTTTGGTTTAGGGCACTCAGCCATACAAAGCTATGATCAAGGATGTCTTTGTTAGTCTAACAAAAGGACTCCTAGGGCTCGATTTGGTCAACTAGGGTTAGGGACTTGATTAACCAAAATGGCCCATATAAACATGGCCTCATTTTGACTTCTCAACATGGTTAGACTACTAAGAAGATCAAACCACTCCACAAACAAGCCAAACAAGCATCACACCATTGTATGACCAGAAGCAACTATCACATGAAATGATACTTTATATGAAAAAGAAAAACATATGAGAATGCTTTATGCTCATGAGATGTCAAGTTATGCACTTAGGGTTGCTTAACACCAGAGGTGTTACAGCCCTCCCCTCCTTAAAGAAATCTCGTCCTGAGATTTGAGTTACTAACCATTTCTTATAAAAGTGTGGGTAGACCTCCTTTAGGTAGTCATCTGTTTTCCCAAGTGGCATCTCGATTGTCTTGCTCACTCCACGTAACTTTGTATTGCTTAACTACTCTTTCGCGGGTTACTCTCTCTATTTCATCAAGTACTCAGTGCGGCTGTACAGAGTAAGTAAGGTCGGATTGCAACTTGATGTTAGCTGGTTGCACTTCTTCTTCTGGTACTCGAAGACACTTCTTCAGTTGCGACACAAGGAATACAGGGAATATAGCTCTCAAATATTCTGGCAATTGTAATTGATAAGCTACTTCTCCCCTCCTTTCCACAATTCTATATGGCCCTACAAACCTTGGTGCTAACTTCCTTTTAACTCCAAAGCGTTTGACACCCTTCATAGGTGAAACTTTCAAGTAAACATAATCACCTTCAATGAATTCAAGCGATCTTCTACACTTACCAGCATAGCTCTTTTGTCGAGACTGTGCAGCTGCCATATGTTCTTGAATTGTTCTAACTTGTTCTTCTGCTTCTTTAATGAATTCAATTCCATAATATCGACATTCTCCTGGTTCCACCCAATTTACCAGTGTCCTGCATCTTCTACCATATAAAGCTTCAAAAGGTGCCATTTGAATGCTTTCTTGATAACTATTGTTGTAGGAGAATTCTGCTAATGGTAACCATTTCTCCCAATAACCTTTAGCTGAAATTACGCAGGCTCTTAACATATCCTCCAAAACATGGTTCACTCTTTCTGTTTGTCCTGACGTTTGTGGATGATAGGCTGAACTACGGACTAGTTCTGTACCTAATTCCTTTTGCAGTTTCTCCCAAAACGGCACAGTAAACTGCGATCCCCGATCTGAGACTATGGTCCTGGGTATACCATGTAGTCAAACAATCTGATTGATGTAAATCTCCGCATAATCTGGTGCTCGATAATGAGTCTTGGCTGGAATGAAATGTGCGGTCTTGGTATGATGATCCACAATTACCCAAATTGAATCATTCCCCTTTTGAGTAGTTGGTAAACCGGTGATAAAATCCATACTCACTTCTTCCCATTTCCACTTAGGTACTGATAATGGTTGATGCATTCTAGCTGGTTTCAGGTGAATAGCTTTTACTCGACAATATGTATCACATCTAGCTACATAAGCAGCAATTTCCTTCTTCATTTTGGTCCACCAAAATCTTGGACGTAAACCTTGATACTTTTTAGCACTTCCAGGATGAATAGATAACTTGGACAAATGCGCTTCATCCATAATCTGATTTCTGAGTTCTCTATTCTTAGGTACAACTAAGCGCTGGTCAAACCATGGAACTCCATTATCATCAACTCGAAAATGTTTCATTGGTTCAGTTGCGGCTTTCATCTTCTCTTTGATATGATGGACTCCTTTATCTGTTTTCTGTCCCTCAAGGATTTGGTTAGTCAATGTGCTTCGTAGTTAAATGTTGTGTAGAATCGCAGGATGCATTAGACGGAACTCATCTTCCGGTAGTAACATCAAAGCATTGTAGTGCGACTTCCGACTTAACGCATCGGCAACCACATTTGCTTTACCGAGATGATAATGAATCTGCAGATTGTAATACTTGATTAATTCAAACCATCTTATTTGCCTCATATTTAACTCAGGTTGGGTGAACATATACTTGAGACTTTTGTGATCCGTGTACATATTACAGACGTTACCATGTAGATAATGTCTCCAGATCTTCAGAGCGTGCACCACTGCAGCCAATTCCAAATCATGTGTAGGATAATTCACTTCATGTTTCCTCAACTGGCGGGAAGCATAAGCAATCACTCTGCCTTCTTGCATAAGGACACAACCTAAACTAACTTTTGAGGCATCACAAAAGACATGAAAGGGCTTTTCAATGTCCGGTTGAGCCAAAACAGGAGCAGTGGTCAATAGCCTCCACAGGGTACGGAAAGCGATTTCACATTCCTCGGTCCATTCAAACTTCTGATTCTTCTGCAACAAGATTGTCATTGGTTTTGCAATCTTGGAAAAGTCAAGAATGAAAAGGCGATGGTATCCTGCTAAGCCGAGAAAACTTTGAATCTCACCAACCGAAGTAGGAGCTTTCCAATCCATTACTTCCTGCACCTTACTGGGGTCCACTGAAATTCCATCTTCTAATAGGATATGAACAAGGAAATGTACTTTCTTGAACCAAAACTCACATTTACTAAACTTAGCATAAAGTTTATGCTCTCGAAGCCTGGTTAGAACAACTCTCAAATGTTCCGCATGGTCTTCCGGGTTTTCAGAATATACTAGAATATCGTCAATGAACACTACTATGAACTTGTCCAATTCTGGCATGAATACCGAGTTCATCAAACTCATGAAGTATGCTGGAGCATTTGTGAATCCAAAAGACAGCACAAGGTACTCATATAACCCATATCTGGTCGAGAAAGCGGTCTTTGGGATATCTTGTGGCTGAATTCTGATCTGATGATAACCTGACCTCAAATCAATCTTGGAGAACACCTTAGCTCTGAATAACTGGTCAAATAGAATGTCTATCCGTGGCAACGAAAATTTGTTCTTGACGGTCACGGCATTGAGTGGACGATAATCCACACACATCCATAACGACTTATCCTTCTTTTTAACAAACAAGGCTGCACAACCCCATTCTGATACGCTCGGTTGAATGAATCCCTTGCCTAAGAGTTCCCTGATCTCAGTCTTGAGTTCAGCTAGCTCATTGGGTGGCATATGGTATGGTCTTCTAGAGATTGGTGTTGTTCCTGGCAACAACTCAATTGCGAACTCCACGGCTCTCTTGGGCGGTAACCCTAGTAACTCATCCGGGAAGACATCCAAAAACTCTTGGACAACTGGAATTTTAGAAAGATCCTCTATGGTCATAGTGCAAGATAAGTTAACAAAATCAGCACCTCGGGGAAGAGATATACGGAGCTTGTTATTGGTTCGTCCATCTGATAAGGTAAGAGTCCTATTAGCAGTGTCTAACACCGCGTTCCACATACTCGTCCAACTCATGCCTAGGACTACATCCATGCTTAGTCCAGGTAAAACTACTAGATTAGCTCCAAACTTATGCCCTCCAATCTCGATGGTTGCATTACACACCATCTGTCTGGATAACACGCTACTCCCCACGGAGCTTACACGAAACCCATAATCCATTTCAAACATTTCTTGATTATGCTTTTGTGCAAATGCTTTGCTCATGAAGGAATGTGATGATCCAGTATCAAACAAAACAATGACAGGATGATGGTTAACGAGACACATACCAGCAGTCACGGGCTCTCCTGCACGAGCTTCTTCAGTGGTCATGTTGTGTAGACGTGCGGGGTAGTTAGCCTATTGCTTCTTCGGGTGTGGGCAATACCTTACGAAATGCCCCTCTTGATTGCAATTGAAGCACGGTCCACGAACCAGAGACTTGCCTACTGTCGAGCTGCTTTGACCTCCTCGAGCTTGAGTGGCTGCTATCTTATATGGCCTTTGGTTACGCTGAGATTGTGGCTGACCTTTCTTGTAGGGTGGCCTGAAACAAGCTCCAGGCGTTGGTGGTCGATTCTGGGAACGTTGAGTTGGTGGTCCTCTTGGCTGTGATGGTCCAGACTCCAAAGTTCTCTTTCGGGCCTTACCCGCTGCATGCTTATTGTTATGATTCTCTTGGATCAGACAGTCACTGATAAATTCATTGAAAATGGTACGAGATGATGTACCCATGGATTTTCCCATTTTGGTATTCAGTCCTCTCTTGAAATTGGTATCTTCTTAGCTTCAGTGTTCACAAACTCTAGAGCATAACGAGATAAGGAATTGAACATATGGTGATATTCTGTGACTGAGTGGGTTCCCTGCGTCAAGCTCATGAACTCTGCTACTTTCATTTGGGTCAATCCTGGCGGAATATAATGCCCTCGGACAGCTTGCCAGAACATCTTCCATGTGACAGGCGCACGGGCAGGATAGGTGGTATGGTGATGTCCCCACCACATCCTGGTCGGTCCCTGCAGTTGATGCGCGGCATATTCTTCTTTGAGCTCCTATGTGAGCCTGAGCAATCAAAACTTTTGCTCCATGGTATGCAGCCATTCCTCCACTTCCTGAGAACATATATGATGAATGATTGACATTTATGAGGAAAGTTTGAGGCTTTTCCAGGTTTAGTCCATATCTCGCTATGCGCTTAATGTTTATGACTAACCGGTGGCGTTGAGTTGTGGTGGTTCTGTGTTGGTGTGCGTGTGCAACATGTGTCTCTTGGCTGTGTTGATGTGCAGGTGTGGAGTTTGGATACAGTGGTCGATGGCGAGATGAAGGTCAAGTAGAGATGTGTCGTGCCGACGGACCGGGAGCGGTGAAGGATGGGCGTGCCGTGCGGCGAACGTGCCATGCCGATGTACCCAGAGCGGTGAAGATCGAACGTGAGGCTTGGACCGATGGACCGGAGCGCCGGAGGACCAGCTGTGGTAGCTGGCACGTGGCATCGACGAGCGAGAGCACATGGGGATATGCGATGCTTCGGCCGAGTCGGGAGGAACACGATGGCGCCGTGGCACTTGGCGGGAGGTCGGACATGGGCTTGCGTGCGGCGCAAGTGCCATCGGCCGAGTCAAGAAGGAAGGCGAAGGCGTTGTGCCCAGCGTGGAGGCTGGACATGCATCGGCATTGGTGCTGGTGGTCGGGGTGTGTGAACCACATCCCGTCTACGGTGCGGTTCGGTAGCTGAGCCTCAGAAAGCTACCTCGACGGTTTCCGAGTTTGGGCCTCAAAACTCGGGGTGGCCGGTTTTCGAGTTTGGGCCTCAAAACTCGGGTTGGATGGTTTCTAGGTTTGGGCCTCAAAACCTGGGCTGGCAGGTTTACCGGTTTGGGCCTCAAAACCGGGCGGAGGTTCCTATGCGGAAGATTCGACACATGGCGGCACCGAGAGGCTTGCGTTGCGGCGAAGCTATCGGTGAGGAAGGCGCGGTGGTCGACGGTGATGACACGTGGTGGCATCCTGGAGCTTGCGTCAAGGCGAAGCGAAGGATGAGAAGGCGTGTGGCCGTCGGATGGAAAATGACCGAGTTCGACGGTTTTACCCTCAAGGGGGTATTTGGGTCAGTGCTTCATGAGAGGGCGTTTTGGTCTTTGGACGTGCGCCTATATATATGAAGGGGGCTGGTTAGGGCAGCCCATCCTTGGAGGTGTCACTCTCATTTTGTTCATTTGAGAGGCGGCTAGGGTTAGAGAGAGGAGTGGCTCTTGTTCTCGAGGTTTTCGCCATCCACGCTTTGTTGTTGCGAGGACTGGCTTGTAACCCGACACGGTGTGCTACACAATTTATCATCCTGTAGCAATCCAAGGATCAATTTCTTACTCCTCTTGTGTTGGCTGAAATTTGGATCGATTCGCGTTTTTGGTCATCACGTTTTGGTTTTTCCCTTCCTGGAGATTTGCCTCATTCTCCCTCTCCGAGCGATGATTTGCGATTCCATTTGAATCAAATTGTTCTATGTTGTGAGCTCCTTCTTTCCACCGAAGGATTTCTTCTCTAACCTCACGAGAACATAGATCGGGTTAAAATCGCGTTCGTTCTTCGTTCTTTCCCCTTTTCTAGTGTTCTTCCAATTTGTCAAGGATTAGTTGGTTTGGAGCGATGATATCCTAGGATTAGCTTCCCAACACATAGAAGAACACTTGGGAGAAGTTTGGTTGCAGCCCCGTTCGATTTGGTGAAGATCCAATCGATTTTGGTTTTGTCCCGAGCTGTTTTTGGGCTTTCTGGACAGTGGCGGACCGTCCGGGACTCATCCTCGGACTGTCCGGGGGTCGGGGTTGTTCACGGGCAGCGAGGTCGCTGTTTTCATTTTTGAATGGCGGACTGTCCGGGACTCATTCCTGGACTGTCCGGGGTTCAATAGCGAACTGTCTGCGGTTCACTAGCGGACAGTCCGCCACTGCACAGTTTTGCTGATTTCGTTCGTATCTTTTGCGTACGAGCTCCGATTTGTGATCCATTTGTTTCCTTGGTTTCCTAACTTCTTGAGGATCAATATTACTTTTGTCACCATTGGTCAAAGTATTTTTGGTCGGACACTTCCTTTTTCTCCATAGGAGTTAAGTGTTCCGCTTTCGGAGTTTTGTTGGTTCTAGCGTCCGTATATTTTGCGTTCGAGCTCTGATTTGAGATCCGTCTGTTGCATTAGTTTCCTAACTTCATAAGGATCTTTCCAAGGTGCTTTTGCCACCAGTTGTCCTAAGTAGTTTTGGTCGAACACTTTCCTTTCTCCATAGGAGTGGGTTGTTCTATTATCGGAGGTTCGATTGTTCTTGGAGCTTGCTTGTGCAGTTTTGCCCCATTGCTTTGGCGCTTAGTTTTGGGGATTCTTTGGTAGTTCCACTATACCTCTAGGACATCTCCTAGGGTATCCACATATTCATAGGTCGTGAACTCACCAGTTGTTTGAGTCTTTGCTTTTGGGGTGATTTTCTGGGACAAGGGCCATCATTTCTCGAGAAGAAATTTGAGGCTCCCATTCACCCCCCCCTCTAGTTGCCAATTCGGTCCTTCAATTGGTATCAGAGCCAGTTAAGGATCTCTCTACCTTAACCAGTTCCGATTTTGTTCATCGGGTTGTTTAAGCTTTTGTTTGGCTAACACTAACGATGCTTTTAGAAATGGCACCAGTTTATTCTTCTAGCTTGTCTTTGTCCACAGGTTTGTTTGATGGACATGCAATTGATAAGGTGAAACGCGAGGTGGATGCTTTGTTGGACTTCCTAAGGGATGATGAGCACTCAAACGAGGATATTATACGCGAACATGGCAAGGCCAAAAAAGGTACACTTGTCGCTAGCCTTGGGATTTTGTCTCAACGTTTTAATATTTGTGATGAGTATAATGATAGAATTGATGAACACTATGATACCTTGCGTAATAAGATTGAGAAGTTGAATTGCTCCATCACTAGGCTAAAAAATGGTCTTTTCATTAGAAGTTTAGTGCATCTTCACCTTGCACCTCTTGTAGTGACATGGTTAGGAAGAATGATGAGCTAGGCTTTTCTCATGCTAGCTTAAATTCTGAGAATGAATTGTTGAAATCAAATGCTTCCAAACCATGTCTAGTTTGCATTGACCTACGCAAGGATCTTGATTGTGCTAAAACTGAAATAGCCTTGCTTATGTCAAATGCTTTGTTACCATGTGTTTCTTGTGAGTCTTTACATGCTGAAATTAATAAATTAAAATTGAGTCACACCACATGTGTAGATGAACTTGAGCATGCTAGGGCTGAAATTGATGAGATAAATGCTAGGCCTTGTAGCTCATGCTCTTTGAATAAAAATGTTTGCCATGCTTCTAGTGATACTCCTGATTCTTTGCTTGATGTGAATGGTGATGTTTCTTCCACCGATTTCATGTGCACATCATGCATTGATTTGGAAAAAGAAGTTTTGGCTTCGAAAGTTTTGCGTGATGATATGAGCGCCAAGTTGGTTGAGCACAATGATTTGAGTTCCAACCTTGAAAAAGAAAATGAACTCTTGCGTATCACATATGCCGAGTGCATTAGAGAGGAGATGGAAAATCTGAAAAACACTCCTTGTGGTACTTGTGATCGCCTCATGTTTGAAAATGAGGTTTTAACCAAAAGATGCAAGAGTCTTTGTGCTAAGTCATTTGATTCATGCAATTCTTGCAACTCCGATGTTCATAGTTCTAAGTTTGCTTCTTTGCAACCGAAGTTGAGTTCTTGTGTTGCGCGTGAGTCTTTTGACGATAGCTTTTGTGCCAAGGTTTCAGATAGCTCTTTCATAGCTACTCCTAACCTTGTTGTTTCTTCGAGTGATGTTCAAGGGACTTCTCTTGACAAAGGTGCTTCTCACATTTTTGGGACTCGTGTTCCCAATCCGATTTTCCATTGCACCTTTTGCAAGAAGGATGGACATTCATTCAATTTTTGTTTCCGCCGTGTCAAACACGAGCGACGTATTCGAGCAAAGGCTTTTAGAAAGTCGTGTAGCCTTTCCCATGGCATGTGTGCTCCGAGTGTTGGCACCAAGTTGGTTGTTGATGCTTCTTGTTCTATGTCCCAAGGGACTTCTCACTTATCGAAGAATGGTGTGCCTTCAAATAGGCCTTTGTACCATTGCTCTTTTTGTGAGAAAGATGGGCATCAAGAAAGATTTTGCTATTGGCGTGCCAAACGCTTGCGCCAAGCTCGCTCTTCTAGGAAGTTGGAGGTTCATGGCCCTTCTCATGGCATGAACGCTTGTGTTCCTAGTAAGAAGCCCCTCTTTGTTGATGGGTTTTATGACTCCTTTTCTAGTGGGTTAGGTCATGGTCATGGACATGCTTCTTGTGTTGGTCCACGTCATGCTTCTCATGGTGCTTCTATTAGTTCTTCTACAAAAACCTTGGAAGATGTTTGCCTCTTTTCCCGTGGTATGACTCGTTCTTCTCCTCGAGTTGTCCTTTTGAGGAATGCTTCCAAGGATGTTTCAACACTGAATTTGAACCAACATTTGCATCATGCTAACCCACATGATAAGTTGAGTACTCCTTTGAGAGTTGTGACCATGCCTTGGGTTCCCAAGTATATGCTTGCTAACCCTTTGGGATCCAAGACTCGGGTTACTTTGTCCTCTTGTGTGTAGATATGAGGACGCGAGGTGGAGAACATGCACCTGATGGAACTTGATCTTTTAGATGTGACCAAGATTTGATGGTTCTCTATACCCTGCTTAGAATTGCCTCCAAAGAGGCTTTTGTTACCTGGTGAGGTTTCATATACACTCATACCTTGTACATCCATGATCTATGTCTTGTGGTATGAGATGGTCTTTCATGTGCTCACTTGTATAGTTCTTGCATGTACATTTTCCTTTGTATCATGTTTTGTTTAGTCTAGCATGTGCTATCTTGTATATCATGTCATGCTAGCCTTGTGTATCGTTTTTGTGGAGTAGCCATTCATGCTAGTTTGTGATCCTCATGAACATTATGCCATGCTTTACCATACTTCACCATGAGCTTTACTTGTAGAGGTATGATGTTCATTAGGTATCACTTTTCAGGTGCTAGTTTTGGTTAGCTACATGTGTCCTGTTGATATGATTAGTTTGAGCGCTAGCCTTTCCACAATTTTATCATGTTACATGCTTTTGGATCTATTGCTATCATTATCTTGTATTGTAGCATGTGTTGAGGTTTAGGCTATGTTTGGGTTGATCATGTCTCTAGGTTGCATTTGGCTCCATAGTGCTTTATCCTGTTGCATGGTAGTCTTGACTAGTTTGAGTTCAGATCTCCTTTGTGGTATCATTCATAGGTAGGCCTCTTTTTGTTGAGAGTTCACCTTATGCTTATTATGTGACTAACCGTTTTGTGGAGACCTTGAGGTCACAATGGACGAGACAATATTTTGTGTTTCTTCTGCCTTTGAGTGTGCAGGAGAACAGGAGCCTAGAGGGAGCATTACGGCTCACTGTTGGGTATTTTAAACGCACACAGAATAATCCGCAAGCGCACGGATACCGATGTAGCTTTCACCCGAGAGTTTTCCAAGGTATCGATTTCCACGGGGAACGTGAAGTGTACCAGAAGAATTAAGAACGTCCTAGGAAGAGGTAACTATATGGTAGAGAGAAATTATGTAAGGTTCTCTAAGTTGATTTTATTAATTAAGATCACGCTCACTATACTTCACCTACTTTGGAGCAACAGTACCTTTCCGATTCTCAAAAAAGACTGGGAAAAGGGTAATCGGGAGAAGGCTGCCAAAAAGCTCTACGAAACACCAATCCTAACGTGGTGGATTATAACATTCTGCAAAGCTGTCACCCCAGTAGCTACCACAACTAACCGGAGGATTGGGCGCAAACTCAGGTAAACACTAGTCTAGACACCACGTCTACACTAATGATTACTACTCTAATCCAGATCTAAAGACTAGAGCATTCAATACGAATGGAGATCCAGTAAATGAAATAAAGTAAGAACTAAACTTAATTAAATGAAGAACTTAGAAATAATAAATGAAGAACGCAGAGATTGCTAAAGACAAACCAGATTCTCCAGTAGTACAATGTTGAAGCAGATCCGACAGATCCGGTTCCTCAGTTTTCTCCTTTCTCTCTCCCTCGATTACAACTAGATGATGAACTAGAACTAGATCTAGAACTAGAAGATCATCTAGAGGGATCTCTACTTCTACTTTGAAACCCTAGTTTCTGATGTGGAGATGAATAATTAAGATGGAGATGCCTGTAGAGGGGGGTTTGGGGTTGCTTATATAGCCCGAGGTGGAGTAGGGGCAAGGAATCGCCATGTCATCGATCCGCGTCACGTTTATCGCCCACCGTTGGATCAAACCGACTTCAGGGACGGTGGAGATGCATCCTAGGAGGCGGTGGAAGAAGGTTCCAGAAGGCAGAGGCGAAACAGGCTCCGTGGCCGACCGATCGGTCTCCATGTGGGACCGGTCGGTCTGGCCCAGTGGGCCCACGTGGTGGGCCGCCTCGTGGTGTCTTCTGGTGTCTTCTAGATCCTTCTTTCGCAGATTTCGTTGAGAAATTAGTATCTTTTCATCCGGGACTCCGAATATAGCAAATGATATGTCTGTTTCGATCATCTCGACGAGCCCTTCGCAATGGTGCACTCCAATTCATGCCTTGAGATACTTTTATATGGTGAAATATTGATGTGCTACAAAACAAGTGAGAGCACCAAAACTCGTGGAACTTGTTAGTTTCAAACCCTACAACTATGCTTTGTAATTCATTTAGTGTCATTTCATGCAATAGTTGATGGTTTATTATGAGCATTAGTGAGCGTCAACAAGTTCCCCCAAGCTTAACCTTTGCTAGTCCCGAGCAAAGCCAATCTCAACAATGGATCAGGAGTTGTTGCAATATCTGAACTTCCAACAAGTACACATGGATTCAAATAAAAGTTCTCATAAAGATATCATATTATTTATCATGGGGTTTAGTACTTTACCTTGAATCTAGAGTAATTGAAAGATAGAACGATCAAATCAAGCACTATGTCTCTTGCTCTTTTACTTCACTATTATTCTGGAGTTTTATGAATTTTCAGAAAAGATTAATGACATATGTTGTCAAATTAAACAATGGATCCAAAGAGAAAGTCAACCACACCATTGAATCGAGAAGTGCATGTGTATGGAGAATGGAGTCGGATGCTCTTTTGAATATATATCACTCTCTTCTGTTTATCAGAGACACATGGCTATCAGGCTAATTCTACTATCGGGCACGTGCCCATTTTTTTAATATTTTTTTTGAGGTTCCGGACACTTGTCCCTTTTTATTTCCTCGGGATCTATCTTTTTGAGGTTTCGGACACTTGTCCCTTTTTATTTCCTTGGATTTTTTTTTCTTATTTTTTTTAATAGTCACATGCTTCCAACAAACTTTTGAGAGGATTGGAACAAATAATCATGAGCATTTATGCGGAAAATGGATGGAATGTGTAAGTGATCTCAATTCAATAGCATGATAACTTCTCATAGGGTCAACAAAGCTTAATTTAACTCAACGCAATTACTAGTCATATTTATATTGAGAAAACTCCAGAACTCTAGTGTTGTTTAGAACAAGATAATAGCAGCTCAGATCATCATATCTGTCAACTACCTAGACTCTAGATCAAGCATTTGCTACCCATGCATTTAATTTCATTTTTAAGCATCATTATTAATCAGGAGAACTCATGCTTTGAAGGCTAGGTACTTGAAAGAAATTAGATAGAACAACTATTTATCATTTCCATGTAAAAGATTAGAGAGAGAGAGTTCTTCTTTTATTATTAAAACAAACTAAGCAAACTTAACATAGTATTTATTCAACCTAACACACTTATTATAAATAACTAAGATTGTGAATAAGACATACCTGGATCACGAAGATAATGGGGGTGCGGCTCCCCCAAGCCGGTTCCCTTAATAGCGTTGAGCCTTCATGTGCCCATATTTTTTTCTTTTTAATTAATGGTGAGCCTTCATGTGCCCACATATTTTTTTCTTTTCTTCTATTTTTATTTATGTATCGAAAGAAAACTTAAGACGATAAGGATACTTACCTGGATACACGGGGGTGGTCTCCCCCAAGCTAGATGTTGACGTAGTCGTTCAATCTTGTAGTGTAGTAGACTAGCAGTGGAGGTGTACTTCCTCTATTAGAGCATTGATTGATGATGATGATGGATGAGACAGTGCTCCAATAGTGGTAGAACATCCACTTGCTTGTCAACTCTGCTTAATGATCCTGCATAGCTCAAATACACAACAAAACTCGTGGAACTGATTAAGTGTTAGGCATATGAGTTTTAATTGTCTAGAGCCTTGGTGATTGATTGATTTTTAGATAGGATCCTTAAACTGTAAAAATTCAATCACATCAATTTGCTTATTTGATGGGTGTTTTGTATGCTGTTCGATATGCCCACAGTGCATCGTGAAGCTTGTACTTCCATTTCTACCCCATTTCATCCACAGTCTTATGTAGAATGTTCTTCATTTGCTTATTTGATGTTTCAGCTTGACCGCTTGTCTATGGATGGTATGGAGTTGCAATGTTGTGTTTGACTCCATATTCTTCTAGGAACTTTCCAAAGGTTTTGTCAATGAAGTGTGATCCTCCATCACTTATGACCAGTCGAGGTGTTCCAAATCTTGGGAATATCACTTCATGGAACATTTTTTTAGCATGCTTGGAATTTGTAGCTCGACATGGTAATGCTTCTACCCATTTAGACACGTAGTCCACTGCCACCAGCATGTATTCAGCATTTCCAGACTTAGGGAATGGTCCCATGTAGTCAATTCCCCACACATCAAACAGTTCTACTTGGAGGTTGTTCTAGAGTGGCATCGCATCTCGAGCATTAATGTTTCCATGCTTTTAGCATCTAGCACATCTTTTGACAAACTCCTTTGTTTCTTGATACATCATTGGCCAAAAGAATCCACTCTGCCAAATCTTAGCATGTGTACGGTATGATCCATAATGTCCTCCATAGGGTGATGCATGACATCTGTCTATGATCTTTGTGGCTTCTTCCATTGGGACACATCTCCTTAGCAATCCATCGCAGCAGACACGACAAAGGTATGGATCATCCCATAAGTGGCAGTGGGCATCATATTTGAGCTTTCTCTTGTTTCCTCCTGGTGGAACATAACCTGCAACCATAAAATTCACAATATCCGCATACCAGGGGTCCGAGTGTGTTACCGTGAGGAGTGTGTCGTCCCTAAGATAGTCATTAATGGGTAATTGATGTGTTTCCTTATATTGCAACCTAGACAAGTGATCAGCTACCGAGTTCTCTACTCCTTTCTTATCTCTTATTTCTATGTCAAATTCTTGGAGTAGCAGAATCCATCGGATTAATCGAGGCTTAGCATCTTTCTTAGTCAGGAGGTATTTAAGAGCAGCATGATATATGTAAATGATTACTTTTGCTCCTACTAAGTAAGACCTAAACTTGTCTATTGCAAAGACAACAGCTAGCAACTCTTTTTTAGTGGTAGCATAATTGAGCTGTGGCCCAGACAAAGTTTTACTACCATAGGATATAGCATAGTGCTTTTTATCTTTAGTTAGGCCAAGAACAGCTCCTACAGCAAAGTCGCTGGCATCACACATGCTCTCAAAGGGTAGCTTCCAATCAGGTGGCTGGATGATTGGAGCTGAAATAAGTGCCTTTTTAAGGATTTGAAAAGATTTATGACACTCATTATTAAAGATGAATGGCGTATCTTTAGCTAAGAGGTTTTGTCGGTGTTTGTTAACCGGCAACTCGTCTTGAGGGATCTCAGACAATTTGTTTGGTGGGGATCGACGTATGCAAAACTCGATGGTAAATGCAGAGACAATGATTTATACTGGTTCGGTCTGCTGAATAGCATCCCTACGTCCAGTTTGGTGGAATAGTATTGCGCCCTGCGCTTATGGGTGTCTGGTTGTGCACCATGACTCCGTGTGTCTGTGTCTTATCTTATGTCCCGATCTAGGGAGCTCTGCCTCTCTTTATATAGTCCAGGAGGC